>OW026519.1:204761844-205421844 GCA_932274085.1 Protocalliphora azurea | reverse complement strand
ATTAAAAAAAAACACTATAAACATATACTAAAACTAAAACGCTTAAGTAAATATTTATTCATTTATTTTATTTTTTTATTTTATTTTATTACATCACGATGTAAGTGAAATGTAGGCACACTTTTTTTAATGTCAATGCATTTTGTTAAATAATTTTTTTTTTAATGATAAATGATTTATTATTTATTTATTTTTTAATATTGTAGTTATTAAATTTCACTTGCCACCAAAACAACCAGCCATGAAATCACAATAAAGTTCTTTCATTTTATTATTTATTATATTTATTATACTTTTTTTTATTATTTGTTGTTTATATTTAAATTTATTAATTTCCCCAATTTATTTTTATTATTTATTTTATTTGTTACACATTTTTCTTTCATATTAAATATTGTAATAAATCTTTTTATGATGAAATTTTGTTTTGTTTAACTAAATGTATGAATTTTTATGAATATATTCTAATTTTCTAATGCACTTTTTTAATGTTAAAGAACCCCATAGAAGGGGACTTCTCTTCTGAATCTGCTTTAATTAACAACTAAAAAAAGTTTTAGCACATTTTATATGAGAAAATGTTAAAAACAGAAAAAAGCTTTTTTTCGCAAAAGCTTGCTGTTATACACATATATACATACATAAATACATATATATATATATATATATATATATATATATATATATATATATATATATATATATATATATATATATATATATATATATATATATATATATATATATATATATATATATATATACATACATACATGCATACTTACATATGTATATAGTAATAAAATGATATAATTTTCAAACAAGTGTCCTTTCATTAAGAGAAATTGGGCAATAATTAAGAGATTAATAAACAACAACAGAAGAGAAAGTGCATTAAAAATACTCATATTTCAAAGAATACAGATATATTGTTTGAAATATCAGTTAAAAGATATAGTAAACTGACTTTTGGATACACAAGGTTCGAGAGTAGTAATAATAATTACAGTATGTAATAATTCATTTTTATCAATACTTTTTGAATTTCAACAATAACGATTTAAAAATATTAAATTAGTTTTTCTCATTTAAGAAATATGAACGCGATTTCTAAAATGCCTCTTTACATTTTTTAATATTTTTATTTAAAACATTTTTATATAAAACTCAAAGTATTTAAATTTTAGAACTTATTTATTGGGTTTGGATCAAAATCATTTTATTTTATATTCCTCTTTCACCTAAATGTGAAAAATGTTCTGATATGGTCAAGTATTCAGAAGAAAATTACTCAGGACTTATCGTTTATCGAATAAAATATAAAAATCTCATTAGAAACAAATTTAACACATTTTTGCACATATTTTTTGCCAAATTGGTAGGAAAGAATTTTGCACTTAAATTTGCATTATAAAATGTTAAGAAATTTAACAATTCAAGAAAAATATATAAAAAGAAAATAATAATAAATTATTTTTGTATATAATGATTTCACAGAAAATTTTTTGGTATCAAATAATTTTTTTTTATATATTGTTTTTATACAATTAAAAGTTTTAAACTTGGTGTAACAATGGTCATTAGGGTGATAACTCTTTGCAAATATCAAAAATACCATAGCAAGGTAGAGTATAGAATAGTATAAAGGAATATGATATTAATTTTGTCAAATTATAATTTTGTCAAATTGTTTGATACACTGAAAAGTGTTGAAAACTTAAGCAATTTCGCGGAAAATGTTAATTTGTTGATACCAAAAATTTTCAACGCTTTTGGTGTGTGAACTTTTTTAACGATAGGGAAAAATTAATATCATATTCCTTTATACTATTCTATACTCTACCTTGCTATGGTATTTTTGATATTTGCAAAGAGTTATCACCCTAATGACCATTGTTACACCAAGTTTAAAACTTTTAATTGTATAAAAACAATATATAAAAACTTACCTTGTAAATGCGCATCTTATACCAATTTCATTAATGTGTAGAGGTTACAGTGAAAAGATTCCAACAAATTTTTTTTTTACACATAAAAAATATTGATAAAAATGTTATAGAAAACGTAAATAAAGAAATCGAATAATTTACGGTTAGAGTTAAAAAAGCGGGATTTGTTTATAAAAAGCGGGAAAAATATCTTGAGAGAAAACAAAGCCTAAAAAGCGGCATAATCTCTTCAAAAAGTAGCATTACTGATGAGTGAAGTAGGTCTTAAAAAACTGAATTAAAACTTCTTCCAGGTTTCTTTTATTTTGCTCAAATTTGACATATTTGCTCAAAAAAAGCACGTGCTGCCGATAAACAAAAATTACTAATATTTTAGGGTCGTGGTGTTGTAAGTTGGTCAAACTTAAGATATAAAGTAGAACGATTTACATATGTAGAACAAATTCCATTCGGAGTAAAATCACTAGGACTTATTGGGAAATCTTTTCCCAAAATATCTATAGTTTTAATTTAATTTAACTTTTCTTATAGAAACATTCAGCAAATTTTATACACGGAAGAGGTTAAAAATTATTTTCGTAAAAAGAAACTACAAAAATGTGAAATTTTTGCCAAGTTTCAAGTTCAGATTAATATAATTTTTTATTGAAACCATATTTTTCTTAAAGTTCATTGATTTCTATGAAGATAACTAATCGCCAAAATATTTCGGTTTAATTATTTCCCCGACGTGAGTTGGGCCATTTTTAAAATACTTTTTTAACTTTTTATCAAAAAAAAAAATATAACATACGATAAACAAATTATGTTTAATACACAATGAGTAAAAAAATTTTAACTTAATTTTCATTCTCGTGAAATTAAAGATTTAGTAAAATTTTCTATTTTATTAAAGTTTGAATATTTTGTACATTTTCCATCTTAATTTATATTTTAGTGCATCATTGGAAAAGTCTTATTCAATACTATTGATATATGTATTCATTTAAACCTTTAGTTGCACAAGTAATATTTTGAATTTTCGGTCCATAATTGCTTAAGTTAATTTTTATGTCAAATAAATGTTTATTTAAGAAAAATGTCACCAAGAGCATATAAAGAGCATAAAAACTATAAATTCATGTAAAATAGTGACCAAATTTCAGAAATCTCTTTAATTCTATTATTATCGCGGTTTTAAAGGAACTTATTATATTTTCCATAAATTCATTATTATTCAAGTAATAATAATAAATAATTCAATATGATTTATTTGCAAAAATTTCTAATTTAACCTTTTGAGAACTAAATGCATAAAATTTACCCTCTTGCTATTAAGGGATTAATTACGTGTAATCTTCAATAGTATCAGGATAGAAGTTAATTTTCTTTTAACGAAAATGTTGATTATGATATAGAAAGAAATACGTATTTTTAAAGGTGTTTTGAAAATGGTGCAGCTCACATAAATTTAAACATTCAAATGTAATATTTTGAGAATCATATAAGAACAGACCAATCCAATCTTCATTTTTAGAAGTGCACATTTGCAACTTTTTTCGTGAGGCTCTTTAATGTTTATATGATTCTTGTTGCAATATAATTTATAATTTTGTAAGGTATCCAGTGGATATTTAAAAAAAATGTATAACACAAATTAAACCTTCAAAGTTCAATTATGTAAAAAAAAACTGGAAGAAAAAATTAATAAAAATTGTTTTTGGTCTAAATACCTGTTAAACTAAAAAAGATCAGTTCGAAGTCCACTCCAATTTAAATCTAAAATACCTCAGCTATTATTATTTGAAATTTTATACAGATATCTCTAACAAGATCGGTAAAAAATTAAAGATTAAAACGAATTTTTATCGGAACTATATATGATATGATTCTTTGTACAATATTTTTTAAAAAAATAATAATAGTAATAAAAAAACAAGGTCACATATTAATAAAAATTTGTTTCAACCTTAAACTAAAAGATATAATCTACACCAATACGCGTATTCATTGCAGATATTTATAAAGACTATCTATGTAAGTAAACCTTTTTTACAAATACATAAATCATAAATGAATATTTGTCGATTTTTTAAAAATTACATAACCGAGATGACCTCCAAACTTGGTCGAAAACAACTCAAATATGATCATTTGAAATTTTATTCAGATATCTTTAACGGATCACAAGTTACAGAAATATTAATAAAAAGCGTTTCATACAGTGGGTACGATGATATCGCCGGCCCACAATGCAAAATTTAATTTAAACATTTTAAGTTGATCATCAGACAATTCTGCTTCTTGATATAATTAACTATGAAATTTGTTTTAAAACAACGGTTCTCAAATGGAGGTCCGCCACACACAAGTGGTCCGTACAAACATTTTAGGGGGGTCGCGAAGACCATTTACTTAAATATAATATTTAAAGCATTCGTTTTATTTTAAGATCATTTGAAGTGTATTATTACACTACTTTTAATGTTCTCATAAAATATACTGAAATTAAGTAAAAATTTCATAGGAATTTATAAAGTGGTCGAATGTAAACAAAGTTCTATTATATCCATTTGAGAGTTAAATTAATTAGGCAGCTATCTACACACTTTGTTGAAAAAGTTCCGTTTTTGAAAATTATACTTTGGGAAATTGTGATATTCTCGGTTCTAGAGAAGCAAGAACGACAATAATTTAATCAAAATTTTAATGTATTATATCTTCTTAATACGAAAGCTTGATATTAAATTATGGATGATATAGAATTAAGCTTCTTCTCAAATGATAAAGTTTTTAGAATAAAACTACGAAAACTAAAATAACTTTATTTAAAACTTGAGAAATGTATTCAATATCAAAATTGTGTCAAACCTTATTCTTAAATGTATTTCAAATGTGGCTCTTAAACTTAATAATATTGATTCTTATAGGTCTATTCTACTACTGGTCAGAAATTTTCAGAAAAACTGCAAAATACAAAGCAATTCTGCGAACACTGGTATTGGAACAGAGCCTATATTACCTAACTTTATGTTTATACATTTTTTATGAGTAATGTTATTAACTACAAATATATTGTTCCTTTTGCTTTACAAATTACACCGAATATTAATTTTTTTTTTTTTTTATATATATTAATAAGGCTGAATTAAATAAGATTAAAGTTTTAATCCATATTCACAAACAAATTTTAAATTTAAATTGCTTTTTAAAGAAAATTTTCATGAACATTTTGTCTTTAAAATGTATTTTTTTAATTTCAAATTTGTTTGCTAATACGAGTGTTATACTATATTGTTCTGAATTTGGTTTTGTCATAAGCTTATTAATTTTTCTTTTTTTTTTTTTTTTGGAAAATTAATTTATTTTTGGTTGAACAACGTTTTATATCGTGCTCAAAAAAGACCTATTTGTCCAATATTCCACTTTGCGTAAAAATATATGGATTTATTTTTAGATTTTAGAATAATATAGAAATAACATTTGATGTTGAAATAAAAATAGTATTAAGGGTACTAATTTAAATGCAAAAGATTCCCATTTGTGCAATTGTGCAAATTTACGCGACATATTTCATGAACCGCCTTTTCAAACGTTGTGCAATATTAAGAATATGAAAATAAGAAATCATTGAAAATAATTGAAAATTTTTGTTAAAACCAAAGGTACATGAAATGATTTCATTATAATTAACATAACTATAATTTTTTACATCGCAGTTATTAATAATTTCTAAATATAAACCAAAGGCAGCTGATTTATAAATGCAGAATTAATCAACGCAAGTTTGCGATACTAAATAGTCGAGCAAACTTATAAGTGTTGTGTAAATGATTTTCCATCCAATTTTTGACAGTTCATTTTCGAATATTCAAACTTGGATACATTGCACAGTTTGCGAGGGTTTTGCGCATTTTCATGAAGACCCTTGATAATTTATTTAACCCTTTTTCTCAAATGAGCGACGATAGAATTCAAACTTTAATTTAAAAAATTTGGTCCTAACATTGTATCAAATACTAAAATCATATTTTAAAACTTTGACATGGAATTTATTTAATTTTTACACAAGAATTATGTTGGATCGTCCTTGTGTTGTAATTTCTCAAGGGGGTTGTGAAGATAATGCTTGTGAGAACCCCGGGTTTAGAATACGTTAATATACTTTGAACTTAAGTTCAAAAAAATTCCATTTATTTACTTTATTTTTTATATAAATTAATTTTGATAAATTATATAAAAAATTAAAGTACGAATTTTTCGAACTACGTATTACTACTACTACTACGTATTAAAAAACAAAAAAATTTCATTTGTCTACTTTATTTTTTTAAATTTAATTTTAAATATAATATTTCGAAATTAAGTTGAATTTTTCGAACATGTTTTAAAAATTTTACGTATATAAAAAAATCCATTTATTTATTTATTTTTTTTTTTTTATAAATTTAATTTAAATTTAATTAAATTCAAAATTTGAAAACTTCAGAAGTAAGTTTGATTGTAATCGCGTTGTTTTTAGGTAACACTTCAGCAGAACTAGTTCTGCAGATGAGAAATTTGAGCAAATATCATTGGCCGTAACACCAAACTAGAACGAGCACATACTATTTGTTTGCATGCTGGTACTTGTTGTTGTTCTTGATATAATAAAATAAACCTTTTAATTAATTAATTACTTTATATAAGTTGGAAATAATGATGAAAATTTTTAAAAGATATGACTAACACTAGCTTTTTTTTAAATTTCAAGAATTTACCTGTACTATCTTGCATCCTGATCCAGTTCCATTAAAAAACTTGTGTAAATATATTTTTTAATTATTTTTATTATTGATTTAAGTTTTTCTTTATTAATATTTAATTTGTTTTGTTTTTTTTTTCTCGTAATAATAATTTTGCTTGCAGCAAAATTTCCGTATTTTTTTTTTTTTTTTTATTTTATATTTAAATTTATTTAATTTTTTGTGGCTTTTTGCTTGATTTCTACATTTATTTATGGTTTTATGGTTAAATTTAATGAATTTGTATTATTATTATTTTTAATTATTGTTATTAAATTTTTGTTTTCTTTTATTTCAAGTGATGAACATGTAATAATGTTTTTTTTTATTTGTTTTTTTTTTATTAATTAATTATTAATATTAGTATGCAAATATTTTTGTTTTTTGTTGTTTTTTGTTATCATGATGCCATAGTATTTGTTTATATGTGAAGAAGAATATCATAATGATTTTTTTTTTCTTGTAATAAATTTTTTTATATTTTTTGTTTTGCTCTAAATACTATAATTTTCTTTTTCTTATTAATTTTACTTTTTTATGAATTACTTAAATTTGTTTTTTTAGTAATTTGTTTATACTTAATGTTAATACATAAAACACCTTTTTACATGTAAAATAATTATTATACAGTTAAATTTGAAATTAAAATTTAAAAAAGCATCTGATTTTATTCATGTTATTTTTTTAAGTGTACGATAGTAGTGAGTGTTATTAATGTTTATTATTAAAAAATATTTTATGAAATTGATTGTTTTATCGGTTAAAAATAAAAGAAGTTCGAGATAGAGGAGAAAATTAAGAAAAATTTAATTTATAAGGAAAAACAATGATGCTAGAATTCCGGCCTGCCGAAGGAAAACATACTAAGATCTGTATCAATTTGCCTTTTATTCTTTTATTAAGTTAGATTTTAAGCAAAAATATTGTTACAACTAAATTTAAATCATTGTTATTAATAAGTTTTAATAATAAAAATTGTTAACAAATAGCAGGGAGAGGAAATAAGGCAACATTATTAAATTATTTATTAACTTAAAAAAATATATAAATAAACTAATTAAATTTTATTATAATTTTCTTAATAAAACATTTCTTAAAAAAACATATTCTAATAAATTTTAATCTTAAAGAAAATTGAAAACCATGAATTCTTATATAAAATGGTAGAGATTGTTCGTGAATTTATGAAAATAGTTGTTTTTCTTATGAATGAGGTAACTGAATGGGTAAGTGATTGTTTGATTGTGTTATGTGTGCCGTAAATTGTTCTTTATTATAATTTTTTATGTATATATTACTATTACTCTTTATTAGTTATAAACAATTTTACAAAATATAAAGTATTCCAAAAAAAATGCCTTTATATAAAACGTAATTTTCTCTTAATATTATTTTCTTTTTATCGGTTTTCTATTTCTTTAAAAAATCTTTATTTTGCACACAATATTAACATAATTTATATAATACATGATGGTGTTTAGGGGGTGTGTTAAGGGGAGAATATAATATTTTAAAATAATGTATAAATTAAAGAAAATATTTATTGATAGTTCAAAAAAGTTTTTGTTTAAATCTTATCCCTTTATAATACGTTTTATCAATGTCAAATGGGTGTTTTGAAAACTATTTTTTTTTTTTTTTTAATTATATTTAATTATTTTTAAATATTTTGTATCATAAGTCAGCAATTGTTCAATTTGTTTTGTTTTTTTTTTTTTATGTATATATTAATAAATACTTTTGTTTTTTTATACTCGTTTTGTATAATTTTGTTTTATTTTTTATAAATTTTGTTAAACCTGCCTCTAAAATTTATTAACAATTATTTGTATTATTTTGTGTTTCCATTTTTTTTAAGAATTTTGCGAAATAAAGGGAATTTTTGATAACTTTTTTTATGATTTAGTTTATACTTAGTGTTATTTTGTTAAATTATTAATTATAGTAGTTGTAGTAGTTTTTATTACTCGTTATATTAGGGTTATGTTTAAAAATCACATAAAATTTTAAATTAATTGCAAGAATTCTATACTTTACGACAATTTATGCTCCAATTGAAATTAAGGAACTTGAGAATTTGGAAAATAATTTTAAATAGAAAATCAAGAATATTTATTATTTTTTATTTTAAGCATTTTCCCGTGCTTGACTCCTTTGAAGGAAAAGAACTGAAACTTTCTTAGAAACTTTCCTTCTCTTTTTAGAAAGTTAAAGAATATTATTTCAAAAGTGTCTTTCTTTTACTATAAATCATTTGTTTCTTTAACTCCGACAGCAGTTTTTCTAATCGAAATATTAGCAAAAATTCCATTTATTACCATTTGCACAACTCTTATTCAGCAATCTACAAAAATATTCATGTTTTCTTACAATTTGCTATATATTTCAATTAAATCTTGTTAGTTTTTCCATCTGGGAAATGTTCCTCTTAAACACAAGATTGCTGAAACTTCTAACGTAAAATACTTACAAGAGTGATAATCAGGGTAAACAAAAATATGCTCTAAAAAGTATTTTATGCTTAGAAAAAGATACTCTTAAAATCATAAAATATACCCTCAAATATGCTCTTAAAATAGGATTTTACTGTCTAAATTTTAAATTATCTAGTATTCATGCTAAAAATCACTTGATTTTTATTAGCAATTGCTAAAAAATATTTTCTTTTGGATTTGAAAAACAATATAAAGAAAAACACTAATGGCAAATTTTGTAGAAAATTCTATTGCTTGTAAATAGAAAAAAATGTGTAAAATATACATACTTAAGCTCTTTAGTGTAAATTGTGCTATTAAGCATAAAATATGCAAAAAAATCAATTTAAAATTGCTAAAATGTGCTCTAAAATAAGGATTTTCTATGAAAATATGTCAAAATGTGCTGCTAAGCCCAAAACATGCAAGAATATGTTGTCACAAATCGATGCTAAAATTTGTCTAATACGGATAAATAACTAACAGATTGATTCATTTTAAACCCAGGAAAAATATGACTTTGCATATTTTTGATTGCCCTGGTGATGGCTCATTAGAAATTCTACTTTGGAAGAAATTTAATTAACATAGTAAATCCAATCATTTTTAAATTCAGCTTGCCCAAGTCCGAGAACTATTGTACGAATGTAAACTATTTTAAAGTTATTCACCTTTTTTAAAGATAATAAGGCAGAAGTAAGATAGTTCGTTCTTGGCTTTAGTTCTTTATATCAGCAGTCCTTAAAAACTAATTGTTAGTTTTCCATTTTATAAGTTTGGCTTTAATTTTAAATTCTTACTTGCCAAGTTCATGATATTTTTGAATTTAAAGGAAATCATCGCGCAGCCTCTTCATATATTTTTTCCTTAGTCTCATTCCGGAGTAAAGATTATAGCAAATTGCAACCTTTATTCCATTTGAAATATCACTGATCGGTAAAAAAAATCTTTTTCTCCTTTTGACGTGCTAAACAAAAATCTGCTTTCATTTTCGATATTTCGATTCGAAAGTAAACACTTTTGAATTTGAATGTATAAAGTATAGAAATTCAAACTATTTTCCTTCCAAATTTAGTTACAAAGATACCCGCGTTTTCTTTTTCTCACATACTGTTGTCTAATATTTCGCTCTTAATAATATATAGTTATAAATACAAAATAAAAATACAATATAAATACCAAATGATGCGGTTATTCACAATTGCTCAATTTTACATTAAACATTTTTTTTCGACACTATTTTTTTTTTTTTTTTTTGTAATAACTTCGAAACTATTGGGAATACAAAAATTGAATGTTAAGATGTCTTAAAAGCTATTTTAATCCACATCCGTTCAGTTTTATGGTGAAATATACTTCTTGGAAAGTTCGAAAAAAGATTTTAAATTTAATTTAAGCAATTTTTAAATAAAATTCAATTAAAGCAATAATTCAGAACACGGATGGCAAACATGATGCTATTTGTGTTAACAATATTGACAACAAATGTCAATATTGACAAGAATTTGTAATTTTCTAATGTGATTTAAAGTCGACGTCGAATTGGAACGACTCTGATTATAAAAATTTTAATCTCTAAAAAGCAAATTGAAATTATTTTTTTTATAGTAAATAAATTATATATCCTTATATTTTTTGTTATGGAGAATAGAAATTTTATTTAATTAGGTAAATAAACTATAATAAAGTGGTGATGCAACCGGTAACAGCTGCAAAAAGTTTACAAGAGGTAGCGGCAAAACATAATTTTTACAAAATAATATAAAATGTTATGTTTTAGTAAAAATATTAAACAAATATATAATAAAATAAAATACACTTATGTAGCTGCTTTGTTATACCCCAAACTCTAAGTAAACTGTCTCACTTTCATGTTTCCCGGCAAATTAAAAATTTCTAATATTTCTGTCCGGACTTTTCTTTGGAGCCAAGGCTCTGTTTTTCTTCATTGATAAAACTTTTACTGCAATTTAATGCAAAAAACACATTATGTGTATAAATTTCAAAATAAAAACCAAGAATTGTCACAAAATAATTTGGAATGATATTTATTTCCTTTATATTATCGATAACAAGTCGAAGTCAACGTATTACTATTAGCAAGCACCGATTTAGCGTCGAGGTGATATCGCTGTCGACTTACATGAATATCCCATTCATACAAATTTAAAATATTTATAAATTGAATTAAGGGGCAACTTCAGAGAAATGATTTCCAAAAATCCTTTCTTTAATGGGCACAAAAATCGATCAGCTATTAATTGTCTGATTAAGTACAAATATCAAATTATTTATAAATAAAATTTATAAGAAAATTATTTTATCAAATGAATTCTAAAATGGGTCGATTATGTGTGGCAACCGAACCTTAGTTAGTTATGAATGTCAACTTTTTTTCAGTTACCAAAAAGTTCAGCTGCTGAAATAAATGTAAATAAACCAACAACACAAAGAAATAAAAATAGTTATCGGCAACCAGAAATTTATAGTTGCCTCTGTGGCAACTGAGTTGAGAGCTTTCAGTTTCCAGTTGCAATCTGTAATACCATTTCGGAAACTAGCAACACAACTGAAGTACATAATCGACCCATATATTCCATACAAATTTTATTTTTAAACAATGAGTTTGTTTTACTGAATAAGATCCTTAAATTTCCTAAAAACATTTTCAAAAATATTTGAATAAAAAAAAAAAAAAATAATTTGAACAAACATTCCAAATTCTTCCTTTTACAAAATTTTAAATTAATTTAAAAATTTATGTAATTTTTCTTTTAAAACTAAAAATATTTCAAAATTATCATTTTTTAAAATCAGAGAAATGAATATTTTCTTGTCGTTTTTTCTTGTTTTCTTTTTATTAATTATTGTTTTTTGTTTCTTGTTTTAGTATTAAATTAAGTTTTTTATCATAATAAATGTTTATTACAAAGAGATTTTTTGTAAATAAAAACTTAATTAAAAAAGAGAAAAGAAAAAAATTAAATAGATTTTTAAGATTTAACGAAAATTTAAAAATATATGTAATAATATTTAATGTATGGTATAATATAAAATGAAAAAAAAAAATATATATATATAATTAATAAACAAACACTTTAAAAGGAAAACACAGTAGATTGTTGATTTTTTTTACAAATAAACCATATTTATTAATAATAACCGTTTATTATTTATTTATTATTATTTATTATTATTTTTTTTTTTTTTGTTTTTTTTTTATGATATATAATTTATTTTTCAATTCAATTTTTATTTTATTTTCTCTTACTACATTCATCATTTGTTTTTTTTTATTATTTTTAATATTTATAAATTAAATCTTATGTAACAACTGTTTTTTAGTGGAAATTTTATTTTTTTTATTATTTTGTTTTATATTTTTGCTTTATATTATTATTTTGTTTTATATTTTTGCTTTATATTATTATTTCGATTTTTGAGTGACAACGACATTTTCTTAATTATCTTGAAATACTTTTTTTACATAATTCATAAATTTATTTTTTGGGGTGTTGTTGATGTTTTTTTTTTTTAATTTATGTATGTGCTATTATATAATAGTTTTTAGTTTTTTCATAATTACTAAATCCTAGATCATCTACAAAAAAAAAAAAAGAAGAAAACTAGTTCATTTTGAAATAATTTTCTTCTTTTTTTTTGTGTGTGTGTAAAATATTATTGAATTTTTTTAATTTCTTTTTTTTATTAATTTATTATATACTTGCACTTATACAACAATTTAGAATTTATAAATTTTTGTTGTTTTAGTTTCTCAAAAATTATTTCAAAATATTATAATTTTTCTGTTTTCTGTTTTATTTTATAAAATATTTTCTGTATGTAGCAAAAGAAGCCTAAATTAAACATATATATTTTTTTCATTTGCAAGTCTGCTGTTAAACTCCAGACTTTCGTGTTTGTTTAAATAATTTTGCTGTTGTTTGTTGTTTTAGCTCTTTTTTATTCTACATTTATTTTTTTAATATTTAATTTTTCGACTTCTTCCTTATACTTCATCTTAATCTGCTTGCTTCATTTGTAATATATATATAATAATATTTTTTTAATTTTTTTTTCTAAAAATTATTCATTTTAAATTAAA
Source organism: Protocalliphora azurea (assembly GCA_932274085.1). Taxonomy (NCBI): domain Eukaryota; kingdom Metazoa; phylum Arthropoda; class Insecta; order Diptera; family Calliphoridae; genus Protocalliphora; species Protocalliphora azurea. The sequence goes on along the minus strand of OW026519.1, from coordinate 205,408,553 downwards.
TGAGTTTATTTGTAGATTTTTTTTTGTTTTATTTAAATTTTTAATTAATAATTAAATAGGCATAAGTTAAATCATAGATATTAGAGTTGCTCATAATGCATTCTTTATATAATTCTACCATTTCCATTTCTAAATTTCTTTTTTAAATCTTAATTTTTCTGTTACCTCTTCTACGACTTAAACATTTTATCGACCTGTCCTCGTGTTTAGCTCATTTCTTTTATTTTGTTTTATTTTTTTTTTCTTTAAATTTATATATAGATTTATGTTTTTTTTTAGTTTAAATATAATTTTCTTTTTTAATTTAAATTTCTCGGTATCAGGCGCTCTACGCTCTAAATGTTGTTGAATTTTAGTTTTTTATGTTCTTTTTTCAATTTTTGTTTTTCAAACAATTATTGTTTGTTTTATTGTTTTTTAATATTTATAATTTTAATACGGGTAGTAATAATTGTATTTCCTGATCTTTTTGTCTGCCTTAAGTTTTCTTATGGTGTTTGATGTTGTTATTGTTGTTGTTGTGGCTGCTGCTACTACTGCTACTGCAGCGGCTCCTGGTGGTTATAACATTGTTGAGAATTAATTTTCAACCTTTTCAGCTTTGATTTTGGCAAAAGGATTAGCGGCACCGGCATTCGCTGTAGCTGCTGTTGGCGCATTTACCGTTTTATTATCGCCACTAGCACCAGCTGCGAATTTATGATCTGTTGCGGTACTATTCGATTGTTGCGAATTTGTGTTCTGTTGTTGACTATTGCTGGCATTCGAATTGCCACCACCGCCCGACGTTGAGGCACCACTAGTGTTTGTTGAAGTATTAGAGTTGCCTCCCTGAATGCTCTTTGTACGATTGAGCTCTAATTCGTGTAATTTCTTCCAGAGTTCCTCGCGGTCTCGTTCGCGTTTCTTCTCTCTTTAAAGGAAAATAATAAAATATGTAAAACAAAAATTAAAAACAGGTCAAGATTTACTAAGGAAATTTCTTACAAGTTAAAATTTTCCTAAGGAATATCTCATTAACTCAAAATTTATTGATTTATTGATAAAACATTACTTACTTTTGCCTTTCCGCTTTATAACTAGAGGTAAGTTCATCGAATAATTTTGAATTCATTTCCATAAAAGTCTTCAAAACATTGTAGACTAAAGCCACAATTGTCTGGTTCCAGTGTTCTTTACTAATGCGATATAATGCCGGAAACATGATGGGCATTATAACTGCATTATTTTCTTCAATTAAGGACATAGCATATTCATTGTTCCACAGATACAGTGCACGTTCAGCAACCTAAACATAACGAAAAACAAATTTATATAAAATATATTCCTTTAATGATATCTTTATATATTTTTTATACCTGGAAATGTGGACTCGATACACATTTGGCGATTTGACGAAATAGAGGTTCTTGGATTTTAACAAATTGTGGAGGATCAATTACATCGAGTATTTCCTCAATTTCACCCAAAAACATAACTTCCTTTTGCGAACAAGTCTTTGGCCAGAATTTCAAAAGGCCTCGTACGACTGGTTCCGTTAAAAATGGATCCTTTTCGAGAAACTGTACAATACAATAGGCCAACTGGGCGTGGTACAGTGACAGACATTTAACTTTGTGCAAAGGAAGCAAAACCTTAACTAAAAACTGTTTGTGTTCGGCCTTTAATGGTAAAGCGAAACCATTAATAATGCTAGAAAAAAACAGACAATCTCATATTAATTTTAATTAGAGGTATTTCAATATTTGTTGGCTTACCTTCCAAGAATTTCCAACAATTCACCTACACCGTTAAAATGCTCCGTTTCGTAAATAAAACGCAAAAATATATTATTGATTTGTTTTCTTATAAATGCTCGTAAACCCAAAAATTTTCCATAAATACGATGCAAAACAGTTTTCAAAAAATCACGTTCACGTGGATCTTCAGAATCGAATAGTTCCAAAAGCTAAAAATATATAAATAAAATAAAATTAATTAACAAACGCAATCAAAGAAAAATGTCATTAACATAAAGACAATTAATTGCGCATGAAATATTAGAAAATTTATTAATACTAAAAATAAGTGTAACAGTTTATTATTACCTGTAAAACAAACTTTTGATCAATAACACGTTTTCCTATGGTCGCTTGAAAATCTTGTGATTCTAAAAATCTTAAAAACACCTCGTACACTAACTGTAGGTGTGGCCAAGAGGCTTCCAAAGTTGGATCATCCTCTTCGGGATCAAAATCTGGATTCTCACTTGGCGGTAATGTACGAAATAAATTTAATGAAATCTATAAGAAAATTTCCAAAAAAAATTAAAATTTGTTTTAAATACATGTAGGATTTAAAAATAAACTTACCATACGTATAATTTCAGGATACACAGCTTCTGTAAGTACGCCTCGTCCATGTGTTATGTAGGTGGATAAATCATTTAGGGCAGCGCGTTTGATTTCTTTGCCCTTCAAATCAGTCACAGGATCCATAAAATCAAATGATACGCAACACTGACGCAATTTGCGAATAAATAATTCTTCTTGTTCCAAACTTGAACAATCGGCTGAAAGAATTTTGAATAAAAATAATTACACTAAATTTCTAAACTTTTAATTTATATTTATTTCTTTTTTTTAATTACCTTTTAGTGGTGGCAATTGTTGCAATTCCACATCCTGTGAATTTCTATAGCGTGAGGAACCTTGACTCTTTTTGCTTTTCTTTTTCAATGAACGTTTGGCGAATGGATCGATTCGATCAACAAATGTTCCCGATGACATTTTTTCTGTTATTCTAAGTTTTAGATGTTTGTGCTGATCGACTTATTCTATTCTATACACTTTATTTTCTCTCCTTCCTTCCTTCCTTCCTTCTTCTTTTCTTGTAGTTTCGTTTAAATTGAAAACCTACTGTTGTAGCTGTTATTGCTGGAGTTTTTCTTACTTTTTTTCTTGTTAGTTTACAATATGTTAATTATTATAAGTATAAATTATTTTTTATGTTATTTGACGATATCTGAAATAAAAAGAAAAACAGAGAATGAAGAATGAATTGCTATGACCATAAAACAATACATACAAGAATATTCAGTCGTAAATGTCCCAGGAAGAGACAAAAGAGAAGGTTTTATATAATAAAATGCAATTTAAGACTACACACATGCAATTTATATAAATGTTAAAGTGCCTTGTTGCTTTCCAAAATAATTTAATATATAAAATAATGATATTGGTATCGAGATAAACAAAGTGACATAAAATATTTTAGACAGAAAAATATTTTACATCATTTTGATTAAAAAAATACACAAATTTACATTTCGGGTTAAATTTTGGACCTGAACAGAGAAGAACTGACTTTAATGTAACTTGGGGGCGCTGAATTCAAATGTAGTATGCGATTCTCAAGATCGTTCCTAGTTTTTGAGTTCTAGCGTGTTGGAGCAATGAGCTATCATAACGACTTTTTGATAATGACGTCGTTAAAGATTCACTTCGATAATATTCTAAATACAAAAATATAGATAAAACATTAGTAATGATTTGGAGGATTTTTATTATATTTACGAACGTTTTATGATCGGTAAATGGATAAACTGACATCAGATGATCAGAGGTGAGTATACTCCGTGCGATATCGTTTGCAACAGAAAACAAAAATCTCCTTTTCACCACAGAATACTTTTAATCCTCACATTAAAATTTACCTTATCAAAACACCTCTAAAAAATGCTTAGCCATGGGTGTCACATATCAAAGGAGAAATATTTGTCAAACGTGACATTAGAAAACTAATTTCGACGTTTTTCAATTCGAATAAATTTGTTATTCAACCCAAATATAGCAAAAAAATATGTTTGATATCTCGAAAACTACAAGCAAGTTTGAAAAAAGGAGTGAATATTCGAATTCATTCTAAACAACCTTAGGAAACATGTTTGATTGCTCAAGTTCAAAACCTTGTATCTCTGTGTTATCAAGCACTCAAAACGCATTTTACTTCAATTTACTCTTATTAGATACATTCAAATGTCGTAGTTAGGGGAATCCTGGCGTAAAGTATTTGGCTGCATCCAATCGCAGCTTACGAAAGAACGTTGTGAATGAAATAAAATTAAGCGATTGTGCACTTTTAAGGTAAAAGTAGTTGGTAGCAATGCCGAAGACCTGAATAACAAGTTAATAAAAGTGCAATTTGAAAAGAATAAGAACAATGATGGGTTAACTGATAAGGACTGTAGTAGAATTACAAAACAGACTGAATTCGATTTAGAAATTATGGAAAAAACACTGATATGAAATTGGCAGACCAGACTGATATGGAACTGGAATTAACATAAATATATATTTTTAAAAGGTTACAGGTACGGGTACTACTTAATGACAGGAACGCTAATGAATTGTCTATCAATTATTGTGAACACAAGTGTCACACAGAAGAGACTTGAATTTGGGGGTCGGTCTTCTTGAAAATAGAGAAGTATTATCAAATGACGAAATAGTTTGATAAAAGGATTTTACTACTGAAAGCGAGGAATAGCCTCTTTAGACTTGTGTCATTCTGTAATGTAGACAACATAGTTTTTAAACTTTAAACTCTCTCGTACCGAAAAAAGGAGTATTTGCGAGAAATTTTACTTCACTGTTATTTTTGGAGAAAACATCTGCGGAAAGCCGTCGTATTTTGATAGAAGTTTATGGGAATCATGCTTTATCTGAAGCAACTTGTCGTGAGTTTGAAAAGTGTTTGAAGAAGATTTGAAGTTTTGCTCGATCAAGATTCGTGCTAAACGTAAGAATCATTGGGAATAGATCGAGCAATAATTTTCAGACTTTTAAAAATATGTATTTAGATTCATCCAAAAACAAGAAAATTTTGTGCCAAATCAACCAAAGGCAGGAGACTGCTTCAACTCCACAAAACGAAGACGTTTATGCATTATGCAAGAAATCTTATGTGAAGCCTGTACAACTAAAAAAAAATCGACACTAAATGTTCTGTATTAGGTGGGATCTTGAGGATGTCGCCTAGGAGTGTATGTGAGGCAAGAAAGGAAATCTGATAGCCAAAGTAAAATTTGATGTACAGACTAAAGGATTGCAGACAAAATTATATGAATTTTAACAGAAAATTCCTACATCTCTGGATTTAATGCGGGTCATTTATTAAAATTATCTGCAGCTTTTGACAGGAAAATTTAAAAAAAATTTGCCTGAAGATCTACAAAGTAAAAAACTTTATAATAGAAACAATAGAAAAAAATGCAGAGGTAAAAGAGGGAACGAAAATTATTGAGATACATTTTTCTTTAAAAATACGAATGCTGCCTAAAGGGTGATACAAAGTAGGTACTGGTAAATTTTTAAAACATCCTTTTATAAATTATTCAAAACTATTATAAATAAAACTGTAAAAAATATATTTCTTTTAACTTGAATATAACAGTAATAAAAACAAACTTGCAAATAGAACCCATTGGTCCCTTATCTAGAAAATAATACATATTTTTTAATTGAAAAAAATATGGAAATTTAATGCATATCCTGTTATAAACAAATGTTTTTTTATTATTTTAATATGTATAATTTTTATTTATCCAATATACCCAATTTTTGAAAATCATTTATATAAATGTAACCTTTGAAAATAATATCAAAAAAATTGTTAAAGAAAACTCGGAAAAAAAATTCTGATTGTAAAATTATTAATTTTGAAGTTAATCAATAAAAATAAATTTAAATTTTCTATCAAAAAATTGTTTTTACCTTAATAATTTCATTGCCAACATATTAGTAATTTTTAAAATATTTCTCCCCCAGAATTTCTGACATTGTCTGGGAATCTACTTGCAAGAGTAAAGGGATTTCATACACAGTCATTGTGTTTAATAATAAAATGATATTAGAAATAGAAGATCAGTTGAATTAGAATTTGGTAGAAGCTGGTAAACAACTTACAATTAATAAACAGCGAAACAAAAATACAATTTGAATCCTTTTTTTAAATTATCATCCTGATATGTTTTATAAATTCGTTATAGGAAATTCTGCCACTGCAGCCTATATTCTTTGTCACAGTGTTTAAAAGTAAATAAAATTAATTAACATACCTTGTGTTTGCATTAATATAAAATCGAATAATGATGAATAGTAGTTGTTGTTGTTATGGTTGTTGTAGTAGTGCATTTAATGGAGGGATTGTAATTTATAAATTTTTTTACATATGTTTAAAAATTATTATAATATTCTTCTTCTGTTTCGGATTATTTAATATTTTTTGTTTGTTTTTGTATCGTTTTTAATACTCTCGCTAAGCTTCCATGATTTCTTGTAGTAGTTGTTGTTTTTATTTTATTGATTTATAGTGTTGATGCTGCTGTTGTTGTTATTGTTGTTGCTGATGATGATAATGATGATAATGATGGCACGTTGTTTGTTCTCTCTGTCAATCTCTCTCCAAACTCTTATAATGCGTTTTAGTTTAGATTTTTTTGTTTTCTAAATCTTTCTCCAATTTCAGCACATTAGCACCAAAATTTTCTACTTTTTTTATGAGAATTTAGTTATAGGATTGTTTTACACACAATCTATAAATTTTATGACGACTTTGGCTGTTTGACAAACTAGAGATGAATTAGTTATTGTTTTTTTTTTTTTTCTTTAACTGATATCACATCAATAAACCAGGTATTGGATATATTGTCTGAGCCAAATTCTATAATTAATCAAAAAAATAAAAGAGAAATTAATTAATATTTTTGTTTTTAATTTATTATTTAGACATTAAATTAAGAAGTTAAATTAAAAAAAAATGTTTCCATATGCAGCTTAAAATATATGAATGAATCAAACAACAAATGGATTTACATTCTAAAAATCAACAATAAAACTGAAAAAAGATACAAATGGGTGAATAAAATAAAAACATGTTTATAAACCTACACGAAATCAAATCTCCACAAGAAATAAAAAAAATATATAAAAAAGATATAAATATCAATAAAGAATGGCAACAAAAAAATGAATCCAGCGTGGACACACTGATTTCATTCAATCAATAATTTACACACAAATATATATTTATTATGATTATTGTAACTTTTTCTTTATTAACATGTATCCGATGGATTGTTAAGATACTTTAGAAAAGAGCAACACCATTCAACTTGAGTGCGGAGACCTTTTCATAATAAAACTCAACAACAAAAGAAGTTAGTTAGTCAAGGTTGTTATTTGATAAAGGGGAAAGTTAAATAAATTCGCCATACATATATTTATTTAATTTTCTTTTTAATATAACATATATAAATATTACATCATTATAATTTTATTTGCTAAAATTATTTACTTTTTTATATTAAGAAATGAATTTTAGCATTTTCAATATTTGATCCTCGTAATGAATTTTGATTTTATATACACAAATGTAATCATTGACCTAGAAGGCAATTTTGCTGAAATTTTATACTTTCAAAAAAAATTCTCTTAATATAAAAAAATTTTTTAATAAAAAAAACACCCATTTCCTTTAAATAAAAAAATTACCGAAAATTTTTTATCAAAAAAAATAAAATAAAATTATTATCGAAAATTTTCTATAAATAAAAAAATAAATATGATAAAAAAAAATGGTCGAAATTTTCTATTAATAAAAAATTTATCGATAATTTTGTAAGAATATAAAATTTATTGGAAATTTTCTATAAATATAAAATTTATTAAATCGGAAATTTCATATAAAAAAATATATCGAAAATTTGGAATAAAAAAATTTATCGAAACTTCCTATAAAAAATATCATAAATTTCCTATTAATAAAACTTAGCCAAAATATACTATAAAAAGTTTATCGAAAATTTCCTATAAAAAAATAAAAAATTTCATATATAAAAAAACAAAAAAAATATACATCGAAAATTTCCTATACATTTATCAAAAATTTTCTATAAATAAAGAATTTATCAAAAATTTTCTATAAATAAAGAATTTATTGAAAATTTTCTATAAATAATTTATTGAAAATTGTCTATAAATAAAGAATTTATTGAAAATTTTCTATAAATAAAGAATTTATCAAAAATTTTCTATAAATAAAGAATTTATCGAAAATTTTCTATAAATAAAGAATTTATTGAAAATTTTCTATAAATAAAGAATTTATTGAAAATTTTCTATAAATAAAGAATTTATCAAAAATTTTCTATAAATAAAGAATTTATCGAAAATTTTCTATAAATAAAGAATTTATTGAAAATTTTCTATAAATAAAGAATTTATTGAAAATTGTCTATAAATAAAGAATTTATTGAAAATTTTCTATAAATAAAGAATTTATCAAAAATTTTCTACAAATAAAGAATTTATCGAAAATTTTCTATAAATAAAGAATTTATTGAAAATTTTCTATAAATAAAGAATTTATTGAAAATTTTCTATAAATAAAGAACTTATCGAAAATATTCCATAAATAAAGAACTTATCGAAGATTTTCTATAAATAAAGAATTTATCGAAAAATTTCTATAAATAATTTATTGAAAATTTTCTATTAAGAATTTATTTTCTATAAAGAATTTATCGAAAATTTTCTATAAATAAAGAATTTATCGAAAATTTTCTATAAAGAATTTATCGAAAAATTTGCTATAAATAAAGAATTTATTGAAAATTTTCTATAAATAAAGAATTTATCGAAAATTTTCTATAAATAAAGAATTTATCGAAAATATTCTATAAATAAAAAAAATTATCGAAAATATTCTATAAATAAAAAATATATAAAAAAGGTCTTGTTGAGCTCGAGGTCAGATTTATCATATAATTTATTTTTCGATGTTTCTTGAAAATATCCGAAGAATATCGAAATATTAAAAAATAAATGATTATAAAATAAAACTGGCCTCGAGCTCTATTTTTTATTTATAGATATTTTTTTTTATTTGTAGAAAAGGTCGATGTATATTTATATAAATTATAATATAAATAAAAAATGTATCGGACATTTTCTATAAATTAAAAATTTATCAAAGATTTTCTATAAATAATGAATTTGTCGAAAATTTTCTATAAATAAAAAATTTATCAAAAAAATTTTAAAAGATAAAAAGTAAATAAAATTTTCTGAAAATAAAAAATTTTTTAAAAATTTTATCAACATTTTTTCATAAATGAAAAATTTATCAAAAATGTTATATAATAAAAAATTATCCAAAGTTTTATATAATTCCCGTAGTATACACAAAAGTATTCTTTGACCTAGAAGCTAATTTAGTTTAAAATTTTAATAAAATAAGGATGTTTTCTGAAATTTCCTTTAGATAATATAACAAATTCTTAAAAAATGTATAAAATATAAAAGAAAGAAAAAGGGAAAATAATATAGAATTATTAAAAACAAAAAAATTCATTATATTTCTATTTACTTCAGCTATTAATCAATCTTGTAGTTCGAACCACCCCCCGCACCATGTAAACTTAAGTTTTATTTATTTATTTATTTTTAATTGTTGAAACGTGTAAAAAGGTGTGTACATTATTTACGTGATTAGAATTGTAGATATATTTTTTTAGAAATATTCTAAATATTCTATAATAAATAAAATCGTTTTTTTTTCCACAAAACGTCTTTAAAAACAAAAAAGAACACAAACTAAAAAATAAAACAAAATAATTTTTTTATAAAATCGATTAATTTTTGGTTTTTGACTTGCAAACGTTGTCAAAGTAAATATATTTTAAAATATGGGTGTAATAGTGAAAAGATAGCAATAGATATTTTAGCTTATAAAAAAATTAAATCAAAAACATTTTGAAGCAATTAAAGTATTAATATTTTATGGTCTCGTTTGAAATAATATCAAAATTGTCATAAATTTGTGAACTAAGATAAGCTAAACGAAAAATACAAGAAAAGTACAATACAGAAAAAAAATGTAAAGCCTAATTTATGATTATGCAATTTTCTTTATCTATTATAAAAATTTGTTCACAACAAACCAAAATAAACAAAAGAATAAATAGAAATCTTAATAAATGTAATTAATTATCTTTCACTTTATTTGAAATGACACAATTTGGGATGACAGACTGAAAGGCAGACATCATACGATTCCATTCTACAACCAACTGATAATAATCAGACGTGATACTGGACAATAATTAAAACAAAGCAAAAAAGCACAAAAAATATGAAAATACTAGTACAATAGAAATTTATTTAAATGTAGATTTTATAAAAAAAATCTAAAACAAAATTTTGTTCAATTAATTAAGTAGTGCCTATTTTCAATTATTTTATAAGGTAAATAAATAATTTTGACTTTAATTACAAAAAAAAAAAAATTTTTTTTGCTTCCATTCATCAATTTTCAGATATAATATCATATCACTATATTGCAAACGAGAAAAACTTTGGATACAAAATTTATCGAAAACGTTCTATAAATAAAATAATTATCGAAAATCTTCTATAAGTAAAATAATTATCGAAAATTTTTTATAAAAAAAAATTATCGAAAATTTTCTATAAATAAAAAATTTTTCCATAAATAAAAAGTAACAAAATTTTTCTATAAATAAACAATTTACCGAATTTTTTCTATAAATAAAACATTTACCGAAATTTTTTTATTATAAATAAAGTTTAAATAAAGTTTAAAAATTTTTTCAATAAATAAAAAATGTCTGAACATTTTTCTATAAATAAAAAAATTGTCAAAAATTTTCCATAAATAAATTTTATCGAAAATTTTCCATAAATAAATTTTATCGAAAATTTTCCATAAATAAATTTTATCGAAAATTTTCCATAAATAAAAAATTTATGGAAAATTTTCTATAAATAAAAAATTTCTTCACAATTTTTCTATAAATAGAAAATTTATCGAAATTTTTCTATAAATAAAAAATGTATCAAATTTTTTCTATAAATAAAAAATTTATCAAAATTTGTCTATAAATAAAAAGTTAACAAAAATGCCAATAAATAAAAAATGTATCAAAATTTTTCTATAAATAAAAAATGTATCAAAATTTTTCTATAAATAAAAAATTTATCAAAAAATTTTCTATAAATAATAAATTTATCGAAATTTTTCAATAAATAAAAAGTTTAACCAAATTTTTCCATAAATAAAAAATGTATAAAAATTTTTCTATAAATAAAAAATTTATCGAAAATTTTTCTATAAATAAAAATATTTATCGAAATTTTTCTACAAATAAAAAATTTATCTAAATTTTATATACATAAAAAATTATCAAAAATTTTAAATAAATGAAAAATGTATCAAAATATTTCTATAAAAAAATATTTTATTGAAAATTTTCTATAAAAAACATTGGCAAATTTTTTTATAGAATAAATTCACAATTTGTTTGATAAATCAAATTTGTCAATATAAGCAAAAAAAAAAAGAATTTGCACTCAAAACGTGTGATTCGTCTTTTTGTCCATTCGTTCGTCTGTCTCACATTCAATAAATTTCGTTTTTTTTTTTTTGATTTATTATACAAAATTAAACACATGTTTAAATTCACATCACCATCATTATTATTAATTGCAGCAACAGCAAACAACAAAACTAAGAATATAGTAAATATCATTAGGTTTGTTCGTTTGAAATTCTAGTAAAACTTGTAAAAAAAAGAGAATTAAAAAAATCTCAAAAATATACTTTTACTTGAAAAAGTAAGAAAATAAAAAAAGCCCTTTCCGAAAATTACTTAAAGGTGCATAAATTAGTATCACAATACAATTTTTGTCATATAAGTTTTATAAAAGTAATTTATACTTTTATAAAACTTATGTGATTCCAAAAATTGCAAGACTTCATTCAAAATTGACCACAGGTTCCAACAGAAAACGTTGAAAAAATAAATATATTTTCTAATTATTCTTTTTCAAAATAAAATTCAATAAGAAATTAAAAATAAAATTTGTTTACTAGTTTTGCTCATACAAAATATTAAAGTAAAATATAGCAAAATGAGAAAATTATTATCTCTTGCTTTTACTATTTTTATGTGTAGAGAACAGAAACGCTTTTCGAGTAAAATACTTGTATAAATACTAAAACTAGTAAAAAATATCGTGCAAACGAACAGACCTTTTATTGTATGTAGAAGTTGTTGTATTTTTGCACAATATTGTTGAGAATATTAACATTGAATTGTTTAATTTATCATAGATTTGTCATAAAAAAAAACTAAATTTGCAATGCTACTTGCATTGCAATATTTAAAAACAGCAATAAAAAGATAGAAAAACTTAAATAAAAAAAAAATCACAACATACTTGAAAAGATAAATAAATTTACATTTATAAACGATTGTAAGTTTGAGTTTGTTGTTTAAAATTATCACTTTTGTTTTTGTTTTGTTTATTTTACTTTAGTTGTTATTGTTTTGCAGTTACATACTTTAACACTGTACCTATATTTTTAAACAAAATTTTATTAATTAGAATTTTTTACTGTCTTTTTTCATTGTCTTAAAACTTAAATTGAGTTAAAAATTAGATAACAAAGTAAATATTTAAAAATATTTAAATGTGATATGGAAAATAAAACGAAAATTAAAAATATTTAAATTATATACATTTTTGATAAACTATTTCAGATACTTTTAGGTCTTTAAAAATGTATTTGTGAGATGAGAGTTTTTTGCTCTCCGGTACCACAAAACTTAATATAAAAGAGAAGAGGAACACAAAATAATAAATTTATTTTTCTACTGCTGCGGCATCCTGCAAAGTTGCCAGCCTTATCGTATAAAAATTACCAGATTTAGTAATCTATATAACAAAAATTAAAATATTTAATTTATTCATCATTGTACAAAAGGTGTATCAATCTAGTCTTTTTTTTTTTTCTAATATTCTTAGTTCAAAAGTAAGGAACAATATTTGTAAAAATATTCTGAATTTATTAAATTTTTCTTTTTTGTTTTCAACAAATTTGTTTTTTTTTCAAAAATTTATAAAAAAAATCACAAATTTTTGGCGAATAATAGAACTATATTGGCCACATTGGTCACAGCTGCTGCAACCGACATTTGTTACATTTGCTTTTTGTCATGTTAATCATGTTTTCTTCGTTTTTTTTTTTTTTTTTTAGCACAAAATTGTATTTTTTTATTCTGCACATTTCACTTGTACACTCGTATTTGTGGAATCGCAAAAATAAAACAAAATTCGTAAAAAATACTAATGAGAATCAAAGAAAACAGTTGGAAGAGAAATTAGAAGAGAACTTGTATTCTTGCTAAACGAAAGCAAAGACACAAAATAATTTCGATAAAAAAATAAAAAAAGAACGAAAAAGAATAAGAAAAGAAACATTTGCAAAAATATTTGAAAGGAATAAAACAATGTGCTACCAGATGTTTAATATTATGAAAGGAAGGAATTAATTAAAAGCTTCTGATCGTTAACTAAATATTTATCTACTTATATTCTTAAACAAATTTTTTGAACAAATATTCTTAGACAAAACACATTAAAGCCAGATAAGTTAAATTAGAATTTTTTATTCGTATACATTTTGAGGATGCTTATCAAGGAATTTAGATTTTCTTAAATTGTTTGCTTAAAAATGAACAAAGTATAGCTGGCAAATTCTACTACTTTTGAATACTCGATACTACTCAATACTATTCATTTGGGTACTTGAAATTACTAGATACTTAATAGATTTTTTAATTTGAAGTATATTTTTAATTAATGTTCTTTTATTTCAAAATAAAACAAATATATTTAACCGACTAGCACGTCATTTTATAAATGTATTAATATAAAACATGAAATAAAGAAAAACGTTAACATTAAACTCAACGTTTACAAAAATCAATAAAATGATTTCCATATATTTAGAAATTAATTTGTATCTATACAGAGATGTATTTCAGCCGTTATATTTTTAATATCATGTCATTAAAAATTAAACTCTCAAAGTATTGATTAACTACTTTACAGTATTGAGTACCCAAAAAAAGGTGCACATATTCGGTACTCGATATTTAATACTGAATACTTGCACAGCACTAGAACAAAGTACCCGATTTTCTAAAGGTTTAATAACAATTAACAATCAATAAAGATAACAGCTTTTAACTTAAAATTGTTCGTTACACGGTGGAGAATGGGCTACACTCAAATAGACTGTAGTTTTTATAAGAGATTCAAAATTCGAAAAGGCGTTTTAATCGACATCTCAGTTTTAAATGAACCGATTTAGTACATTTCAGAAAAAGTTTCGGAATTTCCGAAAGTATTTAAATTTGCAACAAAAAAAAAAAATGTATATAATTTGTAACATATTTGAGTATTAACAAAAATTTGTTCTTTAGATGTAATCTGTTTCTTCTTAAAAAAACGAGAAATAAAACGGTAAGATCACAACAAAAGCAACAAAATCTGCAATTGTTAAAAACGTGTCAAAATTTTTAAATTTGTTGGGATTTTTCTTAAGTTAAAGGCGGTTTTATAGCAAAAATAATAAAAATAAAAAAAGTAAAAATAGCAGCATTATTTCTCTTTGTTAATTTTTCTTTTACATAACAATTTTTTTAAATAAAAATTTTGGGCTTTGATAATATAATCAAAAAGGCGAATGTATTCCAGCTTCATACTTAAAATTATAAAATATTGCCTATTTACGCCCACAAATTTTTTTTTTTTTGGAAGCACTATTTAAAAAAGTATGCATTTTAAGGGTGTTAATGGACTTCTGCAAAAACTTCGTTTAGTTATGACTAAAAATATGGCAACGTACTACAACAATAGATTTTTCTGCATAAATAGGTTATGCAATCTCTAAAATTTATTATATAGTCCACTCAAAATCCTATGAAAACATTTCGTGAAGTTACAGATCAAACAGTATGCTCACCGGGAAACATATTTATCATAGTTTCCTGTTTTTATATCAGAAAAACTTTCTCATTTTTATATAAATAGGTAGATTATTACCTAAACTCAACAAAATTGGCCATAATAAAAAATGAAAAGTACTTTATTGAATTTAAAACAATATTCCATTATATCTACTCTGACCGGATACATAACGTCCGTCAACGCGGTGAAACGCTAAGGTGTATATTTTAAACCGCACAATTCCAAAAATCTTTTTGGACAAGTACAAGTTGTAATTATATCTGTACTTGAAATACTTCTAAAAACTTGAATGCTTTTCTTAAAAACTTCTAAGTCATCATACATTCGATTTGATTAAAAATTATCATTTAATAATCACTTAAATTACATTATACCTAAAGCTTATTCAATGTTAAGTTTTTTATGCCGTAATTCTAATAATTTTGATCATTACACAAAAAAAGTTCTATATACATCCTTTGAGATCTAGATTAGAATATGCTTCATTTATTTGTAGTCCTTGTACTCAGTTACACACAAATAGAATTGAAAAAATTCAAGTAAAATTTATAAAGTTTGCTCTTTCATTTTTAAACTTTTCATTTGTAAACCCTCAAATTTCGATTCCTACATACCCTGATAAATGTGCCTTGATTTCTATGAAAACTTTAGAAACAAGACGTAAAATTTCTTTTGTATATTTCCTATATGCTATAATTCGTGGATTAATTGATTGTCCTGATTTGCTTCATACCATAAAACTATATGTACCTCCTAGGCCTTTTATATAGATATTCATAGAACAACATATGCTTTGAATGAACCTTTAATAAAGGCTATGAGATTGTTCAATAAATATTCTAATGAATTAGACTTAAGTATATCAAATCTTGAATTTAAAAATTTGTTAAACAGTTTGTTTAAATAATTAATTTAATTATTTATATTAAATTATCATTGATGTCTGTAAGGATAATATTGAATCCATAGACTGAAACTAATAAATAAATAAATATATTTTAAACATATGAAGGATTGGACAAGACATAATTGCTTAAAATTTTTTAATCATGCGGTCTAACTCTCAGGCGTAAAACCCAATGAAAGATATTTTATGCGGCTTAAAAATTAGTGTAGTACAAAATTGTGTGTAGTCAAAAAATTAAAATGGAGACAAATAATTAACAATTAATTACATCAATACTGTTCGATTTTTTCGTATATCTAAAGGAGTATTACAGCCATTAGCCATTAACTGTGGATATTAATTTTTTGTAACATCTCCCTGGACGTGGAGTCTCACAGACAACAATCTTTAAATTTTAAATTGGCAGCAATTATTAGAAAATATTATAATCTTCAAATATGAATGGATAATATAGAATCTAAATGAAAGGATTTAAGATTAAAATTATTTAAATTTATTTTAAAAGATTGTAAATTTTTACCATGTAATTTTCGAAATTCACGAAAATTTCAAAACACAAAGGGACTGAGAGTCCGAGTCGACAGTTTAAAGTTAATTTTGGCTACGCTGAGAGAAGGACAAGTAACAATCATACATTTTGAGCGACTACAAATTTTTTAATATTGTTAGAATTATATACCATATGATAGTGGATGCAAAAAAAAAATTATCTCCATTTATACCATCCCTGATATCCTTTTTTATTTATAGAATAACTAAATTTCCCCGGTGCGCTTAGCTACCCCATTTGATGTGTTAACTAATATTTATTTTATATGGGGGCTACTACTCCGCCTGGACCCATCCGCCCTATTCGAAATTTGATATGAAAATTACTTCTACAACCTTTTAAGACTTTCACTGTAATACTCCTTTAGATATACGAAAATTAATATTTCCTCTGTATGGGGCCTACCTCTGCCCCCGGACCTATCCGTCTCATTTTCATTTCATCAATGTGATATGATAAGACAGAGGTTCCCAGATCTCACTACAATAGTTCCTCAGATAGGCCATAATGTATTTTTGCTTTGATGAGAGGTTCCCCTTGCTCTGATCGAAAAATGAAACATATTTAAAATTAGGGACACACAGGATGATTCTGTGGCAATTTTCGGGAATCGTTTCAGCCTTTTGAGAGTTTTAAAAAAGTGGGCGTGGCATTCGATCAAGATCCAACATAGCCTGTAACATTTTCTAGTGCAAGCGCTATCTGTATGTCAAATTTCATGTAAATATCTTCATTAATAACGTGAACATTTTTAAATCTTTTTTTAAAGTAGGCGTAAAATTTGGGCGTTACGTCCAATCGGTGAAAATCGGTTCACAAACAAATAAACAATCAAACTTAAACCTCATTTTTATAATATATGTAAGGATTTTCAACTTGATGTCCATACATTTATCACTGAAATTTTGATTGTTTTGTAATTTTCGTGATCTACGATTATGCATTAGTTGCAACCAACACAAATACTCCCTTCCATAATCGACATATGTATTTGCTCTAGTTTTTACCAAGACAATTATATAACCTAAAGATGTTAAGTTTCAAACGTAATAGAATAAATCTAAAGTTTGACTTTAGAAATTCGTAACATATTTTTCACAATATTTGTTTAGTATTAACCTGTTTTAGCTTCAAAATGCAGGATATAACACTAACTGATTGGATCAATTCATCGACGATTTGAAAAAACAGTGCATTTGGTTAAGAAAAAAATGTATTATCATTTACAATGTAAATATCAAAAACGTGTGTAATTTTGGCAAAAGTTCATAAGGTGGTGTCTAAACTTATATTAGTATTCTACAGTTTTAGTCCTTGGTCATTATTTTTTATTTACAAACCTAAAAGAATGTTTTGTCAAAATGAGTATTGCTCCAATTATAAAAACTTTTCCCAACTAACTTAAATCTTTTTAATGAAACACAATGTCTAATGAACATTATGTATAGCCCCCACCAGCACTTCAAACAGACTTAAATTAAAATCTTCAACTTAACGAAATAATCACTACGATTTAAAGACACAATAAATCGATTGTTAAATCGTCAAATGTCACATAAAACGTATAAATCTGGCATCAATGTTTAAGAACAATAAAAATTATAAATAATTAAATCGAAAAAAGACAGAGAAATGAAATAACGAAAGCAACTTAATAATAAAAACTATAAAATAGAAGCCGCTTAACTGTTTATAAGAAAAAAAACCGGGTATGTTAAGAAAAATAAACGACCAACCAAGCGACTGACAAGACGACAAATTGACGAACAAACTATTTTAAAAACAACAATAAAAACGAAAAAGAGGGCCTAGAAAATAAAGAATTAGATACAATATCACAAAACAAACAGAAAATTATGTAGAGGTCCAATACAAGAAGAAAAAAACAACAAACTTAAAAAAACATTTTAAAGACGACAAGTGAATAAAAATAAAAAATTGAATGAATGAAATGAATATTTTGTCACCTAAAATGCAGAAGGCCGCAGCCACAGAATACAATATACTGATCTAAACTACATCAACAGAAAAATATTCATATCTTCAAAAATTACATCAATATTAACAGAAGTCAAAAAGTTCGTAACATTCAATAACTTCATAAACGATACAGTCGCAAAATTTGTTCCAGTTAAAATTTGGTTTGAAGAGTACCTATATCTATTTTTGCCCCGATTAAAAAATTTTATTTAATTGCTTAATTTTAAAGCAAAAAATTAAAAATTGTGGTTACGGCCTTTTGCATTTTTATAATGTTTTTTGCTACTGCTGTAAAAAATTAGTGTGGTTACGGCCTTTTGCATTTTAGGTGACGATTCATAACATTAACAAGATTAATACGTAAGTTATTATTAATAGACGTACGAACCAAATACTATATATACATATGTAAATTAAAATACATATGTGCAACTATTTCGTATCATTAAGTTGTTCTTTTTTTTCTCGAAAACAAACGGAACACAAATAAACCACCAAACCGAACCCAACTGGGTAAATATTTAACCATTTCTAAATAAATAAATGGATGTATGTATGTAAATGTAAAACAAAAATATTTAACAGCGAAACTATGTATAATACAAGAGCCGACGTTGACATTTTTGTTACAAAGACACATCAATTAGATAAAAGAAACCAAAACAAATTAAACTAAAACTAAACGAACAAAAATTAAATAAAAGATTTAGTTTAATTGCTTAATAGGGGTTTTCACACAAATAATTACAAAAAATTTATTATAAAATGTATATAAAAATAAAAGTGTATACAATTATAGGGATTTAATGAATGACTTAATAGATTTATAATTTTTATGTAGATGAGTTATGCAGTAATAATAAAATTAACCTGAAATTTATTTAAATAAACATGTACGTAATTTAAGAACTTTAAGATCATATAATGGAATATTTCTGGAGAATAAAAGAAATGTTTTACTTTATTTTTTATGCACTTTAATTTGCTAAATTTTTATATTCGCTCCATTAGTGATTAGGTAATTTCATTTTTTTTTTTTTATTTTGTTTTCTTAATATATCTCATAAAAAAACGTCACTAACCCACATATATCTCTTTTCTGCTGCTACTTCTGGTTATATTTATTTGTTGTAATTCTTGTTCTTATTCATATTCTTCTCATCAACATTTTACTAATATTTTTATAGGATAAGTGTTGTCAATTTATTATTTTTATTTCACAACAATATTGCTTTAAACTAGTGGAAAAAAGAAAGTTTGTTTGGTTGTTTGCAAACATAAAATGCAAATAACACTGATCAATAAGACAATAGAAATATTTCATTTTTTTCTATCATGTAGTGATTTTTTTTATTCGGCTCCATAACTCGAGCTTATTTTTTTAATAATATCATATTAGAGATAGATATAACGGATAAAATACAACTGTATAGAGATGCAAATTAATTTTTAAATAAATGAAAATAATTTTACTGATTTTTGTTAACCTTGAAGTTAAAGTTAACGTTTTTGTTTATTGTATGTTTTATATAAATAAATTTTTAAAATTTTCACGCTAATCGGATAAATATAATTGTTTTATTTTTAAATAAAAGAATCTCAATTAAAAATATGATTCAAATTAAAAAATCTATCAAGTATCTAGTATTTTCGAGTACCCAAATGAAAAGTATTTAGTAGTATATATAAGTTAACAAATTTTTTCGTCAGTATATTCTAAAGGCAAATCCATAGAAATTATAGAATTTGAAAAACAAATATTTAAAATAAAATTGGATTTTTATTTAAAAATAAAATTAATATCTTGAGAAAATGTGAAAAAACCTTTGATATTATATAATTGTATATATACAGATTGTCTTCTAATAACATACATTACATGTATGTATATAATGTATGTGTTGTATGTTGTTGGAAATATTTGTAAAATTAATTTGGTGTTAAATGTTTTATTATATTAGACCCGTTCATCGAAAATTTCTTTAAAAATAAAAATTTTTAAAACGAAATCCTAAATTTGAATAAAAGTTTAAATTTTTACTAAAAAATCATAATTTATATATTTTTTTTTTTTTTTTTACAAATTTTACAATTTTCTGAAAAAATATAAATTTTTAATAAAAATCTAAATGTTCACAAAATTCTAAAATCGAAATTAAGTTTTTCATAAAAATTAAAAAAAATTTATTTAAGATCCAAAATCAATTATCGTTATGGTTTTATAATTTTTTTTTTTTTGTAGTTTGCTTACCGAAACTTATCGTTAAAAGTTTTATAGAATACCACTTAACGACAAAATTTTAACTGACGAATTTTCGATACTTAACGACAATTATGTCGTTAAAGTTACAAAACTGAGGTACAAGTTTATTAATATTATTTTTTATCTGCTCAGTAGATAATTGGCGCATTTGGCCAATTACTTAGAAAAACTACACTCTATTATATCTAAATAAGAACTATAGAATAACTATAGAAATAAGAGAAAATAAATGCAAAAAACATTTCTTATAATATTGAAAGAGTACTACTCCATTTGTTATGCAAAAGGAATAAAATAAGAGATTTTTGTTTGGAAAATATTATTTTATTCGAAAACTATTTTTTAATGAAAGATCTGTAAATGAAAGCAAAGTCAAAATACATTAGCAAACAGTTATTTTATTCCTTTTCTAAATATGCTTTCGTTTGTATTTTGTGCAATGTCATTTTACCCTATACAAGCAAATGTGATGCGCTTATGTTGAAAAATGGTCGGACACCGTTTAAAGTATCCATTCGATTCAGAATTACTTATTAAGTCGATTTAACATTATAAGAAGTTGACAAGAGTATACGTACACGATTTTTACTATAGATGTTCAGTTAATTATAAAAAAAATCATTATTCAAAAATACTTTTCAATTCAAAAATACTTTTGTTCATTCTAGAATTTTTCTTTCAACGTAAAAATAAAATAAGAATAATACCAGCCTTCATGCCATCTTGGACCACCAACAATCCAGTGCTCTCTAATCACAGCCGTCCTACAGTGTGTATTCGTATAAAGTGTAACATATATTATTTGTTTATAACTTTATCTGCTGATAACTTATTCTTCTTTTTGTGATCGTTGCGGATTGTTGTTGTGGAGTAATATTTGTACTCCAGATTTTATAATGATACGAATTTTCAAAATATTTTCTGTGCTTACTTCACAATGGAGAGTCAAAGGGAAACACATAAAAAATGTTTGAAACTATTAAAACTCATCAAAATTGAAAAAAAAAAACTACGTTTCAGCAGGCAATTAAATTCTATAGTGTTAAAAAAGTTCAAAAGGAAAAAATAAAAGACCACGAAACTCCATTTATTCGTTGTTGAAACCAATATTAATATTTGATGTGCAAAAAGTGCGAGATAGGAACGCAAAGAAGAATGTTGAAATACGTTTAAATTTTGTGTAATGATTAATGAAACGTACGACATTTCTGATTTCTCACAGCTTCCTGAACAAAAGTTTTAGAGGAAATGTTCCAGAAGAGTACCTTACCAAAAAAAAACAAAGTTTCCCAAAAAGTTTTTTGTTGCAGCTGTGGTGGAAAAAGTGAATCGCTCACCATAAACTTGGATATTTATATTGAGGAGTGTCTTCAAAGAAGACCGCTTCCATTTATAAGAAAACATAGAGTCTCAACATTCTTTTCACCTGATTTGACATCGTGATATTACAGATGTGCTCAAGATTAGCGTGGGTACCTGCCTTGTTAGCCTAACCCCACGATAGCTCCGGGTGAAGTATAATGCGCCAATCAACGCGCATTATACAGATTGCAACCTGTTCTGGCCTAGATTACTTTCCCTTGCTTAGGAGTCGGGGCTACCTTCTCCTGATCACCCTTGTGACCGTGTTAATGCATAGCAGTCAACACATGAAACCTCAACCACCACGTAACCCCCTATCAAAGGCCTCACCAATAACCAGCCAAGAGCCAGTGACGTTTTATGTGGCGCCACTGTTCTTGGGACCGATGGTTCCCATTGCACCTACTTTTAAGTCGTTGGTAAGACGTAGGACAATAAGTCCACACAAATTTTATTATTTTCATCAAATCCCTACAGTATAATTTACCTATTTTTTAATCGACAAGATGTCAGCATGGACAACATTGCAGAGATCTAGTAATTTAAAGGAAATGCTAAGTGTCTATAATCCTCCAAATCAACTCAACATCTCAACTATGATAATGTGAAATTTTATTCAGGTATTTCGATTACACAATTGTTTTAAGAAATTGAAAACACTGTGCATTGTGTATTTACGTCAAAGTAATTTTCGTTATTTTCAGAAGTGGGTATCATATGGGACATATGTTTAATTATGGATCGATCCTTAGCTTATGCATTTTATAAAAAAGTTTATTTTCGTAAACTCAGAATCACTTTCTGAGTCGATTTAACAATGAATGGAATAAATCTAACATTTATGTGAGAGACAAACAGACAGATCGATCAAAAAGTAATTCTGACTCGATCTTTATACTTTAAGGAAAGACACTTTTTTCTGTGAGTAAAAAAAATCAGTGCAGCATAATATTCCAAACACCTATGAGTTTAAAAATTTAGTTATTATCAGGGCAACCGAAAATATGCAAAATCATATTTTCGCCTGAGCTTCAAAAGAACCAAACTGTTAGTTATTTATCCATTTCAGGCAAATTTTAATAATTTTGGCATCGATTTGTAACAACATAATTTTTCATATTTCAGTCATAACAGCATATTTTTCATATTTTGGACTTAGCATCATATTTTGTCACATTTTTATAGAAAATCTTTATTTTAGCTCATATTTTAGCAATTTAAATAGCAAATTTTTGCATATGTTATATTAAAAAGTATTATTTTGCATTTAAGAGAATAACTTTGCATATTTGCACAAAATTTTTTACATATTTTGGCATTAGAGAAAATTTATTTTTACTGCCACATAGATTTTTCAAATTCGATTCTCTAATAATTTTAATCTTATAAATTTATAAACATTTTGTAACTTCCTGATAAAATGTAATAGATTTGAGAGTTTTTAAGCTCAAAAAGAAACAATTGCTATCAAAAATCAAGTTATTTTTAACATTAATAATATATAATTTAAAATTTAACAGAAAAAATAATTAAGTAGCACATTTTTTTAATTTCAAGGGCATAATTTCCGACTTTAAGAGCTCTGTCCTGTTTATTATTAATAAAATATTGATTTTGGCGTAGAACTCAAATAGTTAATTAACAAATCTTCGAATAATTAACTCAGAACAATAAATATGTACATATTTATCTGTCATAAAGACAAAAACTAAAAATTTATCAAATAAAATTTTCAAATTCAAAAATTTCAGCGATTTTTACATTATATTATATTTGACAATACTGGTCAATAGTATTGAACACAGACAAATTTTGAAAGCACATTTATATATAAGCTTGTTTTTTTTTTTTTTAATAAATTATATTTATTTCATTTTTAGATATTAATATATATTTTTCTTTATAAAAATTATCACTTTTATACCTTTTGTTTCATATTGTTTGTTAGAGTTAGTTGTTGTAGTTTTTTTGCGGCCGGTAATGAATGGATAGATGGATGGATGTGTGGTGATGATGTATTTTGTAGGTATTTTTGTTGTTGGTTATGTCGTCTGTGGTCGTGGTTTCGTTTTTCCAGCTTTAGTTGGTATTATAGATGATGGTGGACGACCCTTTTTTATTTTTTTATTTCACGTTCACGTAGTGTAGTAGAGTAAAGAAAACAGAACACTATGTTTGAAGAGACATTCTTTTTGTTATTATTTCTTATGACGAATTTTCTTTTTATATAAAACACAATTTATTGTTACATATTTGTGTATGATTAATTACTTTTTTCTAATATAAATTTTAAATTATTTTTTTAATTACTAAGCTGTAGCAGTAAGTAGCACTTTGACACCAGCACCACAAAACTAAAAAAAAAAACACACACAAAACAATGTCGTCGTTGCCGTATAAAATCGATAAATCTAAAAATAATAATTTTAACGCACACAACAAAATTTACTGTAAATTTACCGAGATCACGGCCGATTTTCACTTTTAATTTCTTTCACATTTAAAATTTTATAATTTTTTCTGCTATTTTGCCATTTATTGCTGTTGTTGCTGTAATCGCACTCATTTTTCTTTATAGATTTTTTTCATATAATTTTTTGTTACAATTTAAAATTGTAAAATTTTTGTATAATAGTATTTTAATTTTTTTAATTAATACACACACATACTGGTTATTTTATATATAAGTATATTTTTTAAAGATTTGTTCCTGTTTAGTCTAAATAAGACAAAAGGCAAAATACTTTATTTTTTGCCTTTTACTTTTCTGACACATACGAGACGGCGACGTACTGCGTCTGAGCGACTAAAATTTACTCATTCGCTCACAAAGTCAGTAAAAACAAAATTCAAAGTTTCTTACTTCGTTCCAGTGTTGCTAAACTAGTGATTTTGGCATAAACAAGATTACCAGCACACTTGATTTTTAAATAGTTTTAATAATTATTCAGTAGCATTTTTATTCATGATTAAACCAATGAAAAAAATTTTGGCCTCTCGGTCTTAGTTTTCGATTTATAGGTACTTTAAGTTATGATGAAAGAATGCAATTTTCTCTTTCCTCCTTTAATGAAAAATGAACAATGTGGGTATCATTGGAAAGGTCTTGAGAAGGCCTTTCGATTGAATGTGCAAAATCATTATGATATAACGGTACTATCGTATACATCAAATCTTTTAGAGAACATTCTAAATGACTTGATGTATAGGAGTACCGTTATATCGGTATGTTTTTGAGATAACAGTACTTTTGTAAAAAAAGTCAAAATAGAAAGTGATAAAATATCATATTGTCTCACCATGGGTTAATGATTTGGCTAATATTATATATTAATCGAAAGGCATTCTCAATACCTTTCCAATATTACCAATATTGTTAATTTTCATTAAAGGAGGAAGGAGAAAATTTCATTCTTATATCATAACTTAAAGTACCTATAACTCGAAAACTAACAGGAGTGCGGAGAAAATTTTCTTTAATCAAAAATAGTGCTTTTGCCGAAAAAATATTAAAAAATGAAAAATTCCTGTAATCTTGATTTGTTCCATAAAGATATTCCTTTTTTCCTTTCTTTTACTGCCTGCTTTTATAATACGAGCGCAAAAACGACTCGTCTAACTTACATTTAAAACAAAAACAAATTTTGGAATTTTGTTTTAAATGTAAGCAGTTACAAGTACAGCAGTTAAAGTACAGAATATTTGTATACCAAGCTTTTTTGTTACATTTTTTTCTTTTTTTATCTTGGGAAATATAATTAATCGTGGATTAAATTTTAATTTTTTAAAAATTTTGAAGAAAATATTTTAAATACTATTTTAGCTATTATGAAGAAAAAATAAAAATTATAAAACATTTTGAAATTTGTTTTCATTTAAAAGTGGAATTATTTATGAGTATTATTTGTACATAGTTGACACCAC
This sequence comes from Protocalliphora azurea, assembly GCA_932274085.1. Lineage (NCBI taxonomy): Eukaryota > Metazoa > Arthropoda > Insecta > Diptera > Calliphoridae > Protocalliphora > Protocalliphora azurea. The sequence continues at coordinate 205,382,688 of OW026519.1, read as the reverse complement.
TGCTTTATTTATTTAGTTAATCTCTTTCTATCTCTCCCACTTTGTATTTGGGCTCCCCAACAGTGTTGCCAGAAATTCTCGATATCATCTGCTAAATTCCCAAAAATAATATGGAAAAATCTGCTAAATACAAAGTTTTAGATACGTTTCACATTTTTTTGCTTTGCTAAAATTGAATTTCTAATTTATTATAATAAAATAAGAGAATTGTACTATTTATATAGCATGTATGTAATAGTAATTAGCATACATCTTTTATTAATACAAAATACATATATTTTACAAAAGGAAATTTTAAAAAATATAAATAAGTATATTTTAATATTCGTATAAAAATAACCATATATTGAAAGCAATTTTTTACACTATCGCTTTTTTATTTATATAATTGTTTTATGATTGAAAACTTTAGCATTCTTTTCCCATTCCTTAAGTTTTCCCTAAGTATGAAAATTGTTTAATGTCTTAAAAAATTTATTGAAAATAAACAAAAATAAAAATTCAAAATTTAATAAAATTATTTTAAATTTAAAAAAGATTTCAAAATATGCTCCACATTTATATTTTCTTTGTGGTTATATATTTAGAAGATTTACAATAAGTATTGCTTTGGCAAGACCCTCTTATATGACATATTTCGTTTCAAGCAAGTTTACAACTTATGCTAGGCAATTGAGTAGTAGGAACGTACTACGACCATATTTGTGTTGTATTTGCGTTGTACTTGCGTTCATAATTGCAACGTATTTTTGTTTGAAATAAATTTTGGAAAAACTAAACAAATATGAAATTTTCTTTCAAATAATAAAAAATTTAATTTTAAAAATATTTAAATTGTATTTCCCAATTTTTATTTTTTAAATGACAGACGATCGCAGTTTTGTATAAGTTCTAATTTTCAACGTACTTACGTACATACAACGTAATTGTGTCCTTGCATTATATTTGATTTTTGTTAAATATTTGCGATACTTTACATTTGTTAATAGGCGCTTTAGTCTTTTTTTATGTTTTAAAAGAAAAAATACTTATTCTCTTTAAAACGACGTTAGTTTTTAGTAATCGATTTACTAATTCTCTAACCAATTCTTTTGTAAAATAAGTTCTTCACTTTCAGAAATTAGTTTCAAATTATTTTTTTCTTTAATAAGATTTTTAAACGAATATCTAAGGCTGAGGAAGTAGGAAATCGACTGGGTTTTCGACATTTTGTGTAATAATTTCAATAACTTTTTCTCTAACATATATTTCATTTGCAATTTTTTGTACATGGGATAAGAAACCATATAAAATTTTTAAAGGGTCTCTTTTTATTGCCTATGAAACTTTGTTTTAAATTTGTAATTCTTCTAAAATATTTTTTATGCAATATCGTAATACATCTTAAGTTTTAACCATTATTCACATATTCTTTTTATTGTGGTCTCTATGGATATCCAAGGAGTTGGCCATGCTCTGGCTATTTTTAATGGATCAATACTATAGCTTTGTAAATATTTTCCCAGCAAAAACGTTTTGATTCTCGGTAATGGCAACTACTTATTAAAGTAGTTTCTTGGTTATGAAGCGTCATTATTATTTGCCTACTCTATACTACATAAATAAGTACTCAATAGTATAATAGCACAGAAATATTGCAATCACGTGGATCAATTGGGTGGAACGCTGGATTAACAATCAGAGTTATTATTTTTTTTTAACAAAAAGAAATTCTACACTAAAAATGTTTTTGTTACTTTGAAAATTAAGTGCAAGATGGTTTAGTGAGTAAGACATTAGTCATTGAAAACAAATGGTTAATTTGTGTAAGGGCAAAATTTTTTTGGTTTTTATTTTTATTTTCGTTTAGGTACAGATTTTTGAGTACCCCTAGTCTAAAAATAACTAGATGAATTTGTGGATAACTCGAACAAAAATAACTAATTATTCAGACAAAAAAAAAGTAGTTTATTTTTTTTTTCCACTTATATCTGCTATCTTGCCAGGAAAGCAAAGTTTTTATTGGGTTTATACATATATTGCCTCTTTTGAGATTTAGAAACCAAATAACAAAATTAAAAAAATAAAAAAATATGTATGTTAAAAATAAAAAAATTGTTGTAAGTAGGTCGATTAGCTAAAAAGCATTTAGCAGAATTTTTTTTTTTAAATAAATATTCCATTTGCCAATCCATTCTGCTAAATCTAGCAGAAAAAATGCTGAAATGGCAACACTGCTCCCAAATGTGGAGCTTCGTTAGTTTTTGAGTCTTTCAGTCAGCAGTATTTGTATGTAGTAGTAGCCATAACAGCAGCTGGGTTAACATTCGTCTGGTATTCGTTTTTTATTTTATTTCTACACATTTCTTCTTTACTATTGTTGGCAGAAGAAATAATAAAGAAAAAAAAAAAAAAAAAAACACGGATTCAACCAAGGCATATAAAAAAGGTAATAGCAGTTCGGAGAGGATTTTTTGCTAAAATTTTTTATATATAATGTTTGAAGTTATTTGCAACTGTTAAGACAGATTTTTTTCACATTGATTTTGGCAGTTTTAATCAGCAAAAAATAATCAGATACTTATTTAACACTACCTTATACATAATTATGCCATGGATTCAACTACGAATAGCAAACATGGCACAATTTTTTTTACATCTTTATATCTGTTGATACCGCGATAATACCACAACTCATTTGATGCAATTTGATATGATCTTATTTACTTATTTTTTAATTAAACAGCAACAACTTAATTATATTAATTATTATAATTATTAATTATTATTTTATTAATAAGAGCATTCATAAAGTAATAAAATCTTCGAATTTGGACAGGAAATCGGATGATGTAAAATGCATGTTCACATTTCTATCAAGATAAACTTTTCTGTTTTACCAAATAGCTCGCCACTTCAAGAACAACATTCTTGTTGTGATGTATTATAATAAAATTTTCGGAAAAACAAGCTTGCTTGCATGTGCTCTTTACTTTTTATAGTTTTCGAGCTATTTGCATTTGAAGTTTTTTTCAATTAGTTTAAGAACAAAATTAAGTCGATGTCTTTTCCGAGTCCAAAAATAAACGAATTTGAAATTGAAAATTGCAAAAATTTTCGATTTTAAAATTAATAAATCAGAATTATATTTTTTAAGAAAGTAATGTTTACATAACCCTCCTAAAATTATCATTATTTGAAATCAATTGTAACTTAATTGAAAAAGTTTTCAAAAATTCAATGGAGTAAGGTATTGACTGTGTACGAAAGATACTGTTACTTACCATGGTGCTTCGAAGAATCAATTTTATTGCCTCTAAGAGGGTCATTTCGAACAAAAGTCATGCATTATAAATGCGCTTCAGTAATGCTTTCAAAATTGTACCTAGGTATGCAGTATTTTTGGTGTATTTGTGCGTGCACCCTGACTTATGTACCAATTTTCATGAAATTTAACAAATAATTTAATCAAAATATTGCTATATTTAAGGCATTTAAAGCATTTATGATATTTATAATAATGCCTAATTTCTTCAGGGTACGAGCGGATATCGTTAAATCGACTCAAAAAGTGATTCTGAGTCGAAGGTTCTGTGCAAAAACTCATAATACCGCAACCACATATTGTTATGTAGTATACACAAAGGATGAATGTATTATTTATCTTATTAAGTTGATCACTACATGTCTTAAATTTAACGCCATAAAATTCTAAAAACATAGGGAAGGAAATTAGTCATTTCACTAAATATATAGTAGTATACTATTACATATAAAAATGAAACAGGAATATTTTCTGCTAGACGGGCCACTTGTTTCGGAAGCACTGACTTTGTAATTTGTGTGTGGTATTTTTATTTATACTTGTTAGTCTAGTGCGTTTATGGGGATATGAAGGTAAGTATTCGAAGGATCGAAATGGCGAATGAACAAAAAATCAGTCGCCTTCGGATATAACACAGATTATATTCCTCTGGTTGTGCAGAGAAATGTAATTGAGAAACGGACGTTTTGATTAAAGATCGCGATAATGATCTGCGATATAAGACGTGCCAAAATTATAAGGTCACTTGTATTTGTTCCGTGTATTAAAACGATCGAGGGGTATTTGATGGTATAGCTAGCTAAAATACTTATTACTAAAAGGTGTTCCTACATGTACATGTAAAAGGTGTTCCTACATGTACATGTAAAAGGTGTTCCTACATGTATATGCGCACTTTTCAATGAGTCAAAATTATAAGTTCAATTCATATTTTTGCATTAAAATCACATTGAAAATCCTTGAATAATTTTAATTCGGGATGTGTTCCTAAGAATTCATACCGCCCAGTTTTAAAAATGTCCACTCTTTCCTATCCTACTGAATTACACGATCGCTTTTCGAGCGTAAAAGTGCACAATTAATACTAAAATTATATAAATAAAATTAAATCAATAGTAAAAATTTGAAAACATTCAGATTGCTGCATAACAGACACTCCCGATTCATCAAACCATGCTTTAGTGGGTCTACTACCAATAGTTTTTACTTTTTTCCTGGCAAAAAATTAAATGTTTTTAGCGTTTTTGCACCAAGATGTGGTAAAAATGAAGCTATCGCTGGTATTATTATGAATTTTATTGAAAGGCGATACTTTAGAGTGGCACCCATTTGAGATTAACTCGAAAACGTTATGTCATGTGGTACCAGGTAACAATTTCGAGAATTCCTCCTCTTCATTAGAAAATGTCAAAATTATCATTAAGAATTTCATTTTTTCTTTAGATAAAAAATAATTTCTGATGGTTCCAATATCCCGTCAGGCTATGAAATAGATTTAATAGAGGAATCCATGAATTTTAAAATATATAAAATTTTATGGAAATCCCTTAGAAGTTTAGGAATGCTTATCATAATTTATTTAGATTATTAAAGGATTAATTGTGGACTTTTATCCTGGAAAACGAATGTATAATTCTGTGGAATAGTTAAAAGTGGAAATTTTTAAAGCTTCGCATTAATTCCTAGGAACTGGAATTAAAATAATTATATTTCTAATCACTTCTGTAAATCAATGAATAAAAATAGTCAAGAAATAAATTGTTAAAAATGTGATTTTAGTGGAAAGAAATGGTCTAAGATTATAATTTTGACTCATTGGAAAGTGCACATTTTCAGCATTTATATCTATAAAAGAATGAAATGTCAAATAAATAATACCAAACAGTGCATGCAAGAAAACCATTTAGTAATAAGTATTTTAGCTACTAGTACCGTCAAATATCGATTTAACTTTTTGTTAGCTTTTAGTAAACCAATGTTTCTGGAACTGACTCAAGTGACAAAGCGAGCGTTCTCTTCCGAATCTAGATTTTAAAATGTCTAATTCGTATATAATATTGGTCTATTACGTTTAGGAATTATTTCTTGCATTGTACTATTTTTTTATTTTTGAGAAAAAAATTTTAATTTCTTTTAATATTTTTTCATAACGAACTAATGATTACGAATGTAATAAAAATGACCACTTATGGACTGAATTTAAAAACAAAAATTTTTTTATATACACTGTCGGATAAAATAAAATGCGATTTGGTACTCTTACTGTTTGCTTTATAGTAAATGTCTTCTAGGTACATTATGGGATACTTTTTTGGTATCCAGGTATTTATCGTTTTATATTAACAAATAAAGTAAGTTTTTTAATTATGTGCATTTCGTGTTTGAGGGAAAAATGTTGTGTTGATCGTGGATTTTTGTGCCACAAAATAAAATGTCACTTTACTAAATTTTTTTATTGGACTTAGAATTTTCCAATTTTTTGTTACAAAACGGAAGGTATATGCTTGAAAAATGCTCAATTTTAATATTCTATCCATTAAATTCTATTAAAATTGTTATTACATTTTAAAAATAAGGATAGATTCGCCCATGTTATTGTGAAGTCTTCGACCACTATACAGAAAGATTTCTTGATACCAGACTAGGAAAATTAAGTGAAATTAATATATTTTTATTTAAAATGCAAAATTTTAAAATGTGGTACTAAAAGAATCTTTTCGCTATACAAAATAAATTAGTAGAAATTGAAGGGTGACAGTCATTTTTTTTTTTTTTTTTATTCCTAGGACAAAAAATAGTTTAAAATTTTGTCATTTTTGTTTACATTTATTTGTTGGTGTTGTTTCTTGTCAGTTTGATTTCTTCACGGAGATACATAATCTTTAGCACGGTTTAGAATTTTTCAAATTAAATCTTCTGGCAACACTGCCACTCTCCAACAAACTACATCAAATATTGGAGAACAAAAGAAAATAAATTACGTACGAATGAATGAACGAACAAAATAAATTAGAAAGAAAAATACGAAAATTAAGCAAAACGAAAAAGAGAGTAGAAGATAGAGAACAAGTATGTGTTTTGTGTAGTGTTGCCACTGAAAACATTTTCATCCTACCATAATTTTCGAAAATAATCTACCAAAATCTATTGAAATCTACCAAACTATTTTTGTAAAAAAAATGTACGAAAAACAAAATTATAATTAACGATTAAAATATTAAAGAAAGATGTTTGAAATTCTTTGTTTTTCCAATACCAGTAATTTTAGGTTTATTAGATTTCGCAGCAGAATTATGTGACAGTGAAAAAGTAAAACAAACATTTTTTAGATAACATTTCTCGATCAATACATTTAAAAATAATCAGTTTATTCCAAAAAATATTATTTATATTTTAAATCTTTTGAAAGATAAATATCGTTTTGTTAAGCTACAGAAAACATTGGCAATTATTTCATAGAATTTGAATTGAATATTATCATTTTGAAAGTCAATTTTAAGTGTTATTTTATTAAAAAATGTAATTTAATATTTCAGTATTTATGTGGCTTCAATATTTTTTTCCCGAATTCAGTTTATTCATAGTTGCTTTGTGCTTATAATAGCTCCCTTCCAGTACCTGTCAAATTTACAGGTTTAAGCAGAATTAGTCAGAAAAACAACAAATGACAAAAAAAAACATAGTATGAGAACGCATTTCCATAAATTTTGACTAACATAAAAATCTGATTAGTACCTGAGCAGAGCTATTGTAATATTGTTTGAAACGATGACTAATTAAGATATGATAAATGTAACCATTCTAATTGTAGCTCATTGTCGTTATTATTAATTTGGGATAATATTTATTCAAAAGAATAAAAAGTAGCAATTAGCTTTATTAGATAAATTTTTCGCAAGATCTGCTGCTCGCATGCCAATTACTTTATTAAAGCGGTATATAAAATAAACAATTAATCTATACTATGCAGAATTAAAACCTCAAAATAATACGAAGATAAAATAATTCTTTCACAAAAGATAATTTTACTTTAACATTTTATATTATTATTAACTATTATTTTTTTAGTTTTAAAAATCAAGACCTTTGGTTAAACCTAACAAAATTCGATTCGGCTTACCATCCTACCAAACGAAAAAATTCTTACCAAATTTAGTAGAAAAAGTGCAAAACGGCAACGTTCGTTGCGTGTATAAATAAAGTTAGACTAATAAAAAATATAAGATAATAATAAAAATTTACCTGACATGTTGTTGGTATTGCTTGCTTTATAGTTATATCGTTTAGACTTCATACTTTTTTGTGTGTTTTGCTTTATTTTTGTTATTATCGTATTATACAGTGCGTGCGTTTGCATTTACTATTTTATTATTATTATTATTATTATTATTATAATTATTATCATTATTATTGTTATTATTATTATAATTATTATTATTATTATTATCATTATTATTATTATTATTATTATTATTATTATTATTATTATTATTATTATTATTATTATTATTATTGTTATTATTATTTGTTTCTATTTGTGTATATATTTTCTTTTAGTAAACAATGAAGTTAACAGCTTGGAACAAACAACAACAGTAGGTGAAGCAGCAACAACAACAACAGCTCTACTTAAGTATTAATAAATTATTGCATTGGTTGGATGTAATAATAATTTGCTTGCGCCTACAATTAGTTTAAAATGCAATCTCTTGGTATACAACTACAAAAACTACAACAATAATATATAGCATAAAACTTGATTTCATATTGGTCAGGTTGGTACCAGTGTTTGTTAACAGGGTAAGCATCAGTATTTGTTCAGTTTGATGGATAGAAGAAAATATGAAAATTTTTGTAAATAATATTCATATTCAAACTAAATATGGTGTACAGGAATATTATAATAAAGGAATTATATTATTATTAACGTTTATGCGTGATAATAAAAATGTAAAATCATATTCAAATTCATACAAAGGATTAATTATTAACTACAGAGATTACAAAAAAATAATATAACTTATAGATGATGATTTTTAATCATGTGTTAAAGTAATTATTTGAATTGCATTTTTCTTATGAATTTTACTGCGGATGAATTCAAATTTATTACCAGAGCAATCAAAAATATGCTCTAAAAAATATTTTAAGTGCACAAAAAAATGTTCTTAAAATTGGAAAATATGCTCTTAAAATTAAAAAATTTTCTCTTAAAATTTTACTTTTCTGGCTAAATTTTAAATAATCCTACTAGTCATGCTAAAAATAACTTGATTTTTATTAGCAATTGCTAAAAGATATTTTCATTTTGCACTTAAAAATATAAAAATCTAATTGAATAAAATTCAATGTATAAAATGAAAATGATTAGGGCATCATATTTGAAAAACTTGTGACTGTAAAAAAGAACATTTCATGTTACGTACAAATAACATGAAATTTTTAAAATTTTTGTCTTTAGTGTAAAATATATAAAATTATACCTAATTTTAAGACAAAATATATGTCATATAAATTATTAAAATAAGGATTTTATATGAAAATATGACTAATGCCAAAATATGAATAACCCAAAAATTTGCAAAAATATATTGTCAATGCCAAAATACTTAAAATTGCTTGAAACGAATAAATAACGAACATTTTTTTCATTTAAATCCTGGGAAGTAATATGGTTTTGCATATGTGTGAAGATAAATTTTAAAATTTTTTTTAGCCAAGGCACAAACTTGTTAGGTTAACAGTGCTATGTTAACAATATCAAAAATTACTTTTTTGAAAAAACCTCAATTTGAACAAAAAACAAACTGTTAAGGATTCTGACTATTAGATATTCATCTAGAAGTGACTTCCAATAAGTTTTATCCGCCCGTCTACTAGGATTTTTTAGAAGAGGATCAAATTCCTTTTTCATATGTCAAAATTTTGTTTTTTAAGAAAATCTCTAAATAAAACAAAATGTCTAAAATATTAACAAAATAAATTTTAGTTGTTTTATCAATAAAATATCCTTTTTAATTGTATATATTTATATTAATTCTGTTAAGCGCTTGACATAACACTGCTAACCTAACAGGTTTGTGTCTTTGCTAAAAAATTTAAAAATTTATCTTCACACATATTATTTTTGGTTGCCCTGCTTATAAGATAGTAAATTATTTAAATTACCTGCATCATAAATATTTCTAAAAATCGTTAGACCATGGCTTAAATTATAGAGCTTTTTTTTAATATTCTATTGCACATTAAATATTAAAACTTATAATTTTTTTATTTTTTTTTATTTTATGTTTGTATATTCTAAAAGTATTTAAAACCAAAAAAACTAATAATTGTTAGAATAAACATTTCAACATGCGGACATTTTTAAGTTTAGAAAAAAAGTTAAGTTAGGCGGGTGTATTTGAATTTGAATGCAAAAAAAGAAAAAATTCACATACATAAAAAATACCATTAAAATAAATAATTTGCTATATAGAAGTAGGAGTATGTCTACTTGAAAATAATAATAATAATAATTTTACTTTTGCTACTAAAAATATAAAAAACACACATTCTTTGGTATTTTTGTATAATTGGTGATTTTGATTTTTCTTTTGCTTTTAAATGTTGTCATTTTCGTTTTGCTTTCCGTTTCATTAATATTCTGTATATATTTATTTTGCTTTCTTTTTTTATATTTCAATTTTATTTTTATTTTGAAAAGTTTCAAGGTCTTTAAAATTAGTTGCTTAATTTTGAAAAATGTTCATTCATATAAACTGTAAGTCAGTAAGATCTCACACATGACCAGCCAGCCAAGCAAAAAACACACAAATTAACTAAAAGTCAGCTAATAAAAAAAAACTTTAGTGTAAATTAACACAAAAGCAACACAAATTATTCCTATTTCATTTTAGAAAAAATAACGAAACTTGCACTTTTATTTAAATATTTTTTATATTACGATTTCTATTATTTTTATTTATTCTTCTCTTTGTTGTGAGTTAATTTTCTTCGTTCATTGTGTTAATCGGTCAATGTTCTTAAAATGATTTCGTTTTTTGTGAATTATTTATGATTAAACAATTAAATATGTAGTTAAAAAAATAATTTTTCTTTCTGCTTAAATTATTACGTTTATTACAAACACCAGCATATAACTAAAACAAAAAAGTCTGAGACTGACGTTTTTGTATAAATTTATTAATTAACAACAAGAACAATAAATTATTTCACCTCTTTCGAAAATTAATTCTTAAAGAATTAATTTCCTTTATAAATCGGCGTTGCCAAACTGTTTTAAACGTTTTTAAAAACCGTTAGGTGGGTTAAAGAAAAAACAAAGTGGAAGAAGGGAAAATAGAGCAAAACAAAACAAAAACATTTAAACAACGAAAATATTTCTTTAAATTACATACAAATTATTTTTATTTTTGTATATAGCTTATCTTGACGTAAGAGGGCGAAAAATAAATTTTTGTTTAAATTGTAGAAAAGTTAAGTGCGATTGTTGTTTGATAATTCTTTAAGAAATAATAGATAAAATATTTATCTTATTCATTATTATTTAACTACAATTTCATGAACTGAAAAAACCATTTTGTTTATGGTCGAAACTCTATTATTATCAAAAATTATTAATTGATTAAAATCGATGATAAAAATTGTATCCAGTTAACAATATCTCAAACTTTTTTGACAAAAAATAATTTAATATTTTTATATTTTTCTTCAATTATTGTATCCGGTTGAATTTATACTGAACTTCGATTAGTGCCAGCAGAGTGAAAACCAAGAATTTTTGTTAAACTAATAAATTACATCTCAAACTTTTTAGCAAAAATAATTTAATATTTTTATATTTTTCTTCAATTATTATATTGAAATGACAAAAAAAACTAAACTGCAATATGCCAATACAAATTTGTTTTTAATCCATAAATGAAGTGAATTGATTTTTTAAGGAACTGCACAAGAATGTCACAGGCAAAAATTTTGGTGCATAAGCGGTCATTTTATTATATCACAGAAAGAAATCTGGATATAGTTTTTTTTACAAATTATGTGAAAATTTGAAACTTTTGTTTGTGTCATGAGCAAAATATAGAAAAATAGTTTTGTAATTATGTAAATGTATGTAAAATTAATTTATACAATTAAAAATGATATTTTATTGATAAAATACCTATAAAATATTTTTTGTTAAAATAGTTTTAAAAAATTTGTTCGCAAAAAGTACTAAAAAGCCTTCTAGAGGAAGAAATCGAATCCTAAAATAATGTCCCGTTGTGCATAACTTTTCACTTTGATATTAATTTTCAGCGTTTTTTTGTTTTTTTTTTTTTTTTTTTTTTTTTAATATAGTTAGTTTAGTTTCCAAAAAGGAACATTTGGAAAAAGTTTTTCTTCATTATAAATTTTTGAAGAAAACCAATACGAAGTCATTGTATTTTGGTGGAAACTTGTGTAAATTATTCAAATATTTGAGGTAACTAATCATGTGTGGATTACGCGATTTCGTTTAGTATGATAAGCCGAAAAAGTTTTAAGATGAAAAATTGGAGGATTTGCTCATGCCAAAGCAAAGAAATGCTTCCAGAATTATCGTATTGATCAAGCAACAGTTTAAAGACTTTAAAAAGTAATTAGATTCATCCAATAGCATGGAAATTGAATACCAAACTAACTAAAGCCAAGAGACTTTGAAAGTTGATTTTACATGTCTGAAAAAAATAATATCGTTCTGCAAAGCATTGTAACTACGATAACAAGTGAATTAAATTGATAATCCAAAGTCAAAACCAGTTAAAAACTATCCGCTGTAGAGTTCAGATATTGCCCTCTTCTGACCAGTATTTGTTTCATTCTATTTGGAATGCACATGTTTCTAGCCTAAAAAAAAATAAAAAGTTGTTTGTAAAGATGGAAAAAAAAGCCATTTCTTCTGATGGACAATACTTTCAACAAAATAAATAGTGGCTGTGAAAATAACATTCATCTTCCAAAAACGAGAGGGTTTTGCTCACATTGAAAGATCAAAATAGACCACTGTTCCCTTCTTTAGATCTAGATTTCCTCATCTGGCTTCCTTTTTTGAGCGGTCTGCAAATATGTGAGGACAAAAGAAAAAAAATGTTTTGGATGCTCAAACAAGTGTGCAATATGATTACATCAATTAGAATCATAAAAATTACAAAATTCTTCCTGGAGAAAAGAGAATTCAAGAAATTCTTATTTTACAGTTTTTGATATTCTCTTTAAATCTATATTTTGCATTTTATATTCCTCTTATATCTACATGAATATACACTTAATTTAATAAAAAATAATAAATAACATCAATTACATAGTTTTAATTTAATTTCTTCAAAAGATAATAAATTAATATAAAATTAAAACTTACCAAATATTTTGATTTTCAGCCAGTAGTGGGGTAAATCCCTCGGTATCTCTTTTAAAACAACACAACAACAAATATATATTAGTTATATATAGTGGAATTTTAAATTTTAATTCCACTATTTATTAAAATTCAGCTTTTATTTATATTTTTTTTTTTTAGTAGCTGTTTAGCTGCAAACACTCAAAAATTATTTTAGTATAAATTGTAGTATATGATTTTGCTTTTAATTTGTTTTTAATGATTTGTGTATATTAATTTATAGATTATTCAAGTATTTTGTAATATTCTTTATAAAATTTTGAAAAGAGAACAATTAAATATCAATTGTGTATGTATTTTCCAGAAATAATTAATAATACATCAATTTTTCTTAAATTATTTTACAGGCTATTAAAGGAAAAAAAAGAAGTAAAAAGATTTTCTTATATCAAATTTCATTAAAAATAAAATGAGACATCAAGAAAATCGATTTTTATATTTTCTTCTTTCTTAGTTCACATCTATTCAATTGTAACGAAGGGGAAAAAAAAGAAAAAAAAAATATGAATAAGATTTTTCACGAATAGAATTGACACCTTAGGTCAGCCGTATAGATAATTGTTTTTTTTTTATTTACTTTTTTTCTAATTTATATTGTGTTTTTAAATTTTCAAATACATTCACAAATTCCTGCTTCTTTTTTTTAAAGAAATGAATTCATTTAGTTTCCAATATTTTTTATTTCTTTGCAAAATCCAGCCTTTTAGTGCTGAAATATATTCGCATTTTTTCACTACACTCTTTTTTCGTTTCGTCTTTTTTCTTTTTTTACTAGGAGAGACACACACAAAAATCTTTTTCAATTGATTTTTTACTTAGAAATCCGGCAATTCCTTGCAGAATAACTTTTGGAAAAGTGTTGCACGCACCTTTGGAAAAACTTTTTCATAAATTTTAATAATTTTCATTAAAATTGAATGATCAAAATTTTTTTTAATTTCTGCGTTTTATAAAATAATGGCGAATTAAAGAGCTTCAGAATAGCCAGAGTTACCTACATCAAAAAAAGATAGGTCACCAAAGACCTGCGTCAAAAAATTTTAACGAAGACGGCGGCTTTAGTAAAAATAGTCGTCGGCGGCTCAAAATCGGCTGTTAGCCGGCTGAAATGTAAATAAACATAACCACAGATCCACAACTGACATAGTGTCTACTTTAGACAATTTTTTATCAAGACAAACGTTAAACTTAACGCGAATTTGAGGAAGGTGGCAACAGTTGCACAAAAACAATATGGCGTATTCATTATTGTTTTTTATATATACAGTTTGACAACTGTAACAACAAAAATAATAATCAGCTCTTTAACTGAGGTTATCTTGTATATATTCGCACTGATTTTGACGTTTGTTTTGATAAAAATTTGCCTAATGTACCTAGTGTCTACATTAGGCAAATGTTACAGTAGTCAAACTGCATATATAAAAAACAATAATGAATATGCCATATTGTTGTTTTTGTGCAACTGTTGCCACCTTCTACAAATTCGAGTTAAGTTTGATGTTTGTCTTGATAACATATTGTCTACATTAGAGATTTTTTTATCAATTTATATGAAAAAATTTTCAAAGTGATGAGAAGTGTTTTACAACCTTAAAGTTAGAAAATAAATATATATGCATGCATAGAAAACATATGAACTTGCATGTTTTTTATGCATTTTCATGATAATTTTGCAAATTATCCCATTTTTCAGTGCTTTTTCAAGCGCATATTTTCATACATATTTAAACTTGCCCTGATAATGGCTTATTCCATAGACTAGAAACTCAATCTTAGACATAGGTTTTTTTGACAACTGACTTATGTTTTTGATAACAGAGTTTCTTATCTATATTAATCTGTGACTTATTCCATAGATTATTAACGTAGATATTAAGCTTCAAAAACTCAATCCAAAAATGTGACTAAAAAAAGCACACGTAATATAGTTGTTTTTGTTTCCAATGCATTTTTTTACTAACACATTATTATAAGTATATAAACTTAGGTTTTTACACCACCGACTTAGGTTTTCGACAACGGAACTTCATATCTATGTTAATATATGACTTATTCATAATGAAATTTCAAATTTATAACATTTCCAAAACAAATCAAAATAACGAATCAACAAATGAATCATAACGCATCAAGATGTGAATGATTTTAAATAATAAAGAAGTTATTTTTTAATATGAAAATTTGTTTTGTCTCCTTACCCCAGATCTACAACTGAAATTAACGCTGATATAATATGTGAGATAACGCCAGCAGAGGAGAGTAACCATTTTGTTTATATTATGTTAAATCTTAAATAAGGGGTACACGTAATCTAATAAATCCTATAAGATATCATTATTTTCAATCAGTCACAGAGTAAACATGTCCTTTTTATTTAAGCAATTCGCACTTTCTTAGCACAATTTTTATAAAAATGTTTTTCAACATGTAAAACAAACACTAAAAGGAAAAAAATTTACAAAAAAAAACATTGTTTCCAAAATACACACACAAATAAACTTTCGTATATGTCTATTTTTGTTTTGACATTTCATCTTATAAGCTGGTTGTGTAGATATATACTAATATTTGAATCTAGTCGTGAAATAATTCTCTCAGAGAGCGAATTTGATACTCTCTGACACAAAAATCTTATTTTACGTCTAGACGGGCTGTTACGTAAATAGGGGCGATGAAGACCATTTGCTTGAACATAAAATATAAGTTTTTTTTTAAGATTTATAACATAAATGTTTCGAAGTTGAGATTAAAAGTTAGAGAGTATTAAAGATAATCACCATTATTACGGGTATCGTTGTCGTATTACAAACATTGTCGAAGTCGTTGTTGTTAAATTTTTTCGATACCATGGAAAATTTTCGACGACAATTTTTGTAAAAAATTAAAAATTGCAAAAATTATTCATAATTTTAATAACTAATTAATTAATTAATTAATTAATTAAGCATTGTTGCTAGAACTAAAAATGCCAAAACTCCAAATTTTTCCCAAAATTTTCACTAAAAACTCAATATTTCACTAAAAATTCGATTATTGTTTATATAATAATACTGTAAAAAATAACACAACGAAGTTGTGACACTTATATGTTGTTTAAATCCATTTCATTTAATAATAGTTATGTCTTTTTTTCTTCTCGTGTATAGAAGCCATACCTAGTGTCTACATTAGACAAATTTCTATCAAAACAAACGTCAAAATCAGTGCGAATATATACAAGGTAACCTTAGTTAAACAGCTGATTATTATTGTGTAATGCAGGCACTAAGTTAATGACGATTTTTGATAGATGTAACAATACAATAGAAAATTGTAATAGAATTTTCAATATAAAAGTGAAAGTATTTTACTCGGAAAGGCAAGTAATTTCTCTCTTAATATCATAATTAAAAAATGCATATATAATGCTAATGCATTTTTTGGATTCAGTTTTGAAAACTTTAGATTTTTAAATTTTCTTAAATATACGTAAAACTAGGTAAACAGTTCAATTTATAATTTTTTTGTATCCAGAAGCTGTACAATTGATATATATTTTTTTTTCTAAAAAAACCAAAAAAGTTTATCTATACAAAAACTCATTTATTTCAATATTTTTGTGTTTTGAACTAAAACCATAAATATTTTTTTACCCTTCACCACATGTGTAAAGGGTATATATAAGTTTGTAATTCCGTCTTTAATTTCCACAATTTTTGTCGGGGAACAAAAATGTTTATAATTTTTGAATCCTTTTCGCGAAGTTTTCACAGCGACGGTTTTTAAAAATAATCGGCGGCTCGACTCAGCTATTTGTTAAGCCGGTCGGCGCAGGTGTCTGTATGTCACCAAAAACAGAGCTGCAATTATTTAGTAACTTATCAGAGATTAATTTTAATTTATTTTAGTTAAAAGTATATAAAATGCTGCATAATTATTTGTTAAAAAGTTTCTTTAACGAAGTGTCTATATTAGAGAAATTTTATCAGGACAAACACCGATATCAGTGAGAATGTATATAAGGTAATCTCAGTAATTACTTCGGTAATTACTTTCGGTTGTTACAGCTGACAAACTGAATATAAAAAAACATTACCTCGAGTTTATACAAGAGGAATTTTTGAATTGCAGATAATTTTTATCTTTATCAATTATAGGAATAAACCATGTAAAAAGTACCAACAACAATCAAAATAGCGTCTTTACCATGTAACGTTAAAATAAAGTTGTCAGGACTCGAGAGCTGAGAATTTTGTTTTAACGCTGTAATAATACTGAGAAATTCAGTCTACACTAGACAATTCTTTTTTTACTGATAAAAATTTGACGTTTGTCTTGATAAAAATTTGTCTAATATAGACTCGACACTACCAAGTCATAATAAAATAAGTAAATAAATTAATTAATAAAAAAAATTTTCGGAAAGTACTTAAAACAAGCAGAAAATAACAGTAGAGTTAGTTTTGTCATATTATGTCACCTTAACAGCCCGTCTAGACGTAACATAATGTGTAAGATTTTTGTGTCAGAGAGTGTCAAATTCGCTCTCTGAGAGAATTATTTCACGTGTAGATTCAAATATTAGTGTTATAAGATTTATTATGAGTCTGTTGTGATGAGATTTCTCTACACAACCATCTTATAAGATGAACTGTCAAAAAAAAAAAAAAACGCATATACGAAAAATTGTTTGTGTGTGTCCATGTGTATTTTGGAAATTACTGAAAACAATGTTTTTTTTTTGTAAAATTGTTTCCTTGTAGTGTTTGTTTTACATGTTAAAAAACATTTTTATAAAAATTGTGCTAAAAAGTGCGAATTGCTTAAATAAAAAGGACATATTTACTCTGCGACTGATTAAAAATAATGATTTCTTATAGGATTTATTAGAATACGTGTACCCCTTATTTAAGATTTAACATAATGTAAACAAAATGGTTACTCAGCGTTAATCTCAATTGTAGACCTGGGGTTATGTACAAACAGAACTGTAAATTTGCGCTGACATGGTAGGGTCAATTATGAATCCTTCAGATCATTTATGAATCCTTCTGAGATGTTTCTTTAGTATTAGTACTAAAATGAGATTTATTTTTACTAAATTTCATATTTATGCGGAATTATAAAGGAAAAAGTAATACCGGGAGAAGTATTGCATGGGAGGTGTGGTTTTGCTTAGACAAAACTCTCCTGTGATTAATTTTATTTAAATATGGACATTTTTAAGATATTTATGAACATTTGGCAAATTTTCTGGAAAATTTTAATTTAAAAATTTAAATTTTAACCAATTTTATTTTGTTACATAATTAAAATTGCGACCTACAGATTAGCAAAAATTGGGATTTGTACTACTGAGCTAATTAAAAATGATAAGCAAAGGGCTTCACACCTTCCCTGTATTAAGCGCCTTTTTTTGTCGATTATAACACACTGTGCGACATTCGAGTTATTGTCGTATTGAGAATTTGGGTACTCCATAGTACTTCAATCATTTTTATTGAGTAGTCAAACATCTCCATAATTTGCAACACTAGTCGTCAAATAAGGTGACGCCGATATGTTTTTATGAAAGCTGCCGCCGCCGCTGACCAATAGAGGCTCCGTCGCCGATACCAACAATTTTGCGTCGCTTGGTTTTCTGTTGAACATTTATTTGTGATTCATTTAATGCAAAATTTTTTTAATTCATTTTAACACAAAGTTTGTTGAAATATACGGGGAACAATATACGGAAATTTATTTCGCTATAAATTGGATAGACTACAGAGTAAAGTTAAAGACAATTTAATTATTGGAGTGTTGATTAGTAGAGAGAAAAAGAGCAAAGTCTTAGCTTAAGCACCTCCCTAACAAAATTTCCTTTTGTTGTTCTTATTTTTTTTGCTTTGACTTTTTGTTGTTTTTATTGGTATTTCTTTTTTGGTAATCATAGATATTTTTCCAAAAATTCAATAGTATTAGTGGGAAATATAGAAGAACAAAAGTGTAATGTCGTCGTTATCAGCATCGGCTGAAAATGTCTCTACAGGTACGGGCGGTGGAAGCAGCTCAGCTGTCGGTGGTGGTAGTGGAGGTGATACAAATAATCAAGATGGTGCTGGCTCCAGCATGTGTTTGGAATTGGCTTTAGAAGGTGAACGTTTGTGTAAGGCTGGAGATTGTCGGGCAGGTGTGGCATTTTTTCTGGCAGCCATAAGAGCAACTACCGATGACCTTCGTACCTTGAGTGCAATCTATTCACAATTGGGCAACGCCTACTTTTATTTGGGCGACTACTCGAAGGCCATGCAGTATCACAAATTGGATTTAACTTTGGCTCGTTCAATGAACGACAAACTTGGTGAGGCCAAGTCATCGGGCAATCTGGGAAATACCTTTAAGGTAATGGGTCGCTTTGATGAGGCAGTCATGTGTTGTGATCGTCATTTGACATTGGCTAGACAATTGGGTGACAAATTGTCTGAGGGTCGTGCTCTATACAATCTGGGAAATGTGTATCATGCCAAAGGAAAGCATATGGGTCAGCGTAATCCTGGAGACTTTGGTGAAGATGTCAAAGAAGCTTTAACTAAAGCTGTGGAATACTATCAGGAAAATCTCAAATTAATGCGAGAACTGGGTGACCGCGGCGCTCAAGGTAGAGCTTGTGGCAATTTGGGAAATACCTACTATTTATTGGGTAAGACCCTAGAATATTAAAAATATATATATATATGCATTTGTAAATAATAATATATTTCTTTTACAACAGGTGATTTTCAGGCAGCCATAGAACATCATCAGGAACGCTTGCGTATTGCTAGAGAGTTTGGTGATAAGGCCGCCGAACGTAGAGCCAATAGTAATTTGGGTAATTCCCACATATTCCTGGGGCAATTTGAAGAAGCCGCTGATCATTACAAACGCACTTTATCCTTGGCCATTGAATTGGGTGAACGCGAAGTGGAGGCTCAATCCTGTTATAGTTTAGGCAACACCTACACGTTGCTGCGCGAATTCGAAACTGCCATTGATTATCATAAACGGCATTTTGACATTGCTCAGGAATTAGGCGATCGTGTTGGTGAGGCACGTGCCTGTTGGTCTTTGGGTAATGCCTATTCGGCTATAGGAAATCATGAGAAAGCTTTACTGTATGCTGAAACTCATTTACAATTGGCCAAAGAATTGCATGATCCTGTAGGTGAAAGTACGGCCAGGGTGAATATTAGCGATTTAAGAAAATTACTAGGTCTGCCAGAGGGAGCTCCTTCTCCAGTTGAATGCGATGAACGATCAAGTAATACGGATATATCACAAGGTAGTGATACTCAGTCTGTCGATTCGGAAAATTCTCAAGGAAGAATGGTACATTTTTCTCAAATTTGTTGAAAGGGCTTTTTTGCTTAGTTTTTTATATTTATTTTTCAGATACGCGTCCGTCGCCAAAGTATGGAACAATTGGATTTGATAAAAATTACACCCGATGGTAAACGCGTCCAAAAGCAAGATCCTAAAGTACGTCCAATCAAAGCTCAAGATGATGATTTCTTTGAGCTGCTGTCCAGATCCCAATCCAAACGCATGGACGATCAACGTTGTTCAATAAAAATTAACAAAAATCCAATAGGTCCAACTAATGCTTCAGGTGCAGCTGGTGCTGCGGCTACTGGAGCCACACGCAAACCTCTGCAACAACAAAACTCGATACAAACAAATTCAGGATTTCCAACCAATGAAACATCCTCAACAAATGGTGCCAATTGCCTTCCCGGCCTTAAAGCCACTACTGCGACAAATGCCGCCAGCACCAAAAGCACTTCAGCAGCACATGCATCTCATCCACCACTATCGCGTAGTGCCACTACTACGGAACAAGTTGATGATGCTTTTCTCGATATGTTAATGCGTTGCCAAAGTTCACGTCTCGAAGAACAACGTTCTGAATTGCCCCGACCAAATGTACTCATTGACGCTGAAGCTCAAAATCGCAATAGGCCAAGTGCAGGTGGTGGCCGTGGCGCTACCGTACCCGATGAAGATTTTTTTTCACTCATTATGAAAGTTCAAAGTGGTCGCATGGAAGATCAAAGAGCAGCTATACCCATAACCAGACGTGATGCCCCGGGCAGCTCCAACAATATAAATAATACCAACAACCAGAGTAACAAGTAATAATTTAGTTAGTTAGATGTATGTACACTAATCCAAATTTTATATATATATATATATATATATATATATATATATATCAACACTCCAATTCTCTCTCCATTTCCTTTTCGTTCAATTGATTCCATTTTAACTAAAGAAAAACATAAATATTATATATACATTTATACCTACGAAACAAATTTGTATTTTCTCTCATAGATTGTTTTTATGCTTTTAATATACATATATATTTTTTATTCTTTTTTAAAAAAAAACATTTATTTATAATTTTATTAACATTTATTTATTACACAAATTTTATACTAGTTACATACTACACTTACAAACATAAATTTATATATTAAAAAAAATAATAATAATAAAAACACATATACTTATTATTATCGATATTTATATATTATACATATACAACAACTGTACCACTTGTTCTTCATCATCCTCTTTTTTCTTCATTTTATATACACGTATTTTTTAATAATTTTCAATTTTTCAAACAATATAAGCATTTTACAAAAATATTTATACCTTTTTAAATTTTATATATCTACACGTAATAGCATAAAAATTTTACAAAACTTTTATTTCAATAGGGAAAATCAATTGAAATATCACATAAATGCTTTATTTTCTAGTTATATAATAGTAAATAACAACAAAAATTATAACATGATTTTTATCTCCTAATAAGAAATAAATAATAGTTACATATTTTAAATCATCTCCAAACAAAAATTATTGAATTAGCTGTTTTAATGTAAAAAAGAAAAATCAGAAGAATATTGTGAAGAAAATACTGGATCTAAATTTGGTATCGATTTTGTTGTTTGGTTGTAATAAGAAGTTTACATTTTCCTATATTTTAACTAATGACGAATAAAATTGAACCTGAAAGCAAGTGATTATAGCAAAATAAATACAAATTGACTTTTATGTATTGTTGCAAGTAAATGTCCATTAGAAGGTGAGATTTAGGTGGAATTTTAAAAGGTATATAATTGGAGTTAAAAAAAAACTACAAATTTTCCAAAAGTATAGATTTTTTAAACTAAATTTTTTAAAAAAAGTACCGACTTTCTCCTGTACTAATTGTCAATAAAATAACCAATTATTACCAATTTCCAAGAATGGATCAAAATTTTTTGCTTTCAAAAAAGTACAAATTTTTAAAGAAAAGTACCAAAATTTAAAATTACAAATGTTCAAAAACGTACCAATTTCCAAAAAAAAAAAAACAAGTATTAGTATTCAGAAATTACAAATTCTTAAGAGAACTAAAAAATAGCAACAATTTATAAATTTTAAAAATACTAATCAGCTTGTGTTTGGAAATACTCAACGGAATTGAATTGAAACTAAACTGTAGTATAATTTCAACTTGAAATGGGCAAACGTTCCTGATGATGTTCTATGGCGAAAAGAATTTTTTAAAGGTTTGATATTTTCGCTCTAAATTACATTTTTATGCTCTTAAATAAATAACGATTTTAAGCGTTGTTTTGAAATTCTTATAAACTAGGTACGAAAATATTTAAATTTTTAAATCCAATTATTGGATTTCATAAACAGAAATCGAATACATAAATCCAATTTATTAGATTTGCTGAGAAAATGTAAAACCATCCGCGTTTAATTGCATAAAAAGTTTTAAAAAAAGTTACTAATTTTCAAATAAAGTTTTGATTTTCCAAAAGTGTACTAAAAAGTGCTAATTTTCATAAAAGAAATAAATATTAAAAAAGTAATATCTTTTTTAAAGTTAAAAGTAAAAAAACTGCAGATTAAAAAGAATACAAATTAAAAAAAAGAGAGAAACCAGAAAGTCTCAAAAATGGTACTAATTTTCAAATAAAGTTTTGATTTTCCAAAAGTGTACTAAAAAGTGCTAATTTTTAGAAAAGAAATAAATATTAAAAAAGTAATATCTTTTTTAAAGTTAAAAGTAAAAAAACTGCAGATTAAAAAGAATACAAATTAAAAAAAAGAGAGAAACCAGAAAGTCTCAAAAATGGTACTAATTTTCAAATAAAGTTTTGATTTTCCAAAAGTGTACTAAAAAGTGCTAATTTTTATAAAAGAAATAAATATTAAAAAAGTAATATCTTTTTTAAAGTTAAAAGTAAAAAAACTGCAGATTAAAAAGAATACAAATTAAAAAAAAAAAGAGAGAAACCAGAAAGTCTCAAAAATGGTACTAATTTTCAAATAAAGTTTTGATTTTCCAAAAGTGTACTAAAAAGTGCTAATTTTCATTAAAAAAAAAAAAAATAAATATTAAAAAAGTAATATTTTTTTTTTAAGTTAAAAGTAAAAAAACTGCAAATTAAAAAGAATACAAATTAAAAAAAAAAAAGAAAGAAACCAGAAAGTCTCAAAAATGGTACTAATTTTCAAATAAAGTTTTGATTTTCCAAAAGTGTACTAAAAAGTGCTAATTTTCATAAAAAAAAAATAAATATTAAAAAAGTAATATTTTTTTTTTTAAAGTTAAAAGTAAAAAAACTGCAAATTAAAAAGAATACAAATTAAAAAAAAAAGAAAGAAACCAGAAAGTCTCAAAAATGGTACTAATTTTCAAATAAAGTTTTGATTTTCCAAAAGTGTACTAAAAAGTGCTAATTTTCATAAAAGAAATAAATATTAAAAAAGTAATATCTTTTTTAAAGTTAAAAGTAAAAAAACTGCAGATTAAAAAGAATACAAATTAAAAAAAAAGAGAGAAACCAGAAAGTCTCAAAAATGGTACTAATTTTCAAATAAAGTTTTGATTTTCCAAAAGTGTACTAAAAAGTGCTAATTTTCATTAAAAAAAAAAAAAATAAATATTAAAAAAGTAATATTTTTTTTTTTTTAAGTTAAAAGTAAAAAAACTGCAAATTAAAAAGAATACAAATTAAAAAAAAAAAGAAAGAAACCAGAAAGTCTCAAAAATGGTACTAATTTTCAAATAAAGTTTTGATTTTCCAAAAGTGTACTAAAAAGTGCTAATTTTCATAAAAAAAAATAAATATTAAAAAAGTAATATTTTTTTTTTTAAAGTTAAAAGTAAAAAAACTGCAAATTAAAAAGAATACAAATTAAAAAAAAAAGAAAGAAACCAGAAAGTCTCAAAAATGGTACTAATTTTCAAATAAAGTTTTGATTTTCCAAAAGTGTACTAAAAAGTGCTAATTTTCATAAAAGAAATAAATATTAAAAAAGTGCTACTTTTTTTAAAGTTAAAAGTAACAAAATAATACAAATTAAAAGGAGTATAAATTAAAAAAAAGAAAGAAATATTTAAAAAAAGGCACCTCAATTTTCAATAATAAAAAAAAAAAAGAAAAATGTTTCAAACATAGAAAACAACTAGGTGTCCAACTCTTTTAACTCGTAATAAAAAAATACACTCTTCACATGTATAATTTATATTAGTTCTGCAGAAAATTCTACTAACACACAATGTTGGCACGGCAAAATTTTTTTCTAACAAAAATTTTGGAAAAAATAACCAAATTTTAAAAATTCAAAATTATTATGTAAAAATTTATATAATATTAATGTATGTATACAGGTTTTAAATACTTTGCATATTAATCATAAACTTTAGTTAGGCTTTTGGATAAAAAAGTATTTAAAATTTAACTGTTTAGAACAATGTTTATCAAAATGTGGTTTGATAATAAAAATTTAATTATTCCAAGTCCTTGTGATATTGTAGAGTATTTCATACTTGTTTAAAAAAATAGTAACCCATGCTTAATATTGTTCAATAATTTTTTTATTATTAAAATTTTAATTTTTCAATTGTTTAGTTTAAACTTTTTTTCTAATAAACTTTATAAAAAATATAAAATTGTAGACTTTTTTTTATTAAAATAAAATAAACATATTGGAATTGTTCTAATTACTGGAGATAATGAACATATCCAAATTGATGCAGCATAAACCATCAAATTTCCTCCTTTCTGGCAAAAGAATCGTAAAGTATAGTTTTTCTTCAAGTAAAAACCATTTTTAGTTTGCAACGAATTACATCGGATGACACTAAATTACTTTATCTCGTAGCCAACATTGATCCAGGTACACTTGATCTTGTTAGTGATTTATTGGACTGTGTCCAAAACAGGAAACAGGTATGAAACGTTAAAAGCAAGCACAATTCAAAATCTAGGACAAGGGCAGGTTGGTGAAAAAGTAATTCGATCCTATTGCAATGCTATTCTTGCGATAAGCGAACAAGAAGATGTCAAAAGATTGGCAGCACAAGCTGACAAAATAATGGACATGATTGAGCCAACAACAATTTCATGTTTGAATAATAACGTACCAACAATTTCTTCAAGAATTGATGCCTTAGAAAAAAGTTTTAAAAATTTTAATCACTCTAGAAATAGAAGCAAAACGCCAAGTAGATCAAAGTCAAGGGAAGTAAACCCTGATTATTGCTGGTTTTACAACAGGTTTGGCAACAAAGCAATAAAGTGTATTAACCCTTTTTCTTATCCAAAAAACTAACTTCGACATCAGACAACGCGGCAGTCGATGTCATTAATACAAAATCAAGCCGCCTATTCATCAAAGACCCACTATAAAAAAAAAAAATATATATATTCTTAATAGATATCGGAGCTGACATTTCTGTAATATCCAAAGATCCTAGAATAACAGGTTACAATCTTACTTCTTCTAGTACACTATTCGCTGCAAATGGTTCCCCAATAAAAATATTTGGCACTATAGTATTACAACTACCTCTTGGTCTTAGAAGAACTTTTACATGGTTATTTATAATTGCCGACGTTACAAAATGTATCATTAGATTTTCTCTTCGATTTAAAGAATAAAAGATTAGTTGACGGAACAACACTTTTATTTTCTAATGGTCGTTTAAAACTAGAACCTTCCCTTGGAATATCAACTATATTTAAAGATCAATCACCATACCAAAAACTTTTAGAAAAATTTCCTGAAATTCACAACGTCTATATGTCTTTGGGAGAGAAAAACATGAAGTATTTCATCGTATTGAAACTGCAGGTTCTCCTGTTTGTGCAAAAGCAATACCATTAGATAAAAAACGATTAATTATTGCTAAAAATGAATTTCAATTTATGTTAGATCATAACATTATTCGTCCTACAAAGAGCAACTGGTTCAATCCATTACATATGGTTTCGAAAAAGAATGACGAATGGAGACCTTGTGGTGACTATTTATTTTTAAACAAAATTACAGTCCCAGACAGATATCCCATCCCATTCATTACGAATTATACAGCTGCAATACATTGTTGTAAAGTTTTTTCAAAGCATGACTTAGTACGTGCATATCATAAAATTTCAATGCACCCTCATGATATTTGCAAAACATTTACTGAAACTGATTTTCTAAAAATTTACTAAAAAGTGCTAATATTTATAAATAATAAATAATTTTCAAAAAAAAAAAACCGTTTTCATAAAAGTCAAATTATATAAATTAAAATAAAAAAAAAAAACAATAAATTAAATAGAAAAGTATTAATTTTAGTTAGGTGGTTAGGTTAGATCCATTGTGATCCCTTTAAAAACTTTGAAAACTTTCAAAGAGTGAAAAATTAAAAAAAAAAAAAAAAATTATTTTAGAAAGTTCAGATTTAAAATATTTTTAAAAACTAAACATTTTCAATAAATTAATAATAATAATTAAAATAAAAATTAATAAAAATTTTTGTAACAATTTAGAATTTCTATATTATTTAAATTTCTATATTTTTTTTAATGATTTTAAAATAGCTACTCTTGAGCGATTTTAAATTAAAAAATTATATAATTTATATTGAATTAAAAAAAATAATAAAAATAAACAAATTGATGTTTAGTACAAAATTTTGCGGCATGTATTTATTTATTTATTTATTTTTTTCTAAAATTCTAATTCAATAACAATGACGTTCTTTTATTCACAATCTTCATGATTTTCTTGCGTCCATCTGGTCTGGTCTCTTATAATCATAATAATGAAATTAAAAATTTTGTTGTGTTTGTTTTCATTTTCGTAAAATTTATTTTATTTAATAAACAAAAAAAAGTTAAAATAGAAAAAATATACATACACTTACATAGCTAAATAAAGCAATGAATATATAATTTTAAATTACATAGAAATAACTCAAGATCAAAAGAATATAAAATAAATACAAATATAAACAATAAATTTTAGCACTTCTGATTATAAAAAAAAATATATTTAAATTAAATACTCGTATAATAAAATCAAATAATAAAATACTAGACTAAGAATACATACAATTATTTGTCTGTCTGTTTGTCTTTTTGTCGGTATGTATGTATGTATGTATGTATGTATGTATGTATGTTTTGTATATGATGCTGCAAAATAAACAAATATTAAACTATAAATTGGAATACTAAATATTGTATTGATTTTTCTTTTTTTTTTTTAATTTGAATAGTTGAAAACATTAAATATACCGTAGGTATGGATGAATGTATTTTGGTTAAGATTATTTTTTATTTTATATTTTAAATAAATATAAAAAATACATTTAACTTGTTTATGAAATACCAATGAATATGATGCGTTATTTACAATAAAAATTAGAATTAACTAAATAAATTTCAATATAATAAAGAAATTAGCAGAAAAGCATAAATCTAATAACAATAATAATAATAATATATTTAAAATAAAATTTATTTTTACTAGACCTTAGACATTTGATGATATTTATTTAAGAGTATTCACATAATTTTTGAAAAAAATTAAATCCGCAAAAATTAATGTTCAATATTTATTTTATTTTTTTCTAATACTATTTGACTAAAATATTTATAAGAAATTAAAATGCTTTCAATTATTTTTATAATTGAATAATTTGCTCAAAAATTAAGTTTTTTAACCACAGAAATAATTTGGTTAATTAAACGATTTATCAAAGATAAAAATATTACAATTACTTCTTTAATTGCAACAATTATTCAAGTAATCAAAATTTATATTTTCTAATATTTCTTACTGAAAATAAAACAATTTTTCGGCTTTCATTTATTTTTATTATTGTATTAATTAATAAATTAATAAAATATAAATAAAAAATAAGTTTGCATTTTTTTAATATGATTTTAAATCTTTTTGTAGAGAATTTAATTTTTATTGTTATATTCCAAACAAAAAAAAAAAAAAAAGGAATATGATCTGTTAAACGATTTATCAAAGATAAAAACTATTCCAATTACTTTTTTAATTGTATTCAAATTTTCTTGTATTTATTACAAAAAATAAATCAATTTATCGGCTTTCAATTATTTTTCTTATTGTGTCAATTAATAAATTAATCGTATATAAATAAAAATAAATGAAAATATATTTTTTTCATAGGTTAAAATTCAATTAATAAAATAATTGAATATGTATTATTTGTAATTGGAATTGGATTTTAGATATTTCTATGTAAAATTTGAATTTAGAATACTTTGATTTTTAGAAATTTATTCAATTATAAAAATATTTTAAATAATTTTAAAATTCTAATAAATAAAAATTTAATTTAATTAAAATTTTTACGAAAATATTTTTCTCTTTAGAAAAAACTAAAGTCCAATGTCATATACAAAAATACGTTTTCAATTATTTTCTTAATTGAAATTCAATCTATAAACAAAATTATTAAAATTGTATATTTAATCACTCAATGTTAGAAAATGTTATTTTTGAGCACACAATTTGTTGATACAATTAGAAAATAATCAAAAGCATTTTGAATTTCTGATTAATAATTTAATTAAAATTTTTTAATAATTCTTTTTGTGTATATTACAAAACCTTGTTTTTGAGAAAATTATTCAATTATAAAAATAATTAAAAGTATTTTGAATTTCTGATTAATAATTTAATTGAAAATTATAATATTTTTTTTGTGATATTTAAAAGTCAAATTCTATTATTTCAATTAAGAAAAATGTAGATTCAATTATTTTTTAATTGAAATTCAACTTATTAAAAGAAATTATATATTGTACATAAAATTGTATCATCACTTACTTTTAGTAAAAAGTATTAGAAAATTTGATTCCTGAGCACTTGAATAATTGATAAAATTAAAAAATCTTCTATAAATTGTTTAATTGATTATGTTTTTCTGTATAAGATTTCAAAGACGTCCATAATTCAATTTTCTTTAACAAAAATTAGTTATGAATCTAATTTTTCTAATTCAAAAATTTGGGTCCTAATATGAAATCCTAATAAATATCATCAATTGTATGAATCTCTTTCATCCTAAATATTTAACACTTTTCAGACTTTTTGTTGTCGTAAGGCGGTCTAATACTTTCTAAATCATGTTCTGGACTTAGTACGAATATGGGCGAAGCAAAATCATTATCATTTGTTAAACTAGATTTACGCGATTGATAAGTTGGTGGTGAAGATGACAAATATGGATTAGTCATACCCTTTTCCTCTCTGCCTCGTTTCATCATGAAATATACTACAAAAATACAAATTAATAAAGCTGTACTGCTGGCCGTTATGAAGAGTACTAATTGTATGGTACCCTCATGTGAGGTTATAACCTTGGCATAGGTAGGTAATTCCTCACGTCGATGTATGAATTGTACACGTGTTATATCGGTTGAATAATGACCATTGGCTAGATTGAAATCACCGCTCATAATGGAAGTTTCTATGGCAAAAGCCATATCAATTTTATCATCATGATGTAATTCAAAACGTATAAGAGCAGAACCATCGCCATTTTCTTGAACCCGTAAGTTTTCGACATTGCGCCCTAAAAGTTGATTGAGTTCGGAACGTATAATATCGTATACATTATTTATGGAGGTAACGGAATTATTTTGCATGTGCATTTCCACAATAACCGATGAAATGGGTGTGGGAGTACAGTTGTAGTGCCCCTTTTCAAACATGGGTGAAGATTCTAATTGATTGCCGGCTGAATCTACACACCAACAATGTTTTTTGTTACACTGCATGGGACTGAAGGCTCCATTTTTATCGCAAGATATGGGAAAGGGAGCAGTTTGAGCCAAAGAACGACATCTGGTAGTTTTTAAGTGTATAGGTTTAACTGACTCCACATGCAATTTGGAGTCCCAAAGGGAATTGGCTAACTCTAACACACGTTCGGTAACTGGTGATTGTAAGGTCGGAATTTGTGTTACTGGTATATTCTCCAATATATCTTCAGTTTTTATATTTCTAGCTTGGACTTCGTTAGAGTTACCTGTTTCAGCTTCCAAGAAATTATCAAAATCAGTTAAAATCGTCATTTGTCGTATTAACTCCTCCATAACAAGTAAATCTGTGGTATCCTGGACTTTATATTTTCTTCCTTGTCTGCTATTACATACCGGTTCGGAATCTCTTGTTAGAGTACCCTTTAAGGGGGCACCTTTTTTGTCAGCACACCAACACACACCATAAGGTGAAAGTGTTTGATCTAAGGAGCCAGTAACCGAGTTCAAATCTGGTTGTTTACCTAAACATTGCACTGGACTCCAATGGCCAGTTATGGGATCACATCTGGGCTTAAACCATACAGAGGAATGACCAGTTCTTTGGGCAGCCAAAGTGTTTTTCAATTTCAGTCTTTCACATTGGGTTAAAGCGGGACACACGGAATTACAAGATAACTCATTGTGGAAGAGATTTTTAGTTTGACAACTACTTTCGTTGAGGTCAATAACGACCGCCACACAACGATTGGCTTTAGGATTGAAACGATAACGTGTAGCATTGGCAATTGATGTAATCTTTGATAGACAGCTATTGTCCATGGATTCAAAACAAACATCTCCTAAGGAAAAAGAGAAATAAAAAAATCAAGTTTATATTAATAAAAACTATAATGGATTAACAACATTTTTATGTCCTACATCATCGTAAGATTTAGGATATTATGAGTGAGCAGATGCTTGTAGCGTACAGAAAAACTCTACATCTTAAAGTATACCATTCAGCTTAGAATTTCTTTTTGAATCGATTTAACAGTGTCCGTCCATATGTCCGGCTGGCTGTCCATGTAAACATTGTGAACACAGTACAGAACATAAATTTATCTTGACGCTAATAATACACATATACAAGGTTTTACACTTCACCAAACAAAATTGTTTTTTTTTTTCAAAATTGATTTTAGTTTTCGAGATATCTATAATTTCAAGATCTGTTTCATGTAATAGAGTCCAACAGTAGGAACTCATCATGCCCTTGTTCAAGAATTCTTGGTATTATTTTGAGATTTTTACCAAATTTTATTGTATTTGCTTTCCTTTCTTGTTATTTGTATCCCCGACTTTTTTAAGTGAAAAATTGGTGAAAACAGATCTTTTTGTTTTCCGCTACAAAAGATATCGTTAAAAATATTAACTTTTATTTTGATCTTTTTGTAAATAATTAAGAATTAATTACGTCAGCTAGACAACAGAATTTATTAAAAAAAATTCGAGTCCATAGTTTTTTTTTTTTTTTTTTAATTAAAGTAAAATTTTTGTAAAAAAATAGTTTTTGGAGAATCTATAAATATTGCATTTATAATAAAGTCTTTGTTAGTTAAGATACCCCAACGAAATGTTCGTTGATTGTTGACTTTATTATTTAAAATATTGAAGTGTAAAAATATTTAAGATTTTGGTTAAAGAATTCTCGAGATTCCCCAAAAATCCCGGCGAAAAATCTAAAAATGGGATTTTATTTAATTTTTCCTATAAAGTCTACATTTGTCATAAATCCGGTAAAATACGCTTGCAAACTCTTTAAAAAACATTGGAGTTTCCGAAACTGTATTCTGTTTTTAGATTCATGCAAATCAAAATTTCTATACAAAATATATCAAATTCCAAGAGGTTTGTACTATTAGTTGAATGGACTCGTTTTATATTTTAAAATAGTCTTCATGAAGATACCTTTCAGAAAAGTATAAAATTATTTTGTATTCTTAAGGAAAATTTTATTTTAGAGAATAAAGAGCGTTGAATTTGTTCGGCAAAAAAATATTAATAATAATTTTTGCATATTTAAAAATCAAATTCGTTTATTTTTGGGCTTAATAAAGATATTGACCTAACTTTTTCTTTTTTTCTTTATTCAATTAATAATCTTACAATATTGAGCCAACTGATATTTAAAATGGAAATAACTCGAAAACTATAAGAGATATATAGTACATTAAAGCATGTGTTTTGTAAGTTTTATCAAGAGCTTTAAGATTTTTGAAATCAGGTAAGAGCAAAAAATTCGCTTAGAGGTTAAAATATTTCTATGTCAGAGGTATCCCATTTTGAACTCCTATAGCTCTGTTCCTGAAGGGTCTGTGGGATCCCCCATCCAAAATTTAAATTTTATACTCCTCTGCTTCATCTATGTGAAATTTTATGTAAATTAAAGTTGAAAAATGTTTTAAATGCACATTGCTTCAACACGCGAGAACCCGAAAACTAGAACCAATCTTGAGAAACGAATACAATTACATTAAAAATAGTTCTCATATGCTCAAGTCCAAAATTTTTCGCAAATTTCTAAACTTGTATAGTTATTTTATCCAAATTTAGTTTTGATGGTTATAAATGACTTAAATGTATCATTACTTTAGTCAAATTCGGCATGAATATTTGTATATATAATTATAAATCTAAATGATAAATTTCATGAAGATTGGTGCACAATTGAACAAATTTGCCATAAGCCCCATATATTCCATTTCAATTTATTATTAAAACTATAATTGTTACAAACAAGTAGGAAGCATAATGACAATTTTTATGATTATCGGTCCATTCGAAAATCACTTTAACATACATAAATCACATACACATGTTAGCATCAAGTTTATATTCAATAAAAATAAGTTTTATATAAGTAGAAATCACACTGCCAAATTTTATGAGGATCGTTCCATAATTTACCATAGCTCCCATATAAGCCCACTTTCGGGAATCACCCTAAAGTGCATAAATTCATATAAATGTTAGTATTAACTTAATATTCTGTATTCGTATATTTTATTTTACACTTAGTAAAAGTATCGGTCCACAATTGCCCACATGCCTAATATAAACCCCTAAACGAATTTTGATTTGGTTTTGACCGACTATATCTTTCTTACTTGTTTATTATTACTCTGTCTCCCCGAAAAAAATATCTTGATTATTCTAAAAATAACTTACTGGTCTTTGTACAGCATACACCCCGATGTGTTACTGGATTCAGTTGACAGGTGTGTGAAGAGGGACAGGTTTCATTTTCATTGTGAGGTCCACAACTTACTACCAAATCTCCCTGCTTTAAAGGTGTTCCTTCGGCACATAATGATTCACGTTTGGGCACACAAATAGGCATTTTTGGACAGGGCGAATCCACACAATCTATATTTATCAATTGACATTCCTCGGTGGCAGCGCAATGTATTTCCGAACAAAAATCTCTACATTCACAAGTTTGACAGCCATTTACATCAACTTGATAGCCAGACTCACAACTGGATGAACAGTTTTGCTTTTCACATTTGAAAGCTGAATTTTCTTCACACACCGGATCAGTGCCCTTAATACGAGTGCCACTCATTTCTTGACCATGTTCATCAACGCACCAACATTCGCCATTGGGAGAACATTGCACTTTATTCCATTCTCCAGTGACAGCATCACATTGAGCTATATTCATTTTCATGACAGGAATTCCCAACTCGGAAGACTGATGCATTTGTATGGCTTGTAAATGCTGGCAGGCGGTTTTCATTTGAGGTAAAACACATTGGGTACCGCAACCATTTGAACAGCAACGTTTGGCACCTTCGCAATGAGAATCAGTACGACATTCATAGGCACAAGCATTGGCATCTAGATTATCAGGTCCAGGAGGTACTAAATAGGGACATTGGCCAGGTTTACGTGCCAAACAGGCTGGCACAGGGGGACAATATTCATCATCACATGATACTTCTACAATACGACATTCCTCGTTCTCACCGCAGGTTACATCTTGACAAGGATCACGGCACTGACAGGCGGGACAACGGGTAATTGGATCTAAAATGAAACCATATTCACAACCCATACGACAGGTGAGATCTAAACATTCGATTTCATCACGCAATTTAAGACAAGATTCATCGGTAACATTAAATCCTCGCGAATTTGGTATTTCTGTACCAAAGCTGTCAACACACCAACATTCTTCTACATCCAATTCTACAATATCATCATTGTTGAGGGGTTTTTTGGGAGCGGGTACTACCTTTTTGAAATCAGTTTCAAATAATTGTCCTAAACTTTGTTGCTTACTGGAGCCCATGTCAATGACCTTGGCATTACGGCCCATAACTGGACCTGCTTCCTGAACCTTGAGTAAACTATCATCGACACGATAGAGTTTAAGGCGTTCAGCATCACGTTTTGTACGTTTGGTACTAGCACTATTGGCCAATAACATACGCATATGTCTTATGGTGTTTTCCTCTAAAATTTTGCGATGTTCAACTCTGGTTACTTTGATTTTGCGGAAACTGCATTGACGTTCTTTATAGTTACCCTCCTCAGTACAACGGGGTTCGGGCAAAGCCAACTTCATGCCTTCTTCGGTACCCTCCATGCGTTCGGAAAAGTCGCGTATATATTCGCACACTAAAATATGTAAATACATGAAAGAAAGATCTTTGCTAAAGAAAATATTAAGTTTAATTAACTTACTTGTCTGTTGACGTGGCTCAGCTGGTTTAGTTTCTTCATCTTTTTTAACGGGACAGCAAACACTTTCCGATTCCTTATGTAATTTTGTACATTTATAATCTTGTGGGCAAATAATACGATTTGTTAAGGCACGTGATGATTTGTATTCAGGTTCAGCATCAAAAAATGATTTTATTTCTCGGCCATAGTTTTGGCGTTCTAAGAAAAAGAGAAAATTTAAAGAGTTAATATTAAAAATTTTACAAATATTTATTTTTGTTCATCTTTACCATTATAACAATACATTATTTCATTGGTGACATTATCGGACAGAGGAGTACCCACTTCACAGGGATTTGAATAAGCCATAATGGGTTTGCATACCGGCCACGAGGCACACAAAGAAGAACCAGATTTGCATAAAGGATCTGTAGCAACTTCACACTGAGAACCTGCTGGACACAAGAAACCCTCACAAGGTTCAGCACATTCACAAGTGGGACAATTATTGTGGTCATTCTGTTCAAAAAAAAGAGCTGATTTTTATATTTACTTTCTCCGAAAATATTGAAATTCACCTTAAAGCCATATTCGCATACAGCGGCACAAATATTGGTATCACATTTCTCTTGACTAAAACTACGACCCATTATTGATCTACTAATCATGTTTTCCCAACCCTCACAATTCACCATATTAGCTGCTCCCATACTGCCAGCAATCTTATGTCCTGTTCTGGGATCTACACACCAGCAGACTAAACCATTACGAGAACATTGCCGGGGTGAAAACATGCCGCTGGGACCACTACAATCTGGTACATAACCTCTACCTTCTCGTTCATTAATGGCTAAAATATCAGACAAAGCTTTGGCCTGTTGACAGGTGGTGACATTGTGCGGTTGTTGACAATTGTATTGACATCCTTTGGTAAAGCAACATTTTTCCATATTACGACATTCCAAGTCATGGGTACAGGGTGTACCACACATATAGCCGGTGCTAGGAGTATAATTTTCCAATTCTGGTGCTGGACAAATACCTGGCTTATTGAATTTTAAAGCACTGGGACAGCAGACACCATAATCATTACCTCCTTCCACCATACACTGATACAGAGGTGGACATTGGGGTTTGACCGGGTCTAAGCCACATAAAAATGGTCTCATATTACTGCCATCTTCTATGGCTAAAGGCATACCTGCCGGACAGAAATTGGCCAAAGATCTAGCCTTTTTACAAGTGGGCACTGGAGGACAAGGTTCAGTCTTACACTTGACCTCTACCAATTGACACGACTGGCCATTTGGACAAGTTATGCCATCACAGGGATCTCGACAACGACATTGGCTACAACCAGTTTGTGGATCTCTTGCAAAACCTGAAGGACAAAACATACGACAGGCCGAAGCTGAACAATTATCGGGTTCTTTGCATTGTACCGTAGCTTTGGTGGCATTACGAGTACCGGGTATTTCAGCACCATACTCATCAACACACCAACAATCTTCACCACGTCTGTTATTTGTACATTGTATGATCTCGAATTGTCCACGTTTATCACATCTGGGTGCACGAACTCGAGTATTTAAAGCTTTGGAACGTCTGGCTTCGGCACGACGTAAATGCTGACATGCCGTTAGATTAGCTGAAATTGTAAAGGAATTAATTAAGGACTCGGTTAAGGTTTACAGTTAAGGAGTTTTTAAATGTAGTTATTATTCAAAAGAATCAAAAAAAAATATTCAAAATTAGACTATTTAAATATACAGTAAACGAATGAGCTATTTATTTATACATACTATCATTCTAGCATTTGAATTGTTTATTGAAAGTTATTCACATATAGTAGTGGACCATTCGTCATAGAGGCACATCTGCCATTGCTAATTATCTTATGGCACTATTCGATTTTATTTACTTTCATCAATGATCTCTAATCCATCACCCTTATTTCATTTGGTCGCTTATTAAGCGACATATTAAGAATATATCAAATATAAGTGATAACAAATCAAAGCTCTTTTTCCATTTGGACGCTTATTTACTGAGATATTAAGGATTTAAGATTTTCACACAAAATATCGATTTTTATTGAGAAATATAAGAAATCATAAATCGAGGTTCTTTTTTCATTTGGACGATTATTTACTGAGATATTCAGAATTTGAGATTTTCATACAAAGTATCGATTGTTAATGAAAAACATAAGAGATCACGAATAGAGGACCTTTTTTATTTGATCGCTTATGTATCGAGATATTAAGGATTTCAGATTTTTTTTTTTGAATTTCAAGCAAAATATAAATTTTTAGTGAGAAATTTAAGCGAATACAAATCGAGGTTATTTTTCCATTTATACGTTTATTCATTATAATATTACAAAAATTAAATTTAAAATTATTAATTATGTTCTTATTAATTTGTTTTTTTAATATTTTATAGAAGAAAATTTTTTGCATATATTTTTTTTTTAATTTTTAGCCAAACAAAATTTTTAAATTTCTCTTACAAGATCCCATGTGATTTGCAAAATATATTTTCTTGGAATTATGCTTTAGTCATCCTAAACTATAAACTTCAAATTTTATTTTTATAACCAAATAAAATCTGTAAATTAATAATGCAAATAAAGAAAGTGTCAATGAAAGCGAAAGTTTAAATATAGATAGACAAATGGTTTAATAAATGAACAAACGAGAAAATAAAAAATAAATAAAATTTCAATAACAAAAAGCTAAAGAAAAAAATAAATATTTTATGCAAGCTTATGCATGAATAATGAATAAATTATAAATCCAGTTCGGTTAAAAAAACTAGTTAAACCGTTAATGATTTCAAAATTATGATGTAACAATGTGTATAAAACAAGATCGAATAAAAGTAGCATAATATTATTCTATGGTAAGTGAATAAAACGGAATTGTATGATAACTATTTAGAATATTTTATCACACTCTCACGTTATAGAAATAGAAAGCGAAATATAAAAATATAAAACACACACAAATACTTTATTTACTTAATCGAAAATAATTATGTTCACTATAAAAAAAATAGGAACTGAAAAAAAAAAATACAAAACACTAGATACTCAAACTGTAGACTTTATGGCGTAGAGGAAACAGTGGTCAGAATGGATGACAATTAAATAAAAATTATATAAATGTTGTAAACTTCTAACATACATTTGATTGTTATTTGGAATATGGATATGTTCAAGATATGTTCTAATATGTGGCGCAACCTCATTAATTTTCTATATAATTTTATCACGATAACTATAGAGTCAATTAAAAATTGATCCATATATTTTTTATCGCTCAGTGCATTTATTAAAAACCTTATTTAATTTCTTTAAATAATTCAAATTTCTATGAAATAATTTCCCTAAAAATTTGTTCTTCTAAAAAAATCTATGCTAATTAAAGTTTTTTTGTTTTAGAAGTTACCACTGTGCTTTTGATTTGCTTGTTCTTAAATCGTGTTTGTCTCTTAAGTCTTTTGTTTTTTGTAGTTCAAGTGAGCGAGTGTTTGTGGTATTGTATTGGTATGAGAGATGTTCATTGAATGAAAATGAAACTTTTGTATTTTTTTTTTTTATACTTCTTTGCACCCATAGACATACATAGTCATTATTATAGCTGTTGTTGTTGCCTTTGTAACAACAAATAGTAAACGTGAGTAGTAAATAAATTCTACTGACACAGTTTTCATGCATTCATATCTTTTTTGTGGTTAATGTTTTTTCTTTCCCTTCTTTTATTCATATGATTATGTGTTTGATCAGCAACATGCTAACATCATACATGTTTTTGTAATGAACTTGTTAGCAATACAACGTGTTAGATACAACAAACAGAAGAAAACATAATAACCAACTAACAAATAAATTAATTTTGTGGTGTTTTTCTTTAACATTTTGTCTTTTATTTTGTTTATTTTGCTGTTGTTTGGTTTTTTTTAATAGGCTTAAATTGCAAAATACTTTTGTTTGTTTTTTCTTCAACAATAAAGACTAATACTTTAAAGTAAGAAGAGAAAAAAAGCAAAACTTAAAAAAGCAATAAACTTTAACGAGGAAATAGTATAAATTTCGGTGTTGTACTTTTATTTATACAATTTTAACTTATGCTTTTTGTTAAAATTGCCCTACTTTAAATATAAAAAAAAATTGTAAAAAAATAATAAAAAAGAAACATATAATTACACCTTTACCATACGCTTATATTATTAGGTACATACTTTGTCTAACTATATTGTTTAAAATCATGTTTAAAAAAAGTGACCATTAAATAAACTAATTTTTATTAATATATCTAAAGGTATGTACATTGGCGAAATCGTATTAAATTGAATTGATATTGACAGTTTTTTTTTTATTAATTTAGTGTTGCGTTTATGTAATGCATTTTTAAAGTCATTGACATTTTTATTTACCGCTTTGCCTTATGTTTTTGGCAGACATTGGTGTTGTTAGTTAAGATGTACTGTGGGCTATTCAATACATAATAATTTTAAAATTTTTTTAATTCATTTTAGAAAAAAAGTTAAAAATTAAATATTAAATCTCCTTATTTTTGCCAAATTTATAATTAAAATCTTATTTGTTTTACTTTTTAAGTCAATTAAGATTGTACAAGCTTAGGAATCTTGTGTGAGGTTTTCTTATAGATGATAGCAGAGACGGGGGGTTTGTAATTAATAAAAAGGGCCAATCTATAAGAAAATATTTAATTATAATTACTCATATAGGAGTAATTATAATTGTAGGGATGAGAAAAGAACAAGAACAAGAACAAGATTAGTGTTAAAAATCCATTGGGTAGCTGGCTGTTGCGGCATAAGAAAACTCACCTTTCTTTGGGTTACCTTTATGAAATGAAGTTTAGGTACTCGATTGATTTCAATTCGATTATATATATATATAGGTTTATATAGGTTTATTGTACTCAACAAGTTGATTTGATTTCAGGAGGTAAGTACATATAAATAGTAAAAGATAAGTTTACAATCTTTCATGTTGCGGTAAGTATAACTTTTAGGTTAAGGTAAGTATAATTTTAGGTTAAGTATAAGTACAAATTTAGCGTTAAGTAATTAAGATGATGTAATCTTTGAGATGGATGGTTAACAAGTGACTTCTCTCTTCATGACAGCAATAGTAGTTATTAAGTAATGTATTCCAATAAATTTCGGTTTTTTAACGAAACTCGATTGTAAATCAATAACATTTTCTTTTACAGAGTGTACTAAAAGCGCTGCCAATTTATAAAAATTACACTTAAAAAAGTAAATGTCTTATATTAATTGATACACTAATTAATATAAAAAATTTTAATTCCAACTAGTTTGGACAAAGATAAATGTAGTCTTGGAGTTTTTAGCCTATACATGACTTTTTTGAAATGATTTTAGTTGTCGAGATAATCTCTAACATGTATATAAAAAATTAACGAGGTTCCAGCACATATTACAACATATCTAGAGATTAAATTATATGATTTGGTTTAATAATGATAAGAAATTCTAATTTAAATTACTTTAAAATTGTATCTAAATCATTTAAAGATTAATAGTTTCAAAGTTATAAAGAAAATATTGGCAAAAAAATTTAATTTCTAACAAAATTTAAAAATTTTTATTTTTTTTTTTTTAAAATGTGAAAAATCGAAAGTGGTCAAAAATTAACCCTTTTCTATTTTATCATAAAATTAAATATGATATTAATAAAACGGCTCATATTTAATTAAAATTGATGTAGAAGTGTCGACTTTCTTCATAATTAAGTGCCGGATCTCGATTGGTTGTCATGCCCACGTTATTGATTTGAATGAAATTTAATACTCAGATAGTGCTTGCATTGGAGTATTTTATAGGTTGTTTTGGATCTTGATCGAATCCCATGCCCACTTTTTAAAACTCACAAATGGCTGAACCGATTTTCTAAAAGTCTGAGTGGTACTTCCATACAAAGCAGTTATTCTTAATGGCATAACTAAAGAACTATTATAGTGGGAGCCCACAAACTTTGTGAGAATTATTTTCTTATCATTTTGCATGGATAAAATTAAAATAGTACGGATAGGTCCAGGGGGAAGGGTAATCGCCATACAAAGCACATATTAATTTTCGTATATTTAAAGCAGTATTACAGTGAAAGTTAAAAAGTGGTATAAATAATTTTCATATCAAATTTCGAATAAAGCGGATGGGTCTGGGGGAATAATAACCTCCATAAAAAGTAAATATTATTTATTGGATCAAAAGGGGAAAAGCTATATTAAAATAAAGTTTAACACAAAAAAGGTTAAAATTTTAAGATTTACTCTTGAAAATCATATAATCGCTAAATTTATAATAAAGGAATATAAATTCAATTAATTCTGCACAATAAAATCACAATAGAATTTTAAAAATTTGTCTCTTGAACTCGTAAACTTTTGAAATATAATAAATGCTTTGGTAATTCGTACAAATACGAAAAAATATTCTTTTTGGCAGACTACTAATGGGAATAAATAAATAATAATTATAACCATTTTAATGATCATTTGTTCCACTGTTGACAATATATGCGAACCATATATTAATATATTTTTTTAACATACATGCAAAGCATTTTTTTTAATACTCACCATGTGAACGTCCTGCTTCGGATGCAACCAGTAAACATGCAAAAACCAGAGCACCAAAAGAAAACAATTTCAACCATCGTTTATCATCATATCGAGCCATATTTATACGCATATGATTTTAAAACAAACAGCATCAAAAAACAAACTCCAAACTTTTAAAGGTTATTGTTATCTTTTAGGCTTTTAAAATTTGTTTCTTTTATTATTATTATTTTTTTTTTACACTTGTTTTATTTATTATGTTGACTGGATATAATTGTGTTTCTTCTTCCTATTTATGTACTTAAACTCTTCTTCCTTCTCTTAACTGCGCTGCTTCTTTTCTTGATTTAAAAAAGGTGTTTATTTACAGTTTAAAAACTGTGAACTCTCTTCTTGTTCTTCTTATGGGTTCAAACAGCATAATAAATATGAAAAGAAAACAAAGAGAAAAATAACAGTTAATTTAATATTTGCACATAAACTTAAAAAGTACAATAACTTTTTAATGCATGTTCATGTTAAAAAAAAAAAAAAAAAATGCGTAAAATAAATGTAACTTGTTTTTTTTATTATTTCGTTTGGTACATAATTTTAGTACTAAACAATGATGCTTTTTTTTAAAGCAGATTTTATAATGTATATATTCTTAAAATTAAATTTAACTTTAGTTGAATATTTAACATGCCATCATATTTAGTCTTTAGTCTTTTGATTTTTTAAATTTTAACTGGTTAACCTTCAACAAATGCCAACAACTATTTTCGGGCCGTTAATTGTTATAGTTTTTTTTTTCAATTGAATTTAAATATAAATTGTTTAAGAGTATTTCACAGAATAAGTCTTATGTAAAGTCAATTTAATGCGTGCCTTAAATTTAATATAAAATTTTTAATCATATTTATGGTAATACAAGGTGCTTTTCGTTTGTAGGAGGTCTTGTTTTGAACAAAAGAGGTGTAAAAAAAATATTTAATAAGAGATTAGCACATCAAATATAAATTTGAAATTTAGATTTCAATATAAACTAAATAAGTAATGTAATGAACATAAAATACATGCGTATTAATTTAAATTTAATTTAAATTAGTTATTATTTATAATCTTTAAAGTATGCTACTTTTCAACATTTTTTTTTGTTGGATTGCAAAATTAAAATTTTT
Source organism: Protocalliphora azurea (assembly GCA_932274085.1). NCBI lineage: Eukaryota > Metazoa > Arthropoda > Insecta > Diptera > Calliphoridae > Protocalliphora > Protocalliphora azurea. The sequence continues at coordinate 205,340,374 of OW026519.1, read as the reverse complement.
TTACGAGTATGAAATAAAAAAAGTCTTTTCTGTATGATGACTAACCATGTTTGACTGCATGACTGTGTATCATCAAACTTTCATTGTGTGAAAAGTGTTGTATGTACATACTCGTATACCGAAATGATGTTAGATAAGCCTCCATTCCACATCTTCATTTATATTTGTGTTTCAATTTGATCAAATTTTTTCATCTTTATTATATTAACCTTAAATATTTATTTTATTTATTTTTTAGCTTTCTTTAAACATTTTAGAAATTGAAGAAATACTTCCAAAAACTGTAATTTTAAATGTTGCAATTTGTTTATATTCAAAATAATTTTGTGAGGATCTTCAAATTCACAGGGATACACTAATTCTGCTTTAATTAAGGTATACGTGCTCCTAGAGTTCTAAGGCTATAAATAACTTTTTCAAGAGGAATTTAGTTTTCGGGTTAAACTGTTATATAGAAAAATAATAAGGTTTTACCACGTATTGGAATATATTTTGAGAACGAAACGAAACGTCGAATTTGGTTTAATAGTATACCTAAAAATTATAATTCAAATTATCTCTAAGTTAATTAATTTGTGCAACACTTTCGAAGATCTTAAAAAAATATTGTCGAAAAAATTTAATTTTTGACAAAATTGAAAAAAAATTGCATTTTTCTCTTTTATTACAAAGGATTTATAACAATTATTACAAGCCCGACTTTTTTCATAATTCATTTAAAAATTTAGAAAAATGGAAAGAAACTTAATTGCGAATAAAATCAACATTCATACATTTTATTTATATACTCGTAATGTCTTAATCTGTTTAATAGTTCCATAGATACACTGCCTGCCACTTGAATAAGGAATCACATTTTTTTTTAACTTTAATTAAGTATATCTCCTAAACTAAAGTTCAGAAAAAAATAATTTTTTGGTCCAAATAGTCAAAAAAATTAATAGAGGAAAGACAGTTGTATACAATTATTTAAATAACGCGGAAAGATATGGAAAAAATATGAAAGGGCGGAATAAAATGGCAACAAATCCAAAAGAAAGACGAAAAATTCTTAAAATTGCATCAAATTCTGCCATGTGGGTAACAAAAATATGTGAAAAAAGTGGAGTCGGTGCTAGTCTAAGAACAGTGCACCATACATAGTCCGACGAAAACTGCAAAAAAAACCACCTCTTAATGAAAAACGCAAATCTCAACGTCTACAGTTTGCCAAAAATACAATGACATGGTCCGACAAATGGTTTAAAGTTGTATTTTCCGATGAAAAAAAGTTTAATATTGATGATCCCCACGGGTATAGCTATTACTTCTATGATCTAAATAAGGATGAATTATTTTTGAGCCCCAGACACAGCCGAGAGGGCGAAATAATGGTATGGTATAGAATTGTTTTTTGTATCCAACAAAATGACTGCAACGACTTACAAAAACATTCTGCAGGAAGCATTTCCAATAATTAATGATTTCTTTGGACCCATAAGTTGGAGGTACCAACACGACAACACTCCGATTCATACCACCAGAGCAGTAAAACAATGGATTAATAAACAAGTTGTTCAACTTTTGGATTTGCCCCCATATTCACCAGACCTGAATCCAATGGAAAATGTCTGGGTTTGGCTTGCAAGAAAATTTTATGAAAGAGGAAAACAATTTGAGACGATAGAATCCTTAAAGGATGCAATAACGGAAGCATGGAGTTCAATTTCTCTAAATTACTTAGAGTCATTATACAAGTCGATGACAAATCGCATTTTTGATGTTATTTCTAGAAATGGTGGCAGTACTCATTACTAATTGAATGGTAGAAGATAATAACTTTAATTTTTATAACCTAAAATTTAAAATTAATTACAATTTGCTTAGTTTTAAAATATTCCCTATTCAAGTGACACACGGAAAAGTACCACAGAAATACTTGTCTTTAAATAAATGCATAATTTTAGTATAACAAAATATTTATATTTTTTATTTCTTCAGGAAACTAAAGCCAAAACTTTGAAATTTGGTTGGGCAAAAAATTATTTTTTTCTGAACTTTAGTTTAGGAGATATACTTAATTAAAGTTAAAAAATGTGATTCCTTATTCAAGTGGCAGACAGTGTATTAAACAAATTGTATAAAAAAATAATAGTAATAATAAAATTACTTACAAAGTTTATTTTATATATATTTTTTTTTCTTTTAATCGTTAAAAGCATAAAACGGCAAAAATACTCACTTTTTATGCTTAAACGTAAAGGCCTTCAAAAAAAAAAATTTTTTTTTGATGACACATTTAAATTAATTTGTTTAAATATAAAGTGACTCAAATGCATGTAGAATCAGTTCGCATTAATCATTTAGTGCCGGGGGCGGGAAATTATAGCGCTTTTAAGTTGAACATATAAAAATTTTTACAAACTAGAAGTTTATGTATAATTCTGGCAAAAATCATGTGTAATATGAAAACCTACTGAGTTATCCAAATAAAATTTGTGATATTTTCATAGTTTGATGGCATTAGTAAAATTTAAGAAATTTTCTTTATAATAAAAATCGCTATTCTTAAAAATTTTGCGAAAAAATGGGGAACAAATCTAGGTTATTTCTTCATATATAATACGAAAATATATTTTATTAGAGTTTAATATAAAGAAATTCTATTTAATATTGTGGTCCTTTTATAACTCAAGAACATTCTTTCTGGCCCATAAAATTTGAAACTTTCAAAAAATTTTGATGCGCCTCTACATTTCCATTAGGTATTATAAACATTATCTAATTAAGCCAATTATAGTTATTTTTGTATTTTAACAAAATGTGTTTTGACAAAGCTATTCCGTTTTGCACTACTAATGACATTTGACTTAAATTTATGATGCCGATCAATTGTGTTTATCGCCGTTCTTATATCTATTTATGCAAAATTTTTACAAAATGTAATTTGCTATATAAAAATACATAAAAAAAAGTGCAAGTTTTGCGTAATTTTCAAAAAGTCTTTAAATTTTTTTATTAAATTAATTATTAATGTTCCTTCGATTTCATTGTAAAAATAAAAAAAGGAAACAAAAAACTGACTTTTTGAAAAATTTTCGCTCTTGTTTTCCAAACTTTGAGACTATCTACTGCGTTGACTATTTCGGGCACATCAATGAGATATATCGCAAAATACGAACAATTGCTAGAAGTATCAATCCTTGTTTCAAAATTTCTATTACATTGAGGGGCACAAAAAAAAATTTTAAATAAAAAAGTTTTGTCATTATAATTCGACTGCCCTGTATGTAACTGTTGAAAGTCTGTATAATAAAAAAGATAGTACAGAATTTATCCACAAGATCCGATTAGTTTATATAAGATCAAATGAAATCAAAAAATATAAACACGCGAACAAAAAGTATAGAAGAATGAGAAAAAGTTAAATAAATTTCTAAGTTCATGATCACAAGATGAAACCTATGGTGCTAAACTTTTGCCTCTATTAGTTTCAAATCCTGTGAGTTGAGATCTGTAACCCATTTGTTTAAAATGGTATTAACACAAAACTTATTAAGTATTAAATTTAGTTTTAGACAGGTTAAAAATTATTTGATAATAATTCATATAAAAGTTAGAAATTTTTATATTATATTGATCTCAGGTGTTATTTCATTATAATATTGGTATTTTGTCCATTTCTGGCTTAATATTACAAAAATATTTAAATAAATGAAATGAAATATAGGTCATATTATTTGTAACATATTCAGATTTATAACACGGTGCAACAATTTTCCAAACATTTTTTCACAAATGAAAAATTGAAATATGCATCAAACTAAAGCACATACATAATAAAACTACCTACTCAGTTTTTCTCCAGGACGTGAAATTTCCTCTCAAAAAGACTTCAAAGTTTCAAAAATACACAACTTAAAAAAATATAAAATATTTATCAAAATTATATCAATATGGATGCCAAATGAAAGATAAGAATCCCTGCAATATATCAAAAGTTTTTATTTAAATATTACAGCACAAAATGTTGAAAAAATATCCTTTATAAGAAATATAGAATTAAATAATAAATATAATATTAAAGGGTTAAATTTTCAAAATGATATTTGCTTAACTTTTTCTACTGCAACATTTAAATAATAGATATTATTATATTGCAGGGATTTTTAGCCTTCATTTGACATCCAATTGGGATATTTTATATTTTATAATATTCTTAAAAATTAAAGTGTTATCAAATTTAAATTTTAGTACAAAATTTAATATCTGGCACCAAATTGAAAATTTAATACTAATACAAAATTAAATTTTGGTATCTAAATGGCATTATAGGTAGTATTAAATTAAAACTTTAGTATTATGCACAAATTTAATATTGAATTTTAATTTTGATAGTAAATTTAAATTTAGTCTAAAATTTTACAAAATTAAAAATTTTGCAAAAAATTTAATTTTAAATTTAAAATTGGAATTTTAAAAATTTAAAATATCTAAGAAGTATTTTCTTTTGTCATATTAAAATTTCAGTAGAAAATTTTGAATTTTAGTACTTAATAGAAATGTTAATATTAAATTTAAATTTTTGTACTAAAATTTTTGCTTTAGTATTTAGCCTGAAATCCATTTAATACTAAGAACTAGTTAGTAAATATAACCTTAATAATAACAATGAACCTAAAAAATCTGTTTTATTTTATTTTTGTTTTAATTTTTGTTAAATAGACTGTTGCACTTTCCCACCATAACCAGATAATTTATGACCTGTTTCATTTAGTTCATAAGGTCCCACTGTGCTTTATGAAAACCAGACAGATGTTGTAAAATATTTTTTAAGAAAAAGAAAAGAAATATAAACTTTACATTTCCGTTTCTTTTTTTTATGGTACATAATTTATATTTTAAAATATAGTGTGAGTTATATTATTTCTTATTTATTTATTATTATTTTTTTTAACAAAATATTTATTTAGGTATGTTTGAAGGCATATTTGCGTGTAAGTTTCATTTTTAATTAAAAAGCTTTTCTTTCTTTTTTTTAGTTTTTTGTTATAACAATTTAACTTTTTTGCTGTGATTTGTTTTTTATACTTTTTCTATTGCAACATTTAAATAATAGATATTAATATATTGCAGGGATTTGACATCCATATTGGGATATTTTATAATATTCTTTTGAAATTTTAAAGTTTACATTCTGGAGAAAAACTGGGCACATAGTTTTATCATAAATGGCCTGTAAATTTATCCACATAACGATTTTTTTTCATGTGTGAGAGTGATTTTTATATATTTTTTTTGAAAATAAATAGTAAAAGGTAACATTTTCTTAAGTTTTTGTGTTGCAACATTTTAATAAAAGATATTTTTATATTCCAAGGGTTTTTAGCTTTCATTTGACACCTATATTAAGTTGATATAGATTTCGTAAATATTTTATAAATTTGTTTAAAATTGTGTATCTTTCGAAACTGTCAAGGCCTTTTTAGAGGAAATTTGACGTTTTGAGGAAAAACTGAGTATGTAGTTTTACTAAGTATGATTTTTTAGTTTCCTGCATATATCGATTTTTTCATGTGAACACGTTGTAATAAAATAGAAATTTTTGAATTTTTAAAGGACTTCCATTTTTTATGTTTTTTTTTTTTTTTTTTTTTTTTTTTTTAAAAACCAAATTTTTTCAATTTTGTTTTTCATTTAAAAATTTTACAAAAAATAATAAAATTATTTAAAGATTTACTATTATTTAATTTTAAGTAAAGTCAACTTTTTAATATTTTATGTATTTATATATCACTTCTTAATATAAGGCATATAATAATAAAATTTTTTACAAGAATATATTACAAATCAAATGATCTATATTTTATTAAAATCAATGAATAAATTTAGACTAGCTCAGTACCAACTAGGCCATCGGTGCACTCTGGATCAATTTTAATAATATATAGGTCATATTATTTTTAATATATATTAACTTTTATAATAAAACTAGCTGACCCGAGCCGCGTTGCTGGCCCTAAGCAAACATTAGTGTTGTATTACTGAACGATTTAAATTGATATTTTAACGAAATTTACGACCTTTAAATAAAAATTTAAGGAATACCTATTATAAAGTATTTTTTACAGAAGAATTTAAATATGATGTAGAAGCTGACCCGAGCCGCGTTGCTGGCCCTAAGCAAACATTAGTGTTGTATTACTGAACGATTTAAATTGATATTTTAACGAAATTTACGACCTTTAAATAAAAATCTAAGGAATACCTATTATAAAGTATTTTTTACAGAAGAATTTAAATATGATGTAGATGTGGGCTCAATCAAAAAATATACGCATGTATTTAAGGCAAATTTGAATTTATATTTATTTATTACTTCATCTTAAGGTTAGCGGATAGACAATGTCTTTTTTTTTGAACGGAATGATGAGAGCTGTAGTCGAAATTGCAGTTGTAATGGAACGCTGCTTGATTCAAATCAGAACTTGAAGCAATTCTTCTTATGCGTTGATTAAAAATTTTAAAGTTGTTGAATTGCTACATTTGCTCGACGATTTCTCATTGCTAACCGAGCCGTTTCATTTCTCGCCTGCCTTTCTTCCTGTGTTTGTGATGTACGAAGTCGGGCCAAACTAATACGGGGTTGTTCTCGTGCGATTTCTCGTTCATATATATTCAATTGATTGACGATATTACGATAAGTACTTGCATTACGTGTTCGACGCGAAATATTAGATCTCCGGGGTCGCGGCATTGTGAATAACACTTAATAACGAATGCCAAAAATACAACAAATGGTTTTAAATATCACAACCTCACTAAATGATGAGCTTTACTTGGAACTTACCGTTTGGAAATAGAATTCTACACCACCACCAGAAAACAAATTGCACAAAAAAGTAAGCGTTTCGATAGAAACAGAAACAGTAATTGTTATAATGTGTATTAAAAAAAATATTTTTAATGATTATTAAGGCAAAGAAATTATGACAAAAAAGAGTTTTTTTATCGCGGATTTTTCGCGAATTTTTTTTCGTATTATCATTTTCTGGCCGGTGACCGGTCCGAATTGGTGAGAATCATCAAAATCGGTCTAGTCGTTCTTGAGTTATAACAATAGTAACTAACATCACTTTCTTTTATATATATAGATAGATTCTTTTGCAGTTTTCACAGTTTTCAATATTTTATCATTGTTTTTAAACACAAAAATTTTTAATTTTTGTAAAAAATTTAATTTTTTCAATAAAATTTTTGTTAACATCTCCGAAACTATTGAGAATATTAGAAAAACAAAATGTAATTATAACTTAAAGGTTATACTATAATTAGAACTGTTTAATATTTTTTTAAACCAAATAAGACAATTGTGGCACAAATTCATTAATTTTCTAAAAAAAAAAAAATTAAATTAGATTTTTTTCTATATTTATCTGGAAAACTAGACCCAATAAAAAGTTATTTATAGGCATAGAAACCCATGAAAAATTTCCTTTGTTTAATCTGTAAGGCCCGCAAAAAGAGAAAGTTATTTTAATAATCCTATATCTAAATTAAATATCCTATATATTTGAAATAACCTATAGCTAATATAATAAATATTAAACATTCCAAATCAGTTTTCATAAAGTTTTTACTAGAGATGTCTTAAGTTAATTATGAATAAAATCATTATTGATTCATCAATTTTCATGATATGTGTCTTATTTTAATTATAATATATCTAGATTTATGACAACGTTTTAATAACTTTAAGAGAGAAAAATTTATCTAACTTGGCATAAAAAAATTGATTTAGTTTGCCACTAATCTCTGAATAACTTCGAAACTATTGAAGAGATAAAAAAAGAATAATGTACAAATAACTAGAAAATAATTTCATGACAACATCTATTGGAGTTTTAGTTATCTAAAATGGACAAACCGTTCTCAAATTATACTACTGTGATCGTCTAAAAAGGGGGAAATATTGTACATGTTTTTAAAAATAATCCAGACCTGATAGAAAAAAACTGAAAGCAGATGTGTGTTCTACACGTTAAATTCCATCCAGATCACCAATTTTTTTTTAAGGGAGGAAATTTATTTTTTGCGACCAGTAAAATTAAAGGAATTTCTTAAATCTATCAGATTTAGCCTGATGATTTTTTATATATTTTTTTTTTTTTAATTTTACAAAATATGACTGTAAAATTTTAATTTTGCAACATGCAAGATCATTAATGGCTTTTGGTAAATATAAAAATTCAGTTTGTCAGTCTGTAGAAAATTAATGAACGTGTGGTATTTGTGTTAATAACTTTTTCTTTAAGAGGTTTGTTGGTAATAAATGTTATTATTAACTATTATTACCATGATTATTGCTATTTGTTTTTTTTATTTATTTATTTGAAAAGCAATAATTTTCATTACAAATATTTATAAATACAATTTAAAATAAATATTTGTATGAACATTTATTCCACTACATACGAGTATAACAAGTAAAATGAGTAAAAAAAAAACTTAAACAGACTTTGTATATTTTACTATTTTAACAAACAAAATAAAATAGTCAAATACTTGCAAAGATAAGTTTTATTTTGAAGCTCACACCTATTTTATATTAAACATATTTGTAAGTATTTTTTGTATTTTTAAACACATACATACCTACGTATGTATTTAAAAGTGATGTAGGTCCAACAAAATGAATAAACGAACGAACGTTCCCCATAATATAATGTGAAAGAAGTGAAATAAAAACTAAAAACTTTCACTATTACTTGAAATTGAATTTCAAAATATGGTAATGGCCAATAGTATTAATAAAAATATGATTTTTTTTTTATTAAAAACATATTTTGGTAAAAAAGAAAATTTTAATATGTGAACAATTTGCACTAAAAATATAAAGGGAAAGAAAAGAAAATACTAAAATTAAATCATAAAAAGTAAATGTTAAACTATGCAAGTTAATAAATACTTATTTGCATTATAATTGTAGTAATTTTTTTTATTCTTTTATAATTTAATGTCTAAAAAATTACCAAAAGAAATTTTATTATTTTTCTTTCATTTCTTTTTAGTTTTTGCAAGTGCAGAAAATTACTCTGTGATGAGTAATAAAAATTGTTTGTTTTTTTTATATAACTGATCCATAAATTTGTGATAAACATGTTGAAATACTTGAACATTCAATCATTCATTCATTCATACATGAAAGTTTTAAGTCCCGTTTGCTTGTCATGGAACTACTTGCCAATAAAAGTGTCCATTTTTATTTCGGTTTTTCTCTTTTCTTTTTTTTTTTTAAAGTATAAACAAAAGCATTTTTTTTTTGTTTGTAGAAAAGGTGGATTTTATTTATAAAAAAAATGTATTTAGTAAGTTGTTTGTAATAAAATCAAATGAATGACGTTGGCGATGGCAAGTAAGTTTTAATGTTTAAATCAATGCTGCTGCTCATGATCACAATGACGATCATCATCATCATGATAAGGTTGATGATGACGATGATGTCGCTTTCACTTTAGCAAAAACCCATGAGTAAACTTAAGAGCTGCAAAACAGCAACTCCAGCTACTACAATAACAACAACAAACCCAAAAACTACACATTGATGTTGGCACAGTGAAACCGGAAAAAGAAGAAAAAACAGAGGATGTGAAGTTGTTGATTTTATAAAGATCGTTTGAAAAGTTTTAAAACAAGTTCAGCTCATAAATTTAAACCGTCAATATTTTGAATATTATTTGTATTGCGTGCAAAATTTTAATATTGGTATCAAATGGAGAAAATTTAAAAATTAATATTTTGACAAAATTTCAAAATATTTAGTACCAATTAAATTTTTAGTATAAAATTCAAATTTTGGTACATAATTGAAATGTTTTAGTAACTTGAAATATTAGAACTAGAATTTTTGGTATCAAAATTAGATTTTAAATTTAAATTTTTGCACAAATTTTATATTTTGACACAAAATTTTGTATTTAGTACCAAATTAAAGTTGTAGCACAAAATTAAAATTTGAGCACTAAATTGAAATTTTAGTGCCAAGTAAATGTTCAGTACTAAATTTAAATTTTCATAACAAATTGAAATTTTCAGACAAATTTTATATTTTAATATTAAATTGAATATTTAGTACTAAACTGGCTATTACATTTTGTACTAAAGACAAATTTCAGTACCAAATTGAAATTTTTGTAATAAATTAAAATTTCAATAATAAATTTCATATAGAATTTTATATTTTGGAACTAAATTCAATATTTAGTACTAAATTGAAATTTTATTATTAAATTTTAAAAGTTTTAGTATTAAATTCAAATTTGAAATTTTAGTACTAAATTATAATTTTATATTTTTTAGTATAAATTGAAATTTTAAGCATTAAAAACTATAAATTTATTTCTATTTTTAATAAATTTAAATTTTGGCTCTAAATTTAAATTAATTAGGAATTTTACAACTAAATTTAAATTTTAGTATTGGTACTGAATTGGAATATTAATACTAAATTGAAAATTTAGTACTAAAATTTCGTATTTAATACTACAAGTAATAATGCAAAACTTAGTACTAAATTTTCAATTTATTACTAAATTTTCAATTTAGCTATAACTTTATAGTTGTAACTAAACTGAAAATTTAGTAATACATTGAAAATATTGTAATAAATTCAAATTTTAGTACTGAATTAAAAACTTAGTTCTAAATTGAAATTTCTGAACTAAATTAAATTTTAGTTGTAAATTTAAATTTTAATATTAATTGAAGTTTTACTACTAAATCAAATTTTAGTCTCATATTAAATTTTAGTACTGAATTAAAATTTTAGTATTAAATTGAAATTTTAAGTACTGAATTTAAAGTTGAATTTAAGTACTAAATTTCAATTTTAGTACTAAATTGAAATTTCATTAATAAATTTATATTTTAGTACCGAATCGAAATTTTAGTACTAAATTGAAAATAAAGGACTAAATTTTAATTTTAGCACTAATAGAATTTTCAATACCAAACTTAAATTTTAGTTTTGAATTGAAATTTAATATCAAATTGTAATTTTATTTGTAAATTGAAATTTTTGTAAAAAATTTACTTTTACATTTAATTTTAGTACTAAATTAAAATTTTATTACTCAAAAATTCAATTTAGTACATAATTGAATTTTTAGTAACAAATTTGATTTTGAAATTGAAATTTTAGTACTGAATTAAAAATGTACTTGCTGATTTAAAATTTAAGTCCTAAATTAAAATTTGAATGCTAAATTGAAATTGTAGTTCTAAATTGAGATTTTAATACTGAATTTAAATTTTAGTAATACTTTAAAATTTTAATAATAATTTCAAACTAGTACTAAATTGGAAATTTAGTACTTAATTAACATTTTAGTACTAAATAGATATTTCTATACTGAATTTAATTTCAGTATACATTTGAATTTTAAGTAATAAATTTAATTTTTAGGACTAAATTGAAATTTTACTACTAAATTTAAATTTTTGTATTAAATTGAAATATTTGTACGAATTTGAAATTTTAGTACCAAACTTAGTTTTTGGTATTAAACTGAAATTTTGATTGCCTACCAAATTCAAATTTTATTACATTTTTAAAATGATTTTTTGGTACAAAATTGCACAAATTGAATATGTAGTACATTTTTTTTTTTGAAATTGAGCACAAAATTGAATTTAATTACGAAATTTTAATTCGGTACTAAACTAAAAATTTCACAACAAAACTGAATTTGAATACAACATTAAAATGAATTTTACTTCAAAAATATTTTATTACTAAATTGGATTACTAATTCTAATTTATTATGAAATAGAAATTTCAGAACTAAATACACATTTAGTCATATTAAAATTTCAGTAGAAAATTTTGAATTTTAGTACTTAATAGAAATGTTAATATTAAATTTAAATTTTTGTACTAAATTTTTTGCTTTAGTATTTAATAAAAAATATGTGGTTATGTACAACTTCATCCAAATATTTAGCTTGAAATCCATTTAATTCTAAGAACTAGTTAGTAAATACAACCTTAATAATAACAATGAACCTAAAAAATCTGTTTTACTTTATTTTTGTTTTAATTTTTGTTAAATAGACTGTTGCACTTTCCCACCATAACCAGATAATTTATGATCTGTTTCATTTAGTTCATAAGGTCCCACTGTACTTTATGAAAACCAGACAGATGTTGCAAAATATTTTTTAAGAAAAAAGAAAAGAAATATAAACTTTACATTTCCGTTTCTTTTTTTATGGTACATAATTTATATTTTAAAATATAGTGAATTATATTATTTCTTATTTATTTATTATTATTTTTTTTTTAACAAAATATTTATTTAGGTATGTTTGAAGGCATATTTGCGTGTAAGTTTTATTTTTAATTAAAAAGCTTTTCTTTCTTTTTTTTTAGTTTTTTGTTATAACAATTTAACTTTTTTTGCTGTGATTTGATTTTTATATATTTTTTGCTTTTGTTGTTTTGGATTTTAAGTAGTTTTGCCAAAATTTTCTTTCGTATGTTTTCTAGACATGCAGTATAAACGAAGAAAAATTTTTTAAAAGTTTTAGTAAGTATTATTTACACTTTTGGTAGAATTAATAAAACACGAAGAATGGTGATGTATTTTTTTTTTCAGTTATATGTTGATGTTAACTGTGACTGTCTAAGTGAAATTTTTAGTTTTTATTGTTTAACAAAAATACGTTTTTTTTAAGTTTTCTCTAAGTAAATAACAAAGACATTACCAGGGTTTAAGAAAAATGTATTTGTTAAAAACACTTGGTTTCAAAGTATTTTTTTATTTTTTTATTTTGTGACTTGTATTCAATATTGCGTAGTGAAAACTAAAGTAATGGCGACTGACCTCGTTTTGAAGTAAAGTTTTTAGGTGCAAAAAAAATTAATAGGCTATTAGTTTTTTTTATAAAAAAAACTATTAATTAAATAAATTTTTGCTGGTTTTATATTTAAATATCCAATATTACATAATATTTATTTTGTTATTTTTAATAATTTGCCACTCACTTTTTATTTATTTTTTGAATTAATATCTTTTTTTAAGTTTTATTATTGGTATTTTTTATTTAAGAAAAAGTTTATTTTTTATAAATTTTTCTTTAAAAAAAAAAATAAAAGATTTAAGACATAAACTTGTTTTATTGAATCGAACAACAACAATAAATATTCAACACTCACGAAACGAAAGACTTATGGCCCAAACTTTACTACTTTTGAAGTCTACGAATTTCGAACAACCATGATCCACGCACGACGACGTACGTTATACTAATAAACGAACCTTAAAAATTTTTATAATTTTGAAACTCTATTTTTTACATTCATTATTTTTTCGCTTTTTTTTGCTCTAACTCACACTACTAAACTTAACAACAGCAATACCACCAACAACCACAACAACAAACGCGGCTAAGTTAAAACCAACAAAAAGTTGTATGAGTTTGAAGAGTAGTTGTAACGTTAAACAAAAACTTGTATGCGACAAGTGTTTGAAGTTATTATTTTTTTTAACAATAAATATTGGAATTTCATAGTTTAATAAATAATATTTATGTACATATGTATGTATGTATTTGTCTGCAGCAATTTGGTTTAAGTCTATAGACACTTATTTTTTTTCTATTATTCATAGATATAGGATGACCTTCTGTTTGCCATAGCAAAACATCTAAATAAACTAATACTTATTGTTGGGTAAATACGTTTTAGTAAACTATGAATGACAGATAGGTAATTCCATTTTTTTTCGACTAATATAAGAGTATTTTTTTAATAGTTTTTCTTTTGTTTATTGTTTCAATTTAAGTTTATGTTTTATTAAATCTTATTAAAACATTTTGTTTAATATCCTCTCGCATTAATTTATAAAGGTATATATTTATGATATATTTATGTATAACACATGTACATAAAACTAATGACTGTTACGACATCATATGAATTTAATGTCACACCTTCATCATTATTCATGCTGTAGTAGATTCATTGTTTTTATTGAAATCAATTTGCATACCTTTAAACTTGTTTACAATGATAATTTATAATAGGTTCAAAACGAATTTAAAATGACTACTATTTTAGTTGCATTCAATTTTCAAAGAAATGACATTAACAAATTTTTATTTATTGCAAAACAACCGCTGTAGAATATTAGAATATATATGGTACTATAATAGAAATATTTCTATATTTCTTTGTTCACTATTAATTTATTGTTTCCTACGTAATAACTAACTAAAATTACCTTACACTTTACCTAAAATAAAAGCTTAATACGTGCATTTTTTTTAACTTATATTTGTTTTGAATGCTGTAATAGTATCTTAACGTTAATATTGATCGATTATACGAAAATATTCGTATATTAAAACTGGTTCATATTAAACTTATATGCGGAACTTTTAATTTATTATTATTAATCCGTTTCAATATCTAAATTAGTTTAAATTAAAAAAGTTAAATTCTATTAAATTCCATAAGAAATTAAAAATATATTTTTGGAAATTAAATATATATATATATATATATATATATCTATATATATATATATATATATATATATATATATATATATATATATATATATATATATATATATATACTATAATAAAACAAATGTCTAAGAGCAAAGACAATATTAGAAACTTTAGAAAAAGTTATAAAAATTTAAAAAGCATTTTAATTTATTATTTTTTAAAGAATGTGTAAGAGTTAAAATATTTTAGAACTAAATATGTTATTTCTAATCGACTGTTGCAATTTACATAGAAATTAATAATCGCAGCAAAAGAGTATAGTAGCAAATCCCATATAATCCACGGGAACTGAGTGAGCTACGGGATCTCAAATTAGGGCACTTCTGACATGTAATTTTTAAAACCCTTGTCAATGTTTTGTTTCTTATTCGATTTCAAAGATATATTCTTAAAGCTCTAATCAAGACCTTAAAGAATATGCTTACGTATGCTATTTATATTTTACAGTTATCGAGTTATAATTTCACAAAAACTTTGATCCATTCTTTTTAATATATCAGACGCTTTTTCACCCAAATTTGTGCCTTTATTAAATTTGCAAAAATTATGAATTTTAGAGTAGGCAATGGTATTTTGCAGTAGCGGTATTTTCAGTTATTTCGGTAGCGATATTTCAGGGTTATCGACATTTCGTTTAAATGTATTTTAAGGTTAACGGTTATTTCAGAAATTTTGAAGATATCGCTTCACAGCCATGAAAAATAAAGCGGAGCCAAGTATTAAAATATCAGGCTTGGATAATCAAAATAATAAATTAACATTCGAACTTATTCGAACTTTATTAGTTCTAAATTTTATTTTGATTTTTATTCCGACAACATTAATTATTACTTTAAAATGAACACTTAAAATAATTATTTTTTCTCAAACTTTGTATTAAAGCTAGTGTTATTTTAGCGGTAACGATATTATGTCTTATTTCGGTAATGGTATTTTAGAGATTATAAATTTTTGGGTTATTTTGGTATCAGTATTTTAGCGGTAACGATATTTTGAACTATTTCGATAAAGATATTTTAGCAGTAATGGTATTTTCAATTATTTTAGTATTTTAGAAGTAACGGTAGTCAAGTTAAATAGGTTTTCTTCGCATTATATTATATTATATTATATTATATTATATTATATTATATTATATTATATTATATTATATTATATTATATTATATTATATTATATTATTTTATATGATATTATATTATATTATGTTATATTATATTATATTATATTATATTATATTATATTATATTATATTATATTATATTATATTATATTATATTATATTATATTATATTATATTATATTATATTACATTATTACATATATTCTATTATATGATATTATATTTATATTATATTATATTATATTATATTATATTATATTATATTATATTATATTATATTATATTATATTATATTATATTACATTATATTATATTATATTATATTATATTATATTATATTATATTATATTATATTATATTATCTTATATTATATTATATTATATTATATTATATTATATTATATTATATTATATTATATTATATTATATTATATTATATTATATTATATTATATTATATTATATTATATTATATTATATTATATTATATTATATGATATTATATTTATATTATATTACATTATATTATATTATATTTTATTATATTATATTATATTATATTATATTATATTATATTATATTATATTATATTATATTATATTATATTATATTATATTATATTATATTATATTATATTATATTTTATTATATTATATTGTATTATATTATTTTATATGATATGATATGATATTATATTATATTATATTATATTATATTATATTATATTATATTATATTACATTATATTATATTATATTTTATTATATTATATTATATTATATTATATTATATTATATTATATTATATTATATTATATTATATTATATTATATTATATTACATTATATTATATTATATTTTATTATATTATATTATATTATATTATATTATATTATATTATATTATATTATATTATATTATATTATATTATATTATATTATATTATATTATATTGTATTATATGATATGATATGATATGATATGATATTATATTATATTATATTACATTATATTATATTTTATTATATTATATTATATTATATTATATTATATTATATTATATTATATTATATTATATTATATTATATTATATTATATTATATTATATTATATTATATTATATTATATTGTATTATATTATTTTATATGATATGATATGATATTATATTATATTATATTATATTATATTATATTATATTATATTATATTATATTATATTATATTATATTATATTATATTATATTATATTATTTTGTATGATATTATATTATATTATATTATATTATATTATATTATATTATATTATATTATATTATATTATATTATATTATATTATATTATTTTATATGATATGATATGATATTATATTATATTATATTACATTATATTATATTTTATTATATTATATTATATTATATTATATTATATTATATTATATTATATTATATTATATTATATTATATTATATTATATTATATTATATTATATTATATTATATTATATTATATTATATTATATTATATTATATTATATTATATTATATTATATTATATTATATTATATTATATTATATTATATTATATTATATTATATTGTATTATATTATTTTATATGATATGATATGATATTATATTATATTATATTATATTATATTATATTATATTATATTATATTATATTATATTATATTATATTATATTATTTTGTATGATATTATATTATATTATATTATATTATATTATATTATATTATATTATATTATATTATATTATATTACATTATATTATATTATATTATATTATATTATATTATATTATATTATATTCTATTAAATAGTGATGTTATATTAGGACATTTATCTATAATTTGGGAATTTTTTTACGAAAATAGGGATGAAAATTTGATTTGGAGATTAGGGGATTTATTGGGGGTATGTTTTAGATTTTATGGATTTTTTGACGATTTTTCTTTTTGGTATTTTTATTTTTATTATTAAAATAAAAAACATAATTTTTCGCCAGATATGAAGTTTTATATTTATATTTATATTTATTTCAATAACTGTGTATTGAATACAATAAAAAAATAACTTTAGTGATACCATAAATTTAAAAAAATAATTAAAATCTTTGCAACAAGATGATTATTGTACGGAATGGGTGTGAAAGTAAAGTTTGAGCAATTGGTGCTTCATTATTGTTACTGCAATAATAATCAAGAATTTAAAAGCCTTTTTTAATAATTAGTTGTTTAAAAGTTGAAGAAAGTATATCCAAAATAATTGAAGCATACCCTTGAAGAAGAAATACAAATTTAGTCTTTGCTTTAACTACAAAATTTGAGTAAATTATTTACCTAAAAAGTTTATTGATACAAATATTAAAACGATTTCTATATAATATAATTATACCCTTCACATAAAATAATGGGTATATATAATTTTGTTATTTTAGACGAAAGTCTTTAAATATATATCCAGAGCCTTAAATTAAAAAAAAAATATTCGTTTATTGTTAACGTTTGGGTCTGGATGTCTGTACATCTGTATGTGGAAATGAATTTTTTGAAGCCCAGAGTCTAATAAATACATTTTTCTTTCAACTTATATGTGGCATAAAGCCTCGAAAATCTTAGTATTGAAATTTAATGAAATCCGCTTATGAACGATTTTCTAGAACAGTCTCAAAAAAGTTGTTAAATTTTCTTTGCTCAAATTTAATAATATTTTCTATTTCTATTGGAAAGTTGTCAGATTGAATACTCTAGAGAAAGTGTTCTAGACAACAAACCGTTAGGCCTGAGTTCGAGTACCCGGGATTCCTTATAAATTTCTGATATATATATATATATATATATATATATATATATATATATATATTTATATAAAGCTTCCATTATTAAAAAAATTAATTTGATAAGAATTTCTAGGCACGTTTTGATTTGTTTTTTATAAAAAAGTATTATTTAGATTTGAGGTGCGTTTTAAGCCCCAAAGATAGTAAGTTTCAACAAAATTATTAATTTTGTTTCAAAAAGGAAATGAATATTGTTATTGCGCAAATTGTGAATTCATAAAATAGTACCCTTTGACGCGGATTTTTGGTCGTCACCATTTGTGCGTACTGTTTCGAAGACGTTGGTGGTCTTTAGAGATTAATGATGACCAATTTACTTTAGACCGAATTAAATGAAATGGAGGTAGACGATATGTGATTGCAGCAGTATGGTGAAAAGTGAAATTCTGAGCATTATGCAAAATTAATATAACCCAGTCAGCAGAGACAATGATATTTGGACCTAACACGTACTTCCAACCATGCGAAATAGCGCGAAAATTTAAACAACAATATATTAGCATAAATGTTATTATGTACCTTCATGGGTGGGTGTATCCAATAAAAATAAAATGTCAATAATAATAATAATAATAATAATAATAATAATAATAATATTGCAGTTACCCTGGTCATCTAAGACAACAATTTAAAAATGTCGCCAACATATTCGTTGACGTCAAATTAAAGTCCATATAATTGCTGACGACAATTTCCATGACATTATTGATTATAATGTCGTTAACGATTTAGCAGACATTTGTCATCTATATATCGTCAAGAATTTACTATGAGTCTTGTACGCGTCGTCGATGTTGTCTTGAAGACATGGCCAACTGGGTAATAAAAATTCTAAAAATTTTAAAATAGCTAATTCAAGTTTAAAATATCTAATTCTAAGCTATCTTTTTCAAAAAAAAAAAAAAAAAAAAAAGATGTTGGTAGAAAACTGAAAAGAAATTTACAATTTTTTATATTTTTTTCCTTATTCAGCTCTTCAACACAGATGCTCTGAGCGATCTTCCTAATTCGTACGAAGTATTAAAAAAAATTTACAAAATAATTTATACAAATCAAATTTTAAAAAATCACTCAAAAATACTCGCTGTATTTATTATATACAAATTTATGCAAATATTAAAAAAGCATTTTTGAAAAATACTTGAGAAATATGCAAAAGCTAACTTTTCAAGCGAAAAGCTTTAAAAAGTTACCTGTGTACTTTTTAAAAAGATAAGATCTCTTATTTCTAATGCCATTTAAAAAACTTAAATTGGTTAACAGGTATTACATACTACACTATTGTACTATTCCAAGTGTTTTTTTTCACTGAAGCACTTAAGAACAAAATTTTTCTGTAGAGAAATTTTCCTTTTTACTCTCAAAAATGGTTTTCAAATTCTCGCAAAATGTTCACCTTATAAATTAATATAAATTTTGTAATCTTCTGATGCAATATATCAGCTTTAAATATTTGTAAGTGCAAAAAAATTGTTTGTGCATAGAAAATTTATAATTTAAAATTTAAGGAAAAAAATAATAATAGCTTTATTCCAGTACTTGTCAGGCTTACAAATTTTAGTCAGAATTTACAGGAAAGCGTTCCCGTACTAAGAATTAATGTGTATTTTGTTGTTTTTCTAGAAATATCTGACTAATTCTGACTAAATTCTGTAAACTTGACAAGTACTGGAAAATAGGTAATATTTTAAGAGAATATTTTTCAATTTTAAGAATATATTTTCTGATTTTAAGAGCATTTTTAATGAGCAATAAAACCTTTCAAGAGCATTATGAAAGGTACTATCATTTATGTATATGTTGGCCAAATTATAACTTACGGAACAGAATGCTAGGTGGCCATTTATGTTGATGATTCCGAAAGAAGTTTCAAAAATGTCTAGTCTTCAAGAGTAATAATTAGGGAAACCAAAAATGTGTAAAATCGTATTTTTTCATAGGTTTCAAATGAACCAAACGTTAGTTATTTATCCGTTTCAAACAATTTAAAGAATTTTGCCATCGATTTGTTACGGCATATTTTTGAATATTTTAGTCCTAACAGCATATTTTGGCCTTAACAGCATTTTTTGTTATATTTTTACACAAAATCCTTATTTTGAAGCATATTTTTGGGAAGTTTATGAAAGCCGTATTTCGTAAACTTCCCAAAAGAGTTTAAGTCAACAAAAAAAAAAAAGACAATTTATTAAAAAGAATCATGATTATAAATGACCGTGTTCAATCATCATAGAAAGAAGAAATTTAGCTAAGATGTTATAAATGTTATTCCTTTTATAATTTTAGGTTCGTTTAAATGTTCTTTTTTCTTTCTTTATGTAAAATTTTAGACACCCTAATGTTCATGTTTAGCAATTTATTTTTAATTCAATGAAATTATGTGTCTGCTCATTCATATATTACACCTCAATGATTTTTTAAATAATATTGCTGAAAAACAATTAAAGGCTCTTTTAGTAAAAGATGTTATTTTAAATGTTATATGAAGATTTTCAATAGCAATTAAAAAATCATAATTTCTATAAAGAATTTTATTTTTCTGAAAGATAATTTCTGCAAAAATTTTTCGCAAACTATTTTTTTTTTAATTAGTTTAGTTAAAGCTTCGGATCTGAAAGGCTCTTTCAGACTCCCTGATGAGTCCAGCGTTTTTCCGGCTGAGATTCTCGGCATCCTGAAAGCCGCAGAAATAATCAGGCAGAACGTTGCGAGGGATACTGAAGTTACTCTCTATGTGGACATTCAGGTGGCTTTGAAGGCCCTGGGGACACATGTGGTGAAATCCAGGCTAGTTGCTGCCTGTAAGATGTCACTGAGAGAGCTGATGAAAGACTACATGGTGAGACTCTGCTGGATGTCTGGCCACTGCAATATATCAGGCAATGAACTGGCTGATGAAATGGCAAGGCAAGGCGCAGCAAAGGATGTCTCGGAGAGGGAAACCTATGTGAAACCACCACCGATTTTCTTCTATGGGAAGATCAATCTGGATCTTGGTTTGAACCAATTCGGCTTGGGAGAGTAGAGAGGACTGTAAGGTGTCGAGGGCGATATGGCCAGCACTAGACAAATCAGGTACTAGCACTCTTCTGGGCTTGAATAGGAGAAGCTTAAGAATCATGATAGGGGCCATAACGGGTCACTGTTTGATAGGGAAGATGAGGTCTAGATGGGACGCTGGCAATTCCGATTTTTGTAGAATGTGTGGAGACGTCGACGAGACTGAGTCTATTGAGCACATTATATGCCATTGTCCACGATTGCAGCATCGTAGGATCAAATGGCTGGGCAGCCAATTCCTCGGCGGACTAAGTGACGTTCGGGACGTAGAACTTGTAGACGTCATAGGCTTCGTCATGGGAATCGACTGTTTAAGGGAGAATCAGGGGTACATCCCTAGGGGGATTAGTAACATTGCTAATCCCCCTATATGATTCGTTTTCATTCCTATCATTTTCTTTTCTATTCCTATTCTCCTATTTTCTGTTTTTTTTTTGTATTCTTTATTTCACAGCTTTACAATGAAGGGACTCACAATGGACCGAGATCGGTCTCTGGGTGGAGATGTAGTACTTTTTGGTATCACGTCAACCTTCTCTATCTATCTAGTTAAAGCTTCTATAACACTTCCAATGTAAACATTGAAATTACTTCTGTATATTCTGTCATTCCTTTTTAATTTCAATCCCCGAAAATTAAAACTACAAAATGTTTTTATGTTGTTTTCTTGGAATCATTAAAGTTTTTTGTTGTTTTTGTTTATATTTGCATTTTCCATTTGTTGTTGCTTTGTTTTACATTCACGATTTTACATTCTATGCCTTTATATTTTTTTTTTGTAGTTATAAGGTGTCTTAATCTCAAAGTAATATAATAATCATGAATTAAGTTTTTTTGTTTGCTTTTTTGTCTTTTTTTTTTAATTGTATAAGTTGTTCTGGTTTTTTGTTGTATATTTTTAAATATGACAATTTTTTTTTTTTGTTGTTATCACCTTAATAGATAAAATGTCTTTAGTATAATATTATCATTATTTTTATCGTTATTAATTTAAGTATTAACAAAATAAGTTACAATTTATCATCTAAATAAATAAAATCTGTTTTAATTTAATATTAATAATAATTAAAAAATAAAATAAAATAAAAAAATATAATAAAATAATAATTAAACACGCTCACACACAGACTTTATTTATAATCAATTATTATGTACAACTATCAGGGTGCTGGCTCTGTTTACGTTTGGATTTTGGCTCTTTTGAGTGCTCTATTGAAGGACGTCTTGGATTACCAAGTGTTACTAAGGCGCTGGCCACAGCTAATCCGGCCGATTGACCAGCTGGTGCATGCTGAAGACCTCCTTTTTGTGATAAATGAGAATAAGAATTAGTTAGCAAATGTTTATAATTAATAAATTAATAATTTACCCGTAGGTAAACGGACTAGAAGAGACAAAACGGCTGCACGATTGCCGCTGCAGGGTTCTAATGCTATAGGGCTCGGACATTCCTAAAAAGAAAAAAATATTTTTACAAAATGTTTAAACTTTCATTAAAAGCCATTTGTATTTTTAAAACATTATTTTTTTTTAAATATTTAACTAGTAATTAAATTAAAAAATGTGCTTAATTTAATAATGATGTTTTGCTTTTACCTTTTTGCGTTTCTTGCTCATATTGGAAATTCCCTCCATGGTTAAAGATAAATCAATACTTTCTCGATTTTCAATATCCACCAGCACCTAAAGTAGAGAGAAAAATAAAAATGAAAATTTCTTTTACAACCCATCGACATCCACAATAAATACCTGTGAAAATGGACGACTGGCCATTTGTTCCATTTCAACAAACAATCGTTGTCTTCGTCTAAACATATCGTACTTTTGTTTAATTTTCCACAATATAGCGGCCATTAGTAAAAGTAACAAAAAGCAGGTGGAGAATGTTATAAAAAATTGCTGCAAATTAAGCTTGGGATACTGAGAGAAAGCTATTTGTATCCAAATGGGTGGTTGAAAGTCGTGTACAAACACATAGAACGTTGTTAACGAACTATTATCTTCGGGCGAATGACCAAATTGATATTCGGTCTTGGGGAAGCGATGACGAAATGTTGAACAATTAATATTAGTGAAAATTATTTTATTTGGCGAACCCGCCAGTTTAACCATTATATCCATTTTAGCTGGCACACTGCATGTTATCGTAAAATCGGCATCGATTTCAGGCTTAACGGGTGAATTGCGAAAATTGATTTGTCGAAAATGTCTGTCCTCTTTCTTTGAAAGATTAAAAGTAAATTGATAATCAATAGTGAGTTCATAGTAGCAGGTAGAGGAGATGGGATCACCATGATAGTGGTTTTGGGAATCACATTTTTCGCAATGATCTCCCACAATGCCTTTGGTGTTGCAGTAGCATTTACCCGTATCTGGATGGCAGATATCACCTTGCCTATTGCAATCACATTTCTGGCATTGGCCACCATTTATGGGATTTCCCCAATAACCTGGGCCACATTTCTCACAATGAGTACCAAATGTTAGATTCGAACAAGGTTGTTCGCAGTGCACTGAGTCCAAGCATTTAGAGTGACCATTACAGTTGCAACGCGGACAAGATGTAAAATACCATTGACTCGAGGGGCATTCGGCAGCATCATGAGGTTTTAAAGCTCCTCCTTCTATACACTTGCCCAGACCAGTATTTGAGCCATCGTCACACCAACCACATGCTGGATCATCAAGACACTGTGTACAACTGTTGTAAAAACCACACTGGGCTGTTGACAAAACCGACGAATTACCCCACAAACTAGCGGGTGCAGTGCGACATTTGGAGGTGTGCGTTGTCCATTCTCTGCATTGACCGTAAGGAAAACTGGCTGTATAAGAATTGCGATCAACGCACCTTAATTCATTTTGACACCAAATGCAATCATTTTCGGTACAATTATGACAATTACTAAGCGAAGCACACGAGGGTGGACAAATGATTTCATCAACTGTTCGATTTCCATTTACAGTAACATAAGGACGACAACGATTATGTTCGGGTTCCCAAATACAGGCAGTATTTGCCGCACAAGCATGACAAGTATGCAGTTGTTCACATACGGCTGTGGTACGAAAATCTTCCTTTACTGGACAATTTTCTAATTGCTTTATATTTAAAGGTGGAGCATTTGTAGCTATAACAAATTGGGCTTTGGAATGTTGACTTTGTTGCTGCGTGGATGTTTCATAAAATACCGAAGTCAAAGGAGAAGTTTCACGACAACGTTCCTTCGTGCAAATGCCACTGCCACAATAAGTGCAACCATATGAATTTGATACACATGACTGACAATTATTTAACTCTTGGCAACGCGATACATCCAACAAAAGTTCTGAAGTCATGGTTAGACGACTTTTGGAGGGACAAGCTATATAGTCGTATTGTTCTCGTCCATAAATGGCAGAACGTTGCACTTTTGTAATGGGTATGCAGCGCATTTTTTGCACATCCCAAATACATTTAACACCGGGTCGGGCATTTGTGCATTTCTCCTCTTTCGTATAATAACTACAAATACCAGGAGAAAAGCGTAACATATCATTGAGCAGCTGGCCATTAAAGCCGCCATAAATATATAGATCATCTTCAAAAACTACCGAACTATGACCAAATCTGTAAGAACAATTGAAATGACATAAATTTCTTTAAAATAATCAACTTCTTTAACTTACCTGGCTAAATCTGCTTGTAAATGCAATGGAATGTTTTGTTTATGCCATGAATCACAAAAAACATCATACACTAATAAATCTTGACTATAACATTTAGCTCCATAACTTTCAGCTGTATCGTTATGGGTATTGCCACCAAAAACCATCATTAATCCTTGATTAACAAAGTTTGCTGTATGCAATAGACGGGCACTAGGAGCTGAAGATAAAAGCGTCCAGGTGCGCGTAGAAGGTGAGTAAGCATACAGCCGAGTTGTTATATATTGGCTCGCTTCTGATTCCGATACTATGCCACCATAAACATAGATTTTTTCTGTTAGATAATCATAGGCAGCACTGTGACTAAAACCACCTTTTACCACATAACCTGTGGTCTCAACAATTTTCCATTCTCTGGTACCAAAATTAAATTCTTGCACCGTATTTAAATATCCATATTGAGGAGATCGACCAAAGATCACCACCATATAACGGTAGCTATGTTTGTCACCAAAACCAGGCACTAAAGTGGCAGTATGACCCGTTACATGTAACGGACCGCACATGGCATATGGTGTACTAATAGTATTACAAGGTTCTGCATTGACAGTAATATTTTCCCATGTCTTGGCAGAGACATCAAAGGCCCAAAGTTCATTTGAGATGCCAGAACCTTTGACAACACCGCCATACATGAAGATTTTATCGCCATACATTACAGTAGACATGCCATAGCGATGTTCTGGCACTATGCTGCCCTTCTCAGTGTGAACCGTTTCCCAGACATTGCCATTGAAATCATAAGTGGTCATGAGTTTGCCACGACCATATGATTCACCGGCAATAATGTACATGGTATCACGCCACACAGCAGCAGCATGTGAGGCAGTACCCGGTGGTGGTAAAGATTGTTTAGTATTAACACTTGACCAAACACCATGAGCCTTTAATTGGCCACAATCATTGCCACCATATTCTTCTTTGCAAATACATCTGTAATATATTGAAAGCTTAATTAAATTTGATTTCAATATTAAATGTTAGAGTTAAACAAACCTTTCCTCTTCCAAATTACAAGCACCATGATTTTTATCTTCCATACAATTATGCGGACAGGCAGCTATATTGCAGGCTTCACCGCTATACAACGGATCACAGATACAGAAACCATCTTTGCATTTTCCATGACCAGAACATTCAGTTTCCTCATTATCACTGGGGCAGGCATTCATGCGATATGATAAATTAAAACCGGACATATTGTAAGCATCATCACTAAAAAAATGCAATAAAGCAGTACCCGAACGTGCTATAACTTGTGGTACGCTGCGTATGGAAAAATTGCCTCTATACATAAGGCCACTGTGTGACATAAAATAAAGATTTATTTTGTAGAAAAAAAATGTCAATATTTGGTTTTGTGTAATTTTTACCTAAAAACTGCCAAAAGCGGAGAATCTACACTATCACCATCATATATGTACAAATGATCCCAGCCACATTCCGTTGCAAATTCCCGCAAATGCATTCGTATAGTGGGCGGTTTACCATGCTTATGACTCCAATGTTTTGTATCAATTAGCCAACTACATTTCACACTTACCGAGTAATTACCCCAACCGTCGTGTATGATGCCGTTTTGATGATACATTCTTAAAGAAAGAAGAATATTAAAAAAGTAAAATTAAATTATTTTTTATTATATTGACTGTCGCGAGAAAAAATAAATTACTTCTACATCTTGTTCCAGAAAGCGTGAAAATATACTTTACTCGTCCTAGTTTGACGAAACGACCAATGATTTTTGTTCGAAACGGTTCAAGAACCAATTATTAAAATCAATGACTCATTTTCTAAATATACCTTTTTAATCTTAAATTTTTAATCTTAAATTTAATATTTTTTAATTTGTTTGATTTTTTTAGTTTTTTTATATAAAAAATGTAAATTTCACAAAAAAATCTCAAATTTCACCAAAAATTTAAGGTTTCACAAAAAAAAAAATGAACCGAAAATTCGAAAGATAAAATTTCACAAAAAGAAAAAAAAATATTTTATCAAAACTACAATATTTCACAATTCGAAATTTTACAAAAAAAAAAATCGAAATTTCACCAAAAATTAGGAATTTCCCCAAAATCCAAAATTTCATCAAAAATTCGATATTTCACCAAAATTTAGAAATTTCATCAAAAATTCTAAATTTCACCAAAAATTGGAATTTCATAAAAAAATTCGAAATTTAAACGAAAATTTAGAATCCGAAGTTTTAACAAAAATTCGAAATTTCAACAAAAATTTACAAATTTAAATTTGCAAACCTAAAAATTACCTTCGATAAATTTTCTTATAAATATGTACTTTAACACAATTACAGAATTGGTCACAGTGTTTTAGTTATTTTTTAATCATGAAAAGGGTACTATTTTATGAGGGTGAGTGTAACATTAAATAATAAGATAACATCTTTTATCAGAAAAGAAAATGCTATAAATAAGCAATAATTTCCGCATATTTTAATCTCATACAACAATTATACGAGAAGCTCCTAGTGTTTATAAAAAATCGAACAGATTAAACTTTCAAGTGTTCAATATAGCATGATTCTTTGATTTCTAACAATTTTGATTAGTATTCAAAAAAAAAAAAAAAAAAAAAAAAAAAACGATAACATTTTATTACAAATATATATATATATATATATATATATATATATATTAAAATGCATTTTTTTAGATTTCAGAGATTTGTTAATTTTCAGGAAAGCTGTTTAAAAAAATTAAAAACAAAAAAAAAAATTGTGCGGAAGTGTTAATTTTTTGCCAACTTTAGCTTTGAAACTAATAATCGTAAGAAAATACCGATCAGTGTAAACAATGCGTCCTTAACATGTTAATTTAATGATTAAATAATATGAAAATTTTCTTATCTTGACTTGAGATGTGTTGTCAAAAGTCCATAGATGTGATTAATATTATATTGATATATGTATAACGTCATATAGTTTTAGCGCATGTTATTGATATAGATTGCAGTGATAAATAATAATAAAATAATTTAGAAATTATTAACAAACTTGATTAATTCGGGAAAGGTTTTATTAAGAGTTTTCTTAATTAGGAGCACGTTTTCCCTAGCAAGAAAACCCCCAAAATGACGACTTACATTTGCTTTGACTGCGTATCTTAAAATTTACATTTACAGCATTATATATATTATAAACGGTGATAAATAAAATATCAAGCCCTAATAGCGAAAATAATACTAATTATGTCCATGTTTGTGACATGAAAAATTACGTTTAAGATAAAAATGTTTTGCTTATAAATTTAAAACTGTTCTTTATACTTACTATAAATTTTACTATAAATTTTCACCAAAAAACGAATTTCGGAAATGTTGTCAGTTAAAACATTTTGGTAAGACTCGATATCTCTAAATTACTATAACAACATTCATTAAATTATTAAAATAAATCTTAAAAAATAAAGCACCAATAACGGGTCATTGTGGTATACCACATATAACCTCTAGAGTACAGGTATTTCTATCAGCCAGTGTTATAAATTGCATCCTTTCGGATAAGAAGTACGCAGGAAAAAATTGGTGCACATTTTAAGGATTATAGCCTTACTATAAGTGAAAAATTTTAGTACCGTTAACTTGTTTTTATTTATTTAATTGTTTATTTATTTATAATTCAAGTAATATAAACAGCCTTTCTATGCCAATAAATATTATATTATAAATATTATATAGTATTTGTCATTATTCTCAGCAAGTAGATGAATTTTTTTGTAATAACATAATTATTTTTTTATAAAATGGAAATTGAACAAAAATCACGGAAACGCATAATCCAAAATATAATATATGTATGTATATATAGTTTCATGGATCATTAAAAATTTACAGAGTTCGTAATCACTGAAAAGAAACCTGGTAGTAAAAGAAAAAATGGATTTTCAAAATGTAGGAGCTTAGACAAAATAATACAAATTTTAAAAGAAAATCACTACATCTCTATAAGGAAAGCGGCTCATTCATTAAATTGTTTTGCATCTTTTATTAGAAAAAATAAATAATAAATTAGCCTGAAAGCTACAAAAATCTTTAGGCGAAAGAGATAACAAAATTATTTAGTAGAATTTCTTTAAAAATATTTATTAAAATAACGATAAAACTTATGTGCTTTCCACAACTTCTGATAAGGATTTCTGTCAGAGATGTTATGGGTAATTTAGCAGATAAATATCGTATTAAAAAATCAAAACTATCCAAACATATTTTGGACTGGCATTTCATTCATAACTAATTATTGTAGTA
This sequence comes from Protocalliphora azurea, assembly GCA_932274085.1. Classification (NCBI taxonomy): domain Eukaryota; kingdom Metazoa; phylum Arthropoda; class Insecta; order Diptera; family Calliphoridae; genus Protocalliphora; species Protocalliphora azurea. The sequence goes on along the minus strand of OW026519.1, from coordinate 205,310,814 downwards.
ATATGCAAATGTACGTGAATAAGTGCGTTCGGAAAAGATTTCCTTTATTACTAAAAACAAAGTATCGTAATTTGCCCGATCTCGGTTATTGTCATTATAGCAAAACATCAAGTGAATGGTATCAAACACATTTGTTATCTTTCAAAGCAGGCCAATCCACTAAACAGTACAGAACTTTGTCCATTTGAATGGTATTGGGCCTTAGTAAAACAAAAACTTTGAAAATCAAAATATAAAATAGAGTTAAAAAAGCGAACTCATTCCGTTGAAAACTAACCGATAACACAATAAAAGCTCTTATTGAAGGTATTCCACTAAATAATAAAAATTTTATTAAAAGTTAATAAAAAAAAGTTAATTTTTCTTTAAAATTTAAAACTTGAATATAACAGTCTTTAACAAAATACTCACCCATTAAGCACTCCTTAAAAGTGATTAAACAAATTTACATGCAATAAGAGAAAATTATTAACTTTGAATGTATAAGTTATCAAACGTTTTAGAGATTTATATTTTACACAAATGAGGAAGGCTCTTCCTTATGGTATAGGTTATACCAAATAAAAGAAGTCCATGACGATTTAAAGAAAATTATATTACTGAAATTAGGAGTAAAGTATCTATCGCTAATTCTAATTCCCTTTTTATTGGAGGGACACAAAGAAATTCATTTAAATTATATAAAAAAGGTTGCATTTTAACATCAAAATAAAAATATATTTACTAAAAAGGAAAAATTCGTTCAATAGATTTTCATGAGTCATACAGTTTTAAAAGCTGATTAGAATATATATATGTAAAAGCCAAAATATTCTAAATTATTTTTAATTCCAATTTAATGGATATCGTACACATAATTCTTGATTTTTATCATTTCTTTGCACACTTATTTTTAGGGAAAATTGTTTTTTAGTTGAAAGATTTATGATCGAAAACATTTCAGATTAGATTAGATAGTACAAATCTAATAGAATTAATGAATATAGATATTAGAAATTTGTTTTAACATACCTAACTTTACCACCACAAAATTGGCATTCTGGACCTTGCCAACCATCAGCACAAATACACTGGCCAACATCCTCCTTGCATTTGCCATCATTTTGGCAGTGGCCACCGGGCGCAGAGCAATTATAAGCAGAAACGTGTGTCAAAAAGCTGGAGTAAATGTGAAACAAAACCAACAACAACAGTAAAAAATGTTTTCGTCGGTATTTACAATTGAATGTTGTTTCTGCTGTTGCAGTTAATGTTGATGCTGCTGCTGTTGTTGTTGTCGTTGTTATTACTTTATATTGCTGTTGATGTAAGTATTGTGTTGTTGCATTAGTCCTGCTCATATTATTACTAGAATATTTGTAATTGTTGTATTTAATTGCTGTTGCTGCTGCCTTTGTTGTCCCCTCATCATCTTCATCGTCTTCGTCAATTTGCTGATGTTTGTACTGATGTTGTCGATGTTGCAGTGTGTTATTTACACACATTTTATTATATTTGTAGTCTTTTATCCAATTACTATTTTTTGTATGTCTTTTTGTTGCTGTTATTGTTGTTTCTGCTTCCAATTCTGCCACTTCTGACGTTTTCACACTAAAATATTATTAAATACTTTTTGTTGTACTTGAACATGGTTCAATAATTTTTCTGTGTCGATTTTTCTTTTTTGTATAACACCAAGTTTAAAACTTTTCAAATCTATTTTATATATTTATTTGCTTTGTTTTTCGCACTTTTTCATTTGGGTAAAAAAAATCATTTGGAAGTTTTGCTGGTTGGCTTTCTATTTTTCTTCTCTTGTTAGTTGGTTGGATATTTTTATGTTGTTGGCTCCGTCTTTCTCTTTTTCCGTTCTTTTATTATTTTTCACAGACAACGCACTTGACTTTTGTTTTCATTGTGTAATAGATTTTACCAATGATTAAATACACAAATACCTTAAATAATACTATATTCGATTAACACATTACTTTTTTAATCATTTATTTAAACAAATTGAGGAAAAATAAATATGTATTTTATTTGCAAAATATTTTCATATTTTTCGTTTTCTTACTTTTCAGGTGAGTGAACTAATTTCTCCCGTTGACAGCAGCCAGTGATGATAAACGAGCGGTTTTGTAATGTTGTAGCTAATAATGGGAATTTTATTGAATTATACGGGTTTTCAATATGTAATTTCCATTATGTATATTAAAATGTATAAATTATTATCTTAAAAACACATCTCCCGTTTTATGAATATCACCTTAACAATTTAAAATGCTATTTAAAATTTGTCATCATCCTCCGTAAAACTTCCACTAGATCTACACCTTCGTGAAGAAAGCTAGAGCTAGAATTCAGCTCGCTGAGTTTAATGGTCTCCACCAATATCAATCTCAGTTTTATGTAGTACTGCCAAATCCAATCTTATAAAAGTTAGGTTAACCGAATCGATTGCATGTGACAAATGAAGCTTCGAAAAACTGTAACCCGATACAGTTAGGCGACATCAAACACTTAGTCAATGCGCGGATAAGACGCAAAATTCTCGAATGCCAAACAACAAAAACCCGCCTGACTGTACTTAAAAAATAACTACGGTGGTGCAAGAGTTGTTCCCCAACCCAGATCTATTTTGCGAATAATATTTCGCTATATTTCAGCGATTTTTATTTAACATGTTTCATTGTTAACATCTACAACAGCCGTATTTACCTTGTGTCTATACTAGAAAAATTTTTATCATGAAAAACGTCAAAATTAGTGTGAATCTATATAAGGTAACCTCAGTTAAACAGCTGATAATTATTTTTGGTTGTTACAGTTGTTAAATTGCATATATAAAAAAGCATTAAAAAATTCGCCTTATTGTTGTTTTTGTTCAATTGTTTCCACCTTCCATTAGTTCAAGTTAATTTTGATTTTTGTCTTGGTAAAAAATTGACTAATATAGACACTATGTTATATTTATTTATTAGTTGGCCGTTTTTACATGGTTTAGATTCGATGGCGAGCTTACAGCTTTTAACGTAGTGTCCATAATGTAATTATAAAGTGACCATACATCTACAAAAACAACAATTGCATTTATTTTGTTAGTGTAAAACCATTGCACATAATGTCATAATGCTATGAATAAAAAATGAGAAAATGAAGAGTAACTATAAGCGCAAAATATATGCAAAAACAATTTGACAATTTCGCGCGATACGTATATAAAAAATTTTAAATCAGCTGGGAAATAAAAATATTCGGAAATAAAAACCCTAGCTGTAGGTTTTTTAGTTTAAATAAAATAAATGTAAACATTGAAGAAATTTTATAATATCCATAAAATAATGAGCTCAAATTTAAAAACAAAAGAAAATAATTTGCCGGAGAGTTGTCTCTTAATGTGTCCACTTAGATTAAACAATTTTTCTAAATATACGCATGTTTTTACAACTTTGTTTAACTTCAACTTGTTCATACATTGCCAAATAAATATAATATATCCACATTTCTTATCGGAAATTCATTATTTAAAATGCAATAAATTTCGACATTTGCCCTCTTTTATAATAAAATAATTTTAGTTTTTTTACTAAATGCAAGTGCATTTGTCAGATGCAATTTTTATTTCGTATTAAAAAGTGATTTGTTGGTTAAAGAATTCAATTTAGATTTTTTTGTGACGAAAATATATACAATTTTTAATAATTTTAATAAAAAATAACACACTTTCTTCATAAAAAAATTTACTTTTTTTAAATATTTTAGTGTTTTGTTCGTTTTACTTAAAATATATAAAACTAAATTCGTAAATATCAGATTTAATTGATTTACAAAACATACAATTTGAGTTATAAATTGCATTAGATGTATAAATGCATTTATAATTTTGCAAATGTACTTTTTATAAAATTTCTTCAAGAAAAAATTGTTAAAAATATATATTATTAAAATTTGAATATTTTACTAATGATTTTTACTAATAACTTTATTTCGAGATATAAATAAACTAAACTTTTTATAAATAAACCAAAAACTTTGGTTAAAAAATGTTTATGTTTTTGTCCAAAATACAAAAATATTTAAGTGAGAAAATTTATTAATACTTTTAGAAAAAACTTCTCGTCATGAAAAAAACTTAAATTTAATTGTTTAGTCAATATATCAAATTTTACGTTTATTTATGAAATAAAAAATCGAAGTGGAAGAAAGTTTTCTAAAAGGCATCCAAAAAATGCATTTGCAATATACAAGTATTTTTTGAACAGTAATTTATTTTTTAATTATGATATTAAAAGAGGAATTTATTGGCTTTCTAATGACATTTAAATCAATGAAATCGGGCTTAAAAAGATAAGTATAATAAATAATAATTGAAAATAATTTAATAAAAAAAAAATAAATAATTTAAAAAACATGTAAGTGCCAAATATGACCAAATCTGAGATAAAAGCTATTTTTCATATGTGATGTCTCATGGAATTCATGAGATATTTATCTCTCTTTGATAATTACTTTAAGTTAATATTTTTTGACAAATTTTTGTAATTACTGTCTGTGTTCTCTGTGGTGAAAAAGGTTAATGTTCTATTCTGATGGATTTTTTGAAATTCTACGACGTAGGTCTCTATATTTGAATAAACTAATTGTCCTATCAATTAGTAAATTTCCGTTAATTTTGTAAACAATTTTTATATAACCAACAAAGATCTGTTTAGCAACGAAAACTGTAAATGCTCTTTTACATGTTAAAATATGTTTAATAGTTTTATTTAATAAAACCGATTTTTGTATAAAAATATTATTGATCATTAGGGTGGTCCAACATAGTATGAAGAAAACTAAAGTGTATCGCAAATTTTAACGTACCTCAAATTATGGCAGGAGATATCTTTTAGAACATCTTTGCAAATTTTCAACTTCCTACGATAATTGCAACAGGATGCCATTTTCGTCCAAAATTTTTCTCACCAAAATTAATGATATATACATCAAGCGATAGATAATAAAAAATTATTATACTTATATTTCGTAATTTTTTCAAAAAAGTTGATGGGGCCGACAAAAAAATAGAATTTTATTAAAAATTTGTTAGTAGTTTTTTTTTTTTTTTGTTCATTTCTACGTAATTTTTTATGAGTTTTTTTTTTATTAAAATTACGTTTTTTTCTTCCTATTAACTTTTTTTAATTACAAAATATGGATATAATTATTTTTCTTTAACTATTGCTTGATGTATATATAATTATAATTGCTGGGTATTCTTTTTAAGATTTGTTCTAGCATCTTCAACATAAATGGTTGAAATTTGGTTAAGATGTTCTAAATGATGTCCCCTTTCATAATTTTAGTTACGTTTAAATGTAGCTCCAAAAAAATAATTTTGAACCACCCTAGCGATCATTGACCACAAATGAATTCTTTATTATTTACAAAGTTATTGAGATTTAAACGATTTTCAAAATTTTCTTTATAAAAATCGATTTTCTAAATTTGAACTGTTTTACAAAAAAATTTTGAATTTAAACTAATTTTAGTAAAGCCATTTTAGATACTCTAATATTTTAAGTTTAGGGCAAATGTGAAATTTAAGTAGAAAGGTAAGAAATATCGCTAATTTTGGAATTTTTAGTTTCGGAATAGTAGGATTTCCTTTGTGTAATTTAAAGTTTCTTGCACACTGTATTATTTTAAATAACTGTATCCATATTTACTAAAAATTTTATTAGTTTAATATGAAAACAATCTACAATCTAAAATTAAGTTTTGAAAGCTTATGAGAATATTTTGTTTATAATTTTTTGAAATAAAATTTAGCACGTAGAACTTTCATGACACTAGGACGAAGCCTATTGAAATTGGTTATGATCGGTCCATTATTTAACCTGGCTTCCATACAAATTTCTTGAAGATCGGTCCATAATTGACCTTTTTCCGAAAATCACTTTAACGTGCATAAATCACGTACATATATTAATATCAAGTTTATATTCAACACAAATAAATTTTATATTAGTAGAAATCACAGTGACAAATTTTATAAGGATTGCTCTACATTTTACCATAGCTTCCATATAAGCCCACTTTCGGAAGTGGTTATTAACGTAATATTCTGTATTCATATATTTCATTTTACACTTAGTAAAAGTATCGATCCACAATTGTACACATGTCTAATATAAAACCCCTCCACGAATTTTGATGGGCATACACAATGGTGTGGGGTATCATATGGTCGGGCTTTACCGACTATATCTTTCTTACTTGTTTATTTTATTAAGTTATGTTAAAAATCGAATTAACAAATTTATTAAAAAATAGTTTCAAAGAATTTATTCTGTGTACAGTTTGATCAGAATGTTTATCCATTAATAAAGGTTGGACATAAATTTAAAAGTTGTTTGTGAATATGGATTAATATCATTAAAATCGGATAAAAATCTAAAATTCAGTAATCGTTTAAAAAAGAATTATATCAGAGGCATCGGACTATGAGACAACATAGCCCCACTTTTGATGTGTCATTGCGGTACCTCTTCAAAATTGACATCCAGATACTCCCCCAACATTTTTCTCTATATTTTAAAAATTTTGTTTATGTAAGTTTAAATTCCCGAACGCATGTATGTTAAATATTTCGTTTAAAATAGTTCCTCGGTTTAGACCTAATTGCTTCACAAATAAACATACACTCATAATAGTTGTGGTCGACTAACTAGCTTAACGAAGTTACCCAAAGTTACACAAATGCGTTTTACAATACAAAATATGTAGGACTTCGTTTGGCTTTGGGTAAGTTTGGGTAATTTAGTTAAGTTAGTCAAACAGACATAATTCTTGAAAACGCGTCGAAGAAGTGAAATTTTCCATTAAAACAAAAACAAAGTTTAAAAAATTGTTTTTGTTTACAATATATTTTTAAAATGTAATAAACGTGAGAACTTTAACACCTTTCTCTCTCTTTTAAAAACGGTAAATTCCATTTTAGAAATGTACGGTAAACAAAAACAATTTTTTGAACTTTGTTTTTGTTTTAATGGAAATTTTCACTTCTTCGACGCGTTTTCAAGAATAGACACCAATATTTATATAATAACAATCAGCCTAACCACCAGTGTTGCCAGGAGATGAGAAAATAAAGAAGTTAAATTGAACTTTAAAAAAAGGCAAAAAAAGGCTCCAAAAAATAAGAAAAAAGTTTTTTTTCTTTAATTTAGAAACTTATTTTTTCTTGTTTTTATTAGTTTTTGAATTTTTTTTAAAGAAATTGTAATAAATATATAAATAACACCCAGTTAAATGACTGAATGAGAAATCGCCCAAAAAATTCCCATACAAATTAGTATTATATTTGATATAAAAAATTAACCAATGTTTTGGTGATTTTTTCATTTTTGAATTATAATTCCTTTTTTATTAAGCTTTTCTTTAATATATTTTTATACACAGTTCCTATTGTTGATGATATAAAGTCAAATGATATTTGGTTGCTTTCTAAAAGGTAGACTCGAAAATGATATCATAATTTTTGAAAATAACGATATGAGTAATGATATTGTTGAATTTAAGTAGCGTGATAATTTAGCAATATATTCCACAATATATATATATACATACATACTAAGATTGGTTGAACATATGTATACTATTCTAATTATTTTATTTATTTATTAGTTTCAGTCTATGGATACAATATTATCCTTACAGACATCAATGATAATTTAATATACATAATTAAATTAATTATTTAGACAAACTGTTTAACAAATTTTTAAATTCAAGATTTGATATACTTAAGTCTAATTCATTAGAATATTTATTGAACAATCTCATAGCCTTTATTAAAGGTTCATTCAAAGCATATGTTGTTCTATGAATATCTATATAAAAGATATAATTATTTTGCCTTAGAGGCCTAGGAGGTACATATAGTTTTATGGTATGAAGCAAATCAGGACAATCAATTAATGCACGAATTATAGCATATAGGAAATATACAAAAGAAATTTTACGTCTTGTTTCTAAAGTTTTCATAGAAATCAAGGCACATTTATCAGGGTATGTAGGAATCGAAATTTGAGGGTTTACAAATGAAAAGTTTAAAAATGAAAGAGCAAACTTTATAAATTTTACTTGAATTTTTTCAATTCTATTTGTGTGTAATTGAGTACAAGGACTCCAATTAAATGAAGCATATTCTAATCTAGATCTCACAAAGGATGTATATAGAACTTTTTTTGTGTAATGATCAAAATTATTAGAATTACGGCATAAAAAACTTAACATTGAATAAGCTTTAGGTATAATATAATTTAAGTGATTATTAAATGATAATTTTTTTTTATCAAATAATACCCCTAAATCTAAAATTTCATCCACGAATGAAAGTAAATGTTGATGTATTCTATATCGAGATATAACAGTGTTACAACATCTATGATAAGTCATAGAAAAACATTTGTTTAAATTAAAAGGTAAACCATTACGGATTGACCAAGAACTCACCCTATTTAAATCCTCCTGGAGTTTAAAAACGTCATTGGCATTAGAAATTGTTTTAAAAATTTTTAAATCATCAGCATACAATAAATAATGAGACTTTCTGAAACATAGGTCAATGTCATTAATAAATATATTAAATAACAGTGGACCCAAAACACTACCTTGGGGAATACCAGAAGTAGGAATAAATGATGTGGAACAAACACCATCAAGAGAAACCGCGGATTGTCTATCCAACAAGTAATAACGAAACCAAGATAACATTCGGAAATGAACGCCCAATTTATATAATTTTAATAAAAAAAGTTCATGTGGTACTCGGTCAAATGCCTTAGCAAAGACCGTGTAAATCGCATCAATCTGCAATCGATCTTCAAAACTATCAACACAATACTTGGTAAAAACAGCCAAATTAGTACATGTTGATCTTCCAGTCATAAATCCATGTTGAGATAAAGAAATATGCCTCTTTACATTAAAGAAAAGCTTATAATAAACAATCTGTTCAAGAATTTTTGAAATATCAAAAAATCTAACGAGATAATAGTAAACTAAAGTTCATCCTGCTCAAAAATAATTTTATATGTAATACGAAACTTCAGTAATCTGAAAACAGTTCTCTTTGAAATTCATGCTGATATTTATTCCTTTATCTTATCCTCTTTTATTTTTTGCAATTCTAATAAATTTATGCTGTAAAAATATAATTTTCATGTAATATTTAATATATTTTTTTTTCTACAAAAATTTTTCAATTTATTTTTATTTTCCTGAAAATGTTTGAAGTGTTTTACATTTTATCATATAATTTTAAAATTATGATATCTTTAATGATAATTTATTTATAAATAAGAAATTATTTCCATCATTGTTGTTGAAACAGTGACAGTTGGCCTTTTTAAGGCAATTAAAAATCAAAAAAGGCTAGAAAAAAGCTAAAAGCTAAAACGAAAAATTTAATTAATTTAAAATTTTATTTTTATTAAAATCTTTTTTATTTTAAAATAAAAGTTTTTCCGTACTATAAGTCTTCATTTGTTTTTGTTTAAAATTTTATTAAAAAATCCATTTTAAAATCTTTTAAAAACACATACATTAAAAAAATTTTAACAAATAAAATGAAAGCTTTCTAACCATATACATTTAATTATGACTTGGTGAAGTATTAAAAATAATAATATAATATAAAAAACTGTATAATTTATTAGATTTTATCAGGAATAAATTACTTAAGCTTTTTATACATTTTTAATTTTTTCTTCTAAAAGTACGAGTAATATAGAGCGGATTTTCATGAATTTATTGATCTAGAATTGGTCCCTAATATATGCTTTTCAAAATTTACACTTATATCATATTATTTTTATTTTTAATAAATGCATGAAAGTCCGCCTCTAATCACTTTGTTTCGCGAAACATAAGAAAAAAATATACATATGTGTAGAGGGCATTTTCATGCATTTATTGACTTAAAATAAGCCCCAAAAATAGGTTTTTAAAAACGTATAATATGCATTTATATAATTTAAATTCTTAAAAGCATATTTTAGGTTCTTATTTTAAATCTATAAATGCATGCAAATCCGCCTTTTACTTATGAATAATATTTTTTTAAACTTAAAAAAATGTCAAATAATTTTTTGAGTTTTTAACCTATTTTAAAGAGGTATATCTCGTTTTATTGTAAACAAAATAAAATTGAAAAATGTAAAACAAATATGTTCTGTTTTAAAGAAAAAATTAAAAAATGACATCAAAATTAAAATTTTGAAAAAGAAAAGAAAAATTCAAAAGTCTTAGATTAAGTAAGCACTTATTTCAAATGTATATAATAATTTTTTTATATAATAACTACGTTCTGCTGGAATATGTTATTTAAGCCTTCTATACATTTTATGTTTTTGTCCCCGAAAGTATGCACCAAATTAAATATAAAATAAAGTACATTGGCTTAAAATATATGAAGAATTTTATGATATAACTTAGAAAATGTTAAGTAATTTTAAAGTGTGATATCTCGTTTTATTCTAAAAAAATGGCTTTCTGAACTATATATACAAATATGTTTAGTATCAAGTAAAAAGTTAAAAAAATATACATCAAAGTAGAAATTTTAAAAATTTAAAAATGTTGAAAAAGTCATTACTTATTTGGAACATAAATAAAATATTTCAATATAGTTAAAAAGTTACGTACTTCTGTCTTCTAAAGCAATTTAAGAATCTAAAATTGACTTAAAATTTGGTTAACTACGAGATTTTTAGTGCGGGAACTATTCTCAAGCTGGTTTTTCGGAATATCTTAAAATTTAGTGGGTACTTCCAAATTTTTAAAAATTGTTATGCGAAGAAGATCTACTTAGTAAGTGTCGTTTTTCAAGTGATAATAAAAAGTATCATTTTGTAGCAGGGCATTATTTATGAATAATTACGCATAAGAATCAGAAAATAAAGGTAGGTAGTGTTTATACTACAGATTATGTAAAAAATTCTCTTCTCTGACTTGTTGAACTGTGTACTACATCAATTACTTTAAAATTATCTTTGGAAATAGTGTAACACATTCACTGAAAATCCCACATTTAAGTGATATAAATCTAAAGCTTTTTGTTTTCAAATCTGAGAGTTCAAGGAGTAAATTACACAATTTGTCAATCAGTATTTTTCTAAATTTAGTGCAAGAAAGACTTTATAGTATAGAGTCTACTACACATACCAAAAAGTCTTACAAACAAGAACAAATTAAAAAAAAAAAAACAAATTTTACTTAAATATACCTACATATATAAAAAATAAAATAAAACCAATAATAATTTCAAAATCTTTTTTAAATTAATACGCTCGCATAATTAATTTTTTAACAATAAAAAATAATAACAAAACGAGTTATTTGTTTTAAATATTTAATAATAAGTGAATGAATTAAACCGTCCTAAGCAGCATACACAAAGAAGAAGAAATAAACCCAGCACGTACATTGTATTTTAAAATAAATGCCACTGCCCGTTATAACAATTGGAAAAATCGATTTTTCTATCATTACCAGACATTCTTATAAACGAAGTAAAATACCCCAACAACAACAACAACAACAACAGTCGAAGAAAAACATAATCACAAAAACCAAAACAAACTCAACAAATCTAGAGAAGTAGCATAACCAACGACTATGTATAACTTAATATAAAATAAATTCCGTTAGTTGTTAAAAACCAAAAAAGCTTTAATACCTATACTCATAAGCTTATGGCTTTCTCTTACTCTCTCTCTAGCGCGCGCTCTTGTGATAATTTAACTTGTGCGTTATATATTTTTTTTCTGTTGGATTTTAGCAATGTTACAATAGCCTGGTGACAATTAGTTAGTAGTCGTCTCCTTTTAGACGTTGTCGGGTCGTGTTATATAGAGTAAAAGGAAAACAAAACAAAATATATACATATGTATATATATATATTATAATTATAAGTTGTTGGTGTCGGAAGTTCCTTATTTTACTTTTTGTCTTTTTTTTCTGTTTTTTTTTTTTTAATTCTTACATTTTTGTTGTTGTTATTTTTGCCAAGTATGTATGTTAATATAATTGGATTGCGAAACAGTCACCCATCAAATCATTTAGTTTAGTGTTGTGTTGTAAGAAAATAAAACAAAATTCTTTTTAGAGCATAGAAAAAAATAATTCTTTACATACACACACATGCTTAGTATCTGTGAGTGCGATGTGTTAGTGTTTATATGCGTTTTGTTTGTTTGTACGTGTTCAAGTGTACATTTTTTATCATCATAAGTAATGAAAATGAAAAAATAAATATAAAACAAAAATAATGTTATTTACTAAAGAAAATATAAAAAGTATAAAATGTATTATAAAACAAAAGAAGAAATAAAAGAAAAAAGTGGACAATTATTTTAAAATGTTGATGAATTTGTTTGACATTTTCTTCGTAGTGATAGTAGTAGTTACGCCCCAAGTCCAGCCAGTTAGTGTATAAAAAGGTAAGTTCATAATTTTTTTATACCCACCATTAAAAAATGATGGGAGTATATTGGGTTTGTCACTCCTTGTGTAACATAAAGTATATATTCTGGGTCCTCGTGAAAATTTAAGATGATCCTTCAGTCTGTCCGTCTATTTGTTGAAAGTAGGATAGGGCTCGGAGCGGACATCCTAGGCAGACGAAATTTGGCTAAAATATTTGTCTTTTATAAGATTTGTTTGCTATTGAAAATGGGTAAAATCGGTTATTAAAAAAAACGCTGTGGACAAAATTCCGTCGTAACTCAAGTTATAGAGTAGTTTATAGTTTATTTTACAAAGATCAATGTAAACTCGGAAACCAAAAATGGGTGTGGTCCGCCCATTTTACCGCACACTTACCATATAAGATGAAATTTTAAAAAGTCGCAGATGGTGGGTATATAGATTCGGCCAAGCCGAATATAACATTCTCACTTGTTTATTATTTCCTTAATTCTCTTCACTTGTAGAGCTGCCAGAAAAATACAATTTTCACTTTTCGGTGGAAGGAAGTTGTTAGTATATGAAATATGTAGGAGTTTAGGAGTTTATATGTAATTTTTGTAAAGAAAATATTTTTCAATAATTATTTTTATACGATTTTGTATTTCAAAACTAATTTCTAAGTAAGCATCATTTCTTTCTAACTCCAGTAAAAAATAATTAATAATTTCTAGTTTTTACACGTTTTTTTTTTATATTTATTTCAAATTTCCTTTAACATTTGAATAGGGTTTTTAAACAAATATTATAAAATGTTTTATAGAACTTCTCTAAGCACTAGACATTTAAATTTTTATTAATCGTTATTTTTGTTCGTTCCATTTCAAGGCTACAAAATCTAATAATTTTAGATACACTAAAATGTTCATGACTACATTTCTATATAATTTTAAAAAGTTAATACAAAAACAAATACAGTCGAACACTCTTATAACAAACTCGAATTGACCGAAAAATTCAGTTCGTTATATTCGTGGTTCATTATAAATTCAATCACTAATTCAATGTTTTCTCTTATTACTGAAGTTCTGAAATTAGCATGTTTTGAGATTTTTACTCTTTAAGGAATAGCAATAATAATAGTATTTAATTTTTAATACTCTTATAATTTCATTTTAATTTTTTTTTTTATTTTTTATCTTTTTGCAATTTTCCATAAATGCGTATGCTTTATATTAAAAGGCTAACAATTATAAATATAAAATTTCTCTCTTATTTGTCTGATAATTTTAATTGAAATTAATGAAAATTATTTTAATTTTTTCATTAATTTAAATTGAAGTAAATAAAAGTTATTTCTGTTAGTTTTTTAGTATTATTTTTTTAATAATTTAGAGGGTGTTTATATTTTTTTAAATTGCGATGTGATGTCCTCAAAAACTTCTATAGCTCACATTATATCGTTTATCGAGTGAAAATAAGTATTCTGTTTTTAACCAGCTCCGAAAGTTTGTTCCAATTTTATTCCGTATATATTAATATGTTTTGGAATATTTTACTCCTAAACTAGATGGGATTTGACGTGCTAAACAAGAAGCTGGTTTTAATTTTTTCTTTTTTTTTTTACACGTATTATTATTATGCATTTATTTTTTTTTTTTAAATATGGACCTAAAAAATTCAAAATATACCTTAAAACTTAAATATATATATATATGGAATGATTTCGTATATATGTATATACGAAATCATTCCTTAAGTTTAAAAATACAATCATCATCTACCATCCACACAGCTTTCTTAAAATCGTCAAAATTGGGTTCCAATATTTTACAGCATCCTCATAATAACCGGCTTTGGGGTAATTCGTAAGTAGGGATAACTTTCATTTAACTTTGCTACAAATACAGACGCCTTTAAGTACATTCTCCACACGAATTGAACTAATCAGCTAATCGCTGCAAAATTTTTTGGGTTAACAATTTTAATTGCTTTTGATGACTTTATCATATAAGGAACCAGTTTCGATAAATATGAAAATAATTAAATTTTTATTATTTTTCATTATTTAATCGACTGAAATGTACGGATACGTTTCTTAGTCTGCACTCAAAGCGCTGAGTCAAAACAGCAACAATTATATTTTCAATACAACGGCAATGTCCAAAGTTTCTTCCATGTTCATACATATTAACATTTTTAAAGAATTTTATTTCATTTAGGTGAATATCGAACAATTCTTCCTGAGCGCTGATATATTTATTTGTGTAGGTCATATGAAAATAAATTTTTTCTAATACTTTACACAAATAACTCCAAGTTAAAACAATTTTGTTTTTTAATTTTAAATTATGCAAATTAATATGCAGTATTATGTAAAATATAATAAAAAATGCATTATCAATTAAATATGCACCAACAAATCGATGCAATTTTTCTTAGAAAAATTGTGATTCAGATAGATAATTGCTTTATATAGTTTTTAAATGCTTGAGAATAAACATGCATTTCCATGAAAATGACTAATCCTAGTGTGACCCCCTCAATAAGGCGTTCACACTAGTATAACTCGAAAACGGTTAGTCCAATTTAGAAGGATTAAACTCCAATATATTTCGACTAAAATTAGCTTTAAATTATTTTAACATTATTTTTTATACGTCCATAGTTTCTGAGTTATTTTAGTAAAAATTCCATGTAAATTGTGTACGTATCGTAATAATTAATATACGTAATATGAAGTATACTTAACATTTTTTTGTTTACATAAGTCTCTTGTGAATAAAATTAAGATTTGTGCATAAATTTTGGCTTATTTTATTCGTAGTATTACTAGCTTTATGATTAAGTATAAAAAAACTTAAAATTTTCACAATTTTCATTTCATTTTTGTTTAAGATAAACTACGTCTATATTTATTCCTGGCAACTCTAGTTAACTCGTCTGTTTTTAACTTCTTTTATGTTTTATTTTTTTGTGGTTTTGGTATTTTTTATGTTAAAATGTCTACACCAGGCTCCACTTTACTTTTTTGTTTATTTTATTTTCTTTGTTGTTGTTACTAATGCTGTTGTTGATTAAAAGCATGTCACCACCCCATCATCATCCACAACACACTTCACTAGCAACAACAGTGGCATTTACTCAGTTAACTAGCATAGGATGGCAGGCTCTGCATTTATATACTCAACAAATAAAAATACTTACTCCTATCTCTATTTATAATATTACATAGTTGTTATCGTTGTTACTGCTAATATTGTTTGTTGTTATCATAATGTAGTCAACAGCGGTGACGTTTTGTCGAAATTATTTGCGAGTATAGAATATAAACAACAGTATATAGAATATACTGTTGTTTTTCTTAAGTTTTTTTTCGGGTTTTGTTATTAAATATATATGTGTACCTACATACACATACATGTACGTATTTTATTTTATATTATTTTATTGAATAGTGTTGTTGTTGTAATAAAGCAAAGCAAAAAAAGGATATAACCAGTAAATTATTGTTCATATTTGTTCAATTTGTTTTTGCTCGTATTATCAATTTTGTTGTTATTTTGTTCCGTTGAAAAGTTTTTCAATTATATTTAAAGGACAAATTTATTGTTTTATTTGAGAAGGTCGCTATCGAATTGTTCTTTAAACATGCAAAATATTGTAAATTTTGTTAAATGAATTTGTTGTTGTGTATGAAATAAAGTAACAATAACAACAGCAATCAACCACTCATGTTGTTGTAGCTCATACGTCACCATAAATTGTTTTTAAGTTGTACAAGGGTGCAGTCAATATTATTACAAACATACATACATATGTGTTTATATATATAATATACATTTTCTGACAGGATACAAAATAAATATTTTACAAGAACGAAAAAGCGTTTTACAAGTATTCTTTCTCTTTTTTTGTTTTAATTAAGTTATTGTCGATTTTAGGGTACAAACAAAAACTCTGAAATTGAAACTTACAATTAAGTAGAAACATTTTCTAACTTTTGCTTGTGGTTCAATTAAAATATTATTTTTCTACTTTGATTAAATTTCATTGAAAAATTTATTATTTAAAAGTTGATAAGAATATAATTTAAGGCAAAATTTTAATTAATTTTTTTTTCAAAACCGCAGGCAAAAATATTGTTGAAAAATTTTGAGGGATAATGTACACAGAATTTATGTATGTAAATTAAAATTAATTGGAAATATGTAGGCGTTTTTAATAGAATATTTAATTGTGTTTTTTATAAATCCCCTCTTATCTATATACATTAGGGAAGCCCCAAAATTAAGGATATCGATATCCCCAGCTCCAATGAAAATTTAGTTCTAGATACCTTTTCTCAAATTAATCCTGAATTAAAATTAAAAAATATCATTTTTTCGTTTTTCTTTTCATTTTCTGTCAAAGGACCAAGTGAAAATTTGACATAAGGACTGCGCACGAAAAAATTAGTGCATACAATTCAGCTTATAGAAATGAAACTAATGGGTCAATCTTTTTGGAATTTTGTTTTTTTGTAAATATCATTATAATCAAGTTTAAAATTTAAAATAAATGTAAATTTTTTTTTATTCGTTTTAAATAAAATATTTAATATTTTCTGGAATAAGAGCTTTATTATATTTTTTACTCGGCTTTAAGTTTTCTTTAAATTTTTTACTATGACGAAATATATTTAAAATGAACTGAGTTCTGGACAGTTAGTGGATTGGCCTCCTTTGGTACTAACAGCACCATTTGTTTGATACCGCTCAGTTACTTTGTTGTTGTGGTGATGAGAAGCGATATTATTCCAGAAAAATTATTTATTATGAATGATGTGCTCTTTTGCACCGCATGTACAAATGGCTTGCCAAACTAATATATTGGAAAAAGTTCGCAAGTACGTATCTTTTATCGTCCTTTAGACAGCAATTATATTTTTGAAAATAATAAATAAAATCAATAATTTACGTCCTCTCATTTTTTCTAGGTTTCATACTGGGAACTTTTTTTGTGGGTCTTTAGGTCAGAGTTTTTTTTTATTCTTTTGATAAAAGATACTGAGCAAATTAATTAATGAACAGCTTTTTTCCACAGATGAAGAAATTTTGTCTTCAAATTTGTATTATTTTGTCTGCGGTCCTACAGTCTGAAATCCACTTTTTCTGCGGTTATCAGGTGTCATTTGAGTGATTATGAAGTTTTAATATTTTTTATGGAACAAAAATCGGTATTTCGCGACATACCTTGCAATTGTTTTATATGGTCAACATGGTTTTTCGTTATTAATTTAAATTATGCGTTTTCGTTTTTTTTTTTTTTTTTTTTGACAATTCCCATTATGTTATAACAAAAACAAAATTTGACATATAGTTGTTGATAATAACAATAAGCCAGGCTTGGGGGTAATGATTACATGCAGTAATCTATTACATGTACAATTACAATTAACTTGAAATTGTGATTAAAAATTTTCAATTACAATTACAGATTAATTGTAATTCATAATTACAATTACATGTAATTGTAATTGAAAATTCGAAATGAATAAATTGTTTTAAAAAATAACTATTGTATGACTTTAAAAATAACTTAAAAAATTGTAATTGTAATTGAAAATAATCAATTGCAATTATATGTAAAATAATTTAATTGAAAATGTAATAATTAACCCACAAACCTGATGTAAGCAAGTTAACGGTACTAAGTTTTTTAACGTATAATAAAAGTTATAAGCCTTAAAGCGTGCACTAATATTCCGTGCGCAGTCATTATTTTCGACTGTATCGAAATTTGTAATTATTCAATATTTTAAATAAAATTATATGTTAAAGACCGAGAAAATCGTTTGGATTTTCTGAAATATAAAATTTCTAGAAAAAGGTTGTTTTTTCATCATTTTCTTTTATAAAAAATACAGATTTTTACTAAAAATCAAAAACTGAATTTTTATTAAAAAATATATTTTTAATTGAAACGATTTTTTATTAAAAATCAATTTTTTCCAAAAAAAGTAGTTAAAAATGTTCACCAAAAATAAGTTTAAAAAAATTAAGTTTTTTTTCTCAAACAAAAGAAATCAAATTTCACTTAAAACCAAGTTCCCAACAAAAACTAAATTAAAAAAATAATATTAAAAAAGTTTTTCACTAAAATTTCACATTTTTTCTCACAAAAATGTTTTCCGCAGAAAAGAAATTACAAAAAACCTAACTCACCAAAAAAATTTAAAACATAATTGTCATAAAATATTGGAATTTTACCAAAACAAAATACGATTTCTCACCAAAAATCAAATTTTAGTAAAAAAAAAACGAAACTTATTTCAAAAATTTAATTTTCACAAAAAAAAAAACAGCTTTTCAACAAATAAAATTAAATTTAGCAAAAATCTAGATTTTTAAAATATTAATAGAAAAGTATTTTTCCAAAAAATCAAATTTTAACAAAAGAAACAAAAAACGCTTTTCCATCAATAACTGAATTTTCAATGGACCAGACCTTATGTAAATTTCAAATATATTCAGAACTGCCCGTTTTCATTTTGTTGTTTGGAAGAAATATCTAATTGAAAAACAGAAAAAAGCTTTTTTAACAAAATTCGAATTTTCATACAAACTGAATATGTAAAAAAAAAAAAAAAAAAATGTATTAAAGAAAAAGATTTTCACTATAATAAGCTGAAGGATGTAAAAGATTACTTCCACTCAATATTTCATTTTTAGTTTATATAATTTTTTATTCTTATTTTATTTTATTATTTTATTTTTTTTAACTAAATTAGAATTTAGTCTTCAATTCACTTTAACAGAATGAAACTAAAGTTGTTCACTTTGATTAAACAATATTTTCAATACTCAATCATTTTGCTAATCTTTCAGCATTTCAAATTCAAAAAGCTTTTATAAATCAATTACAATTATAAATTTCTGCTATATGGGTTTGATTGGATTGATTATCAGGGCAACCAAAAATTTGCATTTTAAATCAGCCTTTAAATTGGATTTAAAGCTGCAACATTTAGAAAATTACAAAATTTCTAAAAATTCTTAAGATGAAAATAATAAGATAGGTTTGATTTAATAAAACATTTTTTAAAACCTTAAAAATATACACACAAAAATATAAATATATAAAATATGCTTTAAAGCAAGGATTATTTTATGAAAATACGACAAAATATGCTTTTAAGAATATAATATTCTCAAAATATGGTATAATAAATCAATGTTAAAATACTTAAAATTTTCCAAGCACAGAAAATATATATATATTATATATTTTTGCTTACCCTGGTGTTCAGTAATCTGCCTATTCATATTCTGCTGTGTGGCCATAAATATAATAATTTTAATGAAACACTTTCGTTGACATATATTTATTATTTCTTGAATTTTCTAATTGTTTTAAGGCGATTTGTATAATATGAAATATGAATTGAAAACAATAAAATGTTTTACTATTAACACCCTTGTGTTTTTTTTATATATAACACAGAAAAAACTACAATCCAATTTCAATTACGAAAACCACGTTTTCAATTATTATTATAATTGAATTTCAAACTATGAACAAAATTGTAATTCATTTAAAAAATTGTATATTTAATTAATCAATTTCTAATGAATATGACAGAAAATTTTGCTTTTTAGTACTCAGTTTGATGATACAATTAGAAAATAATTAAAAGCATTTTGAATTTCTGATTAAATATTTAATTGAAAATCTTTTAAATATATTTTGAAAAGAATTTTAGCTACACAGAAAAAATATGGTCAATTTATTTAGGATAAAACGATTTATCTAAGATAAAAAATTTTCCAATTACTTTTTTAATTGCATTAATTAATGATCTTAAAATTAAAAAATATACTCTTTAAATATTTTTTTTCTGGCTAAATTTTAAATTATCCACTATTTACGCTAAAAATGACTTAATTTTTATTAGCAATTGCCAAAAAATATTTTCTTTTCACACTTAAAAACATTCAAAACTAATATATTGTATCTGGAAATTAAAATTTTTTTATTAATTTATAAAATGAAAATTATTAGGGATTCAGATTTGAAAAAGGTATGCGACAGTAAAAAATTTTATTCATGCAAATTATTGTCTTACTTATTAAAATTGTCTGAAACAGATAAATAACTAACCGTTTAATTCATTTGAATCCCAGGAAAAAATACGTTTTTGCATATTTTTGGTTGCCCTGGTTAGAAGTTTATTAATTTTATAGTTATAGAAAAATAACACTGCTTTTTATTTTCAATCGGAAAAAATACATTTTGTGGGCTGTAAATCTTCTTGGGAATATTAAATAAAAAACTTTCAAAAATTTCGAAACACCTAAATTTTGAGATATTTCAAATAAAAACGTTCGCGCTAATTGATTTTGAATGAAGAAGAACGTAGCTTTTGAGCCATATTAAATCCCGGAACTAATTTCCCGATTCCTGGGATTATTTGTTGAAAATCCCGGGAGTTAAAAACTAGCAAAAATGTGAGTTTTCACCCTTCTTAAAAATCAAAAATTCTATAAAAACCTTTATTAACCATAATTAAGGAAATATATGGTTAAATGGTTATATTGCTTTGCTCACAGTTCTATGTAATAATCCTAAAGAGTTTATTAAAATACTAGAAAAAATAATTTCCGAACTAAGAAAACTAAAATAACAAAAATGCTTAATATTTTGAAAATTCTCTATGTTTAAAATCATTGATAGTAAAACACGAAACTTGGAAAACTTCGCCAATATTGGATGAAATGCATACATTTCTGTAAGACGATTTTTTTATTTTGACCTTTCTCCTTCAAAAACTTCAACCATTATTTTCATGTACATACTTATTTAAGACTAAAAATATTATTATTTTTATGTTTTAAAAATATCTCTCGGGGTCTAAGAAAGATTTCAAAAAAAAAAAAAAAAAATATTCTGTATTTTTTTTTTTTTTTTATTGTCGGTGATGAATAATTACCCAGCAAAAACTTTTTGGTTTCCGGTAATGGCAACTACTTATTAAAGTAGTTTCTCGGTAATGAGGCGTCATTATTATTTGCCTACTCTGTATTACATAAATAAGTACTCAATAGTATAATAGCACAGTAGCAACCAGAAGGTTGTTGGTTCAATCCCATTCTGAGGCTGTTAGTTTTTTATAACAAAATGTCTAAATAGATATTTTAAACTAAATAGAGTTTTTGTCGCTTAGGATGCTATGTGCGGGATGGTGTACTGAGTAAGACGTTAGTCAGTAAAAACGAATGGTTAGTGTGTGTCCAAGTTCGAGTCTCACTGACGGCAAAATTTTTTTGTTTTTTTTTTTATTTTTGAGTACCCCTAGAGTCAAAAAATAACTACATGAATTTGTGGACAAGTCGAACAAAAATAACTAGTTATTCAGGCAAAAAATAAGTAGTTTATTTTTGTTTCCAATTATACCTGCTAGCTTACCAGGAAAGCAAAGTTTTTGCTGGGTAGATACTTAAACAGTACAAAATTTTTCGATTTTTAAAAATAGATGTAGGTACGAGTATGAATATATTTTCTAATATACAAATTTATATGATTATGTATATTTAAAACAAAAGTATATATATATATATATTAATATATATTAATTTTAAAAGTAGATAAATATATTTGCGTGCAAATTGTATGTAAAATTTATATTTTTTTAGTTTTCATACTTTAGTATTGTATTTTTCCCGAGCATCCCGTGATTCCAGATTAATATTAAAAGAATTCCTTATTCAAGTGACCCACGAAATAGTACCACAGAAATAAATGTCTTTAAATAAATGCATAATTTTAGTATAACAAAATATGTATATTTTTTATTTCTTCAGGAAACTAAAGCCAAAACTTTGAAATTTGGTTGGGCAAAAAATCTTTTTTTTCTGAATTTTAGTTTAGGAGATATACTTAATTAAAGTTAAAAAAATGTGATTCCTTATTCATGTGGCAGGCAGTGTATATCAATATGTTTATGTTAAAAAAAAAAAAAAAAAAAAAAATATATATATATATATATATATATATATATATACATATATATGTATATATATATATATATACATATATATGTATATATATATTCAGAATATATATACATATATATATATATATATATATATATACATATATATGTATATATATATTCAGAATTTTATTAATAAGAGTTAAATCTTTTTTAAGATTGTGCGTTAACGTAAAACTTAAAAATAACTCATAAATATTTACCATAATATGACACCCAATTAAGAAAGCCGAAACACCTCAATTATAGAGGTCCTTCAAAAGGAAAGCGAATAAATTTTTAATAATTTAACAAATGAACTTATATTTCAGAATACATATGTGTTTGTATGGCTGCGTTATTCCCATTTCCTATTTATTTATTTTTTTTTATTATGTATATGTTTGTATAGGTACATACATATGTATATTTACCGTTCTTCACATACTTGTAATTTTTTTTTTCATTTCCGTTCTTTGTTGAGTAGGTGGCAAATTTCTCAATTACTTTTTACTCTTGTTAACGGTCTGTTGCACATTTATTATTTTATAATAATACAGGAATTACGATGACTACGAGATGAGAATGTGATGTTGGTTAGAAGTGGTGATGATGATGATGATAATGGCAATAATGATATTGATAATATCAAGACCCTTTATACCAGTGTTGCCAGGGGTAGCTTAGAAAAAATTACAGGTTTTTGTCAAAAAAAGTTAAAATTTGTCCTAAAATTTACAGTTTTGGAATTTGAAAAATAAATGGTCCATTCGTATTTATTTTCTATTCAAAATTTGTTGCCAGGGGTAGCTTAGAAAAAATTACAGGTTTTTGTCAAAAAAAGTTAAAATTTGTCCTAAAATTTACAGTTTTGGAATTTGAAAAATAAATGGTCCATTCGTATTTATTTTCTATTCAAAATTTGGAAGAAAATAATACAAATGCTGTAGAAGTTCCATTTCTTTTTGGCATTCAACCGGTTATGGTGTTCTGATTTTATAAGTTTTCTTGACTAAATATTCCCTTAATATATACATTTTAAAATACGTAATGCTTTTTTTTATATTCTTGACAATAACAATAGTCGTCGGAACTTAAATTAGGATATAGTCGTAAGTGTCTAGTTATCGAGGAGAATATGCTTCAGACCAAAATATCGGGTCTCTTAAACTTAACCTACTATTATGGTTTATAAATATTATTATTAAAACCAAAGGCAATATTTTGATGTATATAACAAAGGCACTATTTTCCTAGTGTTCATACATCTAGATATTTTTCTCATATCGAAAACTGTAGGAAATTATCCATTTGCACAAATTTAATTTTTAACCAACATTACTTAAACCTTGTACTATCAAAAAAACGAAAAAAAAAAACGATGGATTACAATACTATTTTTTAATGAAAATATAGCTAAAGTTGATATGCGCAATTGTAGACCGAAAATATATTAAAAAACGAAATAATTTCATCTGGTCCAAAAATCAGAAGATTGCCACGTGCAAGAAAAAAATATATTTAAAAATTTTGTTCTCTTCAACAGAAGTGATGTGAGAAAGTTGCGAAAAACTTGTTTCAAATGTTGTAAAATATTTGCATGATCTATATACGTCAATGATACTTTTTTATATATATAGTATTTAATTTTATTGATAGGATCAAAAGTAACAAAAAATTATACATGTTACATGGAGCGTTAAAAAGTTACGAAAAATGTAACAAATGTAACTAAACGGCAATACTGCTTTATATAACCATCCATCAATCCAATCAATCATTCATATATACAAATATAAAAACATACACTCATATACATATATATAGCACAATACCTAGAATAAACTCATCAAACTATTATAATGACATCTACAAACATGTTCATCAAAATTATTATATCCTGTAGTTTGTTTTTAATGTCTATTCTATAACAATTTCCCTTTTCTTTAACTTTTATTGCAGGAAAGAATGTTGCCACTGGGTTTTCACTCCTGGATACACTAAACAAACAGAGATTATGTTGATGCTGATATTAATGAAGATGAGGATGATAATGATGATGATGTTTAAAAGCGGAAGTTATTGAGAAAAAATAAAACTTACATAACAATTGAAAATATAAAAGAAATTTTAAAAACAAAAATAAACAAAAAAATAAAAAATAAAACGTAGTTAGTTTAACAAGAATTTATAATAGAAATAGAAATTTATTCAACACAAACCACAAAAGAAAAATAAAGGAAACCTTAGAAAAAAATAATAAATAAATTTAAAAATATAGAAACAACAAGCAAAAATAATGCATCTACATTTTGAACGCAACACAAATACAAAATGCGATTGTACAATATTATCATTATCCTGGATGGGAAAGGTACCAGATGACATTCCAGAGGTAAGTGCAAGAAATTTAGAAATTTGATTAAAAATCGATTTAATAATGGTTTCAGAATATTATGATATAACAAAGATTGAATATGAATTTTTACAAAAACTTCAACATTTTATTTAATTTTAACAATATTATGGAGAAATCCAGAAAACTCTAGTTTTACTGATTTTCGAAAAAAATCTATTAAACTTAAGTGTGAACTCTTCTACAAAATGGAGATATTTCAAAAAAAAAAAACCGTTCGCACTAATAATATCGTAGCTCTCTACATTAAAAGTCAATTTTAGATATTATAATTGATTTAGCAGAGACCAGAAGAATGTTGCTTTTTAACAACATTAAATCTGCTATACATATTTTCTCCTTTATATAGGTACAATATTTGAAATTTTTTCTTTTAGTTTAAACTTATTTGTGTATAAAGTTTTAAATGATAGTTTGTTTAAAATAAATCAGATATTAATATTTAAAATGCTTAAAAGCTCAAACATAAGCAAATGTATACATACGGTTGAAAAGCCTAGTACTTCACCTTTTCATAATTCAAAATATAGCGGTTGTATTGAAAAATTTTGAAACCGATGTCTTTAAAAACGTATGATATGTAATTTTTCAAGCGATTTTCACAGTAGCAGAGTAAGTTAGCTTAGCTGCATTTTAACAAAATACTTTTTTTTAATAATTTTGTAACTTAAAAACATTAGAGATATCAGAATAAAATTTCACATGACCATAACTGAGGACTTTTTAAGTCGATTAGAAGGTATATATTGTCCTTGTAAATCTCTACAAAAAAAAAAACGCTTTCATGTGTAAGATGTTTGTTTTTTTAGTTCAAGCGATATTTAGACTGTTTGCTCTCGTTTTTTAGTTTTTAAAACCTGATTTGGATCATATATGTTCTTAAATATCCACTATTCCTTATAAAATTCTAAGTTTTAATTGCAGCAATAATCCATTAAATATATCGTTCCAATAGAGAGCTATGTTAATCTAAACTTGAAGCTTTGAAAATTTCACCAACAATTTTTTACATTTTTAATTGAAAATATTACAGCCTGTGTTTATAC
Source organism: Protocalliphora azurea (assembly GCA_932274085.1). Taxonomy (NCBI): domain Eukaryota; kingdom Metazoa; phylum Arthropoda; class Insecta; order Diptera; family Calliphoridae; genus Protocalliphora; species Protocalliphora azurea. Next base: position 205,284,908 of record OW026519.1, on the reverse strand, counting down.
TAAAAAGTTTCTGATTCTGAAAAATCTTGGGAATATACATGCATTTATTTTTATTATTTCGAGGGATCATTCAACAAAATATCTTATAAATTGTAAAAGAATAGAAAAAAAATTGGAATAAATTTATTTAAAATATATTTAAGTCCGTGTAAGCAAAATTATATAAATCGGATACTTTTCTGAATTTGCAAAGTCCGAAGGATATAAACATGTTACATTTATATCCTACACCTACATAAGTGAGAAGTGCGTTTGTGCTGATGTTTGTAACAAAGGTCTCTCTTTCCCAAGAATGAACCCTATTGAAGTTGAATACGATCGGTCCATTATTCCACATGGCTCTCATAGGAGTTCAACGATCGGAAATTCAAGATCGATTCATAATTATTGACCATTGCTCCCATATGAACCTCTCTACAGAAAATCATTTTAAAAGGCATAAATCCACATGCATCAAATTAATATTTGCCACAAATAAGTTATATATACATTAGTAAAAACCGTAGTGCCAAATGTTATAAGAATCATTTCATAATTGACCATAGCTCCCATATATTGTATCTATAAATCTTATGTATGTATATATATCAACATAAATTTTATAGATATACTATGCTTCTTATAAGTATATCTTTCTTACATTTTTGTTTTTTTTTTTTTTTTTAACTGAACCGTTAATTAAATACAACACAAAATAAATGTTCGGAAATCTTCAAGTCGGCAAAAAGTTACAGCAAATGTACACGTAACAGAATATGTAAGATTTTTCTGTCAAAGAATGTCAATTTCTCTCTCTGAGAGAATTATTTCACGTGTGTATTGAAATATTAGTATTATAACCTAGTGTCTACATTAGGCAAATTTATATCAAAACAAACGTCAAAATCGGTGCGAATATATACAAGATGACCTTAGTTAAACAGTTGATTATTATTTTGGTTGTTACAGTTATCAAACTGCATATATAAAAAACAATAATGAATACGCCATATTGTTGTTTTTGTGCAACTGTTGCCACCTTCCACAAATTCGCGTTAAGTTTGACGTTTGTCTTGATAAAAAAATCTCTAATGTAGACACTATGTAAGGAATATTATGAGACTGTTGTGATGAGATTTCTCTACACAACTATCTTATAAGATGAACTGTCAAAAAAATACACATATGCGAAAGTTTGTTAGTATGTTTGCATGTATATTTTGGAAATTACTAAAAAAAAAAATGTGTTTTTGTAAAATTGTTTTCTTTTAATGATTGTTTTATATTAAAAAAAGAAAACATTTTTATAAACATTGTACTAAGAAAGTGCGAATTTCTTAAATAAAAAGAACATGTTTACTCTGTCACTGATTGACACTACCCTTATTTAAGATTTAACATAATATAAACAAAATGGTTACTCTCTTCTGCCGGCATTATTTCACATATTATATCAGCTTTAAACTCAGTTGTAGACCTGTGGTTAGTTAAGCTGATAATTTCGCTAAATGATGTATTTATAGATTCACAAAAAGCTGCACATTTGGGATAAAAAAAACGGAATTTTGGAAAAAGCTGGACATTAAAAATATATATATATATATATATTAAAAATACATTTTTGCGCTTTATTAGAAATAGAGATTTTCAATTCCGAACTTTTGGAAGTATGAAATTTTAAAATATTTTATTATACCAAAATAATGCTTAGTAAAAACTATGGTCCTAACATTATGAAAAAGTACTTTTTGGTTTGGCGACTCCTCAATGTGTACGTACCTTTCAATTTTAATTATTTATTTTAAAAGTTCAAAACTTGTTATTATGTATGTGTTCTTAGTATTCACTTTGCATATTATTGTTTTTTACAGCTGCTTTATCGATTTTAATTAGTTTTTTAAATATTAATATATTTAGGTGGAAAAATTTTATTTTTAGCTGAACAGGAAAGACGTCAAAAAAGCCAGAAAATCGAGCAACCTTATACGTAAATAATATACAGATCGATATTCTGACTATTTAGATTTGGCAACGGAAAGTGAATCGGTAAAATGGTAAAGATTAAAAGCTATATATAAAACACACTGAATTGAGCTAAGTTACAAATGATAATATGTCAAATATTATCAGTGTTCAAATAGTATTAAAAACAAAAACGTGTAAACTGTATGAAAATTGTAAATATTTATTAAATGAAACATGGACGCGTATAAAAGCGTATGAATCATAAAGAAAATTTTACAAGAAACGATAAAAACTTCATAAAGTCAGAAAACTTAATCGTTTTTTTTTTTTAACTTTTTCCAATATTTGGTAAGTTTTATTAAACATATATCTGTATGCAAAGTGTCGCTAAAAAATTCGTATTAGAATATACTAAATTTTGCGGCTGCAAATAGCTTAAAATGGAATAAGGGTTTAAGTCCATATAATTTGATAGAACAATAGTGTAATGAATGTTAATAAATGCTTTTTATTAATCACGATTTCATTATAATTCGGACCAAGTGTGCTGTATATATGCATAAATCAGAGTGTCAATTTTCATGTAGATTGGTAGAAAACCGACCATGGCTTTCATATAAGCCCATCTTTCTAAAATTACTTTAAAGTGCATAAATCCAATATAATTGCTAACACAACAATAATATTTGACGAAATAAGTTGTATATGGTTAGAAAACCTAGTGCAAAGTTTGATTACAGTCGGTCCATAATTGACCATAGCTGCTTTATAAAACTTACTTTCGGGAATCAGGCGCATAATAAATGTAATTTAAATGGTAATAATACGATATTATTACATATACATATGTTTTACAGAAATAACACCATCAAATAGGTCCTCTCCACAAATATTAAACCTCCGCATATATTAAAAACACATGGTATAGAGTAGCAAATAACCGCATCTGACCGACAACATGTTTTATTTGTTTTTCGAATAAATTTGCAGAAATTATTAACAAAATCACATCAAAAGACCATCCTATTACATTATGTATTAAATTATCTTCTTTATATTCTGAAGTTCATATTTTAAAATTATTTTTGTATCAAAAGATGTAAATTGATTACTAAATCAATATTACGCAAAAAAAAAACGCATTTTGTAAAAGCAGGTTTATACGCCCTTACACGCGTCCATGCTTCACATGTTATAAGAAAGTTACAAAAGTTTTTAAAAAGGGTGTGAAATAAGTGTCCATTTTTTTTGATTTTTTATATTTATCATATTCTTTCCATGACTGATAAGTTTACACAAAAAAAAAAAAAAAAAGAATTATGTCTATTTAAATTCTTAAGAATCTGTAGTTTTATAAAAGTATAAAATATGCTTTGATACGCCCAATAGGTACTTAAATATTTACCTAGGCAGAATTTTATGTTCGCCAAAAAAAATATAGCGCTGTTGATGGTTTGATAGTCTATCAGAGTTCTAATATATATATATATATATATATATATATATATTATATATATATATATATTATATATATATATATATATATATATATATATATATATATATATATATATATATATATATATATATATATATATATGTTGATGGTTTGATAGTCTATCAGAGTTCTAATATATATATATATATATATATATATATATATATATATATATATATATATATATATATATATACATATATATATACATACAGACCGTAAAAATATATAGTGTGAAATATTTGTGAAATCGGATATCGTTAACCCGTGCTGCATCGGACTTGAATTTTGTATGGAGCGTTTATATGGGGAAAATATGGCTTTTTTTAAGATTTTACAAAAATTTAGCTATTAAATACTTTACTTTGTAACAAAATTTTAAAAAATCACAACATATTTTATTTATTATTTTATTTATTTTAAGGAAATGAAAGCTACTTACTACTTTATTTAAAAACTATTTTTCTTACTATAATTTTTGGTATTTATAGATTGTCTTCTAAAACAATTTCAAATTGAAACTAAGAGGACGGTATTGAAAAAAATGAGTCGATGGTTCGCCACAGCAAAGATTAAGGCTCCTGAATAACATGTTTTTAATAATAATTTTTGAACATTTTATATTGATTTGCCATAAGAACGTTTTAAGACCGTCTAACAGGGTTATCATTTGCGGCGTTTTGATAGCGCTATAACAACCATTATTATTGGTTCGTTATCGCACTTAAACCCCATGCAAATGTGCCCCCGCAATTGGGATTTAATACTCATATATAAACTATTATGTCACTACTTCAATAAAATTTGTTAAAAATAAGTTTTATATAAGAGAGAATCAGAATACCAAATTTAATTTCATATAAGATTCGAAAATCACTTAAACTCGCATAAATACCACATTAATGACCGTATCAAGATAATATTGACTCAATTTTTATATAAGCAGAAATCATTGCATCAACGATCAATTCGTAATTGGCTCAAAAGCGATGATGCGAATATCATATTGTCGGGCATGACTGACTATAAATTTTTTACCTGTTATTATGGATAAATCGATTTATTTTAACTTTTGGTGAAAAATTCGATTTTTAGTGAAAAATCAGATTTCAAGTGAAGAATCAAAATTTTTGTGAAAAATCAAATTTTTAGTTAATAATTGGATTTTTAGTGAAAAATCGAATTTTTTGTGAATCTGTTTTTAGTGAAATTTTGAATTTTTGCTGAATAATCCGAGTATTAGTAAAAATTTTGATTTTTGGTGAAAATTTAGATTTTTGTGAATAGTAGATTTTTTTTCGAAAAATCGAATTTTTAGTGAATAATCAGTTTTTAATGAATTTAATTTTTGGTGAATAATCTGATTTAGTGCAAAATTGAATTTCGGAATTTTTGTGAAAAATCGATTTTCTAGCAAATAATTGGTTTTTTGTGAAAATTTAAACTTTTAGTGAAAATTTAAATGAAATTTTTGATGTAAATTTGAATTTTTGGTGAAAATTTGAATTTTGGTGGAAAATTCTGTAAAAAAATAAATTACAAAAAATAAAATTTTTTGTAAGAAATCAATAAGAAATCTAAACAAAATAATTTTTAACAGAATTAATAAACATAGATTTAACATTATTATTTTGTTTTGTTTTTTCAATTTCCATACAAATTTTCAAAAAATGTTAATTAATGTGTTATTTTAAATAAGATATAACACAATAACTCGAATAACATATTTTGTGAATTCGATAATAAATATATTAAAAATTAATATAGAGCGAGCGTTATGAAAGCATTACAATTACCAATATCATGGCACTATAGACAACCATCATTGAACCGTCGAACAGGGTTATCATTTACGTTATGACAGCACTATTTTACAGCTTAGGTACATTTGAAAATGCAAAAAAAAAAAAACGTGTACATGCTTTATTTGTGGTTACAATTTTCACTTCTAAATTATTTTGTTTCGGCTTATAACATTATTTTAATATTTACTTAAAACTTACGTACATGCGTGTAAAGTAACTCAGGAGACTTTTAGGGAAACGGTGAAGAAAAAAAAACTTATATTTTTTATAAAATTTTCTAATTGTAGGAAAATTTTATTCATATTATACTAGAATTTCAATATTATCTTGTAATATTAATATTGTTTTTCAAGAAAAAATTTCAATTTAAAAATAAAAATATATATATTTTTATTTTTTATCAATATCCAGGTTTTCTTTGGAACCACTATATAGCAGTCATATAAAAAAAAGAATATATTACATCTGTAGTTAAGCGTTAATCATTTAAGGATTTTGTTTTTTATTTATTTTTTTTTCGTTTATTAAAAAAATTCTGTAATATATAATCTAACCATTATAATTTGTTAATACTCACATTTAGCAACGTACATAAATAGCTACATTGATAAACAATTTTACAAAAATCTTAAATATTAAATACACACAAATATACACATACATAAATAATTAAAATATTCAACAAAGAAATCATTAATCTTTCATTTACATAAAAATCATCATTGCCACAAAGATTATAACAATTAAATTAAAAATGGACCAATGAGCAAAAATACTTAAACTATCATTGCCAATATTTGAAGATGATGATAAAACTTGTTGCATACAATTGATGCTACTATTTTTATTGGAAGATATTTGATGACCTAATTCTGTTAGTTGCTGCTGTTGTGTATTTGTCGATTGCTGGGCATTCATAAGTATTTTCAGTTGTCTCACCGATGATATTGTTGGTCTTGTTGTTGGTGCTGCTGATGTTTGGCTATTTGACAAAAATGGTTTATAGTCAACAGGTAGTGCATTTGGATGGAAGCCATACATTTGCATTTGTACAAATAAACTTGTCGTGAGATGATCTGTGACAACTGCTTTAAGGGAAGTTGGAGAAATCTGTGCATATTCGACAACATATGTATCACCATAATCATTTATGGAATGATATAAATAGTGCTGCAAAAAAAAAGAAAAAATAAACAAGAATTTTTAGTAATAAACAGTTGGTAGTCAATATATGAATAAGAAAGATATAGTTGGACAAGCTCGACCATGTGATACCCTACGTGGAGGGGTCTTATATTAGACATGTGAACCGATACTTTTGCTAAGTGTAAAACAAAATATACGAATACAGAATATTATGTTAATACTAACATTTATATGAATTTATGCACTTTAGAGTGATTCCCGAAAGTGGTCTTATATGGGGGCTATTGTAAATTATTGAGCGATCCTTATAAAATTTGTCACAGTGATTTCTTATATAAAACTTATTTGCGTCAAATATAAACTTGATACTAACATGTGTATGTGATTTATGCACGTTAAAGTGATTTTTGGAAGAGGGTTTTATATGGAAGCTTTGGTCAATTATGGCCCCTTCATGAAATTTGGCACAAGAATTGATACTTATACAAAACTTCCTTAAACCACTATTCAGGGAGTAAATTTGAATGGAGGTGAATGGGTAGGTGAAATAATTGACCGATCATAACCAATTTTCAATATGCTTTATCCTTGTGTCATGAAAGACCTGTACTTTGTGCACAAGGTTTACATAGACAGCCGTCCAGCAAACGGACGGACGAACATCATTAGATCGACTCAAAAAGTGATTCTGACTCTATTATCATACTTCAAGGTGGGTGTTGGATGTGCGTTACAAACATCAGCACAAACGCATAATACCCCAATCACAATCACCTATGGTGGTGTAGGGTATAATGAAAAAAATGTATATATCATTAAAAAGTCAAGAGATCGAGTTTTTGACACCCATTTTTGCTTTTTGTTTTAAACAGCCATCATTAATTTTGAGATTGATTAAAAGATAATTTCACTTACCTCGTATATTATAAATTTAACATAAGTAATATAAAAGATATCAATATAATAGAATGTCACAGAATGATTTGTTGGTAATTCCGTTGTAATGGCAGACGTTTGATTAATCTCATAAACAAGAAAATCTCCTATTATAGAAAAAAGAAAAAAATCAAAGAACATTAATGACGCCGATTAATTAAAGCAGGTAAAGGACAACACTTACCTTCTTGCCTTTGACCCTGTTCTATTATTTTATCGTAATTGTCATCGAAATCATCCTCCTCATAGTCGTCATTCTCATTACCATCAGTGTCATCATCATCAATGATATCATCACCATCATCATCATCATATTCATCTAAATCATTTAAAGCATTTAAATCCTCTTGCATTAAGCTTAATGATTGATGTTGTTTTTGTTGTTGTTGTTGTTGCTGTTGATAATTTGGTTTTAAAACGCCATTAAATTGTTGATCTTTATTGAGTATGTAGGCGGGATTAACATTAAGCATTGTTCGGTTAAAACCATAAATTTGTATAAGAACTTCAAAGGCTTCTGGTTTATAAGTGGCATCTTTTTGTTGTTGTTGTTGTTGACTAACCGAGGAAATTGTGCCCTCAACGAGATTGTCTTCATAACTAAAATTTACAATAGCATAGACATTCTAGAAAAATGAAATATTGATGAAATAAAAGAAAAAGGGTTAAATAGTTTCCAAAAAAGTTTCTTGTTATATAACAAAGAATAGTGGGGACATGTAAACTTTTCAATTTAGTGGTTGAATATTTTCATTTGGATGTCATCTATATACAGTATCGAGCATAAAAAATGCAACGCTAGGCTATATGGTTTTTGATCGCATTGATTAGGGCTATAACGTTATTAAATTAGCTAATTTTGTTGTGATTTTATTCTTTGTGGCCTTAACCAACTATTGTATGTTATTTTGTTTCAAATTGTTATACATGGGAATAGTTATTATAAATTTTGTTAAAATGGTTGTAAATTAATGCGAGCAAAAAATGCAACACCAAAAACAGAAAACAAAAGAATTTTTTAAATTTTGATTGATGCTAAAAACTAAATTTGATTGCATTTGATGGTAATGCAAATATACATAAATTTATGGCCGTTTTAACTACAAAGGATATTCATGATATTAAAAAAACACTCTTTCTCCATTCTTTTTAAGAATTTAGGAATATTTTAGAATAACATTATATTGATGGTACTGAAATAATTTTGATATGTAGTTCTAATATGAGGATTTTTAAAAATTATCTTAAATACACAATATTGAAACGGTCATGCATGAAAAAATTGATAAAAGTCATGGAACAGTAGATATTTGATATTACTCGAATGAACACATGGCCTTTTAAAGCTAATACGGCCACCAATCGTTCATGATCATTCATGATCACGGAAAACTCTTTACAACTCTTTACTTTTAAAGGCTGGTCATTTATCATTTTTTGAACGTACTCTGTTTAATGGAAATTAGATCCTATTACGACAATTTGAATTAATTTGAATCTAAACGCATATATTTCGAATTTAGACTGCCTAGATAGACATATTTCCTTAAATATAAACTTCCAGTAGTAGAAACGTAAAACAGTCCAATAACCACAAAGTGTGAAATTTTAATTATTTGACATAGGAAGAGTGTCAAAATAGATTTAATTCCTAGTTGTCTTTTCCTGTGTTAGAATTTGTTCCAGAACCAAAATCAAGGGATATTTGAACATTTTTGTGTTATCGGGCGTTAAGAAATATCGTATCATTGCGAAAAAATTATATTTAGCTGTTGATTCCTTCACAATAACTACCGCGTTATTTCGGTCCATAGCTCTTATATAATTATGAATTATCAAATTATCAAATTATCAAATTAAACCAAATCGCTTTTTCATAGAGAATTTTTGTAAGATTTCAAACTAATAAAAAATAAATAATAATTCCGAAGATATCAATGTCTTTGGAAAATATTCCAAAATAGTTAATAAAAATATTTATATTATATGTAGATCTATATAAAAGAATAGCAAATTATGGTACTTAACAATACTATAGTTTCCAAATGTTTGCAAAAACAATTTGCATCAAAATTTAAAAAATCACGTTGATTTGTTTAGATTTATACTTTTTTTGCCCTCTCAAATTTACAACATTTTTACTAAACTTTTAATAATTTTCCTTACGTACAAAAATATTTGAAAACATTTTATACAACAAGAGTCTATGGCCACAAATATTAAAATCACATTAAAATCGGATTATGCAATAAGCAAAATATGTACGAACAAAAGTTCCATCACATAGCGTTGCATTTTTTATGCTCGATACTGTAAATCCACAATGACTAAATCATTTGACGAAATTGATATATGACTGGGATAATGCATTAACAGGATCGATATTTTATAAGCTTTCAACACTACAATACGATGCTGGTATCTCAAGTTTAATTTACATATGTGTTTATCGAAGAAGCAGCTGTCAACACTGAAGCGCTTATCGTCTCTGCTGTGGATCTAGTCATCATAGTTGGGCTAAAAACTTTCTATGACAACTGTCACATATAAAATACTAACGGTTACCAATTGATATCAGCAGTGGAAGAAATAAGAAACCATTAGAAAACTTATTTTATATTCGTAAAAGCTCAACTATATGATACACTTACCGAGAGGGGTGGTTAAATTTGAGTTGCATTCTATAATACCACCTTATAGCCAATATTTTGAATACAAAACGAAAATGTATTTAAGTGGATTGTTTAGTTGAGAAACAAGACAGATTTAGAGATTTCAGGAAAAATTGTTATAAACAACAGAATATAAAATAGTTTCTGTACGGGGTTGATTTCCTGTCAACACCAAATCTAGCTAGTTCACCTTTTTAGAAAAATTTTTGAACGGGAAGTAAATAAATCTTTAAGGTTATAGAAGCAATTAAGAGGAGTTTGATAACATAAAACCTTGAATTGACGTTTCTTGAAAATAGGTGTAATTACTGCCCCAAAACCAATTCTTGAAAAATATCCATCAAATATTTCTTTTTTTTTGCAAATGTTCCTTTTTTTACTAATTTTAAACTTATACTCTTTATTATTATTCTAATGGTCAAATCCAGTTATCATTGCTTAAAAATGTTGGCTAGTGTTGTTGGAAATCGTTTGAAGTTTTATTTCTATTGACTTTAATTTCATTTTTCATTTATTAGTCAAAAGTGTCAAAGCTTAAAATTTGTTTTTCTATCCTAATGTTCAGTCGGTTGTGAATACTGAATCACATTTATGTTATCTTAACCGAATTTTTGTTACTAACTAGTAGTTACTGCAGATATAAAGATGATTGTAGTTTAAAATATCAATATTTAGCTCTAAAATATAAAATTAACTTGTCTGTGTGTACCCAATTTGTAAAATCTATTTGATTAAATTGACTAATGTAACAATTATAAGTACAATCATTCAAACATAACTGCAACTTTGAGGTTTCTCTAGAAAATATTCTCTTTAAATTGTAAATTATCAAAAACTATAATAAAATGTTGGTTTCTTTTATTAAATATTCATCAATGTAACTGTTTTCCAACATACATAGTATTACACACAACTTTCAATTGGTGCAAGAGTAGAAGGTTGACAGTTAACCTATTTATCAGATGTAGAGATATGAAGCTCAAAGTTTTCATTTTAAATGACTCAATTATTGCCTCCTCAAAAAGAGATATATATCTTGGAATTATTATTGGAATGACTCCCAAATGGATTCCACAACGCAAATTTCTTCACTGCAAATGTATTTTGTAAAAAGAGAGGATTTATTGTGAGGACACTAGACATTGTCAATATTAAGGACCTTAATCTAATTGGGATAGGGGTTTTTTTAATTTATTTGATAAATTTGCTTTTATTGGCAGGAATCAAATAACCATGTTGGTATTATATTGTATATCATGACAGTGTTCAGCCATTCTTTTCAAAGTTCTTTACTTAGGGATAAATACGAGTACCAGGCGATTCTCCACACATAGATGTATTTGAGGAGATATTCTTTGTAAAGAAATATGCCTTGTATTGGGCAAGATTCGTTCACCAATGGGAAAATATTATTAGACTCTAAACGGATGATTATTTGAAAAATATAGGAGCTTGGTGTGTTCATAATACTGGAAGAGAATATTCTTGAGATAAGATGACTTCGTTTACCAATCGAGAAATAAGTACAACTGAACAGAGACAGGCAAGAGTGACATTATCCAGAAGAAGAATTGGAGGTAGTTAGATGACATTTAAACTATATATTATCTTGCCATAGATTTCACACAGGGCGGACTTTAATGGCTCGAAATGTTTCCTCACCGACCGAAATAATTAGCTTTATTCGAAGCCAGAACTTTGTCGCAGTAAGTCTGCACAAAATTTCTTTCACCACGGGTTTTGAACATTTTCTATATTTCCCATAGTTTTTTGCGACCAAATTATTTTATGTAAGCATTGAAAGGTTTAATTTCAAATCACCATTGTCTCTTCTCAATTTAACAAAATTTATAAACTATTACTAATTTTATTTTAAATTAATTCAAAATAAAACAAGCCAGGTAATGTCGGTCAAGAACGACTATATGATACCCTACAGCATTGTGCATGTGCATCAAATTCGGTGAGACATCTTATGAGGGACCTATTGCCAATTGTGGACCGATACTTGTACTAAGTGTAAAATAAAACCTACATCTTCCTAGAAGTGGGCCTTATATGACAATACAATTTGGCGGTGTGGTTTCTACTTATATAAAAAATATTTGTGTCAAATTTTAATTTGCTACTATCTTTAGTATAGGATTTATGCATGATAAAGTGATTTTCGGAAGAAAGGTTTGTATGGGAGCTATTGCAAATTTTGGACCGATCTTATAAAACTTATTTGTGACGAATTTCATTAAAAAATTGCTATATTTAAGGCATTCATTATCATTAAATCCCTATTCCGGGGGGACATTTGTATGGGGGTTAGGTGAATTTGTGGACCAATCATAACCAATTTCAATGGACTCCAGCCTTTGTACCATAAATGTCCCACATGTCAAATTTCATTGAATTATCTGCACTTTGTGCACAAGGTTTACATGGACAGCCAAACCGTCCAGCCAGACGGACGGACATCGTTTGATCGTCTTAAAAAGTTATTCTGTGCGTTACAAAAATCGGCAACCACATATGATAGTGTAGGGTATAAAAAGACAGTTCGCGATCACCGAAAAGAACGTTGATAACCGGAAAAAAAGGCTTTGATTTGCAGAATGTTGGATTGCATACAGAGAAAACAGATTCGTTATGGCAACCGAATTTATTGCCAATGGAGTTTGGTCTGCTGCAAGTACTATCTTCCAAAACGGTTACAGCTACTGATTATTTCGTTCTCTTGAAACATCATATAGAAACTAACTTAAAATATATTGGTTGAGATAACAAATAATTTAGTATAATGATAGTAGAACTAAATCTATCAGAAATTTAAATTAGAAGAATTAGAAGAAGCTTGAATTTAGTTGAATGTTTATCTCAGTAAGAACTTGATTGCAAATAATTTTGAATAAACATCTTAAAGATGAACACTTAAATGACATGATATTTATGTAATCATTTTTATTTCTGCAAAAAGAAGTAAACATACAAATTAGTTAATTTATGTTGCAAAAACTTTATTATATCAATTCAAACTTACCAAATTTGTTTTAATATTTTCATTTAATAGTGTCATAAAATAAATACCGAATTAAGTTTTATGTCGGTTGAAATTATCGAATTTACCAACTGTGTACAATAAATTATTGTTTGTGCTAACTGAAAGAGTAATTTTAGTTTTAAAAGGTTTTGGATCTGAAGCAATACAATGCTCATTTCAATTTTGTTGTCCTAAAATCGATTGAACTAACTAAATATACAATATTTAGAACCATAATTCGAAAGATATTATATTCCCAACAAAAACTTTGCTTTCCTGGTAAGCTAGCAGGTATAATTGGAAACAAAAATAAACTACTTATTTTTTGCCTGAATAACTAGTTATTTTTGTTCGAGTTGTCCACAAATTTATGTAGTTATTTTTTGACTCTAGGGGTACTAAAAACTATGTACCCAAACGAAAACAAAAATAAAAAAAAACAAAAAAATTTTGCCGTCAGTGAGACTCGAACTTGGACACAAACTAACCATTCGTTTTTACTGACTAACGTCTTACTCAGTACACCATCTCACACATAGCAGCCTAAGCGACAAAAACTCTATTTAGTTTAAAATATCTTTTTAGACATTTTGTTATAAAAAACTAACAGCTTCAGAATGGGGTTGAACCAACAACCTTCTGGTTGTTAATCCGGCGCTCTAATCTATCATCCACGTGATTGCAGTATTACTGTGCTATTATACTATTGAGTACTTATTAATGTAATACAGAGTAGGCAAATAATAATGACGCCTCATTACCAAGAAACTACTTTAATAAGTAGTTGTTATTACCGAAAACCAAAAAGTTTTTGCTGGGTTGTTACTGTTTTAAATATAAATAAACTGCTAAATGTATAATTCTTCAATAACTACAATTGTAATTTAGTGCAATTTATTAAATATGATTAAAGGGATGCGTTTTCCAACCAATCTTTCTTCTATGTGCAAGCAAAAAAACAGGAATTCTAAGAGAAAATCTCTACATCTCTGGATTATTTAATTTTTTCATATCTTTAATTCTGAAGATCCACAGAGTAAAAAAAAAAGTGTAGAAGAAAGAGATGATGAAAATTATTAAGATTATTAATTGTTTTCAAAAATATGAATAAGTACTGGCTAACTTTTTACAACATCTTGGAAAGAAATTCCATATCACAGATATTATGGGAAATGTAGAAGATAATTATAGTGTAAAAAAAATTTAAAAGACCTGACTTCTTCTTATCATTACAACAAGAAAATACCAGAGTCGTATCAAGCGAATGATGCCAAAGAAGGCCAATACAATAAGCTATCTAGAACTCTGTACATTTCAAATGTTTTGGACCATATTAAGAAATATTTAAAGAACACGTAGTAAGAAACAAAATAGAATTATAATTAAAAAATCCAACAAAAAAATAACTTAAAACACAATAAAGCTCTTATGGGGATTATTTCAGAAACTGTTAAATATTTTATTAAAAACGAATAAAAAAGTAATTTTTCTTTTAAATTTAAAACTTCAATATAAAAGTCTTTAATAAAAATAAAATTTCCAAAAAATTTACACATTGGTTTCGTTTTTATAAACTAAATTGTCCGCTCTAATTTTTTCGTGCGTAGTCCTTATGTATCTTGGAATTTATAATTATAAATGTTGTAAAAATAATTCAAAATTTGCAATTAATTATAAAATATTTCCATGATTTTATTTATTTTTTTAACGAATTTTTAAATTGTTTGTAATTTGTTTTTTTTTAGATTTAGTTTTCAAATCAATTTTGTTTTACTTAAACTATTTTTGGAGAATCATTAAATCTGCAAAAAACCCACCTTATCTGATTCGATTTCAATGTAGGTAATAGGTTCTACAATAGCATAATTAAATTTAATGACGGGCTTTTCAGTTAAACTTATTGGTGGTGTTTGTAGAACATCTTTCAATAACAATTGATCTCCAATAATTCGTGTACCAATACCAAAAACAGATTTATTTTCCACTTGAATTACAAGATTTGCACAAAAAATTAAAACGAACCATAAAGAAGTGCTAAAAGTTATAGACAGAAAACGCGTTGAAAAATACATATTGTCGTTTTATTCAAAATTATACAACACCATAAATAATATTTAATAATAAATAATATATTTTTTAATGTTATTTTTGTATTTATGATGACGATATTTTTGTTTTTCTTATTTATACTCTTTGTGTATCGTATTTATAGCATTTCAAATGTTGGTTTTATTAAAATGTTTTTTGCTTTAAATTTTCCGAAATATTTTTAAAATTCGAAACGTTAGTTGTTGATGTTTCACGAGTACTGATTTAAAATATTTTGGTGAAAACATGAAAAGGTATAAAGAAAAATTTTTTAATTTGCTTTTTAGAAAAAAGAAAAAAATCTACTACTACGTATTTGTATTCATAGTGATTTGATAAAATACTTAAGAACAATATTTTATTTATTTATTTTTATTTTTATTCTTATTCTACGATTCTCATTGAGAATCTTTAGAAATTATAATTTTGTTTGGGGTTTTGTATTTTTCTGCTAAAGAGTAAAAAAAAATACTTATAATAAGATTATAATTATCATTCTAAAAACAAAAATAAAAACCAACAAATTTCTTTTTCTTTTATTTTGTTTCTGAGAGCACACATTAGCTTTCAATTAAATTAAAAAAAAGAAAAAAAAGCATCAATTTGTTGCTTTCATGCAAAAATTTAAATAAAAAAGAAAAACATTCTAAAAAGTTTTCGATAATTGCGGTTACGCTTGATTTGCCTAGAGGAAGTTTCAACAAAGTCTTTGATTTTGATTTTATATTCGTATTGAATTTTTAAGTTTATTATATATTTTTTTTCTTTTGCTTTCTTTTATTCCGATGTTGCCGTTATTGACATTGACCTTATTAATCATTCGATTATTTTATTATTATTATTATTTTTTTCTTACAGCGAAAATAAACTTGATTATTTTCTAAATAAATATTTAAAATTAATCTATTTTTAAACACTTTTTTTGGTTAAAGTTCCACAATTCTGTTTAACTTAATTTTCTTAAAAACGAACACGAACAATTCTTATTTATTTTAATTGTTTGTTTATTAGTGGGTTGGAGAGACGTTTCACAGTGGGGCCAAGCGCAAAATTTTTGGTAATAAATCTGTATCTCCAGAACTACTGGTCGGATCGAATTGAAATGTATGAAAGAGTTGTATGAAGAATTTCAGAAAATCATTTTGAGAAATTTCGATAATTTGCTTTTTAAATGATTTTTTCAGGAATGGAACACAGATATTTATTTTTTGTACATTACATAAGTAACAATAGTGAAAATTTAAAAAAGTCGTTTAAAAAATGGACTTTTTTTTCTTAAAATCTGCACTCCTGCATTCGTTTTTGCCCGTGCGGTAAACAATTTAGTGTCAAAACGGTCTAAATCTACTTTATGATTAAATATCATCAATAAATTAAAAAGAACTTGTGTAAAAGTTTTTATTAATCGATAAAAAGTTAATGGATGTAAAGTGCAAAAAATTGTTGAAACTTTATTTTTTGAAATATGTTAAAAAAAAAAACATTACAAAAATTTTGAGAAAGAAACTGAAAGAATAATACTATATTTATGTAACAAAATACCCATTTTTCATATTAATTTCAGAGTGCTGATTTTGAATTTTTTCACGGCTAGACGAATTGAGATAATCAAAACATTTTTTCAACATAATACAGAATATTAAAAAAATGTTCCCTCATATACCTCAGGACTTATTTCCGAAAAACGAAATAAAGTCGAGGCAAAAAATCAAAGATTCAAAATTCAAGCGTAAATAATTTTTAACTGTAAGATGTAACTTAGGTGAGTAAGCTTATTTTTTCTTTGTCTTGCCAAGCACTTTACACAAATATAAAAATCTTTCAAATCAGACTTGATCTGAAGTAGTTAACTTTGACACCCTGTAGCTTGTCTCGTCACAGGGTGACTGCTCTAAAATTCTTCCAATTCGATCCGACCAGTAGTTTGGGAGATACAGATTTATTACCAAAAATGTTGTGTTTGACACACTGTGCGTTTGTGACTTTTCTTAAGAATGAACACGACATTCAATAAGAAAAAAATAGAAAAAATAGGCAAACAATTTTTGAACGTTTTTCGTTTTTTTTTTTTTTTTGCTATATAAATATATGTTTTATTTTTATTACATGTTGGTTTAATAAAAAAGTAATTTCTAATTGTTTTATAATATAATTTTTAAATTGAGGCAACTTATTGTATATTGTTAATTTTATTAATGAAAGTATGAATTTAAAATTCTTATAATGAAATATATCAATGATCCCAGCTCAAATTAGAATTTTCTTAATTTCAAGATAACGTTTTTCATTCTCGCTTACTTTCGCGAGCTGGATTAAAATATAAAAAAAAGTTCCTTTTGGACAATATGAAAATTTGGTATCATAAGAAAGGTTTTTAAGAGGCACGTTTAATGGTATAACTAAAATTTTACATATTTTAATTTTTAACATAAAATTATTTGACAAAATAAGACTAAAATAATGCAATATGATCCTCTAGCATTTACATCCAGACAGTTTTTTCTGTTTATTAAAATTGGCACTTGTTTGAAATTTATTCGAATTTTTCGAAATATACTTTATTCTCATACGGAAAAATGTTTATACGAATAAGTATATTCTAATGTATTAGAATATATATATAAGTATATTTCCGATCGCCACCTACAAATAACGAACATTTTTCTTCAATACAGAAAAAAGTAAAAATGATTTTTATTACCAAAATAATTCATGCAATCAATCATCAAAATTATTATATTACTAAAAACTGTAAAAATTGGATCCTTAAGGGAAAACGTGCAAAACCCTCGCAAACTGTGCAAACAATATGTTAATTAAATGAATCAAAATGTTAATTGAAATAAAATTAACATTTTAATTAAGTCAATCAATGAAATGATTGAAAGAATTAACATGTTAAATAAGAATTTTTTTCTTTTCTATTTTTGTTTTTTATGTATGAAGTATTATATATCATTAGAGAGCTTATAAAAATACGATGCTAAATCCATTTAATTTCTCTTCATATAGAAACATTTGTATATCAAGAAAAATATGTTTTGAAAAAATCTAATAAAATTCAAACAAGGTCGAATTAAAAAAACGGAAAAAACCTTAACGGTATAATATCTTGAGGATTATACTGTAATGTTTTGGTTCTATTTTTTTTTAAGTATTTATGTGTAAAAATTCAAACTTCCAAATTTTTTGTGAAAAATTGTAAAATTTTATTTATACCTGGTCCGAAATTTTTATTATGTCATTAAATGCGTGTCTTAAAAACCTTTCTTACGATACCAAAAATATCGAATAAAATCTGAAAAACCAGAAAAAATGTACTTTCTTAATTTTGATCTAGCTCACGAAAGGATAATGTCAGGATGAAAATTTTGAGAAAGGCTATCTTAGAATGAAGTAAATTTTCATTTTTGGGGCCACCAATCATCCTTGCTGAAATATGATACTAAATTGTTGTAATTTTTTGCCTTTTTGCAATTTATTTTCGATTTTCTGAGTTTTGTAATTTTTTTTTTTAATTTTTGCGATTTTTTCGCGTTTTTGTGATTTTTTATCGTTTTTGGTGATTTTATTTAGTTTTCATGTTTTTTCGCATTTTGGTGATATAGTACTGAACGTTGCATTTTTTCGTTTTTTGTTCAGTTTCGGCTTTTCTGAGTTTTGACATTTTTATACGTTTTGGTAACTTTTTTGATCTATGGTGATTTTTTTCGCGTTTTGGTGACTAATGTCAGAGTTCTAAATTGGTGATTTTTTATTTTTGTGCGATTTTTTTATGATTTTTTTTTTTTTTTTTTGTAGTTTTGGTCAAAAAAATAAAAAAAGTCTCACTAGTTTGTGAAGGAACGAACACCGTAGCTTTTATAAGGGCTTCAGAAAGTTAAAAAGTTTTGTAATAGCTCCGTCATTTATGGACCATTGATTTTCAATAGAAAAATTCTCTAAAGCAGTACCATTATTTTGATGAGTATATCTAAACGGACGGATATCATTATTTCTAGCTTTCTATTTATAAGGATCCAGATTAGATGAAAATTGTACAGAGTCAGATCGAGGAAATTTCCCTTTTTGAGGAAATTTTAAAAGAAATTTAAAGCGAAGGGAAAATAATCATTCACATTTATTTAAGGATAAATTTGTACTCGTAATTTGCTGAATGGATTTTTTTTCAATAAAAGTTAGATTTTTTTTGCATTCAAAAATATTTCCTATTATTCTCGTTTAAAACATTTTTTGGTAGTTTTTTTTTTATCGATATACAAACAAAAATTACACTCTTGTTAATTTTATTATTAAAATTACGATTTTAAGGAGAAGGCAAATTTCGGCTTTCAAATAATCGAACGATCGACTTTTTGTTGAAAAAAGTCGAAATGGACTTTTTGGTTAGAAAATTGTCGAGACTTTCTTGTTTCCAGATAGTCGAAAAAGTCGAAAATAGTCAAGAAATATTCGGAAAAAGTCGAAAATAGTTGAAAAAGTAGAAAATTGCATACACTGACTGTTAATTAATCAATATATTTGATTGCGTATAAAATCGAAAAAATTTTAAAATAGTCGAAAAGTTGAAAATAGTCGAATAGTCTCAAAAAGTCGAAAATAGTAAAAAAAAAGTTGAAAAGTCAAAAAATCAACTATTTAAAAATTAAAAAAGTCGAAAAATCGAAAATTTGACTTTTTGTTCCAATCCTAGAATAAACAGAATAGAAACTAAAATTCAAAAAAAAAAAAAAAAAAATACTATTAGCAAAGTTGCGAAAAAATTACAAAATTATAAAAACATTTTTTTTTCTCTTTTTTCAGAAAAAGTACCATTGCTAAGATTCGATACAGTTGATTATAGTACTTTTATATTTTTTATACATATAAATATGTTCGAAATCTTTTTATTCCCCATCCAATAATTTTAATAGGTCATAAAACTAAAAATTTCCAAAATTTGGTTATTTTGGCAAACCGCTTGCTGGAACAGATATTACTGCAATATAATGCACATTTTTATTGTAATTCTTTAACATTCAAAGTATTTGGAACAACCTGGAACTAATATTTATGTTTGTGATCGTGAACAAATTCAATTATTTAATAAACAATGCATCTTAATTTAGTATATTTGAATATTATTGAACAATTTCCAAAAATATCTTAAATTTATTTTCATTGATAAAGACCCAATAGGAAATTTTTAATTAAATTGTTTATATAAAAAATATATATAATGAATTTTTAAGATATTGCATGAATATTTAAAAGTTTAATAAAAAGTGATTAATTGAAAGGAGTAATGTGTGAGATTTCTTTAATCCCATGCTATTACTGAAGAAACTACCATGAATTTATTTTTTCCACTTTCCTTTTCTAATTACAATGTCAACAATCTCACTTTCATTCAATGAAACGACCTTGAGCAGCTTAATTTTAAATTTATGTGATATAGATACAATATACAATCGATTCATGTTGTTTTTTAATTGATTACAGGCAGCAAGTAGATTATAAACAAATTTAAAATAAATGTTAGATGATGTCAAGCCTTTTTCTTACGTCAAATGTAAAAAAAAAATATATATATATATAATCAATTACTTACTTTGTTTATTCTATAAATCATATGCTTTGGTATATTAAATTAATATTGGAAGACATTGTGTGCAAAGTGCTCTTAAGTTATTATATTTTAAAAAAGTCTTCAATTTTACATGGATTATATAGTTAATAATTATTAAAGGAATATTTAGCAAAGATAGATTTTTAATGATTTCTTTAGAAGTACAAAATCCTATACATAACTAGAATACGGCTGCATTTAGTTCACTTTAAGCGAAAAGACAAGAGGCAGTAGTATACTAAGCCATTTTTTTTTTATATTTCGATTACAATCTATAAAAACCCAGCAAAAACTTTGCTTTCCTGGTAAGCTAGCAGGTATAATTGGAAACAAAAATAAATTACTTATTTTTTGCCTGAATAACTAGTTATTTTTGTTCGACTTGTCCACAAATTCATGTAGTTATTTTCTCAAAATATTTTCTCAAAAATATGTACCTAAACGAAAACAAAATAAAAAAAAAACAAAAAAATTTTGCCGTCAGAGAGACTCGAACTTGGACACATACTAACCATTCGTTTTTACTGCCTAACGTCTTACTCAGTACACCATCTCCCACATAGTATCCTAAGCGACAAAAGCTCTATTTAGTTTAAAATATCTTTTTACAGATTTTGTTATAAAAAAATAGCAGCATCAGAATGGGGTTGAACCAACAATCTTATGGTTGTTAATCCGGCGCTCTAGCCAACTCATCCACGTGATTGCAGTATTACTGTGCTATTATACTATTGAGTACTTATTAATGTAATACAGAGTAGGCAAATAATAATGACGACTCATTACCAAGAAACTACTTTAATAAGTAGTTGTTATTACCGAAAACCAAAAAGTTTTTGCTGGGAATGTCATAACTTTTTGTTATAAGGATTTCGCACGAAAAAATGTGCATAGAATTCTGCTTATAAAAATTAAAAAAAAAAATGACATCCATTAATTCCATACATAAATTCAAAGAAAAATTAGTTTCTTTTATTCCATCTTTTATATCTATCATCAAAAAAGATACTTTTGTCATTCCATGTGCAACATGTCAGCGTGTCTTTTGAAAAATGGACTACTTTTCATAATCGTGATTATGATTAAAATATATGCAAATAATCGCCATTAACGAAAATCGTATGTATTTAAGATATACTAATAAAATAGTTATTTTTGCTTGTCAAATAGATGTATTTATTATATAAATTTATACTACGTTTATACGCATCTCTTACTCGCAATTAAAAATATTGGTATATGGAAATTTTGCTGTATAAACGGTGAGTTAATAACTCACGAAAACTAGCTGATTAGTGAAACTAATTGCAAATAAAGCGTACGTCATTGCCACTTCCTTTTACATTCATAGAATTTTCATTTGGCACAACAAAAAAGAAAATATATTTCTTTATGCAATTTGCTTATAAACAGTGAGTTATTTATTTGCAAATTATTTTTATTTGCAATAATCGTGCATATATAAACGTAATACTAGTCTGCATAGCAATACACGATAGAAAAATACGTATAGTCAAAAATTAAAAATAATAATTTTCTAATAATTAAGAAGTAAAATCTTGCAATAAAATAATCTGCATCGAACTGATAAAAGAGATGAAATGTGGATCCACTATGAAAATCCAAAGCCCTTCTCCTTAATAGAAGTTAATTTTACAATGGAGCTTTTGGTATCTTGATATTTTTATTATTTTAATTCTTAACCGTAATCGTAAGTAAAATCTTGCGATAAAATAATCTGCATCGAACTGATAAGAGAGATGAAATGTGGGTCCACTATGAAAATCCAAAGCCCGAACAAACATTAAAAATTATTTGAAAAAAGGTGGTTAAGAAGTTTTCTTTCGATTCAGATTGTTGTAGATAAAATATGCTTCAGAATAATGTTTCTTGCCCCAAAAGTTATGGAATGCATAAATTGTAAAAAAGATGAAAAAAGTCGTAGGTTCCCAATGATAATACTTTTAATAAAATACATTGTACCTTTAGTTTGACATAAACCATCATTTTTTATTTAAAAACTGTGGAAATTGATGCATATACATACATACCAATATACATATATTATTGGTGACCATTCAAACATTTTTTGCTCATTTTGCATTTACTTTTATTATTAAAGAAGAACATCTGGGGGATCGGAAACCAAAAATTGACGTGATCCGGTCTCTTTACCGACCACTTCCCATATAAGGTGAAATTTTAAATTACGGTGGAACAAAAACTGAAGTTGGTGGGTAAAATAAAAGCGTCCAAGCAAAATATAAAATTCATCCTTTTTTATTGGAATGACTTCGCTTTTTTTTAACTCTATTTTATTTTTAATTATTCTTTAAATATTTTTTTTACTAAATGTTGAGAAATTTTATTAGATTATTAGATTTTTTTCTTAAAATTCGTATTATTTTGTCTGCTGTCCCACAGTCTAAAAATGACTTTTTCTTTGTCTATTAGCTTTTCTTTTGATGATCGTGAACTCTTTATTATTATTATTATTTTTTTTTTTTTTTTTTGACCCAAGAAACTGTGTTTGCGACACACCTGCATTCCTTGCAATTGTTATATATGGTCGACATGGGTTTTCATTATATTTTAATTATGTCTTTGGGTGAATTTTGTTTAATATCAATTTTAAGGAAAGAAAGAAAATTTGGGTCATAAATTTTGTTCTCGTATGGTAAAAGTTATAAGTAAGGGGCAGAATACTATCTAAAGGAATCAGACTTTTTTATGAAAAATTGCATTGATTTGTTAGTGCATATATTCACATATTTTGTGAGTGATTTTTATTATATTTTAATTAATAATGTATATTAATTTGCATATTTTAATATTCTCAAAAAAAAAAAAAAACAATTTTATTTTAGACTTACATATGTGTGGACTCAGTAGATGTTTCTTTGAAAAAAAAATTTTTTTTTTTTTTTTTTGTTGAATTACTTAAAACCTACATAAATGAAAATATAAAATAGACGTTTGGTAAATGTGATTGTTGGTTTTGAATACATTTCTTGGGTTGGTTATTTTGTTAATACAAAAAATAATAATAATTTTTATCTTTATCGCTCGCAGCTCCTTATATGATAAAGTTCACAAAAGCCGAATATCGATTTCAGTTTCGTGAAATCGCGAAATTTTAATTTTTAAAAAACCATCAAATTCTCAAGAGAATGTGACTTAAAAAAGCAGTATTTCAGGGAAGGCTTTGTGGATTTTAATTGCCTTAATAGGAATATTTCAAAAATAAAACAGATTTTAGAAAATATATTTTAATGAAAATGGTTCAATTGAGCTTGTGTATACAAATGTTTATGGAAATTTAAATATTTTAGTTAAAAAAAAAATATTCTTTTCGGCCGTTCTTTCAAGGGATTGTCGAAATTTTTTAATAATAAATATATATTTTTTTTATTATTGGCTATATTTTGAATTGGTTAATATATTTTTAGGCACATATTTTAAAAAAATAAATGCATGAAAATCCGCACTCTTTTCGTGCGCACTCTTTAGTTTCTCTTGTAAAAATAGGTTATAGACTTTTACTGCTTAACATTACTAAGTTGTTTGTGTTCTTTTTGTTATTTTAAGGATGATGGTTGGAAGTTAAATCGAACCAACTACTATCAGGAAGGTTGGCTGGCAACTGGTAATGTGCGTGGAATTGTTGGTGTGACGTTTACAACATCTCATTGTCGCAAAAATGTTGAATATCCTTTACGTACAAATTACAATTTAAGAGGACACAGATCTGATGTAAGTTCATTTTGAAATCTTTAACAATTGCGCTATAAAAATATTTAATTTATTATTTAAATTTTATTTTTGATACTAAAGGTTATCCTAGTCAAATGGAATGAACCATATCAGAAATTGGCCTCCTGTGATAGTTCAGGTATTATATTTGTATGGATCAAATACGAGGGGAGATGGTCTATAGAGCTTATAAATGATCGCAATACACCGGTTACACATTTTTCATGGTCACATGATGGTCGCATGGCTCTCATTTGCTATCAAGATGGTTTCGTGTTGGTGGGTTCGGTGGCGGGTCAACGTTATTGGTCATCCATGTTGAATTTGGAATCAACAATAACATGTGGTATTTGGACTCCAGATGATCAACAGGTGTACTTTGGCACCACCCAGGGACAAGTTATAGTAATGGATGTTCATGGTGCCATGGTATCGCAAGTACAATTGTGTAATGATGTTGGCATTACATCCATGTCATGGTCTTGTGAGAAATTTAAAATGGAAGAAGGCGAAGAATCAGAACCAGGTGTAACAAATGCCGGTGCGTTTTATTTTGTCTTAGCTGCCATTTCAATGTTTAATTTATTTTATCTATAACTTTAGCTAAACGTTCCTTTGTATTAGCAGTTAGTTTTCAAAATGGTTTTATTTATTTATTGAAATCCTTCGATGATGTTTCACCATCACATATCAATACTGGCCTGGATGGCTCCTTAGGTATGGTTATGGAATGGAGTAATTCACGTGAACTTTTGGCTGTGGCCGGCACATCTCACAAAACTGTTAACGTTAATGATCCTTTAAATGGTATTGTGTATGAGAATATTTTGAAATTTTACACAGAAACGGGATCCTTACTGTATCAGGCTCATATACCCAATACAGCTGCACCGGTTTCGGCTTTAACTTGGGGCCACAATGATAAACGTTTATTTATTGCTACAGGGACTCAGGTACATATAGCCTGGGTGTCGAGACGTGTGGCCTCGTTACAGTTACTGTGTCGTCTACAAATACAAGCTAGTATAGGATCCGAAACATTATTGCCATTGTTGCCTTTGCCTTCGAGAATTAAAACTCTTATAGGCAATTTATTTGCTCAAACTATTCGAGTAAGATTTTAATATTCAAAAATACTGGATTAAAAATTTTTAATGATAATTATTTCCCAATTTAGTGCTGTGTACCTGATTTAAAATCTCTTAGAGAATTTGTTTCCCGACCGCCGATATGTTCGACGCGTTTACATTGCACTATGATACGTCATGACGATGAATCAAATATTAGTTCTGGTACCTGTTATACTCTGTATTTAGAATATCTGGGAGGCTTAGTACCATTGCTAAAAGGCAAAAGAACTTCTAAAATTCGTCCAGAATTTGTTATATTCGATCCACAAGTGAATGGTAATATTAGTATCTAAAAATTTTGCAAAATAATTTCTAAATTTTATTTTCTTTTATTATAGATTCATCAGAGTTTTTCCATCATTCTCCCAGTTCAAAAAGTTCTTCATCGTCGAGTCAGTCGACTAGTACCACGGCAAAAAGTCGTACAGATTCTTCGGATAGTGAATATGAAGATCGTTTACGTGGCTCACCGCATACACCACGAAAACGTAAAATACGCCAACAGAAACGTCATGGTTCAAATAATGATAGAAATACTTTAGCTACTGGTAGTGATAATAGTGATGCTCTCGATGAACTCGCTTATGTGGATACACTACCAGAGGTTGGTCATTATTTATGATACATCGCTGAACAGAACTTCTAATCGGCTGTAGGACATAATTTTAAGATAGAAGGCGTATCTTACGGAATTATTTATATCGAATAAAGAAAATTTCAATTTTGGAAATAAAATTAAAATTTTTGTAAAAATTTCGTTTTTGAAGAAACTACAAATATTGTGTCAGTAATAAAATCTGTTGACTTTATTATTTGAAATAATGAAGTATAAGAAAATTTAAGATTCTGTTAAAAAAAAAAAAATCCCGAAATTCCAAAAGAAAACGGCGAAAATTCCAAAAATGGGATTTTTAGTTGAATTTGTTGCATGTTTGAAAAAAGAAGTTTGCAAACTCTTTAGAACACATGAGACTTTTCGAAACTACATTCTATTTGTAGATCCATGCTTTGGGATTTAAGAACATATAGGCGAAAATCAAAATTTCGAAACAAAATAGATGGAATTCGGCAAGCTCTGTAGTCAGAAATATTGGGTAATTGGGTTCGATTTTAATCTTGAATTATCTCCGTGAAGATATCTTTCAGATAAGAATAAAATCATTACATGTTCTTAAGACAAATTTTATTTTAGATTAAAAAGCACTTTTTCGGTTAACAAAAAATACAAAAAAATCATAATATTATCAAATTCAAAATCGTTTATTTTCGAACTTAATAAAGATATCGACTTAAAATTTTCTTTATTCGATAGATAATTTTGTTCTTTAATAAATTAAAGAAATATCGGTCGAAAATGTTGGGCAAAAACATTTTTAAAAGAATTAGACCAAGATCTTGCAAAATTGTAGTAGTTGAAATTTCAAATGCAAATAACTTGAAGTCTATAAGAGTCAAATAGAACATACAAGCATGTTTTCATTAGTCTTATCAAACATTTTTAAACACTTTTTATGTCTGAAGTACCCTATTTTGAGCGTCCACAGATCCGTATTTGTGGAGTGTCCCTACCAAGTTTAAAATTTTACGTTCCTATGTTATGTCTGTGCGAAATTTTATGTAAATCCAACTAGCCGATTAGAAGTTACAGATTTATTTCCAAAAATTTCGATTCTGTGTAATATTTAATATGATAAAATTTAATTCTTGGTTCTTTTTTTATTTTAGGAAGTAAAATTAGTTGAGGTTACTTCAAATATTTGGGGTACCAAATTTAAAATACATGGACTTGCAAAAACCGTCCCGGCAAACTTAGGCCAAGTTACGTATAAAACGTCCCTGCTGCACTTGCAACCCCGACAAATGACTCTAGTGATAACCGAGTTAAGAGACGATTTTCCCCTTGGGCCGGATCCCAGCTTCAATCCAAATCTTTTTTCCGAAGATGAAGATGAGAATTTGCAAAATCATACAGCAGCAAAGAGAGCGCAGACAACTGCTGGCGTTACAGAAATAAAAAATCCTGCCGATTCTGGAGGTGGAAACGCCGGCGGAGGTGGGGGAAATTTAATAACAAGAAAACTTAATGAAATTGCGCCACCCATAGCTCCCATGTCACCTAGACCAAATCGCCTGTTATCCAGACACAGGAATTCATCGAATGGTAGTCAAATGTTGGGTTCCCAAGGTAAAAGTCCTTTGGCTAGAGCAGAATCTTATGATGATGATTCAACTAGTGAATCACCTGAAGCATTACCCTCCACCTCAGCCACGGCTATAATGCATAGCAATTCAAATAATCACAAAATATTACGTCCCAAGACTATAACTTCCAACTATTCACGTTCGAATGGTGGTTCTTGTAGCCAATCACGTCATGCTATATCACCATTGTTCAACGATGGTTCCGTCCCAACATTACAATCACCCAAAAATGCTGTAGCTCCTACTGATATTATATTTGAACGGCCTGCCGTATCGGCAGCTGGTCAAACTACTCTTATGTCTTATTCCAGCAATAATGACTACGCCAACAATGTGGTCCAGGTTAAAAATGCTCTTATGTCAGAAACAATACGCTCCGCAAACAGTCACGTCAATCCAGTGCCTCTTAATCTCAACTTGAATTTGGAAAGAATGGATGCCACCAAACTATCCAAGTCCGGTCAGGTGCCGTCAACATCAAAAAAGCGTGAAATGCTTTATATAGATGATGAAACACAATCGCCGCCTATAGTACAGCAGCCGATTGGAGCAGCAGCCATAACGCCTTCACCTATAGCAGTTATAGAAAATCCTATGAAAAGAACACCTACAGTTGTATCGATAGCACCAGCCGTACCAGATGTTATAACACGTAGTTGTAGTGTTGGCTATTTAGATTCGGTTGCCATAACGCCCTCCGATGAGGCACTCACTGCTTTGCGTAGAGAAGCTCCAAATAAGCGGCTGATATTAGTGAATAATAGAAAAACAAATCGTAAAAAAAAGTCTCAACAAGGGGTAAGTTTAAATAACAGCTATTATATTTGTTATTTCTAACTTCCATTAATTTAGGATTCACATAAACCCAAACTATTATTTACTGGCAAATCAAAAAGTTTAGATTCCTGCGATTTGTTATCAACTCAAATTAAAACTACCAGCAAACAATTAGACAAACTGCATGAAATCAAAGAGGGTTCAAACGCAGCCTCCACGTCGACAAAAACCGTATGCTTTACGTGTTCCAATATTCCTAATCCAAGTGAAGATTGTAAACGTTGCAAAACATCACCCTCATCAAGTGATGAAATTATCAAACTAGATATGGAAATCAACTCTAGCAAAGAAGTCGCCAGCGAAAGTGAATTGCTGAACAAAAAATCTTCAGACAGTTTGCCAAAACGAAGAATTGATGTCATAACCAGTTTCACGGATAGTCCTCTATTCACACGCAAACATCGTTTTGGTAATCGAAACTCTACAGACACCTCTTCACCGACATTGGGACGACGAAATGAACACGGTTTTAATTTGTACAAACAATTAACTGAAGGACGTTGGAGACGCAAAGAATCAAAGCAAACCACAAATGGGATTGAAAAAAACCAAGAGTCCTCAAATGGCACGAATGGCCAAGAGCAACGTCCAAATGACAGCCGCAATGAGGTAGCTGTAGAGGCTACACCTGTAGAATCTAGAGCTTCAGTTTCACTACACACTCAGGTATTATTTTTTATTATGAAAGAAGAATGAATGTTTAGATAATTTGTTTAATTTGCTTTTATTTCTTAGGCCCTTACTACATTAGAGAATATTATAAGTAGATTAAGAGACCTGGATGAAGGTCGTTTAACTCCACCTTCCTCTCCACAACGTTTACCACGCAGTTCACCCGCCTCACCGGCTAGCAGCAAGAAAAATAAACGTTATCAGAGCAGTTCACCCATAAGGAATATTTTAAATTCACCACTTTTAAATAGACGCCAACGAAAGAAACAAAATATTATTGATAGTTCGGATGACGAAGCAAACGGGACAAATGGTTCCGGTGAGGAAAATTCAAATAACGGTTGTAGTAAACAATATCGTGATTTAGAAACATTTCAAAAGGCTCAACTAAGGCAAAAGGTAAATACGTAATTTTAACAATAAATAAGCTTGAACGAAAAAAATAAAATAGGTGAACTAGAAAAAATTTCATACGCTAAACAAGAATTTGCTTTAAATATTTTCTATCATGTACCTACTGATATTTTTTATGAACATTTCTAATAAATGTGACTCAAATTATTAAACTTTCTTCGACTTTATTTCTCACAATTCAAAGAAGTGTCATTGTTGAGTTTTTTCATTTTTAATTGAGAGAGTTGTAAGAGAGGAGTGATAAACAAAAATAGAAAAGACTTTAGTACTTTAAATTGCTTTGTTGATTTTTTAAGTCTTATGTATAACATGAATTCCAGGAGAAATCGACGGGAAAAAATGCTAGTTACGCAATAAGATGAATATCTTCAATTTTATTTTTCTAAATTTCGAAAAACTAGCGATTTTTTAAATATTCATAAATTTTTAAGTTGCAATCCGATTTCACTGAAATAAAAGCGATCGAGAAGGTAATTAAGTCCTCTTTAAATCTCAACATCAAAAAAATTATATTGTTTAAAAAATGTGCATTATTACAGCATTTTTGAAACCGATCTCCCCCTTTGATTTTTAATTTTTTCATTTCATCTTAAAAAGTGATTTATTAGTTAAACAATCCAATTAAATTTTTTTTGGTGACGGAAATGTAATATCATTTCTTCCTCAAATTATTACACCGTGCAACAATTTCTCAAAAAATTTTTCACAAATGAAAAATATTGATATACGCATCAAACTGAAGCCCATAAATAATAAAACTGCCTATTCAGTTTATCTCCATGATGTCAAATTTTCTCTCAAAAGGATTTCAAAGTGTTGAAAAATACACAACTTAAAAAAAATTATAAAATATTTATCAAAATTATATCAATCCAATGTGGATATCAAACAGTGTTACCAGGAGACGAGAAAGAAGAGGCTAAATTGAACTTTAAAAAAATTCAAAAAAGGCTAGATGTGCCAAAAACATAGTGTCAGAATAAAGTTAAAATTTTTTCTCGTTTCATTAGTTTTTGATAAAGAAATTGTAATAAATTTATAAATTTCCAAACAAATTTGGGTTATATCTCATATGAAAAATTACCCAATGGGTCATTCGTCATTTTTGAACTATAATTCCATTTCCTAATTTTTGAGTGATTTTTCGCATTAATAAGATTTTTAAAATATTTTCATAAATATTTTCTATTGTTTGATAAAGTATATAAAATAAATAATTATAATAATCGACTTAGTAACTCTACAAAATTTTTTAAAGCACTTTTAATTTGGAGAATACACAAAAATTCATAAATGGATGATTCTGAAAAATAAAATTAGTAATTACAAATAAGAAATTATTTTCTCCTTTTTTGAAATAAAAATATTTTAGCCTTTTTAAGTTTTGAAAGTCAAAAAAGGTTAGAAAAAAGCTACAAGCTAAATCGAACATTTTGTGGCTAAAAGCAAAATAAAATTACTAAACTGGCAACACTCTTGTCAAACGAATATATCAAATGTTTTTATTAAAATGTTGTAATACAAATGAGTTAATAAAAATATAAAGTATATAATTAACTAATAAATATAATATTACAGGGTTAAATTTTCAAAAAAAAAAAAATATTTTCTTAACTATTTATACTGCAAAATTTAAATAAAAGATATTGTTATATTGCAGGGATTCGTAGCTACAATTTGACATCAATATTGGTTCAATATAATCGTCGTAAATATTTTATAATATTCTTAAAAATTGTGCATCTTTCGAAACTATGAAGTCCTTTTGAGAGGACATCCTGGAGAAAAACCACACAACTTTATATAACTTCATAACTTCTAAACTAGATAAGTGTCTACCTTCAAATTTTGTATGAAAAAAGAGAGTTGCATGTCAACATTAAATATTTTTTTTAAGAATTTTAGAAGTACAGTTTTTTTGAGATATAATGGTGATTTTGATATGTTAAACTTTATACATATTGCTATAAAGGTAATATCTTTCTCTTTAATATGAAATCTACCATGTATGAGTCTAAATCCGAATATGGCTGTTTTCTGTTTCGATATGATATCGCCTAAAAGAAATTTTAAATAAATGTTTTTTTTTGAAAAAGTTTTTGACTTTTTTTTATAAAAAATTATTAAAAATAGTAGAACTTTCGTCACTAAATTGTTCAGTCAATTTATCAATTTTTAAGTTTCCAAAAGTGCATCGAAAAATCACCAAAATGGAAAAATTACCAAAGCGAAAAAACCGCTAAAACGAAAAAATGCCAAAATGGAAAAAAACGCTACTTTCTTTATTCTTTTATTACACAGTGTTTTGCATTAATGCATAAGAGACAATTTTTTCTAATTTTGAATGAAAAATTTATTTTCTCGCCATTAATTTTCGAATTACTCCGAAATTTGAGCGTATAAAAAAATAATATTAAGACAATATGAAGGTAAGTAGAAGGTAGTCGACATCTATTGGAGTTTTATTTATGTAAACTGGACTAGTGTAACTACTTTCTTCATATTAGTCATGATCATAAACAAAATCATAATAATAGAAAAAAAAAAAACTAAAAACAGATTCATGTTTCACCTATTTTTGTTTGGCGTAAATCAAGATTACCATCACACTTGTTTTTTAAATAATTTTGATAATGATTCAGTAGCATTTTTATTTGTGATTAAAGCAATGTAAAAAATTTTGCCCGCTCGCTCTTAGTTTACGAGTTATGGGTACTTGAAGTTATAATATAAAAATGCAATTTTCTTCTTCCTCCTGTAATGAATATGAACAATATGGGTATCATTGGAAAGGTCTTGAGAAGACCTTTCGATTGATATGTAAAACGTTATACAACATTAACCCATTGCGAGCCAAAATGATATTTTATTATTTTATGTACTGACTTTTTTTACAAAAGTACCGTTATCTCAAAAATATATCGATATAACGGTACTCTCCTATACATCAAATCATTTAGAGAACATTTCAAGCTTTCATATGATCCCCATGTCACACTCCTAGCCCATTAAATAACAAAAGTATAGCACTTTAAAAATTAATATTTAGAAAAATTAATCGATTTTTCCTCATAATATATTTGTTAATATCATAATTTAAAAATATATAATAAGTCTTATCATTTTTACAACTTTGTTAAAAATTAAAAATTATTTAAAAAGAATACCGGTACTTACAAAAATTGTTTGATTTCCAAAAAAAAGTTTATTCAGCGAAGCCGGTGTTCGACATACATAGAGGAGAAAGCGCTTTAACCCGGCCCAAGGCCGGCTACGCAGAAAAACCTTTATTAACATTAAAAAAATACATTTTAATTCCAACTGTGCTGGTAACCTTGATTTGTTCCATATGACTATAGGTTTTTTCAAGACCTTTCTAATGATATCCATATTACATATGTAGTCATAAATTATGGTATTAACAAATATATTATGAGTAAAAATCGATTCATTTCTCTGAATATTAATTTTTAAAGTGCTATATTTTTGTTATTTAATGGGCTAGGAGTATAATATGGTGATCATATGAAAGCTTGAAATGTTCTCTAAATGATTTCATGTATAGAAAAGTACCGTTATATCGATATATTTTTGAGATAACGGTACTTTTGTAAAAAAAGTCAGTACATAAAATAATAAAATATCATTTTGGCTCGCAATGGGTTAATGTTGTATAACGTTTTATATATCAATTGAAAGGTCTTCTCAAGACCTTTCCAATGATACCCATTGTTCATTTTCATTACAGGATGAAGGAGAAAATTGCATTTTTATATTATAACTTCAAGTACCCATAACTCGAAAACTAAGAGAGAGCGGAGAAAAATTTTTATGTAACTTTTTTTTAACCAAAAATAGTGCTTTTGTCGAAAATAAAATTTGTTAAAAAATCAACTGTGACGGTAATCTTGATTTGTTCCTTTTGTTTAAAATAGAATTTCTTTACCGATTAATGAAATTAACTTTTTAAAAAAAAACAAAATTCGTATTTTTTCTTTTAGTTAAAACGTGGCAGAATAGAACCGAATGGCACCTCCAACTGTAACAATCCAGCACCCGTACGACGAGAGTTTGTAATGCACAATAAAGCGCCGATGTGGAATGAAATGAGTCAAGTCTATCAGTTGGATTTTGGTGGAAGAGTTACACAGGAATCGGCGAAAAATTTTCAAATTGAATTTCGTGGAAAACAAGTAATTTTTAAATACAGTAAAAAAGAAAATTATTTATAATTAAAGTTTTATCTTACAGGTCATGCAATTTGGACGCATAGATGGCAATGCTTATACCCTAGATTTTCAGTATCCGTTTTCAGCATTACAAGCTTTTGCTGTAGCTCTAGCTAATGTAACACAACGCTTAAAATAATTATATTTAATGTACAGCTGATGAAAAGTTGAACAAAATTATAAAAAACCAACTTAGGTTGTAGCTTATGATTCTAAAAAAAAAAAAAAACTATATATATATATATATATATATATACTAATTAAGAAATAATAAAAAAGAAAAAATTATGGACTTTTATCATTTCCAATTAGAACAAGAATAAACGCAAATATTGTACATGTATATATGACTCTACATATGCAGATAACGATACCTTTACATTTATATTAAAATTATAGTGAAATGCATTATTTTTAGTATACTTAAACAATAAATTTGTAATTTTTGTTGTATACTTGCATCATTTTTAATTTTGTTTAGGAAAATTTTGATAACATTTTTAAATTAAATTTACTAACAAACATTGTATATTTACATAAGTGCAATAATATTTTTAAATTCAAATTCTTTATGAACAGAAAGTAGAGAATAAATTGGATTTATATGAAATATTTTTAAAATCTAACTAATTTGTTTTAATGAAAATTTTCTTAATGCTAAATTTAAAAATGGTGTCATATAAAAATGCGTTTGTTTCTAATGTAATAGCAAATTCATACAATTTAGAAAACAAAAACAACACTTATAGTAAATGAAAAATAATTTGTATGTACTTTAAGTAACACAAGAAAATCAACCAACCAAAAAAAAAAAAAACAAATTTCATTGAAAACAAATACTAAACGACTTTAGGTGTGCAATATGTAATTTATATTATTTTAAATTTTTATTTATTTAATTAACTAAAAATTATTTATTTAATTAATTAAAAATTATATGTAACACAACAAAAAAATATAATTTTTAAGCTTAAAATTTTTATTAATATTATTATTAGTAAATAATTATAAAACAAAATATTTTACGCTGTGCTTTTTAAACGTGTGTGTGCATGTACTGTAAGTGAATGTTAAAATGGCTAAAAAAAACTTAATGATCTATAAATTATGAAACCAAATGAAGAAAAAAAAGAAAAACAAATTTGTATTTTGATAAATTCTTGTGAATTTCTTATTATTCTTATAGTATTTATAAGAGTGTAATAAAAATGTTTAAAACATTTTTTATTTTAATTTAATATTAAATTTGTTTAGCTCCATGTAATTTTTAAGAGTAAAACAAATAAGATCAATAAAAAGAAACTCCGTTCCATTTTTTTCTTCTTACTCTTCTTATTTCTAAACTTTTTTGTATCTAAAAAAATCTAAAGTGCAATATTTGAATAAAAATATCTTATATAATTAAAAAAAAAAATAGTTTTATTGTATTTATTAAAAGAAAAAGGAAAAATAAATCTATATAGTATTATTGCAGAAGGATTGAAGTAACAAATTAACTATTAACTAAATTATACCTGGGTTGCTCCGCTATCCCTATCGTATTGAAACAAAAAATTTTGGTGTAAATAAAACTTATTTTTTACAATGCAATGAACGCCAAAAAGGAAAAAATATGCTAAAACGATATTTTGTCGGTTTTTTCACTTTTCGATTATTTTCAGTTTTGGCGTTTGGCGACTTTTTCATGTTGGGTATTTTTTCATTTTGGCAACTGTATTTATTTTTTATTTTGGCGATTTTTCGTTTTAATGATTTTTTATTTTGGCGATTCTTCTTAGTTGATTTTTTTTAATTTGGGTTTTTTTTTTTTTTTTGTTTTAACCTTTTTTCTTTTTTGGCGATTTTTTCGTTAAAAGATGAATATGCAACATACAAATATGTACATTTTGTATGTACATGTATTTTATTAAAATTTAGACAAGTAAACTTAGCGTTTTATTTCAATTTGCAAACATTTTTTATGAAATTTGGATTTTTGTCAATTTGTTGAACGATTATAATTTCATATGTACCCTTACCTTTTAAGCACTATCTTTAATATGTAAAAGCACAACAATTTTTTTTTCATTTTAATAATATTAAAAGCACTTTTTATTATAACTTGCTTAAGTATTTTCATAAAATTTGATAAGCCTTTATCTTAATTCTCATATAAATTTAAACTTAAAAAATAATACTTTTTCAAACAATTAAGAAAAAACAACTTTTGAAGTTGCATTTTCAACAAATAAAAAACAATTTACAAACATTTTAAAACTATTATACTCAATACATGAGAATTATTAAAAATTTAGCTTACTTGTTTTATTTTGTATTTTTATTTTCATGTTCAATTTCCGATTTTTCCCAATCGGGTATAGATTTTGGTTTCACTTGAAATGAATCTGTTTTAGAACCCTTGGTTTCAGCTGCAAACGGTAGAAATTTATGAAAATAATGCTTTAAGAATTTAAATATGTATTTAACTTGCATTTCTTAAAACGTTGTACACCTTCCTTAAGTTCTGCCAAAACTTCTCTAGATGTATTCATAACTTCAGTTTGCATGGCTACTCCGAAACCTTGACGTGTATACGTATTTGTATAGAGAGCATTACGATCTTGTGTTAGAGAGGCTTGAGGGAATTTGGCTATAGAAAAAGCTAAATTAACTGCCTGACCTAAAGCTGTGCCAGTGGCTACCAAACGATTTACTAGACCAATTTCTAAAGCTTCTTTGCCAGTAATGCGGCGTCCACTAATTAGCAGATCTAATGCTCTGGAATAACCCACCATAGATGCTAAGCGTACGGTACCACCATCACTCATGGGCACACCAAAACGTCTGTTAAAGAAACCCAATATGGCGGTTTCTTCCATTACCCTTAAATCACACATTAAAGACAATTCTAAACCACTAGCCACACAAAAACCACTTATGCCACATATTATTGGTTTACCGGAATGACGACGAGTAGGTCCCACAGAACCCTCATGTCGTAACAAAAAATCAAGGCTACCCTTTTCACATTGGGACTCTAGTTCACGTATGTCGTAACCGGCACAAAATGAACCTCCCACACCGTAAAGCACAGCTACCGGAGAACTCTTATCTGCCTCAAATTCACTTAATGCCATTGACAGCTTCTCGGCAGTGTCAAAATTTATAGCATTACGTTGCTTTGGACGATTTATTCCAATTAGAGTGATATTTTCATCTTTGTCCACTATTATATTGTCTTCCACAGAAGTTTCTAAAAAAATATAATCAATTAATCAAGTTTTTCAAGGTTATTTTTATTTAAAACTATACCATTTTCTTTCAATATTGCACTTGTTGTAAAAGTTCTAGTGTTTTTTAGTAAATTGTTAACACTTTCTGAAAATTTTACATTATTCTTGATATAAACTAATGTTTTGAAAAACATATTTGCAAATATTTAGTGTAAATAAATCATGAATGATGCCAATAAGTTAAAATTGCTAAAATAAGTCATATGAAGTGAAGATTTTACAAATATGGCAATATTATAAAAAACACAAATAGCACATAGACCTGCGCCGAATAAAATTAATCGGCTGTTAGTGGGCTGAAAAGTAAACATAAAAACTTTTCATTTCCTCGTTTTCGCATTGTATTTAGAGCAATGGTTCCCAAATGGAGTTAACGTCTCCTTAGATGTAAAGCGTCGCGAAGAACGTTTGCTCGAACATAAAATATGATTATTTCATAAAAGATTGATAACACACATATTTCTATTTATTGGTTCATTATTTTTTTAAAAATTAAACATCTTCAACATTAAGCCCATTTTACTGAAATATTGATCCCCACATTCTATAAAACTTTTAGGTTGTGTTTCTGTGGATATTAGCTATTATATAATTTGAGACTTGAATACCGGCTACAAGGCAAATTGGTGCCACAGTATAAAACGTGACATGAGGTGTTTTTTGAGTTACATAACTATAAGTTTTTCAAGCTATCGGGAAAAAATACCCGAAAAACTTAACTTTCCTGTTAGTATTACTGATGTTAATCGAAATAAAATTGAAAATTTTCCGCTCCAGCATTGTTAGTCCAAAAATAATATGGCTATGTAACTAGGGAAATAAAACCAAGCACAATTATGTCGTGGTATATTTTGGAGTTGTCAGGTGTTGTAGTCTTGTAATCTTATAAGCAACTAAATATCTTATTATTTTTTACTAAAATGTTAAAAAGGTATCATATTTGTTATTTAAAGAAGAAAAATAGGCGTGTTCTTCCAACATCAACATTCTAAGTCCTTTAAATAAACAATTAGACTAAATATCTCCTGAATTGGGAAAATAAATCAATGAACATTTTACAGTGATAACTTATGACTTATTAACAAAAAATTACAATAATTTCATATTTCTGTATTGTTCAACTTGACAGCCCAGTACAGAATAATTTTATTAAATTTTTATGTTCTCGAACTGATTTCTTATACAACTTTTACATCTTGAATAATTAGTCATTGTCTGATTAAAAGCGAACTTTAAAAATACATGATTTTATATTTTAAGATATCAATAATTTATGATATAAGGAAAAGTAAACTAGAAATGTTACCACATATAAGTTCTGTATTTAAAGTTGTTCTATATTCCAAAAATACTTTGATTTCGAAGCTGCTCACCTAGTTCAACGAATGGCATACCAAAAAAATAAGTTTGGAGTAAAGTTCGGTACATTGTTAACTATTGAATGCGGTATTTATTTTTGCAAAATTCGACTTTTAAAATTAGCATTTCGACCGAAAAATGAACCTTCTGTGCATTCTATAAAAAAAAAAAAAAATTAATTAAAATGTTGAGTTTGGATTTTTATTTTCCTCTTCTGAAGATGAAGAAGAGTATACATTATATAAGCTAAATATTATACGATTAACACAGCTTAAATGAGTATTTCTTCAATTCGGTCTACTTTTTTTTAAGGTATGAAAATAAATTTAAAGTTATATCTTTTTGCAGAATTTTGGACAATAAGGGTACTTCATATTTTGTGAATTCTTAGCTATAAAACGAATAATTCGAATATGGCATTTTGGTTGTTCCATCACGTATTTAAAAATATTTGATTTGCTCGAATAATTAAAGATATAAAATAAAAATGTAGAATTTTGTTAAGTTTATAAGTTTATAATGTATATATATATATATATATATATATATATATATATATATGTAAATATATATTCATATATATTTACATATATTTTTGTTTTTTTTTTTACTAATCTACTTTGAAACCATATTTTTCGGTGATCCTCCCCCTGCCCTGAGACCAGCTAAAAATGTGTGTTCCTCTAATACTTATGTATACTTTATTTTCAAACAAACGGTCTTCGTCGTCCTTTACATCTAACATTTGGAAATCCGAAAACTATGAAATAAAAAGTTCTTACGTCGAGTCTATTTGTATTTCCTATCTTCTATTAAGCAATGTCAAGACAAAGTTGTCAGTACTCGAGCGCTGACAATTTTATTTTACCCCAGGTCTACAACTGAGATTAACGCTGATATAATATGTGAGATAACGCCGGCAGAGGAGAGCAACCATTTTGTTTATATTATGTTAAATCTTAAATAACAGCCCGTCTAGACGTAACATAATATGTAAGATTTTTCTATCAGAGAGTGTCAAATTCGCTCTCTGAGAGAATTATATCACGTGTAGATTCAAATATTAGTATTATAAGATGTATTATGAGACTGTTGTGATGAGATTTCTCTACACAACCATCTTATAAGATGAACTGTCAAAAAAATACACACACACGGAAGTTTGTGTTAACGCTGTAGTAATACTGACAAATTCTGTCTACACTAGACATATTTTTATCCTGATAAAATTTTGACTTTTGTCTTGATAAAAATTTCTTTAGTGTGTAAACATTTGACGTTAGGTAAACATAACAGCCCGTCTAGACGTAACATAATATGTAAGATTTTTGTGTCAGAGAGTGTCAAATTCGCTCTCTGAGAGAATTATTTCACGTGTAGATTCAAATATTAGTATTATAAGATGTATTATGAGACTGTTGTGATGAGATTTCTCTACACAACCATCTTATAAGATGAACTGTCAAAAAAATACACATACACGAAAGTTTGCTTGTGTGTGTGCATGTGTATTTTGGAAATTATTGAAAAACAATATTATTTTGCAAAATTTTTTAGTTTTAGTGTTTGTTTTACATGTTAAAAATCATTTTTATAAAAATTGTGTTAAAAAAATGCGAATTGCTTAAATAAAAAGGACATGTTTACTCTGTAACTGATTGAAAATAATAATATCTTATAGGATTTATTAGAATACGTGTACCCCTTATTTAAGATTTAACATAATATAAACAAAATGTTTACTCTCCTCTGCCGGCGTTATCTCACATATTATATCAGCGTTAATCTCAGTTGTAGACCTGGGGTAACGTTATGTAAACATAACGTCAAATGTTTACATTTCAGCCGGCTAACAACCTATTTTGGGTCGCCGTTAATATTGTTCGCTCTCTGGTGTGTATGTTTGCAAACATATGACTATATAAAATAATTTCTCATAGATGATTTTTAGTAATCGACTTTTTGTTTTCCGGGCATTCGAGGTGTGTTTTTGTTAATTTAATACTTATTACAAGATTTAAATACTTGTAATTATAAAATATTGATTCAAATTAAACGAAATGTTCCAACAATTAACCAGACAATTGTGCAAAATTGTTGGTCGACGTAGCATTTGTGTCTCAGCACGTCTTCTCAAGGATGGTAAGTTTCGAATACTTGTAGGTGACATAATTGTAAGGATTTATTAAATGAAAATCAATTCCAGGTGGTGCTGGCGTTTCCAAAGCCAAAGATGAAGAACAGACCATAATAATAGACAAAGACAAAAATATAACCCTGATTGGTATAAATCGTCCACAGTCTCGCAATGCCATCAATGCTAAAACGGCAGCCAAACTATGTGAAGCTTTTAGAAATTTTGAGGCCGACGAAACTTCCCCTATAGCAGTGCTTTATGGTATCGGAGGATCTTTTTGTTCCGGTTTTGATATTTTAGAAATGGCCACCAATGATGAGGGTCAAGTGTCCATAGAAATGTTAATGATGCCAGAAGGTTCTGTTGGCCCTACTAGACGACATATACAAAAACCAGTAGTTTGCGGTATTAATGGATATTGTATAGCAAATGGTTTGGAATTAGCACTTATGTGTGATTTGCGTGTCATGGAAGAGTCTGCCGTATTGGGATTTTTCAATAGACGTTTTGGTGTGCCAGTAATAGACGGTGGCACTGCTCGTCTGCCCGCTATGGTAGGTTTCTCTAGGGCTTTGGATTTAATTTTAACAGGTAGACAAATCTGTGCCGAGGAAGCTCATCAAATTGGTATTGCCAACCGTATAGTACCTACTGGCAATGCTCTTATTAAAGCTGTGGAATTGGCTCATCAATTGGCAAAATTCCCTCAAAGCGCTTTAAATCACGACAGAAGTTCGTTATATTCATCAGTTTTTGATTCACACAATTTCCAACAGGGCATACAAAATGAAATTATGTACACCTCTAAGGATATAATTGATCAAATGCAAGAAGGAATTAAGTGGTTTAACAATAGTAAGTCGATTTCTAACTAATAGATAACAATAAACTATGAAAATTTATTTAATTTCTGTTTTTATTTTTTAGCTTTCATAGCAGAAACCGCCGAAACTTGGCTTAAGCGCGACAAATCTATGGCTGATTGGGATGATGAACAATTAGCCGAAGAACGTGCAAAATTTGAAGCTGAAAAACAAACCAAAGAACAGGCAAAATTAGAAGCTGAAAAAAAACTGAAAGAAGAAAAACAAAAAAAGAAGGAAAATACAGAAACTCTTAAGAAACCAGAAGAATCTGATAAACCCAAAAATGAATAATTAAATTATTTCTAAATATTTCTTTTATTAATTACTAATGTAAACTGTTATAATGAGATATCTCATATAAAAAATCGAAAAGAAAGTTTTGAACTATAAAAGTTAATTAAACATTTCTTACACCAAAAATTTTATGTGTAGATTTTGATCGCCAAAAGACATCGTTTTTTTACAAAGCAAATATCTTAATGGAAAATACAAAAAAGAAAAAAGGGTTGCGAATTGTCAAAATAAAAACCGTTTTATTATCCTAAAAATAGTAAAATAAAAACACATAGGACTTTTCGTCAGCGTACCGACGATTTGTATTATTGCATTTTGTTTTTTCGTTATAAATCATGATAAATTATCAATTCAACCTTTTGAATACATTATTCTACATCAATTAGGGAACGAGTTATAGCTGCCAGATTTAAGGAACGAAGTAAACAATAATCAGGATTGGTAACTGTTATGACCAGGACAACCAAAACTATGCTCTAAAAAAGTGTTTTATGCGCATAAAAAATGCTCTTAAGATCGGAAAACTTACCTAAAAATTAAAAAATATGCTCTTAAAAATTTATTTCTTCTCGCAAAGTTTTAAATTATTTACTACTTATTCTAAAAATAACTTTATTTTTATTAGTGATTGCTAAATATATTTTCTTTTTGCACTTAAAGACATTAAAGCATATCCATTGTATCAGGAAATTACAAATTTTCCATCAATTTATATATGCATATATGTATATGTAATGTATATATATATATATATATATATATATATATATATATATATCGGATTTGAAAAACCTGTCAGTAAAAAGAAAATTTCACTAATGGAAAATTACGTACAAAAATCTATTGGGTGCAAAATTAAAGTGTTAAATATGCAAAATTATGTTTTAGTTAAAAAGCATACAAAAATATGCAAGTAAAATTGATAAAATATGCTCTAAAATAAGCATTTTCTTTGGAAATATAACAAAATATGCTGTTAAGCCTAAAATATGCAAAAAATGCTGATAGGATCAAAATATGCAAAAATATGTTGTAACAAATCGATGCCAAAATTCTTAAAGTTGTATGAAAGAGATAAATAACTAACAGTTATTCGTTTGAACACCTAGTTATGACTTTTATCGTAAAATATAAATTTTCACTTTTATATTTTCTAAGCAAATATAACAGTTATTTTATGATTTTTATTATTATTTTCTAAGTAATATAAAAGCTATTTGGTGATTATTCTTACATTAAAAAATAATATTGTTAACCGAAAAAAAAAACGCCACAACGAAAAAAGTACCAAACAAATAAAACGCCAGAATAAAAAATCGTTAAAAATAAAAAATTCTCAATCACCAAAATAAAAAATCGGCTAAGCGG
Organism: Protocalliphora azurea; assembly: GCA_932274085.1. Lineage (NCBI taxonomy): Eukaryota > Metazoa > Arthropoda > Insecta > Diptera > Calliphoridae > Protocalliphora > Protocalliphora azurea. Next base: position 205,241,650 of record OW026519.1, on the reverse strand, counting down.
AAAAAATCAAAACGAAAAAATGGCAAAATAAATCTCCAATATACACAAAACAAAAAATAAATGCCAAAATAAAAATCACCTAAACGGAAAAACTAATAAAAAAAACAACGCCAATAGAAAATCGATAAAATAAAAAAATTGCGAAAATGAAAATAAAAATAGTTAAAAGGAAAAAATTCCAAAAATACGAAATCCCCGAACGGAAAAACAACCGAAACGGAAATGCCAAAATGAAAAAATTAAAAAAACGTCAAAATAAATAATTCCCTAAAGATAAAAGAATCGCCAAAAACGAAAAAAAATTTTTGACAAAAATGTTTGAAAGGTATTTATTTACCTTACAGATTACATTTGGTTCAGTATTTTATTAAACTTTGGATTTTCCGATGGAAAATACTGTATAACAAAAATAAGTTTTAATTACGCTAAAGTTTTTAATTTCAGTACGATAGGGACAACGAAACACCCCAGGTATAACCTACTTCTAGGCCTAAGATATTATTTAATTACTCTATTTTAGAATTTAGTAAAAAATACCTTTTAGTTTTTTTTTATAGAATTTATTTTCACATTAATAAGAATGTTGTTGATTTTACATTAATAGTTAATTTCTATTTATATTTAATTGTTTTATTTTAAATCCAAATATGAATTCACACATACATAAAGATTTAAAAATGTTACAAACAAAATACGTAAGTTAATAACAATTCTGTTTAGGTTTCATTTTTTTTTCTTAGTTTTTCATTTCTACCAATATCCCTCTTAGAGCTATGGAAAGAGATAGGGAGTAATGTAACATTTATATATATATATATATATATATATATATATATATATATATATATATATATATATATATAGATATATATATATATATATATATATAATAAACAAAAATTTATTTAGTTTAATTCAAAATCAGTTTTCCTTTATTTATTTTCAACCTTTCTTGTTTTATGATTTTTTAAGCTCAATGGGGGGATTGTTGTTACAAAAGCTTAGAGAAAGTAATGTGTTTTAAAATCCATTAAGTGAAAAAAGAAATATATTTGGTAATTTTTGACTAATAATGAAATGAGTATATGGGACGGGTTGCAAAGAAAGTGATAATATTACAAGGAGGAGTAGGATTGTGATGAGATAATTAAATGGACCCCTAAGGTGTTTTGCCATATATGGGTCAACAATATATATATTTGTGCTGTTATCTTAAGTGCTTATTTATAAATGTAGCAGCAGCCGGTCTTTGATGATTTGTTAATTTTCTCATATGGCTTTCTTAACGATCTTCGATTAATTTACACAAAAAGAAAGAGGTTTTTTAGTTTCATTTTAATGTGCCAGACATGTACTTTTGTTTCATTTATTTATATATAAAAAATATGAAGTAAGAAAGCGTGCTTTAATTAATTTCAAGGGATTATTATTATTTTTTTTTTTTTTTTTGGTTTTCGATTTTAACTTCTAAAATTAAATATACTCAAACAAAGAAATTTGTTTATATATTTGAAACAAGTGTAGGTGTTTTAGATATTTTTTAATTTAATATAATATTAAATTGTTTAGACTTAATTTATTTAAAGAGCTCTAGGAACTCATAAGATTTTTAAATTTTTAAATTGTGTAATTTTTTTTTAATTTGTTTGACATTAAGTGATGAGATCACAAAGCTTACAAATTCACCATTCATGTTTGTTTAATCATTCATTCTTTAGAAGAGAATTTAAGGAAAAGCTTACGATGTTTGTTTTTGGTAATTTTTTTTCTTTGTTTTGTATTTCAATTAATGAAAATTATGACGACTCTATAACTTTATGCTGTTTGTTAAAGTTTTATATATAATTTTTCATTTTTTGTTTTGTATTTTTTGGTTAGAGCACACCTTCCCTTCATTTTATCCCTGATTTTTTTGTTGTTGTTGTTGTGTTGCTATTTTATTTTTTTTAGTGAATGGACGTTTGATACTGCTACACAGTTTAATTTATTCATCTTTCTTATTGATAATAATAGCAGCATCAATTTCTTCCTTAGCTTGATCCTTATCACCCCAACCCCAGATTTCGTGAGAACCATCACCAGTGCGTTTTACACGTTTCTCAATGATATCAGCGGAAACGGTCTTCAAATCGTAGGCCCAACCAATTTTGGCAAAGAAATCAATAAAAGCTGTGGTAAAGTTCATGGAATATTGGCCGAATTCAGCGGTTTTGTAATCCCAGGGGAATACGTGATGATAGTTGTGCCAGCCTTCACCGAAAGCCAGAATAGCTACTGAGACGTTTTCAGCGGGGTTAATATATCTAAAAACGGGGAAAATAAATTATATGTATTAGAATAAGTGAAATTATATTAAAAATTTTATTATTATTTTTTTTTGCGGAAAATGTTGATGACTTTTTTTAAATAGAAGAAGATTTGAAGGAAAACTTAAAAAAATGCTGTTTTTAAGTTAGAAATGTTATTAAGTATAAGCAATAAAAATATGTTCCTGTTGTAAAAAAAGTAAAAAATATTTAAAGAAAAAAAAAAAAAAATTACATAAAATATTTTGTGCTCAAAAAAATTTTCTGTTCGGCAAAAAAAAATTTTTTTAAATAACTTGTCAAACATATCTAAACTTATTTACAAAATGTGTATTAGACCAATTATGACCTACAAGAAAATTACAGATAATAGAAAATAAAAATCTGAAAATAATTCATAAACTACACCCCAGATATTCTACTGATCTACTGCATAGAAACTTTAAGCATAAAATGTTTAATTCATTTGCAAGGGAACTGACTCTGTCATTTAATGAAAAATGCAGAACGTCTACATATGAAATAATAAGAAATTTGCTAAACAATCACTAAGACTCTTTTACTTAAAGTTATAATTGATGGTTGTTTTTAAAATTTCTTATAACGTTAAAGTATGTACAAGGTTTTTTTTTTTTTTTTGACAACTTTTCCTTAACACTGTGATATTAGTAGTTTCCTTATTTAATTATTTAGATTTTAATTGTTGTAATACTTTTATGTAAATTCTCATAACAATGTAATTATTTTATAAAGGTTTCAATAAAGTCAATAATAATAATAAAATAATAATATAACCATAATAACTTTGTTGATTTTCATCATAATTCAACTGATTTCTGGGTTATTAATTGTTAGTATGTGATATGCTTTTATGAAGAAGATTGCCAACAAATGAAAATTTATTTTTTTTTTTTTAATAAATGTAATAAAAGTATATACTATATTGATTAAATTCAAAACAAGTTTTAATATAAACAAAGTTCATTCTCATTCTTCAACACCCCCACACTGTGTAAATGCTTCGGACTAGTTAGATTTTGATAAGACATCATTTGCTATCTTCAGTATTCAAATATTTAATAAAGATATTCTTTTCATTTACAAGTTCTCTTAAAAAGTGATGTCTTATATCAATGTACTTTGAACGTGAATGATACGTGGATTGTTTGTAAAAATCTAAATATCATCAACGTAAATAGCAACATAGGTTATTTCATTATAATTGACTTTGTAATATACGCAAGGCTTTGATTGCGATATACATATATTTTTTAAATTACGGTCTACCTTTATGTTCCACATCCTACTTGCTTGCTTCAGACCATATAATGATTTTTTAAGTTTACACACCATCTCTTTGTTTTCATTAAAGCCTTCAGGAAACTTCAAATATATTTCTTAATCTAGTTTGCTTTGTAAAAATGCTGTTTCTACATTCATTTGATCTATATCCAAGTCGTATTGACCAGCCGAAATCAACAGTATTCTAATTGATGAATATCTGACATAAATTTATCTTTTAATCTCACTTTTTGTATTTCATTTTATTTTATAACACCATTTGCTATCAATGTTTCTTTCCTTTTGGTAATTTTACAATTTCCCACGTTCCGTTTTCTATTAATGCTATCCATAACTTTGTACTTGCTTTGGGGCCATATTAAGACGTCCAGCTGTCTTTCAAGTTATCCTAGCATTATTTTTTTATCTGCTTAGTAGTTTTGGAGCTATACAGAAATTTATGTCGGAACATTTTTATTATTTTTTTTTTGTGCAAAATTGGAAAATATGTTCTCCTTAAAAATTATTTAAATAAAAGATAACGACAAAATTTGACATTTTTTATACTTTATTTTATTTTTTATACTTATTCATCAAAATTGATGAAAAAAATATTGTGAAGACATCTAAATTGAGGTTTTCTAAATCGATTTTTTAATAATCGAACAATCGACTTTTTGTTGAAAAAGTCGCAATTGACTTAAGTATTTGTTTGAAAATTGTCGATAAATCAACATTCTTGTTGTTAGATAGACGAAAAAAGTCGAAAAAGTAAAAAAATCGACTATTTAAAATTTTAAGAGTCGAAAAGTCGACTTTTTGTTATAACTATAGAACTCTAACCTATATAAAAAAGGTTATAAACACTTAATATTACGTATAGTAAATATTATAAATACATTTTACGTGAAGAATTTTCATAAAATTTTTACTAGAGTTGTCTTCGTTTAATTGCGAATAAAACCTTTATTTGTTAATCAATTTTCATGAATTATTTTAAACGCGGTATACCTAGCTTTATGACAAAATATTAAAAATCTTAATTTTTAAGCGTTTAATAACTTCAAGTAATACAATTTTTCCAATTTTGCATGAAATATACATTTTTTCGCCACTAATTTTCAAATAATTCGGAAACTTTTGAGCGTAAAAATTAAATTATGTTAAGATAACTTAAAGGTAATTTTAGCAGGCAACTATTAGAGTTTTATTTATGTAAATTGGTTAATTTTTCTTTAGTTATACTAGTAGGACCGCTTAATAAGGGCATCATATTAGTCATGCCCATAAACAAAATTTCTTGTTTAACACGTAAAATTTCATCTAGTTCAATTATTTTTGTTTAAAGTTTAAATTTCTAATGTAAAAATTGTTTTGTATAAACTAAAAATTCCTCAAAAATTAAAACTTACTTATCATAAGGTTTGCCACCGAATTTGTGAGCAGCACTGTTAACCAACCAGGTAACATTCAAAATGAAACACCAACGGAACATGGTAGCCACAAACCAAGAATTAATGAAACTTTCATTCCAATAATACATGGGAATAACAGTGGGCAAAACAAAACATAACAAAGGCATCAAGATCATGTAGTATCTAAAATAAAAAAAAAAAAAAAAACAAATTCAAAGTTAGAAAATGTTAAAACAAAAATCATCTACACTACTTACTTCTTTTGGAACATAATAATTTTATCATTTCTCAAATCAGTTAAATCGACACCCTTGCCCTTAGCCTTAACTTCGGGATGTTTCTTGCACAACAACCAACCAATATGAGAGAAGAAGAAGCCACGGGTAGCATTATGGGGATCAGCATCAGTTTCGGAATATTTGTGATGTACACGATGATCACGAGCCCAGTGATAAGCAGCGTCTTGGAATGCAATTGTATTGAAAATCATCAAAATCAAACGCAATGGCCATTTGGCTTTGTACGAGCGATGGGCCCACAATCTATGGGCACCGGCTGTAATACCCAAACCAGAAACAACATACAAGGCGAAAGCTAAAAGAAAAATAAAAAAGAAAAAAATTAATAAGTTTAAGACTAATATGCAATTAAACTTATGTTAAGAACCTTGTAGAGACACCTTTTGAAAATACATACAAATAACTAATTTAAATTACATATAGGAATGATTCATGGCATTTTAAATCGAAATTATAAATCTATATATAAATTTATAAACTGTTGCTCGATTTTCCTTTGTTGGAACGCAATATTCACATTAGAATAAATATATATTTGAATTGAAAGACAATCACTTTTGACATTTTTCATTGATATACTTTATAGAAAAAAGAAGCGTACAAATAATATTATAATTACTTAATTACATTTACATATTTCGTTGTGACGTGCAAATTTATGCCAGAACCAATTAAAACAATACCATTTACGAACTTTGTATTAAATTTATTTATAACAATATAAAAAAAAATAGTACAACAAACACCGTTTAAACAATTTAAAATATACAAAATTTAAATAGAAATATAAAAATAAAACTAATTTTCATTAATTTGTCTTTTTTATAGAAAAAACTGATGTCTTTGATTTTTTGTTTGGGGTCAAATTTGTATTAACACTTGTTTTTGATTGTTGATCATTAGAGTCGTTATCATTCTTATTAGTTTTACTATTACTATATGACTCCACAACTTTAAGTGGAGATTCTTTGGAAAGTTCTTGTTCCTGTTGCTCATTAGTTTGTAAATTATCCAAATTATTTGAATTCTCATTATATACAATTTCAGTAAATTCTAAAGGTTGATTTGGGGAAATACTAGACAATTTATATTCCGAATTGGAATTCTCTTCGGGACCAATGTAAAGTGCCATTTCAAGATTTTGATCAAAATCACTATCATTATAGTCCATTATATTGAGAGGTGATCTTCTGGTCAAAGCAATGGTTTTAAAACGATGTTGTTTAGCTTTAGGTAATTCCGTGCTGCGGCCCGCATAGTTAACTCTTTTATTATTAGTACGCATACGCTTACGTGCCCTGTCGTATTCATCGCCTGATAGAGAATCTTCACTATCATATTGATCACGTTTTGAATTAGGATCTAATTGACTAGAGCTTCTTTTACGGGATCCCTAAAAAGTTTTAAATAGAAAAAAAATCAAAATACCATAAATGTATTTAAAAAACTTACACTCGGTTTAAAGAGATTTTGAGGTGTTGTTTTAGGTTTATTGGGTTTTGGTGCAGTAGATGGAACATAAGAACTACCAATTGCATAACTTTGGGGTGATGTTCTATCAATCAAACCAATATCACTTAAGTTTTTCAAAGATTTTTGTATCACCATATTAATATTGGCTACCGGTGCTAAATTTCGCATTTGATATTTAACTTGTTCCAATATTTGTGAAGTGGATACATCGTCATTATTACGACTTAAAAAGTTAAGCGCTTTTAAAACATGACGATTAACTTTTTTGGGAACTTTAAAAGCATCCATTCTATTATTAAGAGAACGTTTAATTTGTTTTAACAAAATAATACACAAAAATTTAGCAAAATATTTAGAAAATATTTGATGTAAAAAATATATTTTAATTGTAACACACAAATTATATTGGAATTAAATAAAATTTTATTTTTGCTTAAAAAATTGAAATAAAATTCAATGCATTTTGATAAATATATGAACAGAGGTATAAAAATTTCAAATTGTTTTTTTCAGTTTCAGAATCTAGTTCTCTGGAGAATTTACAATTAAGCTAACAATTCAAACTTAAAAAAAGGTAAAATAAAATAAATTTTCTTTAATTTAAATCTTTTTACCTAAATTTTTGAAAGGTTCTCGTACAATTGCTATTTAAAAAAAATAAAACTGGAATTAAAAAAACCAAAGTAAAGTTTTTCAATTTCTATTTTCAAAGACCTATAATTAATTATATGTGAAAAAAAAAAAAGATTTTTCAATAAACTTTGTTATGATTTTTCAAAATATCTGACAAAATATTCGATCGATTATTTTTTACTTTTCGTTTTCATTTAGTAACAAAATTTACATTCATTCAATTTGAAAATTTTTTGAAAAATTTTAACTTTGTAAATTTTTTTTGGTCGAAAAAGTGTTTTTATTCTTTTTCTTATGAACAGAAAGTTGCTAAAGGAACATATAAAAATTTTGTACTTTCATAAAAGGTATCCTTTTGAAGAAAATAAAGTAGAAAACAAGATCTTCCTATTGAGAGTGCTTTGTTTATATCCTTCCAAATTTGACTCATTTTATATCAAAATTTTTGAATTTACAGTGACAGTTATAAAATTCAAAAGCTGCGAGTGCCAAGTAGAAGGCATTTTAGAAAATCCTATTTATGTTCTAAATCTATTCTTATAATTTTTTTTTTCAAGACTGGGACAAATATAGACTTTAGAGATAAAGATAAAAAAATATCTCCAATTTTTTGGAATTCTGTTCTTTTATTCATGAATTTTGGTATTCATGAATAAAAGAACAGAAACTCATACCAAAAGAATATTTGGTATGAGTTCATATTTACTGAAAATATCATTTACGTGAAATGAAAACAATCATTAAAATCGTTCCATGTGGTCTATGGGATTCGCCTTAAAAATCTTCTGAATAGTACTATAAAATTCTTTCTTAATGTCTTTTTAAATTCGAAATTATTCGTCATTATTGAAGTGATTGAAATGAACATCCAAAAATATTATTTAACTGTGATCTAAAATTTGTTTATTCACTCATTTTCACAACGTTTTTTTAAATAAATATAAGTTTTATTTAAATAATAAATTAGTTTTTTAGTTCCATGAAAATATTGCTTTTGAAATCGAAAAAATAATTTTTTAATACAAGTTTTTATTTATATTTCAAAATCATTTAAATGACTTCTCAAAAAAAAGTTATTCCTTTCACTAATAAAAAAATCATTTTAAAATCATGAAACATTCAAGTGTTTGTCGCAATCATTTAAATTTTCGCATTAACATACATATGAGTGTTAACAACAGCTGTTTAAAACTTGAAATTGATTTAGAAATTTTTCGTTCTTCATATGGTACTATATCATTCCATAATCTATTGAATCTAACAACACAAATCTACAAGAGTATTAATAAGGAAATTTAATGAATTAGTTAGAGATGATTGGCCGAAACTAAACCTTTCGAGGTGCTATTATGGGGCTCCGAATTTAAATATTTTATAAAAGTGCAACATTATTCTCTGTCTAATAAAATCATCAAAATGGTAATCAAATAAGACGTAATAAGTCTGCGAACTTTGCTTAAGTTTTAGATTGTTTTGTTGCGACAAACCCGATCATATTTTCATTCCATATAAAAAATAGGTAATATTTTGATATGATTTTCTTGAATATTGATTTCCATCTTATCAATGTATACTCCCAATGTTTTATAATAAGAGAAAAACTCGATTCCTCCAATGGATGTATTTTTGCAGGATTTAAATATAAAAAATGAATTCTGACTACTCTTTGTAAGTCACGCGGCACGTCTCTAAATGCACCCCATCATTGATGATTAATTAACTTTATGTTGCAACTAATCCCTTAGTGTTATAATGTTTCCTATATCCAGTTTGGTAACGATTTATATAATTTCCAGCATAATGTTGTAAATGATTTCTTAATATAACTGTATAAGCCTTTCAATAATTAGTAGAAACAATAATGATAAAATAACACTATAAATAACTACAGTTAGAACATCATCTACATACAAATACAAAATCTCTGTGTGTTTCTCTCAGTAAATAATTAATAAAAATTTACTATATGTAGGTACTCTATGATTCATGTCGTAAAGTAAAATAATTAAAAATAATAGCAATACTTAAATGTAACTGTAAAAAAGAAGAAAAACCAAAACTTACCAAAAGCTATGGTTTGCCATTTGGCCGAAGTGAAGATAAGATAAGCACCATACAATGCAGCCAAATGTAAATAGCCGAATGCAATAATATTACGCCATACCAATTTCAGTTTACGTTTCTCAGCCTTTTTCAATTTTTCAATATCTTTTACCAAACCACCATCAATTGTTTCAGCATCTTGCTCGAACAAGACACCAGTGGCGGCCTCAGTTAAAGCTTTAGGATTTCCCTCGGAAATACCACCAGCAGAAGCAATAAGCGATTCAGTAATCGACTGGGTAGCGGGAGCAGCGTTTGGCGGCATGATGCTAAAAAAAAACGAAATGGAAAAATTTAGAAAACACTACACCATTTATATTATTACAAACTATTGTCTTATTGTTATAATTACAAGTAATTAATTTTCTTTTTTTTAATTACCATTAAATGTTTAATTCCTACTTAGTTGAGTTGTTGGGGTTTTTTTCTTTTTATGCAATTGCTACAACGTACACGCCGAACGCTTTTTAAACTACACTAAAGAGAATACGATTGTAAACTAAACTACGAATGTACGTAGAAGTGGCAAAATACTTGTGAAAAGAATCTGAGATTTCTCCTGTGGTATTACACTGTTTGGTATATACATACATTTGTTTAAATAAATATGTATGTTTATTACACATACATATGTATATACAGATATTTATACATATACACGATAAGTATATGTATAAAACATTAGAGATGTTTGTTAAGATTAAAAAATGTGGTGCAAAAATATTAAGTACCTTTATGCGATTAGAATCAACAACGGGAATGTGTTTTTTTTGTATTTTTAACAATAAAACAATTTTGGTTCGTACAACTCCTTAACATATTTAAATTATTTTTTTCATTTTCCTCATAACTCCAAAAAATATAATTTCTTGTAAAATGGCTCTGAATGTTTTAAGTTACTGCGATTTTCTTTAAATAACTTTTATCCAATTAATTTTTAACTAATTTGTTAGCAATAAAAAAAAGCTTTGTTCCAGTACTATTCTCGTACTCAAAATTTCATTGTGTTTTGTTGTTTTTCTGACAATTTCAGACTAATTTCGACTAAAACTTGTAAATCTGACTGAAACAAAGCTAATACATTTCAAAATATCAATTTAAAGTTCGACGTTTAAGGCGAAAAATCTTTCTCAAACTAAAAGTAAGTAGTAAATCGATAGAATTACTAGAAAAAGATGATATGGTATTTCTAGTAAAAATGCATAATAAAAAACTAAATTTAATGTTTTAATTTAATGTACTACTAATTCGTTTTACATACTTTTAACCCTAAAAAATATTGACGTAACACATTTAAAATGCTGTGGAATACTTTGTATTCCAAATGCTTAATAGATGACTACAAATGTAGTCGGATAACTACATTTGTAGACATTTATTTTTTTCTATGGAAATTAGTGTAAAAATTTGTAAAATATTTAATCGTTTTCTTTTCTGAAGAAGGATGTTAGTTAACTTGTTACTATGTAACATTATTTAAAGATTATCCTCAGCCTCATAAAATGGTATTCCTTTTATGACTACATAAAACAACAAATGAGTGAACAATTCTGTAATTGTGTAATTATTTAAAGTATTTATAAGAAAAAATTTAATCGAACGAGATCGGATTTTTGTTGAAAAAAAAAAATGTCTTAAAGTCGTACGCCTCTGATATAATTTTTATTAAACTAAGTCCACATTAATGAATTTTTCAGTAAATTGGTATAGACCCAGTTATTAGAAATTATAAAGTGTAAGAAAAACTTTAAGTGGGACAAAGGGAAGTTCATATTTGTCTTTGGTTTGAAAAAATCTATAAGAATAGACGTAGTACACAATAGGTTCAAACTAAATATAAAACGAGTCAAATTTGGAAGGGTATAAAAACAAAGCATTCTCGATTAGACGTTGTTTTCTACCTTATGGTATTCTCCGAAAGGATATCTTTCATATAAGTATAAAATTATTTTGTGTTCCTTACTATTTATAAGAAAAAGAGTACAGACACTTTTTCGGCCAAAGAAATTAAAAAAAAAAAAAAATAATAATAAAATTTTTTTAATTTCCCAACTTAAAATCGATTATCTTCGGTCTCGGAAATATTAACAATTAAGAATTGTTCTTAAGCTAATGAAAATTTGTTACTAAACTAAACAAAAAGTTTTATTCGATATTTTAGAAAATCCAACTAAGCTTTATTGAAAAAGCTTACTTTTTTACGTATAATTATAATACTTTAAAAACAAAGGTTTGTATTAACTTTGTAATAATTCCATCCAAAATCTTAATAATTAATATAAAAGTATTTTATCCACTTGAAAAAAAGTCACAGAGTACATTTTTAATAAAAAAAAAAGTACTATTAATGTATATCTCAATCATCTCTTATGATTGTAATGAAAACTAAACCAGCAGTCAGTCAGAAAACCAACTGACTATTGATAATTCAAGTTCGCATGAAGTAGCAGAGAATGTGATTTTTACTAAAGCTGTTTTTAAATTGTATTACCTTTAAAAAAGAACAGTAAAAACATGTGTTTCCAATAATAGACAGACAAAGTGAAAAAACATTTTTCCATTGTGGAAATTTTAAAAGGAGTTTTCTTGTATAATTTTATTTAAAAATGAATAATAAAAAATTATTTTTGCATATTAAATATACTCATATTTACCAATTTAAAAAACACGCGTTTGCCGATTTGTTGATGCCATCTCACAAAATAGCGCTACTCAAATAAACGAATGGGAATTGAGCAAAATAAAATCATACGATGGATGGGATGTAGCCAAACGACTTATTTTTTTATTCTTTTTTAATATATTTCTTTCTTCCGATTTTCCTTATTCATATTTTTTTCTACATTAGTGACGTTAGTTTTTGATGAGGTAGGTGAGTGTACTCTACGTATACACAGCGTTGTCAACTTTAAATTTCAAAAAAGCACTGAAATATTTTCAGCATCGCATTACATTAGTTCTATAAATTAAAATTTTATGTACATTTTCTAAATTTTAAAACAGATAACGTAATTTTATTTACTTTCAGATCTGAAGCGATTTGGAATTACAGGCCAGGGCCAAATTTAAGTACAATAAATAAATGTGATCAATGATAACGACAATCGCAACAATAACTTCTCACTTTGAAGCCATAAAAAATAAAGCAGCATTAAGTAATCTTACTAAAACCTCTGAGGTAATATTTATTTCTGCAAAGCATTGTTCTTACATCCGTAACTATAAAATGAATATAAAAGGATAGCACAAATTATGGAATTGGAAATAATTTAATAAAAATTAATAATAAAATAAATTTAATTTTGTTGCAAGGCATTTTCTTAGTTGTTTTAACCATAATATAAATATTTTTCGATAGTAAAAATCATTTAGGTACTATCAAAATTTTGAAATTTGGTGTTACTGAAAACTTTTAAAAAGCACCGAACACTGACTCAATATTTTTTCAGCGTCCAAATTTTTAAAAAGCACTAAAAACAGTTGAGTTGACAACGCTGTGTTTTCTTATAAGCCGTTTTACATTTTTATACTGAAATCCGGAGAAATATAAACAGAGAAAAAAAATGCTGGTTATAAAATTGAGAGAATTTTGCAAAGTAAATAAATAAAAATAACAGATGTCGTGGTAGTATTTTTTTTTACCATACACGACTAAATAAATCAGTGTTGTCGTTTGGTTACATATTTCGTAACTTTTTAACGCTCCACGTAAAATGTATATTTTTTTTTCTTTTTATCTCATTTTCATAACTTTATCTCTTCAATAGATTTTTATGATATATTAAAGAAAAACCGGTATTTCAATCCAAAATATAAAAAGAGTACAAACATAGAATCACATTGAGACTCCTAACTCACTTAAAATAGTAAATATTTTCTATACTATTGCAAAGATTTAAGTATCAATTAAAAGCTTGTTTATAAAAACATAATTAATTTTCTATCAAAGTTTATCTATCTATAATAAAAATGGTGTAAAAATGTATAGTAATTTATAAAATGAGAACGGCTGGGCCGATTTCTGTTAAATTTTTTGTCAGTTGTTCGTATTTTCTAGGAGATGGTTTTTACGGAAGAAAAACTTTCCCTCCGGAAAAGTCGAAAAATTGGAAAAATCGAGTTTTTGTATGAAATTTTGTGTGAAATTATTCCTTAATGGCTTTCCAAATCAAACAATAGAAAGTTCTTAGTGTAAATCATGGAAAATTGCGGAAAATCTCTCCGCAAAAGTCGGAAAAATCGAAAAAAAACCTTGTTCATCAAATCGCTCTCTACTGATTCCATTCAAATAAATCGCATTGAAAATTTAAATATTTGTGTTGTATTATTACTCTAAAGTTTGTCTGAAGGCTTAAAATTGGGGCGAGGCGAAGTTCGCTGGGTCCGCTAATTTAACCTAATTTTTTAATACTTTGCAGTTTTTCTTATATAATAAAATTTTTTCTTAATAGCCGTGCGGAAGGCTTTTTAACTCTGTGATATGTCCGAACGCAGCTTCACTAACATAATTTTTCCTTTTTACCCAATTTTTAATAACAACAAAAAAAAAAAATCATATGTTTCTTAGAAAAATATGTTTTTTAAAAGCCTATAACTTCCAAACTATACAATTGAATCAAAAATTTTTACATCAATATTTTCAGCATTAAAAGTACTATCATCGATGAAAAGCTGAATAAAAAGGAGGCGAATCAAAGATCTCAATTTACACATAGTACAAGGATGGTGTAAAATATGTATGTAATGTACTCTTAAATTAGTTAAAAACTAAAATTTTTGCCAATTGAAAATTTCGTGGAGTTTTCGTCATATAAAAAAAGTTTGTTATATAAGTTGAAAGATAAAATTTGATTTTAACGATAATATTTGTAAGTCATAAAAACAGTTAAAGCTTAAGAGGCAGGATATTTTTGTAATAAATAATTTATTAAATAACTTTCTTAATTTAAAAAGATTTATTTGCAAGAAAATTTTGCATTCTTTGATAACAAGACATTAGGATTAAATCCTAATTTAAGTGCCGACGATTACTGTAAAATTGATTTCGATATGAATAACGCTGAAGATGCTATTGTTCAACAATATAAAAAGACAATGTGTATTTGCATTTTGTCAACTAAACTGACTAAAGAAAAAATATCTCCCAAATAATATAGTGCTTTTAAAGCTTATTTTTGTATTATTTTATTATTTCCTTCGAAATTTTGAAACAAAAATCGTATTTATTTTTTTGAATTCCGAAAAGCAAAATTGTAATTTTTTTGTAACTTTTTTCAAGTTACCTCTGGCAACACTGAAATAAACATACGATGTGTTAACTTTATATAACGATGAGTGACCGAACGTACGACCAACCGAGCGTGAGAACGAATGGCCCACCGACCAAATGCCGGTTGCTTTCGATTAGCTAAATTTCATTATGGAAACATGAAAATTAACAGTATCAACTAGTAAAGTAACGGAAAAGTTTATTTTGTTATTAAATCTATATGACCTCTACTTTTAACCCATATACCACATACCACTAACTCCCTACACCTGAATGTGTATGCACAATATTGTTGAGGTTTATTGGATTTTTTTTTTTTTTTTTTGGTATACTGTAAAAAGTTATCAGTCTTAAAAATAATTTTTATATAGGGATATTTAAGTTATTTAAAGCTAGAATGCTATGATACAATTTAATACCTGTAAAAAAAAAAAAAATAATAATAATAAAATTGAAATAAATAAATGAATATACTATTTCCATAGTTTTGTAAATGATAGGATTTAGTTGGCAAATGAAATCACGTCTACTTTAAAATATTTTTATAATATAATGTTCCATTTTTAAAATTTTGCTCCTTGTAAATTTACTTAAATTTTGCATTCAATTAATTTGAAAATGAATTCAAATTAAAATTATGAATTTATAACTATACACATGCTACATTGAAAATCGTTCGAGAAATGACATAGCGTGCGTTATAAAACTTCTTTACGATATTATAAATCTGTTTCTAAAATATCAAATATACCCTCAAAATTTTGTAGTTATACTCATAACAGCGTTTTTGGGCAGATTCTTAATTCTGTTATTATTTTCTTGATTTTTTATTTTTATACATTCTTGAGAAGTAGAAGAATCAGGCTCTTCAATCGTATACATTTCTTAATGTTTTGGTCAAATATTTATATATTTATATTTATTATATTTATTTATTTGTTGGACAAAAACTGTAGAACTTATTCGATTTTATTTCGAACAACCCAGCAAAAACTTTTTTGTTTTCGGTAATAACAACTACTTATTAAAGTAGTTTCTTGGTAATGAGGCGTCATTATGATTTGCCTACTCTGTATTACATTAATAAGTACTCAATAGTATAATAGCGCAGCAATACTGCAATCACGTGGATGAGTTGGCTAGAACGCCGGATTAACAACCAGAAGGTTGTTGGTTCAACGCCATTCTGAAGCTGTTAATTTTTTATAACAAAATGTCTAAAAAGATATTTTAAACTAAATAGAGTTTTTGTCGATTAGGATGCTATGTGCGAGATGGTGTACTGAGTAAGACGTTAGTCAGTAAAAACGAATGGTTAGTGTGTGTCCAAGTTCGAGTCTCACTGACGGCAAATTTTTATTTTATTTTTGTTTTCGTTTAGGTACATATTTTTGAGTACCCCTAGAGTCAAAAAATAACTACATGAATTTGTGGACTTATAACTTTTATTATACGTGAAAAAAATAATAATATTGTAACTTCCCAGCAAAAACTTTGCTTTCCTGGTAAGCTAGCAGGTATAATTGGAAACAAAAATAAACTACTTATTTTTTGCCTGAATAACTAGTTATTTTTGTTCGACTTGTCCACAAATTCATGTAGTTATTTTTTGACTCTAGGGGTACTCAAAAATATGTACCTAAAAAAAAAAAACAAAAAAACCTTTGGTCAGTGAGACTCGAACTTGGACAAACACAACCATTCGTTTTTACTGACTAACGTCTTACACAGTACACCATCTCGCACATAGCATCCTAAGCGACAAAAACTCTATTTAGTTTAAAATATCTTTTTAGACATTTTATTATATATTATAAAAAACTAACAGCTTCAGAATGGGGTTGAACCAAAAACCTTCTGGTTGTTAATCCGGCGCTCTAGCCAACTCATTGCAGTGTTACTGTGCTATTATACTATTGAGTACTTATTAATGTAATACAGAGTAGGCAAATAATAATGACGCCTCATTACGAAGAAACTACTTTAATAAGTAGTTGCCATTACCGAAAACCAAAAAGTTTTTGCTAGGTTGTAAGTCACTTGTTTATATTTATTATTATTCTCAGTTACTATGAAAGTGCAAAATTCGTTCAAACACATAATTCAAATTTATTATTGAAACACATGTCGAAGTCGTGAATCGGGAAGTACAGTTTCTTGACTCATAAAAAGTTCAAGGAGTTCACGATTAAAGAGTTCGCCGAAAAGAATCATGATAACGGAAGGAAATGTTAATTTACAGACTATACCCAACAAAATTTTTTTGCGATGTGATAGTTTCATTTCTCTAGAACTTATTTATTTCAATGCATTCTTAATTTATAATAAATTTAATTTTGGAATTGTAGTATTTGACTTTAACTCGAGTGTAAATTATTTAAAACTATTAATTTAATTATAAAATTAAAAATAAATGTTAAAAATCAATGTTAGTTATTTGTATTTACATTTTTTTATAAAATCTGCATTTTAATGTCTGAAATAATCTTTGGCATATGTGCATATATTCATATGCCATCCAATGAAGAAACGCAATTGAATCATCGAACTTTCATTACTTTTAAACACACATTGTAATGCACTCCAATGACACGCTAATGTTAAAATCCTGCATGTTTTACCTAAAAATGAACCAGTGCATTATCACGTGAACTCGTGAATTTACTACTTCTTTTGAATGTCTTTTTTTTTTGGGGTAGGATCGCAGACAAAATGATACGAATTTTAAATGAAAATCTACCTATCTGGATGTTATGTGACCCATTCTTTAAATTTCTGTATCTTTTATTAGAAAAGTTAAAAAAGCACGCCTGAAGACACACGAAGAAGTTCCTAATATGAACGCTTGAAAAAATGTGAAGGCAGAAGAGAAGACGAAAATTATTGAGATACATTTTTTTTTTGCAAAAATATGAATACTGCCTAAAGGGTGATAAAATGTACGTACTTGAATTCCATATCACAGATGTTATGGGAAATGTATCAGATAAATATCGTGTAAAAAATCAAAATTGTCGAATGAACATTTGATCTGGCAAAACATTTGTACATGTGGAGAAAAAAGCGCTTCATTCATAACACATTCAACACTTTGAACAGATAAATGTATGCAAAAGATTCCTTCCTATCATTAGGAAACACAAAGAATTCTCATTTTTCTGGCACCACAAACAAATGGTGCTGCTATATATTTAGTAGGGGCCAATCCTACTAATCTGTTTATAACTCTGTCCACTTTCAATATATGGGCCATAGAAAATTGATTTAAAGAATACTTAAAGCTGACTAAAAAATATAGTTTAAGAAAAAGTATTCCCATTCCCAAAAAAAAAAAAGTAACCGAAACCACAATAAAGGAGGTTATTCCAGAAAATATTAAATATTTTATTATTAAAATCGAAAAAAAAAAAAATAATTTTTCTTTTAAGTTTAAAACTTGAATATAACCGCCTTTAACAAAATCAAAATTTCAAAGATATTGACCCATTAGTTTTATTTTTATAAGCTGAAATGTATGTACTAAATTTTTCTTTTTCGAAATCTCTCAAAATGGCTTTTGATGTAGGTACTCAAGAAGATCTACAGCCCATATTATGTTGCTTTTCGAGTGAACATAAAAAGTGCCATTTTATAGCAGAGTATTATCAAACTTTTAAAGTTTATTTAAATTTGGTTAAAATATTTTTTAATTAATGTCCATATTAACCAATTAAAATTATTATTAACCTTAGTTATAATTAATTAAATATTTATAGAATTTTTATTTTTACTTTTTAAACATATTGAATTTATATTGTTAAATCAAATACAATATTAATTTATAATTAAATATTTTATTACTACATTTCATTAGTTTATTAATTATTTACACTTTATTGCTAGTATTTTTATTGTTTATTGCGTACAAAACGTACAAATTAATCAATGTCTGCTTTTGCGTCTCCAAGTCAACTATAGCTGACTTAACATACTTAATAAGAATTCAATAAACTTTGCACTTGAAATTTAGAAGAATTAAAAAAGTGATAATCGTATGTAAATCTAGTGAATAGACAATAGAAAAAAAAAGTAGGTCAAAACTAGTAATATAAAAAAAAAAATTCAAAATCAAGTTCAAGACTACTAAAAATAAATGTATTACAGCTAGTTAGTCTATATAGAAGCGTATATTTTTAAAAATTAACAGTGTAATTGATAATATTGTAGACAAATTATAAAACAATTTAATGACTAACAAACGTATTTTGAACTTTATGACTATTGACAAAACTAAAAAAATGAAATCATGTAAAAAGTCAGTTTTTTATTATTTTGACATTACCCAGCAAAAACTTTTTGGTTTTCGGTAATAACAACTACTTATTAAAGTAGTTTCTTGGTAATGAGGCGTCATTATTATTTGCCTACTTTGTATTACATTAATAAGTACTCAATAGTATAATAGCACAGTAACACTGCATGAGTTGGCTAGAGCGCCGGATTAACAACCAGAAGATTTTTGGTTCAACCCCATTCTGAAGCTGTTAGTTTTTTATAACAAAATGTCTAAAAAAATATTTTAAACTAAATAGAGTTTTTGTCGTTTAGAATGCTATGTGCGAGATGGTGTGCTGGGTAAGACGTTAGTCAGTAAAAACGAATGGTTAGTGTGTGTCCAAGTTCGAGTCTCACTGACGGCAAAATTTTTTTGTTTTTCTTTTTATTTTTGTTTTCGTTTAGGTACATATTTTTGAGTACCCATAGAGTCAAAAAGTAACTACATGAATTTGTGGACAAGTCGAACAAAAATAACTAGTTATTCAGGCAAAAAATAAGTAGTTTATTTCTGTTTTTAATTATATCTTCTAGCTTACCAGGAAAGCAAAGTTTTTGCTGGGTAGCTCTGTTGCAGTCAGTGATGGGATTTGAAAAATTTTATTTAGCGCCAAGTTAGAATCGAAAATGTGAAAAGAAGGGTTGAAAAAAGCCAAATATAATTTTTAGAGAATTAAACCAAATTAAAAGTAAAAGAAAATATAAAATCTCTTGGCAATCGAGCAAAAATTAAAGACAAATTATTTAAGGCCATCAAAATTAGGCGAAAAAAAAATTATATTATACCTTGATATAAACGATAGTAAATTGAACTTAGCGTATACAACATAAGCCAACATAATCCATAATTGTATAGAAAAAACCAAGGAGTATTGCGCATTTAAAATTTATTACCAACAGAGGATACCAACATAAGTGGCCGTGTAGAATCATATTCAATTGTTCGTAGAAAGTTGAAATTTGGCCAAGATGTTATATATTTATATATTATATTTCATAATAGCTCGCTAAAAAGAATTTTGGACCAACATAATACACATACTTAGAATAATTTCGTCTTGGTATTCTGTAAAAGATTTTAAAATCAAACGAAAACTTCGTGTTACAGAATTAGTTTTCTAATATTCATATCATATTCAAGTTTTTAAAACTTGGTCTTATAATAAAATAATTTTCACTTGCTACAAATTATAGGTTTACTGATATACTTATATGAACTCTTAATTCATTGCAATAATTGCTTAAAGTCACTCAAAGTAAATTTGTATCATTCAGAGAAATATGGTGGAATTATTGTAAAACTTTAGAGGTATGCCCTCAATAAATTTAATTTAAAAAAGTGCCAAAATAGTCTCCAAAGTACTGCGGTTCCACTAGAAACCCGCTAGTGCCAATAATTATACAGTACTTGTCAAATTTACAGGTTTTAGTCAAAATTAGTCAGAATTTGTCAAAAAAAAAAAAAAAAAAAAAAAAATACACATAAATTCTTAATACATGAAAGTTTTCTTTTACATCCTGACTAAAACTTGCAAGTCTGACAAGTACTGAAAACAAACTAATATTTCGTCGGTGCGCAGACGAAAAGTTTAATGTAAGTATTTTTGAACTTTTTAGGAGAGGGAGAAAACAATGTATTTTTGGTATCAGATTCATATAAATCCATTTTATAAATTCGGAAATAATCCAGATATATGAAAAAATATTAAAATTTAAAATGCACACTCAATAAGATAAAATTGGGAAAATTATACATAACACTTTTTGTCAGTGCACCGGCGGTTTGGAATAAAATTACAAATTCCATGTTTTTATCAGTGCACCGACGATTTGGAATAAAATTACTAGTTCCATATGTCATTTCGAATTACAGTAAACACTCAATTTAAGCACACGTAAATCATTTTCGTAAGAACGGATTTAGCATTTTATGTATTTTTAATATTTTATGCTTTTTCTTTTTTGCCATAAATTAACTAAAAGTCTTGAAATAAATATTTATAAACAAAACGTATATCGATATAAATCTAATTAACACGTTTATTTTAATTTCTTTGTTTAATTAAAAATTAAAAAGTATAATAAAACTTATGTGGTTTTGTGTCTTCATATTGTCCCTATCACACACATCATATAACTAAATATTTACATATATCGTTTGTCAGGTCTAGACAACTAAAATAAATACATTTACTTTAGTAGGAGTTTTTTAAATTTTTTGCAATAGTTTTTGGGTTAGTATTGTATATTTATAAATATTTAAGCTTTAGAGACGCCTAAAAATTAAAACATGCACTTAAGTTTTTAATTTAAACACAATTTTAATTAAATATCTATGTATTTTGGCCTCTTTTACTACTTAAAATATTTAAACAAATTTTATAGAATAAACTGCACTAAATATTTCTAAAAAGACATGAATAATATTCTGCTACAGTGAAAAACCACTGCAGATTTGACACATAGCGTACGTTATAGGCCTTCTTGAGAACATCATAAATCAGTTTTACAAATTTTTAATACTCCCTCAAAATATTGAGTTGTGCTCAAAAAATTGTTTTTGGATAGGTTCATGTATAAATTTATAACTAATTCTATTACTATTTTGCGGATTTTTTTCTTTTTAAACTCTTTTGGGTAGTAGAATTATCAGGCTTGTTTATGTTTTGGTCCAATATTAAAATCAATGTAATAAATTTCTCATGTTTGCCATGTAAAATATATATACGGATTTTTGACAAAACATCTTAAGTTGATATAAGAAAATTTTCACATTTTTTAATCATTAAATGAACATGTTTAAAACGCATCGTTTACACTAATACGTATTTTTAATGTAAGGTCTGCGCTCAAAAAATTTATAAAAGTGAAACCAGAGGGTCAATATCTTTGTAATTTTGATTTTGCTAAAGGCTGTTATACTCAAGTTTTAAATTTATTCATGTTTAAAAAATATTTAATATTTTCTGCAATACCCTCAAGAAGAGCTCTATTGTGTTTTCGGTTATTGTTATTATTATTATTTTTTTTTTGCTGGAATGGTTCCACTTCTTTTTAAACTTTATTTTATTTTTTACTCAGCTTTAAGTGTTCTTTAAATATTTTTTTACTTTGACCCAATACATTTTACATTTCTGGACAATTTAGTGGTGGAATTTGTTTGATACTACTCAGTTACTTTTCTGTTGCAATAATGAGGAGAGATATCATGCCAAACAAATTAGAATTGTATTTTCTATTGATAGGAAGAAAACTTTTTGCGAACATTTCTTTGTTTAAAGTGTCATTTGTTATGAATGAAGTGCTTTTTTTCCACATATATTCAAATGTCTTGCCAGACCAGAAGTTTATTCGATAATTTCGATTTTTTTTCACACGATATTTATCTTATGCATTACCCATAACATCTGTGATATGAAATTCATGACCAGGATATTGTAAAAAGTCTGCCAGTTTGTAACTTTTGTCACCTCATAGGCATCATTAATATTTTTGAAAAAAATTAATCTCAGCAATTTTCCTCCACTCTTTTGGTTTCATATTTTTTCCAGCGTTCCTATTAGAAACTTTTTTATTTTGTGGTCCTTCAGGACAGCTTTTTTGAAACTTTTGTGATAAAAGATACAGAGAAATTTAAAGAATGAGTCAAATTTCTTACAGAGATGTAGAGGTTGGTTTTCTCTTAAATTTTATATTATTTGGTCTGCGTTTGTACAGTCTGTAAATCAACTTTTTCTTTGTTTATCAGAATTCTTTTCGGTGATCGTAAACTCGCAAAATTGGACACCTCGTGTATAAAATTTTTTAAAAACGATCATGTTTCCTTATATATGAACCGATTTGAAAAATATATACAAATTATATATCATTTTTTAGGAAATTTTGTTTTCTTTTTGAATATATATGTAAACATTTTTATAACACCAAAATTTGTTGAAAACATTTTGCAAAAGTGTATCGAAAAAGGATTCAGTCGAGATATTGTGCAATTATTCATTTTGAATAATGTAATAAATTTTTTATTAATATATAGTTTTTAATGAAATTTTACAACTATTTAGACTTTTTGACACTTAATTCTGAAAAAGCTTTCAAAAATTTCCAAAAATGGAATTTTTTACTTTTTTTGTCATATCCTCCTAATCGATATCGGGGACCAAAATTTCCTATTACCAAAAAATTAAAAACACATTAAACTATGTAAAAAGCATGAAAAAAATAGGTTGAATTTGGGAGACCCAGGTTATCGCACAATTAAAGTTTTTACAATTTTTTCTTCATATAATTTCCTATAGTTATTTTTTCAGAAAAAATTTAATCTTTGAAGCCTAATATCTTTTAAACTAAAAGAGATAAGATATCCTCCTATATAAAAATCTTTCAAATCGGGTCAGCCATAATGAATCAGGATCGTTTAAAAAAAAAAAAAATTAAAGCAAAGGTGTCCAACTTTGAAATCCTGTGGAATCGCCACCTACACCTCTACTATTACTATGTGAAAATTCCCTAATTATTTCCATTTCATTTTTGTTTCGCACACTGCGCGGAACCTATTCTTTTCATGTACAATAAAAGTTATAAGCCTTAAAGTGTGCACAGAACTTTTCGTGCGTAGTACTTTGTAAAAAGTTACGTTCTTCTTCCTTCTAAATCAACATAAATTGGTCCCACATTTACAAAAACAACAATTAGTGTAAAACCACTGCAGGTAATGGCAAAATGCTATGAACAAAACATAAGAAAATGAAGAATTAAAAATATTGCATGCGGAATATAGCAACAATTTGACAATTTCGTGTGGTACGTACATGAAAAATTTGTAAATCTGCCGGGCTTACGAGCTCACTTTCTTATTACTTTATGGTAAATCAATTAGAAAATCTGAAACTGATTTAAAATTTAGAGAGATCTTTAGTATAGCAACTCTCCTCACAAGTTTCTTTTTCGGGTATTTCGAAATTTTTGATAATTTGTAATGAAACGTGTTATTCTTCAGAAGATCTGCAGCCAATATTACGTCATTTTTCGAGTGAAAATAAGAAGTATAATTTTGTTGAAGTGTATAATTATACGTTTCGTTTCCTTTAAATTTTTAACTTACAGAGATACAGTCAGACTAGTCAAATATTTGAAAATATTTGAAGAAGATCTATATTTGATGTAAGATCTAGTATAAATAAGATTTAACACAAAATCTACTTCATTTTTATTAAATTTTAAATAGATATTCCATACAAATCCAAATATAGTTTGTAATGAAATTTTGAAAAAATACCGTTTTCCCACAGCTTTTTTTCAGTGTGTTAGTAAAATGCAACAATCCAACAGACACAGAGTCATTATATTTCAAACGTTTGAAAAATTATGTCTTTTTCTTTAATATCAAAGGTTAATTCAAACCTTAATTCAAATCTGCATCAAAATTGGAGAAAAAATCCATCCCCCTTTTGTTGAGAATGCTATTATTCTCAAATCGTTCTCAAAAGTTTACATTTGAGAAAAAACTTTGTTACTTACTTATTTCAAATCATTCAATTTAAATCGAACCTTTAGTTTGCTGGGAATGTTCTAAATAAAATTGACATTTGTCTTGCAAGAAATATTTTCAAAATTAAAAAAATAACATTAAAAAACTGAATTTTATATTGAAATAATAAATAAATTAAAAAATAAAAAAAGTTTCATTTAATGTGGAGCACATATACAATTTTTTTTAGTGATTGTTTTGTTTTTCAAATTCTCAAGTAAAATCTGCAAAAGTCTCAAATCTCATTCAAACGAGATTTCATGTATAAGTGTAAATGTGGTATTAGCATAAATCACAACTGACATTTTATTGAATTAATTTAACAATTTTAATAAAATATTTTCTAAGTGTGTATGTATATAGCTCTATTTTTATGTTAACAGATTTCTGATGAATATTACCATGGACAAATTATTTTGGTCATTCTTATGTAAATTAAAGTCCTTGTAAATTTGTTAAGTGATAATTTTTGGACTTTTATATATATATTCATTAAAAACAAGTTTTCATGGTAAATACAATATTGCAACTATAGTAAACATATTTCTGGTTTTCTACTTTACTATAACCTTGTATAATTGAGAACTTAATGGCCTAAAGTAAATACAAGAATATTAAACATTTCGTAAGAGTGTTAAACAATCTTTGCCAGCTTAAAATGTGTTTATTAAAGTGCACCGATTTATATGTAAACAAAAAATGTTGCAAATGTACTGATCTAAAATTAAGGATTGATATGTTATAAACTAATCCGCAAAATATTTCGGTTTACTTAATTCGTACACGTGGACCATTTTTAAATTAGCTCCAAAAATGTAGTTTTCAATAATGTGTGTACACAATTTTTAAATTTTTGTTAAAAAAAAAAAAAAAAGAAATTGCAATATGTAATAGAAACATGTCGACTTATACGTAATCAGCAAACTTTTTTTAAAATTAGTTCTCATTATAGTTCTCATCATAGTTCTCATTCTTGTGAAATTAAAATTTTACTGAAATTTTTTACGAATTTTTGTAAATAGAAGAATTGTTTATATTTTTCATAAATTCATTGATATTTAAGTATAACCCAGCAAAAATTTTTTGGTTTAATATAATGGCAACTACTTATTAAAGTAGTTTATCGGTAATGAGGCGTCATTATTATTTGCCTACTCTGTATTACATAAATAAGTACTCAAAGTATAATAGGACAATAATATTGCAATTGCGTGGATCAGTTGTCTAGAGCGCTGGGTTAGCAACCAGAAGGTTGTTGGTTCAACCCCATTCTGATGCTGTTAGTTTTTTATAACGAAATGTCTAAAAAGATATTTTAAACTAAATAGAGTTTTTGTCGCTTAGGATGCTATGTGCGAGATGGTGTACTGGGTAAGACGTTAGTCAGTAAAAACGAATGGTTAGTGTGTGTTCAAGTTCGAGTCTCACTGACGGCAAAAATTTTTTTGTTTTAGTTTAGGTACATATTTTTGAGTACCTCTAGAGTCAAAAAATAACTACATGAATTTGTGCACAAGTCGAACAAAAATAACTAGTTATTCAGGCAAAAAATAAGTAGTTTATTTTTGTTTCCAATTATACGTGCTAGATTACCAGGAAAGCAAAGTTTTTGCTGACCCTTTTGCTTTTAAAAGATTAATTATCTACAATTTTTAATAGTATCAAAATAGACCTTTACAGTGGTACCTTAAAACCCAATATATGTTGAAAAATGTCCGGAATATATACAATTACATGCTTAAGTAATGAAAAAATATTAAGAAATATTTAAATGCATATTCCAAGTGTTAATATGTCTCTACAATATTTTGAAATTAATGTACTTATAACGACGACTTTTTAATGCCATTGAGAGAAATCCGTATTTTTAGAGGTATATTAAAAATGGTTCAGCTCAAGTAAATAAAAATATTCAGATGTAATATTTTGAGAATCTTCATTTCTAGACGGGTACATTAGAAACTTTTTTTCGTAAGACACTTTAATGTATATGTACACGAAATGATGTGCTAACAAAATAAAAATTGTTTGCCTAAAAAACTTCATCTTTATAAAATATTACAAAAAGGAGTTTCATAACTGCTTTGTTTGTGTTATAAAAAATTTTCATAACTAATTGATTAAAGAAAACTATTCAAGCAATAATAAAACAATTTTTTTCTTAAAATATTTCCGTCGGTACATGATTAAGCTTATGAGTCGATAAATTCTGCTATCAGTATAAACCACTAAAGGATTGATTGAATTTTATTTATTCATTTAGAATTAAAATACATTTTGTGGAAATTTTTTATTCTGAGATACAGACAAAAATACTAAAGATTAACAAATATGTATTTGCAAAACAAAATTAGCAAAAAAAAAAAAAAAAAGCTAAGCTATTAAATAATTTAATCTTAATGGAAAAATTTCAGGCATCAAAACGGAGACACACGACCGAAAAAAGAAATGATGAAATTATTTAAAACATGTATTTAATTAGTCATTGTAATCAATGAACGAATAACATAATAATTAATACCTTGACATAGAATTATTCAATATTAATAGAAAACAGAATAGAAACATAACTATTATCATCATTTCAGTATTAAAAAATGTATAGAAGACGTGCTAAAAATATTTTAAGAAAAACAAAAAAAAAAAAAACTTTTAGAAAAATACCCTTCAAGAGCGTCATTTAAATACACTTGATAACAATCTAATAATTTAAATATTTAAATCGCAAAAAAAAAAACACTCAAGATTGAAATGTTATTGGTTTTGCCAAAATGTATGTTTGATAGTTAAAATAAACAATGGGTCCATTCAAAACTCGTTCCTTTGTTTTGTTTATTTTTTTTTATAACTTTTGCCGGTGCTTATTGGCTTTTTAAAATCATTTAATATTTACTAACCTTTTTGTTTTATTTGATTGATTTGTCCTTTAAGCTAAGAATAACCAATTAATTTTGACTTTTTTTTGCATACGAATGCAATTTAATTTTTTCGTTTAATATTCCTTAATTTTATTTATTTTTTAGCTTTTTTACTAAATTAATGTTTATTGTATTTAAAAACTTTATTTGTTTTATGAAAATTGTCTTTACACTCTGATAGTTGAACTTAAACTGGTCTTGCAAAAAATTTTTTATTGCTTAATAATATTTCTTTGCTCCAAACAAATACATTGTTAAATTGCATGTTTTGATTTTTCTTTTTATTTTTTGAAGTGTATGTGTTAATTCTAGTTAGTACCTCTATACTATACTAGTTAGTATAATACAAATATACACGCTTAAAATTTGTTAATGTGAATGTGTGTATAAGTGTGACATCTAATAAATTGATTATCGTAATCATAGTTATTTTGCAATTTCTTTCGTTTAACAGTAGCCGGCCGCCCGCTTCACCTCTAGGTGGTGTGTTCATTTGCATTTTTTTCTTTTTTTGGCATTATAAAGATTATAAATTATGTTTATAATTTAAACTGATTAGAATAAAGTTTCATTAAATGTATACAGTGATGGGAATAGAAATAGCATACTCTACTGCTAAGCAAACTGTAGCTTAATTTTCAATAAGATGTTTTTCTTAGAAATTAAAATTTAAGTTGTTCATCCAACAAAGTATATATCTCAGATTTTGTCTCCACCTAGTATTAATATTTTGCCCCTTGAAAATATTGCAATTTTTGGTCTCAAGCTAAGCTTAAATGAATTTAATGCCCAAAACTCATGGTTATACCATTGAATATTTTAGTATATCTGTGGGCTTTTGATAAAGCAATTTAAGTAGAAGTTGAACAAATGCTATGGATTTTGATGAGCTAGAAAAACGATAATTAGTGTAAACGATGAGCATACAGAGACAATTTTAGATTTAGGAATAACGAATGAAAACATTTTTCTATTTTAAGATCATAACCCACAGCAGTTTTTTTCGGTGTCAATTGACCCCTTTTAGACAGAAAATTCATTCTTGTCTATTCACTTAGCACACTTAAATGTGTGAAATTTTTTTACCAACCCTTTGTAAGCGTGGAGATGGCTATTGACACTTTACTGACCCTACCGTAAGCGGGAAGAAGTCGAAAAGAAGATAACAAAAAATTTTTACCAACTCATTGTAACCAATAAAATTATTATGTGAGCCACTTTGTAGTCGTGTAGGTGATTGTATGTTCAAAAATGTGACACCATGTAGTCGTGGAGGTGGCAATAGACTTCCTCCTAGGACATGCCTACGTTAAAATGACTAGTCACGTAGTTACTTTATTAACTACGTGACTAGTAGCTGTAACATTGGCATGTTAAAGATGGAAGTCTATTGCCACCGTTTTTTTTTTAATTCGATGTTTTAGTTGAAATTAAGTTTTTAATTAAATAAGTAGTTACTTACTAGAAAAAAAATTTTAACAATAGTCATTGTAAACACCAAAAGTCGACAAAATGAAAAAAAGTCGCCACAATGAAAAAAATCGCCAAAAAGCAGAATCTTCAAGGATAACAAATCGACAAAAATTTTATTTATTTTAGAGATTTTTTTATTTGATTTTTTAGAGAAAATTTGTTTATTTTGGTGAAAGTAAATTTGTTTTTGAGAATATAAAAAATTAAGACATTATACAAAGATTTAATGTATCTTACATGCTCCACAGTTAATGGCGCCATTGGTAAAGATCATTTCAACAGACACAATAAGAAAAATATACACAATTGTCGATTTCTTAAAAGTAATGTTATGAAGAATGCTGATGAAGACTGCAACAAGATAAACGTTGAAAAGTTAGTTCATATAATTACACGCTGTTACAAAGTGGAACTTTATATTTTCACTCGGAAAACGATCTAATATGAGTTGTAGACCAGAGAAACAAATCGAGGTAGAATTTCCGGCGGCGGAGGCGCGACACTTTTAGTCAGTGGCGGTGGCGCGAAATAATAATTTTCAATAAAAATTTAAAAGTTTCGTCGGCTTACTTTGATCCGATGTGAGCCGACAAATTCGAAGGCAGCTGATCAAGTAGACAATCGACCGGTGACAACGCGCCGCCGACCTTTAGCCGGTCAGCTTGTATTTCTGTTATAGATCTTAAGGACATCACAAAAAAATTTTAAAAATTTCGAAACACCCCCTAAATTTCGAGATATTGTGAAAAAAAAAACGTTTTTAGGGTAGTTCTTGCACTATAGATCTTGTAGCTTTATAAATTTTAAGTTAATTTAAGATTTGTAAATTTATATTGAAAGTAGGAGAACGTAGCTTTTTAACTATATTATCATCTTTTATATACACTTAAATTAAATAATGAATTATTCACCATTTTTTAAATTTATTTCCATTTTCTTTTTCTAAATTATGATTTTGATCTAAATTTTTCTAAATTTTTTCAAAAATTTGTTTACAAAGTTTGAAACGTTATTTGTTTTAAATAAAATGAAATATCCCAATATAAAATCGCTTAAAAACTCAAAAATTTGTTAAGCATTTTCGAAATTTTATTAAAAAATTCTTCATATATTTAAGGACAAAATATTGTTTTTATATTTTTTAGTTGGCTTTTACTTTTTGGGGATAAAATTAAAAATGTATAGAAAGTTTTAGTAAGTTAAAATTAAATTAAAAATTATTGCATCGTTGCAATGGTTTTTGTAGAAAAATTTTAATGTTTCTAGAAGTTATTTGAAAATTTACTTTTTGTATTTGACCACAACAAAACCAAATGTATACGTTTGAAAATACTGTTTCTTCTATTTTCCAAAGAAGTTTAAAAAGGAAAAATAAACAAAAGAATAACAGAATTAGAAATACATTTATGCAATAACCTTCCCAAAAACAGTTTTTTGCGAAAAACTTTTGAGGGTGTATTGCAAATTTTTAAAACTGATTTATGATATCCTCAAGAAGGCCTATAACCTACACTATGACAATTTTCGAGTATTTTTTCACTGTAACAGCGTGTTATTTATCAAACGTTTTTTTTTTTTTTTTTTTTAATTTAATGTCCCCTTATGAAGATGACATAATTTAAATTTATTCCATTGAACTTCTAGTTTATGTGTGCTATTCTCATATTCATAACTGTTATACTACCTAACAAAATGTATATTAAAACAATTTTTTGCTTTTATTTGCACTCACTCTTTCCAGAAATTCGTCGATTTCTAAAATTCAATTAATTTCTAGATGCAATAAAAAAAGAGAGATTAAATATGAATTAGAAAGATTTGCGTTATTAATATTTGAACTTTCAAATGTGAATAACAATTATATGATAATGATAAAGTAACTTTTGATTATGTTTAGAATTTGTTTTGTACCATGTGCTATCAATAATAACACCACTGTACGTGCATTATAAAGTGGTTCGTTTGCTTATTGTAATCTGTAGAGTTTTTGTCTCCAAGTAGTATTAATATTTTGCCCCTTAAAAATTCAATTAATATTGCAATTTTTGGTCTCAGAAATCATGGTTCTGCCCTTGAATATTTTAGTATATCTGTGGACTTTTGGCACAAGATAACGCAATCCATGTCTCGAACTAATCTAATTCGTGGTTTAATAAACATAGTATTCCACTATTGAATCGGCTTGTAGTCCAATAACAGAGTTAAAGATAAAAATTAAGGAAGCTTGGGAAGAAATTGACAGTGATTTTCTTCATATATATATATATATGAATTCAGTGGTCATCATAACCTCTCACTGTTGTTATTCTTTTTTTTAAGGAAGCAACGTTTGCTGTGGTAGTTTAATTTTGTGTTTACATTTTTGTAGTTTGGAAAAATTAGGATTATTTTTGTAAATATAAATCTTAAAATTTATTATGGCACAAATTTTATTATTTGCCGTAGTGAAGGGTATAAAAGATTCGGTAAGCCGAATATAGCGCTCTAAATTGTTTTTTTTTTTTAATCTCAAAAAATCTTAAACTACCAAAAATGTTAAGGAATGGATCACGATAGACCAATCATGCACGAAATAGCAGAACGTAGTGCAAAATATCAAGGGCCGAATCTTGGTATAGCAGATACAAATCTACTATTAGGAATGAAAAAGATAAACTTGAAAACCAGATTAGGTATTTTGACAGGAAAATGGCATGCAATTGGGATGTAAGTTATTCAGGTCTTTGCAGAATATTTAGAAAGGAATATAAGGAAATGGAGTCAGTGAAACATATTGTGTGTCACTGTCCGTGTCTACAACAAAGTAGGCAGAAATCGTTAGGTAGTCGTTTCATCAACGGATATTGTTTCCGTGATCAATCTAGGAAACTTGATAGAATTCGTCTTAGGAATAGGGTGGCTAAGGAACGGTAGGGCAGTAGACTTTTCTTCACTATCTTATTTATATCTATCTCTCTTTTTTGGTGCCACTTTTTTCATTATCTATTTCTGAACTCTTTCTTTTCTTCTTTCCTCTATTCTGTCACTTTTCCGAAGGGACTCACAATAGTCTGCGAGCGGATATACACGTTTCATCTACTGAAACTTGTATAAATCTTCTCAACCTACCCACCTAACCTATTAAACTAAATCAGACAATTCATTATCGAGATACGCGATGCAACTTCATTAATTTACTATATTACGAAAACCATAATCAATTCAAAACAGTTAAGAAAGATATAAACGGTCAAACCCGACTATACGATACCATCCCCAATTGAGTATGTAATGTAACTTAATGTATATTTTTCTATAACATTTATATGGAATTTATGCACTTTAGGGTGAATCCCTTAAGTGGGCCTTTTATGGGAGCTAACGTGAATTATCCTCATTAAATTTGGTACTGTGATTTCTTTTTAATAAAATTTATTTTAGCTAAATAATAACTTGATACTAACATTTGTATGGGATTTATACATGTGGACCGTTTTTCATGAAATACGCAGAATTATTTAGTACTGATATATTAAAATTCTTAGAGAATTTTAATATATCAGTACTGCACTTTTTTTTAAAAAATTAACAAACATAAATTTAGGAGTCTAATTAATTTCATACAAACACTTTCTGATAATATTTGATTTGTTTCAGTAAAAAAAAATTTCATTAGTCTTTATTGTTTGTGTAGTTAAGAAATTCAACAGTTATTGAATAATATCAAAATGATATCATATAAGAGATTAAATATATCATGAACAATAATCGTTTTCTTATTGAAAGATACAATATTTACAGTGAAAGGTTAGACAACACAGTGAGTACAAAAATCAAACTTCAATATGAGGAATAAAGAATCTTGGCTTAAATAAGAGTTATTAAAAACTTCTTTATATACGAAATCTACTGTTTTAGAATTAATATGAAAATTTGGTTTTAACATATGAAACCTTCTTTGAGATTTTTCTTTCCTTAATCCCTACAATACATTATCAAACCAACCACGCAAGAAGCATGTTATAAAGAGCATTTCATAAAATAACATTTTATTGACTATTAAGTACTGATATCCATAAATATGTCTATGTTATTATATTAATTCAATTGATTTTATTATGATTAGTATTTGTCTTCTATAAAAGTGTAAAATTTATTTGCAGTTTAATAATTTCAATTAGAGAAAACAAAATTCATTTATTAGAATACAAATACTTGTTAATAAATTCATTCAGAATAAAGTGAATTGCTAATGATGTGACGTGGTTTTGAAAGGCTGAGACAACATTTGTTTAAACTAGAATTTCATTTTGTGAAATACTCGTAATCATTATTATTTAGTTATTGTGAAATATAAAAAATGCGTAGTAGTTTTTAATTTTAAAGAGAAATTTAAGTACTTATTATAGTATGCTGTAAAATACTTAAGTAAACTACAAATAATAATTGTAATTTGTAAAATATCATATAAACGAATGCATTTAACAAAATTATATTCAATCAAAACTGTTTAGTAACTTGTATTAATAGAGTTATAGGCTTAATTGCATTAATGCTGGCTAAATTAATGATAATTGAATAACAATATGGCATATAAGTTAATTCATTTAAATAAAAATGTGTAGCTATAAATTCTAAACCTAATCCAATACTTAAACGGTTTTGTATTTTCGAGAACCTTGAAAAGAAATTGACCCCTACCTTTAGGGAAACAAAAACATTTGATTAGATTTTATGAAATATATTCGAATAAGTGTTAAAATATAGTGAAGCACCACCAGTTTTTTATTAAAATATTTCCTAATTAATGACTGATTAGATAAGATAAGTTACATACATTAGATTGCAATAAAATTTATCGACTTCTGAAATTTGACTTCTTGAAATTTTTGTTGTAAAAAGATATTGTGTGAAATATTAGTGAAATCGGATATCGTTAACCCGTGCCGCGTTTATGTGGGGAAAATATGACTTTTTTAAAGTTTTTAGAAAAATTTAGTTATTAATTGCTTCGGTTTGTAACAAAATGCTAAAAAATCTATGCTAAAATGCTAAAAGATCGATTTAAACAATTAAAAGTTATTATGAATTTCCCACACTATTAATGTGTTTTGGACTACTTGTGTAAGTATACAAAAAAAAAAATAATTTTTTGAGAAATGTTTAAATAAAATGCTATTTTTATTTAAATTTAAATTATAATTACTGAAAATTATGTTTTTGTTTCTTCGGGATAATTCAAACACTTTCCTATAATCTCGGGAATTCCTGGGATTTTTTTTAAATTTTCCAGAGAAAAGAAGAAATTAAATATTCTATTTGTTTTAAAATTCTATTGCAGATATTTTTCTATTTTTAACACCTTACTCTAAACAGGGTACTTGCAAGAGTTTAACACATATAATACAACTAGAACATTATTTGAGAAGAACGTTAATGTTGCACGAATTAGGTTTTTGATTATTGAATTAGGTTTTTTTCTCTCAGATATCTATGTGTTTGTTTACCTATGGTTTAACAAATTTACTTACAAGTTGTTTCACATTAAATTTTAAATCAACTTTATTTTTGTCATTTTCAAATTTCAGATACTATAAACGGTATATAACGTTTATATAACGTTGGTTTTTGAAAAACTAAATTTACAAAACCAAATCGTTTACATACCTTTTTTTCTCCCCTATATGGTTTTTAATGACACATTCATTTCTTTATAAATTTTTATTAAAATCAAAAACCGAATCAAGCCAAAAATTACCAGTTTTTGTTTGATATAAATCAAAATACTTATAAAAAAATAATCTCATATTGTATTCACACGTACATAAAATTATTTTCATTAGATTTATGAACAATACGATAGTTCCGAAAAACATTGTTGTGAAGAAATTATTAGTATTTTCCAGATTTATGTTTAATTTAGTAAGAGTTAGTTAGTAAAAAATAATAATTAAAATAATAATATATAAACGACAAGCTATTTATATTGAAATTTGTCCAATAGATTATTGTATATTTTTAAAAAGTTTTGGTATCAAAAACACAATAACATCAAAATCTGAGACATAATTTTTAACATAAATTACGAAAGGTACTACTTTTATTCAATATAATTTATTCGTTAATTCAATATAATTTATAATGTTTAATTTTGTTTTATTTAATAAAAATAATTTTCTTTATAAGAAATCATGGCCTTTTTTTCTTATAACTAAAGTTTTAAAAAATTCCCGGGAATCCTGGGAAATTTATTTTCTCGTTAATTTATTTTTTCCATCTGGATGGAAAAAATTCTTTACAAATATTTAAGAAAAGGTGCGTTTAAAAAATGCTGACTCCAAGGTCATTTGAGGGTTAATTTGACTTTTTTACTGCTAATATCAACAAAGGTGTTTCAGTTATATTTCCATAAAATTTTGTCGAAATCCAAATAAAAATAAATAAGTTGTCATTAGGTTTTCCTTAAAATTTTCAAATATTCCAAATTTTGACATTTGACCTTCGTGTTTTAAAGTTATTGACATAATTATTTTCGAATTTTATTTCTTGTAGTGTTGTCTACAAACCTGCATCGTTTTATTTTAAGTTTTTTGAAAATTGTTTAACAAAATTTTTAAAAGTTTAAAATAGTTTTGAGTTTTGAAACAGTCTTAAAAAAAAAAAAAAATTTTTTTTTTTAACCAAGCACAAGAAGGGGTTAGAATTATCCGGCAGAAGCAAAAACATAATTTTCAGTAATTATGGTTCAAATTTAAATAAGAATAGCATTTTATTTAAACATTTCTCAAAAAATTAAACATTTTTTTACACACTCTTTACACAAGTGGTCTAAAACACATTAACGGTCTGGGGAATTCATAATAACTTTAACATCTTTTAACCCAATTTTTCTATTTATATCTTTTTTGACAGATAATTAGATTACGATTTTTTAATATTTTGTTACAAAGCCAAGTATTTAATAGCTAAATTTTTCTAAAAACTGTAAGAGACATATTTCCGCCATAGAAACGCACCACACAAACTTCAGGTCCGATCCCCCGTGCCCCCTCACGGGTTAAAGACATCCGATTTCACTAATATTTCACACAATGAATGATTCTAGAGAGAGTTACGGTCAAACCTACTTGGTAAATTTTGGTGCAGTCTAATATATTTGTATTATTATAACCCTTGTTGATCGGTCCTTCCAAAAGATTAAAAAAATACCTGTATATATATGCTGTAAATTTTATAGTATTTTAATCATTATTATTTTTATTGAATACAGTTGCGATACATAACAAGTAACTTAATAATTATTAACGTAACGAGGTTCGTTTTGGAATTTTTTTTTGTTTGAAAATTTTTTATTTTGGCGTTTTTTATTTTAGCTTTTTTTTCGGTTTGGCAACTTTTTAATTTTGGCGACTTTTCCGTTCTGGTGTTTTTTCATTTTGGTGATTTTCTTTCGTTTTATCCCGTTTTCCCGATTTTTTCATGTTGGTGATATAGGCATTTTTTCGTTCTGGCGATTTTTTCTTTTTTGTGATTTCTTTTATTTTGACGTTTTTTTTTTTTTTTTGCGTTTAAGTATTTTCTTCATTTTTTTGTTTTGTCATTTTTTTTTAATAAAAAGCAACTTTTACCGCATTTGCACATTTATGAGAAAATAACTTTCTAATGGTATATTTTTCTTATTAAAATCGGATGTATACTGTAAGTGTAAAATGGATTATTATATATAGATTATATATAAAAATTAAAAAAGCTTTCATTATTGCACTCGTAAATTATGATTATATAGAAATTAAATTTAATACTAAGTAAGAGTATTTTGTTATAAAATTTTATTGCATTAAATTAGCACATATAAATTGAAATCTACAATATACCTATTAGCTTGAAATTCAATCAATTATATTATCATTAATTGACCTATGAGCTGTAGAAATATCTTGATCTTTTTGTATATTAATTTCGTACAATAATAAGCTTAAAATATTATTTGGCTCGTATGATCATATTGTTTTTACATGTATATTATTTCTTATTTTGGACTCGTGATTTTAGACATGTATACAAAATCTCTAAAAAAAAAATAATTTGTTTTCCCATAATGTATTAATATTTTCTCATCAACTCAATAAAATATATTTTTAAATAAATTTTAATATAATAAAATTGCGAAATACATTCACAGTTACTATAGTGTCGATAAATAAGAGTAACTTGCATATTACTCAAAGGTTTAATGTAAATATAGGTTAGAACTCTTATTAGACTTCAGGTAACTATCATGTAGTGTCTTGTTTAAATAAATTTGGATTGGAGAAAAAAAAAAAGGATTAATGTTTAACGAGCGTAAAAGTTCTAATATTTGATTAATGTTTTGTTAGATCCACGACAAGATATTATGTCACTTCTACTGGAGGTGTCGATTTAGGAGAGAAGTGCGGTAGGCTGAGCAGTTAAAAAGCTGAAGGGTATTGCTACGCATATGTTGAGGGTGAAATGGTCAATGTTAGACCAAAATTCGTTAAGTCTGTTGCTCCATTCAGATCACAATTATGGCAGAAATATTATATTTTTCAGTGATATGATAGCCGAGCTATAAATTAGCAATAGATATGATTTATGGAATTTGGCTTCAAATATATTTTTAAATATTACGTAATGCTTGTTTTAAATTTTTTAGATTCCCACTGAAAAAAAATTTATCGTCAAATA
Organism: Protocalliphora azurea; assembly: GCA_932274085.1. Lineage (NCBI taxonomy): Eukaryota > Metazoa > Arthropoda > Insecta > Diptera > Calliphoridae > Protocalliphora > Protocalliphora azurea. The sequence goes on along the minus strand of OW026519.1, from coordinate 205,203,951 downwards.
AAATGATGTTTTCTTTACTGGATTATAATTTATTGAACCAAACTACTTTTACACAAACATTTTCAAAAGCCAAAAGGCCGTAAGATCAACTTCATAAATTAAACTGCAGTAAAATTTGTTGCATTTAAGAAAAAAAAAAAAAAAAATATATATATGATTTGAAGAGGGTTTAATGCTTATCTATTTTTGCTTTAACTGAGCGATTAAAATATTTTATTGCCTAATATTGCAAAAAATTAAAAATTGTGATTACGGCCTTAAAAAAGTAAAGTGTGGTTACGGCCTTTTGCATTTTAGGTGACGATATACTGAATGTTATTTTTGAATCCCAAATTATATTATTATTACATTATAAACAAGCTTAATCTCAAATATAATTGATATAATTGCTTATTTTCCATATCTTATTGACAATTTCCCTTTTATTCATAATTTACACTTACATTTGAAATCTCGTTTGTTCGAGATTTTGGAAAAACAAAATATACCTAGTTTACATTACATATTTACAAGAGTTTTGTAGATTTCTTTTGACAACAGCTTCTTATAAAAATTAAATGTATTTTACCAAAGAATGCAAAGAATGGAAAGCTTGTCAAAAAAACAATATATATATGTTTTAGTGCTGAAACCACTTTCACCACATATCATAAGCACACATAGTTGCTCAAAATAGTATTAAAAAATTATTAAATATATGAATATGAAAGTAATTGAAAATTATTTTAAATTCTGTTTTATTTTAATATCAAAAGTAGGAACTTTGTTCGTTCAATTTAAATTTCAACATATATTACGTTTATAAACACCTCTTACTCGCAATTAAAAATATTGCGATATCAAAATTTTGCTGTATAAACGGTGAGTTAATATTTTATTTGCAAGTTAGTAACTAATGAAAACTAATAGTGATTAGTCAAGCTAATTATAAATAATGCCTTTTACATTCATAGAACTTTCTACGACAGTAGTCGTATTTTTTCCATCTGGCACAACAAAAATGCAATTTGCGTATAAACAATGAATTATTTATTTGCAATAATAGAAAAAAGGAATGTCAAAAATGTAAAAAAAAAAATATATATATTTTTTCTTTCGATTTGTGGAAAATATTAGTGCTAAGGAAGTTAAAATGCAATAAATGTGCATGAAAAAATAATAAAAAATGTGTCTCTAGTGTAATTTTCCTTAAATTTTGTTGTAGGAAATTGAGACACTTTCTTTTCATTTTATTCTTTGTGTTTTAGTAACACACTAAAAGAAAAATAGTGTTGAGAGAAGATATTTTTCAAAATCTAATTAAATTTTAGTAGATTTTGGTAAAATCTTGTTAGAAACTGAATTTTGATTTGTATGGAAAATCTAATTAAAATCTGACAAAATTATGTAAAACGCATAATAAATTAAGAAAAATTTTTAATTTTTTTTGAATTAAAATATTTATAATTTTCAAGAAGAAAGGGAATAAGTTAAAACCGGAGATTGGATGTCAATACTAAAAAAACATCTTTTTATTTTTATTTCAATCGAAAAACAATCTTAAATATTAATAAATAATATATATATATATATATATATATATATATATATATATATATATATATATATATCATTTTCATCAATTGCCTGATTTTCTTTAAAAAATATATATAACTATATAATATATATATATATATATATATATATATATATATATATATATATATATAAACTTCACTTTGTACGCTGTAAAATAAATGTTTTCAAAATTATATGATAATAAAAAAAAATATATATATATTTTCTATACGCTTAAAAAAAAAAAATTTTTTTGCTACTAGTACTTTGTGTGTCTCCCTTTAGCATCAATTACAGCTTCTTATCGTCTATACATTGAATGTATCAGTTTTATTATATCGTAATCATCGGCTATTTTTTTTCCCACTCTTCTTTTATTAATGTTATTAATTGTGCTTTGTTTTTCGGTTACCGTTTTCCGATTTTTTTTCTTTAGGTGGACCCAAAATTTTATATTGGGTTTAGGTCAAGGCTTTGTGCTGGGGTATCAATGACTTTTCTGCAATTATATAGTAACCAGGATCTGCAATCGTATGATTATGCTTTGGGTCATTATCTTAGTAAAACTTATATTTTAACTTTGCGGGATTTTATGGGTCAATAAAACCGACTTATCGAGCACTGGCACTATCCATATAGACTTCCTTCTTCATTATATCTTCTAATATCTTTAGTTCGCCAACACCCTTGGATGAAATGCAACCCCACACCATTACAGATAATTTTCCAAATTTCACAGTGGGTATTATATTTTTATTTTCTAAAGCCGTCAAGGGCTTGCGCCAAACTTTTTGCGGTCCATCGTGGTATTAAAGCATTACCTTCGTCTCGTCGCAAAAAATTACATCATTCCAGTACTCCGGAGGAAAAGAAATATGTTCAATGGCAAATTTATATCATTTTTTAATATTTAGCGTGGAGAAGAGAGCTTTTTTTTCCTGGCGTCTCTTGAAAAGTATTTATGGTTCTGCAGCACGTTTTGAACAGTCTGATAGGAGATACTTACTTCACATTCATGATTAATGTCAAGTGCAATTCCTCTAGTGCTGTAATTTGAATTCTCATCAATAATTTTTGAAAATTTTTCTTTCAATGCGCCGATTTACTTTTTTTGTTCTTCCTGGTATTGGTTTGGGTTCCAATCTGCCTTCTTTTTCAGCACGGTTTATAACTTTATATACTGTCCTTAGGTTAAGGGAGAACATTTCTGCAATTTCTTTGTGAGATTTTCCTTTATAATAATTAAAATACACTAGCTGTCAAATATTTTTGTTAAGTTGTTTTCATGGCATTGGGTATAGGTAACTGCTGTTGGTGATTACAGGAGTAATTTCATGAATAAATGCTACCCACTATACTTACCATGCGTAAAAGGAACTTACACTCAATAAATGTGCGAAAAACTAACGGATCTATTTTGCTTTTACTTTTTTGATAACATTTTTTGATAACACACACATATATATATATATATATATAGGTATATATATACAAATAGTAAGATCTATTAAATAATTTATCAAAAATAAAAGCTATTCCATTTATTATTATTTTATTGTATCAATTATTCAATTAATCAAATTTTCTAATATTTTTACTAAAAATAATTAAATATGTATTATTCGTAGTTGAAATTTTATTTTAGACTTTTGTATGTAAAATTTGAATTTAATTTGTTTGAATGCTTTGATATTGAGTAAATTATTTATAAAAATATTTGAAATCAATTAAAAATTCTGACTAATAATTTTTTTCTGTGATATGAATAAAAAACAACCATTTGAAAATTTTTTCATAGCCTAAGTTTAAACACAGCAAATTTTCTTTCTGAAAGTTTTCGTTTTCTCTTTTGAACTTGCATTTACGTTCACACAGAAGAATTTACTTCAGCAATTCTTGCTATTTTTTTGGACTCTAAAAAATAAAATAGCGTAGCTGCTGAGCTAACAAAATGCCAATGTTTTAATTCCAAAGAAGAGTCCTCCGCAAAACTTCCACTCGATCTACACCTTCATGTAGAAAGCTAGAGTTCCCTCCCAAGTTCAGCTCCCTGAGTTTAATGATCTCCACCAATATCAATCTCAGTTTTATGTAGAACAGCACCAAATCCTATCTTAAAAAAGTTAGGTTAACAAAATCAATTGAATGTGACAAATGTAAGCTTCGAAAAATCGTAATACTATGATACAGTTAGGCGACATCACTTAGACAAACACTTAGTCAATGCGGGTATGAGACGCAAAATTCTCGAAGACCAAACAATAAAAACCCGCCTGACTGTACTTAAGAAATAATTACGGTGACGCGAGAGTTGTTTCCCAACCCAGAGAACCGTTGATCTGTTTTTGTTTTCAAGTACTAGCAAGTTTGTACGCCTCCATATTCCCTCTCGCTCTCTCTCTCTCTCTCTTTCTCTATTTTTTTTCTCTCTCATACGAAATAAAAATTTAAGAGAGAAAAATTGCCCTGTATGAGCTCAGACATACTGATACTTATTTTATAAGATATTAATTTTTTCGTCATGATGGATATTTATATTAGAAAATAAAAATTCCTAAAATATTTTTTTGAACAAATAAAAAAAAATATTTCAAAAAGTAAAGCTATATTCACACTTGGCAAATATTTGATCAAAATCGCGTAGCCGCTAATTTTATAAAAATGTTGTTTGCGTTGTTTCATCTTGCAAATGTTTTGTAAGAGAAAAAAGCGTTAAACAAAATTCGATGAAATGTCAGCTATGATTAACGATAAGTAACAAAGATTTTACATAAAAAAAATAGGAAATACTTTTATATAGTGGTTACGTCAAATTGGTCAAATATTTGACTAGTTTAAACGTACCTTAAGTATAAGTTCACACACAAAAATTTTTCTTTGTGAAAATGTTCCTTTTTTCTTTTTTTTACTTCAGAAATTATTGCTTTAATTGCCTAAATTGAAGATATTTATTATAATTGAAAAATAAAATTAAAAAGTTTTCGGATGCTTGGTTGACACTATAAAACTTTAAACGAGCATAATTGGAATATAAAACGATTTTACTTATTTAATAGGAAACAAACCAAATAGTGCGTTTAAATAAAATATAACATAAATATTCATAATAACTACTGCCGATAATCAATACCTTCGAAAAATATGTCGGATTAATGAATTTTTGGAATTTTTTCATTTTTGATTTTTCGACTTTTTTCAATTTTGGAACATTCGATTTTTTCGGCTTTTTTCGACTAATTTCGGCAATTTCCGACTTTTACAACTTAGCAATGAAATTTTATTATTACTGACTGTCCTATTTTTCCTTAGAATAAGTTTTAAAATTTTTTCCTTTAAAATGTGGTTGGAAGTCTTAATATCGTCTCTCATCATCACTGACCAATTTGGCGTGATCTTTTTACAGAATAACTCCGAATCTATTGTGCGGATAATAAATGGTATTAAGATAACTAACTGTAAGTGATAGAAAACTAGTAAGAATATTATTTTCGGCTTAACAGAATTTATTATACCCACAATCTGCAACATTTTGTTCACCCTAATTTTAAAATTTCACCTTATATGGGAGGTGGGCGATTTTTCTCATTTTCAATACCAAACAAAAATTACACAAGAGAAATATTTGAGCCAAATTTCATCCCCCAAAGTTGTCCGCCCCAAGCACTATCAACAGATTTACGGACATGGTTTTTAAATGTTACACACGGAATGACAAACCCAATGTACCCATTGTTTTTTGATAGTGGGTATAAAAACTGAAAACAGATTCTTATTCAGCACATCTAAATCATCATATTGCACTTATTTTTATTTGTTTTTGTTGCAGACTAGAGTAATTAATTATAATAATACTGTAAATATCTTCAATAATTATATGTAAGTTATTTCAATTATTTAAGAGCGGTTTAAATGTATTCGCAAATATTAGTGATAAAAAATATGAACCGCATTCATTAACTCCTGAAGTGACATTTTGCAATACTATAGCAATAAAATTTATTCAGCGAAGCCGGTGTTCGCCATACACGAAAGGAGTATGTCTACTTTTTTCAGCACTCCTTGATAATGACAACGGCAAGTTTTTCAAGCTTATCGCTTGGAAAGTAAGCTTTTGTATACTTCACAAATAGTTTATAAAAAATACATCAAAATCGTTTTTTTTTTTTTTGTGAATTGTTGGAGTTTGATTAACGTATCTCTGTAAAATGATTTTGTACATTTTTAAATACTTCGTCGTACATAGAATACAACTAGAAGTTTATGTGATAAAAACAATACTCATTTTTTTCAAAACACAAAAATAAAATATATGTGACTATGTATTTTCTTGTTGCATGAAATAAGTTTTTGACAATTGAATCAGGTTTTGTCTCTTACATAAATATCTACTCATTAGTCTATGACTTCAAACAAATTGTAAAAAAAAACAATTCATACGTATCAAATATGAATATTAAATTTTATTAACATATATTTTTAATATATTTTAATATATTTTTTTAATCGAAAACTATCATAATTTTAAAGTTAAAAAATGCATATTTTTAAAACATGAATTTCTCTGTTTTTCTATGCACATTTCTTTGCATATTATCCCATTTTTTCATGAGTTTATAAGCACATATTTTCCTTTTTCGTGCTTGCCCTGATAATAACCAATAAACCTATATGCATTATTTTTCTTCAAAGAATTTATTATTTTAAATAACTGTTATAGAATATGCAATCGTAAGAAAATAGAATAAAAAAAGTGGAAATATTTTCATTTCGATTCTGACAGGTGATAATTTAGCCCTGCCACATGGGTATCCATAGCAAATGTCTCACGCTTATTAAGTGCCTCCCATTGACTATTATTGAAAAACTGTGAAAAGACAAAATAAAAACCATAAAAAGCTCCGGCACAAATATTTTTACCAATTCTATTTTACGCACACACACGTACACATACCCACACTTTGCCTTGGCAACGAAAATCTATCACCATTCCTGTTTTAAAATTTTCTTAAGTACCTAGATATTTCACCATAACCAATATTACATAGTATACAAGACATTTTTATAAATAATAAATTTTCTTAATGTATTTTGTGAAAAAGAATTTAATTAACCAATTTCTTCTTACCTTTTTAAATGTTGGTTTTAATTCAATTTTTATTTTATTTATTCTATTTATTTTTAATTCTGACGTTTTTAGCTTGAGAAAAGAAATTAAAAAGGTTTCCTTCTTCTTAATTTTGTATTCCCTTTTAAAGGGTTTTCTTGGTTGTGCTGGCTTACTTTTGTTACTTTTTCTTTCGTATACGATGAGATAATTTTGCTGTTTCCTGAGTTGTAAATATTCTCAGAAAATGTTTCGTGTTTTTCTTTTTGTTATTGTTGGCCAGCCAGCTGTAATAAATAAATAATTTTGTTTTATTTTATTTTGCACAGGATAATAATTTTTTGTAACACTAAATTGTTTTAAAATAATTGAATCGAATGCATCCAATGCAACTGTTTGTCACTGTCAAGAGAATTTAAGATAAAATAAGTGCAAAACAGAAAAACAAAAGATACTTTTACACAATAATTGCAATTTGAAAATACAGAGAAAAGAGGAAAACTATTTTCTTTCCATTTTCTCTAATTACATATTACGCACAAGCAATAACTTTCCAAGGTCAGTGGAGCACTGATGAGAAAATAAAACCAAACACAAAAATTCTGCTCCAAAACAATGCGCATTTACAAAGTGATATCATTAGCCCAGTTGATTATTTGTTGTGGATATTATTATTGTCAAACTTCATATCAAAAAATTAGACTCTTTTCTAAGGGTTGCTGAAAACGTCAAGCTCCATAGATAAACAATTTGAACAAGAAATCCTCTCGGGACTGCTATCACCTTGTAAATGCGCCCAAGGCGTAAAACATTTGTAAACATTTTTTTGTTTATAATAAAATTAATGATGGAAAAGATATTTTTTTTATCTATGCAAAAAATATTTTATAATATGCAATTTCATAATCATTAATTAATAGATAATTATTACTCATATCGAAAATTGCCATTTATAAAAATAAAATAAAACCAAGTAAGAAAGACACAGTCGGTCAAGCCTGAAAATGATACCCCCTACACCATTGTGAATATGCATCGAGGAGGGGTCTTATGTGGGATCCGTGGCAAATTGTGCACCGATAAGCGTGGTGCATATTTCTATGAAACATATGTATATGTTATATTATGTTATTTATGTATTTTAAGGTGATTCCCGGAAGTATGACTTATATGTAGCTATGGTCTATTCCGGACCGATCCTCATAAAATTTTATACTGTAATTTCTACTTATATAAAACAAATTTGTGCCAGATATTAACTTGATCCAACTTTAGTTTATTTATTTATACACGATTTATACCGATCTTTTATGATTTATACCGATCTGCATGAAATTTAACTTATAAATTTATACTTACGTAAACATTATTCTTGCCGAATTTCATAATTTTTTTTTATAATAAACACATTTATGATCGTTAAATCCGTATTTAGGGAGGACATTTATGTGGGGGTTAGGTAAAATAGTGGACCGTTCAAAGACGAAGCCTTGTATCAAAATTGCGACCTGTTTTTGCCTATCTAGCAAAACGAAGAGCCTTAATTTATAAATACCTTTAACCACTTTACATAAGTTTATCCAAAAAAATATATATTTTACAATACTTAAGTAAAAAATGTTTGAAAATTTGTTTTTCATCATTTTTGAAATATGTTAAGAATATTAATAATTTCGGTCACAATGAAATAAAAACGTTTATAAAAAAATTAATTCTTTGAAATAATTTATAAGTTTAATAGTACCAAAGTTGTCAGATGATATTAGAATTATTCTTTTAAAAAATAAAATCATTTTCAATAAATATTAAGTTATATAAATTTAAAAAGTGTATTTAAAGTGTATTTTTTGCTACAATTATCGTTGGCCTTTTTAAAGCTGAATTTACATTTATAAACTATACGAAACTTTAAGTACTAAAAATTGTGCAACACTTTTAACATTTTAGTTAATTTTTTAGTATTCATTTAAAAAACTAAATAAAATTGAAATGGGGTGATTTTTGGCGATTTCTAATTAACAATTTGGCAGCAGTGACTCAAAAATTTGACAACCCTTACCATCTCTATAAAAGTAAAAAACTGCTTCTTGTTACTTTGACACTCATCTAAAGCTGATAGCATGTCATTTATTGTATACATTTAGTAAAGTTGGTAAGATGGCGGTTAATTTGTAGCCAACTTAATAATAAAATAAAATTAATAGTAAGTGTTTGTTTATTATGTAATTAAGTTAAAAATTTAATAAAAGTAATGTTTAATGTTGGAATATGAAAAAGTATTAAGAAAGTTTGTGTAAACTATATAAAAATGCTTGGTAAAGCTGTGAAAAATTTGCAACAAGTACCGTTAGTTTTTTTTTTTTGCAATGGATTGAGAGAAAGATGAAAAAAGTTTGGTTTTGAGAGAATTAGAGAATTACCATAAGATATTTTTAAATGAGTGACAATTTATCGTTATTTTAAATTTAAATATAAAAGTTGTTTTTAAATAAATGAGACACAAAAAGATGATAATAATGTTTCAAACAATTTTTTTTGTAGGTAATAGTGTTTCATATTTGCAATAAGGCCGTTAATTAAAAAACTGCTAAATAGAATAAATAAAATTAAATAGCGGCGAAATTTTAGGTTTCCGTTAATTTAAATTTCTGTAATGTGTATAAAAGAAAATACGTAAAAACTTAAACAAGCAAGTGTTCTAAACGAAGATTTTTTGCTGTGTTTTCTTTTTTCTTTTGGAAATTTATATCTATGTCTATTAATATTTCTATTTATCGCTTCTAAATACTACCTTAAACACATAATTTTTGTCACCATTTTAAGTAAAATTGAAATTATGATGTCATCAGAATGTTTTTTTTTTTTGAAAATTTCGCAAATTTTTTCGTTTTTTTTAATTCATTCGAAATTTATATAAATTTTCAGTACAAATTTAAGTTTATTTCAATTTAAAAATAAATAACTGAATAATTTTTCATAAAAATAAATTACAATTGTTCCTAAATAACATTTTTTTTTAATTAACTAATCTTAAATTTCTTAAAAAAACATTTTAGTTATTAAAACTAATTAGTGTAACTTTTCTAAAAATTTTGATAATAATTAAAAACGTGTGAAATTTCAATAAGTTTTAAAACTAATACCCAAGGCATTCATACTCTTCTTGAAGCAAGGTGTATAACATTTAATTTTTTATGTATGACGTTTGACAGTTCCAGTGCGCCCTGAAAATTATTCAAGTGGTTCGAGACAACAACGCTGATGTCATCGTTGGATTGATTGGTGAGTCAAGTATTCGTTTATAAAAAAATATATATTACAAATTTTTTGTATATAAAATTTTAAACACACAAAACAATAACAAGAAAAACATAAACAAAAAGAAAAATCTTAAATGAATTTTTAAATTTAAATTTTTATAAAAAAAAAAAAGAAAAATCCTATTGACATAATTATTCATTTTAAAATGTTGATTTTTGAAATATTATTTAAATCTATGGATACTGTGTTAATAAATATAATTTTTTAATAAATATAATTTTATCAAATTTTTCAATTTAAATTTTATATTTGTAATAATGAATTTTTAATTTCTTTTATAAATCCACGAAGATATTAGTAGATAAGAAAAATTGGGCTATCAAGGAAAATTATATTAGATAGCAAGGTAAGGGTGGGTAAAGAGAGAGTGTTAATTCCATCATCTATATTCTCTAAGTATCCAGCTTCAAAACATTATGTTAGATATTAGTTTCAGTTGTTGTTTTAATTTGTGTACCCTATAACAGCATAGGTGGTTGGGGTATTATGCGTTTGTGCTGATGTTTGTAACGCATAGGAAAAGTTATCCAACACCTGCCTTAAAGTATACTAATCGACTCAAAAAAAAATTTTTAAATCGATCTAACACAAAGTACGGGTCGCAGTTTTAAAGATAACTCAATAATTTAGAACGTAGGACCTTTATGATACAAATTGGTTGTGATCGGTCCATTATTTCACCTAGCCCCCATACAAATGTCCTCCAGAAATAAAGTATAAACATACAAAAATGCCTTAAAAATAAGAATATTTTAATGAAATTCGGCGCAAAGAAGTTCTGTACAAGTATCAATCTTTGTACCAAATTTTATGAAGATGGGTCCACAATTGACTATAGCTCCCACATAAACCCCTCTTCCAAAAATCACTTTAACGTGCGTAAATCCCATACGAATGTTAGTATCAAGTTAAAATTCGAAACAAATAAGGTTTATGTAAATAGAAACAACATCGTCAAATTTTATGAGAATCGGTCCATAATTTACCATAGCTCCCACATAAACTCACTTCCAGGAATCGCCCTAAAGTGCATAAAATAATCTACATGTTAGTACCCACGTATTATTCTGTATTTATATATTTTATTTTACATTTAGTAAAATTGGCCACAGGTGTAATATAAGTCCCCTTCCCGAATTTTTATGATCGTAAAATATAGTCGGTTTTGACCGACTATATTTTTCTTTCTCCTTCTTGGTTTGTTTTAGTTTATATTTAAATTCGATCACAATGATGATTTAATTTATTTTGTAATTCATTTGGTCTGAATTATAAGAATTGATATTTATACCGTTTTTTATTAATATAATTTTTTTTTTTAAATAAAATTACAGTTTCTGTTATAGCTTTTAGAAAAGCGCAGGGTAGAAGGGGACTCATAACAGTAAACTATTTATTTATAAAATTACTTTTGTCTTAGACTGTGTTTGGTTTAATTTAAGTCCTTTTGATCCTGATTATATCTTCTTTTTGTTAATTTTTTACGAATTTATAATGCGACCAAAAACGGAAATACTACCCCACATAAGAGAAAGCAGACATGTAGAGAAAGCAGACCAGAAGAGAATCGAATCCACAACCCCTGGCTTATAGATTAGCTCACTGCCAATATATTTGTGTACATATAGTATTATATAAGAATTATAATTTAAAATTTCTGAAATAGATTTAGAAATTCCTGAAACATACATAAATAGGAATTTTTGAAATATAATTATATATTTCTGAAATACAGCTGGAAATGGTTTAACGAGTCTCTATGTAAAGTAACAAATTTACTACAAATAAGTACTTTCTAGTTGATTTGAACGCTTCTGGAATATAAATTGGGTTCAGACCACTGGCGTATGCTCCTTAATTTTGTTTACATTTTAAATCCAGCACAGATGTTTCAATGATAAATATAAACTCGAAAACAAAAAATAGTTGTTATCCACCCACATCACCGCCCACCTCCGTGAAATTTTTAATTAATTTTACTTTTACGTAAATTAATAAATTTTTTTAATTTGACTTAAAGAAAATACATATTTATTCCATCGAGAAATTTTTGAGCACTATAATATACGCCGCGTTCTAATGGTTGGCATTAAAGAAGTTACTTGTTTAATCATTGATGAAATAAAATAAATCAATTAGTTGCACAAAAATTATTAATTTGTTTTTAACATAATTAACAATGTAGACGTGTCACTAGTCGAATGGTCCCTAATAAAGGAATAAAGGAAAGATAATGATGGCGAAGCTAATTTTTTGTTTGCCAAACAATTTAGTTGGTTTTTGTAAAAGTTATAAACTTGGACTTGTATTTTTCCCACTCAATTTTGCACCGCCTGTCTCCCGAATTAATATATTAAAACTTAAATCCTTTTCTCTTTATGTTACAAGTTTAAACAAGATTAGTATAGTAGTTTATAAGATCCCGATTTATTACCATATATTTAGTTATTGTACCCGGTGTATTTTGAAGAATTTCCGAAAAAGATTAAAAGCAAATGTTAAACTTCATTAATGTCACCTAATCAAACATGACATTTTTAGTTAAATATTCCATTTACATCAGTTTCATTTTGCAGTCCAAAGATTACACTTTATAACACATGGTCTGCTCTGTAAGCCATAAAAACAATATCAAATCTTTAATTTGTTTAAAAAATATTTTTTTATTATATCTACATAAATCACATTTTTTTACTCAATTTAATTTAATCTTGAGGTTTTTGTTAATTTTTTCATTATAAAATAGACCTTATTAGATAAAAGAAGAAAATACTAAATATTAATAAATACAATATATTTAAAATGAAAATTATATTTAATTATATTATGTTTTTTCTTTGCAAAGATTCCTTTTTAATTTGTTTGCAATTATTTAAAGCATGCAATTAAAAGTTTTTTATTTATTTCGTTATTTTGATTTAGAGCAGTCAAACTCTTGTTGTTTTACATTAGAAATTTATTCAGTTTTTTTGTTAAGTGTAATGATGGAGTCTTGGTCCTCAGGGGTAATATCCTTATCGCCATAACCCCAAAGTTCATGAGTACCATCACCGGTACGTTTGACACGCTTTTCAATGGTTTCGGGTGCAACGGATTTCAAATCGTAGGCCCAACCGATCTTGGCAAAGAAATCAATGAAAGCGGTGGTCAAGTTCATGGAATAGTTACCCCATTCGGCGGTCTTGTAATCCCAGGGGAAGACATGATGGTAGTTGTGCCATCCTTCACCGAAAGCAAAAGCAGCAACGGCAGCATTTTGGGAGGGATTAATGGTTCTATTATTTTATGGGAAAATTATAAAATGAGTAAACGTTTTATATATTTTACAAGTGAAGTATGGCTTATCTTACTTGTCATAGGGACGGCCACCGAATTTGTGAGCAGCACTGTTTACACACCAGGTGACATTGAGCAAGAAGCACCAACGGAACATTGTCGCTACAAACCAAGAGTTCATGAATGTTTCATTCCAGAAGTACATGGGAATAACGGTAGGCAAAATGAAACAAGCCAAAGGCATCAAAGTCATGTAATGTCTACAAAAAAGAAATTAAATTAATGCAATAATTTTTTAAGCGCTGTAAAGCTTAAAAGAAAACCTACTTCTTTTGGAACATTAGAATGGGATCAGCTCTCAAGTCCGACAAATCAAGACTCTTGCCCTTGGCAACAACATCGGGATGTTTCTTGCACAACAACCAGCCAACGTGAGAGAAGAAGAAACCACGGGTAGCATTGTGAGGATCAGCATCGGTTTCAGAGAATTTGTGATGAACACGATGATCACGGGCCCAATGGTAGGCTGCATCTTGGAAGGCAATAGTATTGAAGATAACCAAAATCAAACGTAAAGGCCATTTGGCTTTATAGGAACGATGGGCCCACAATCGATGAGCACCAGCAGTTATACCCAAAACACCAATAGAATACAAGAAGATGGCTAACGAGAGTTAAAGGAACATTAATATTTTTCATTTTTAGTACAAAACAAAAGAAGGAAGAATAAAAAAAAAAACTTACAAAAGAATACTGTGGCCCACTTGGCTTTGGCAAAGAACAAATAACCACCATATAAGGCAGCCAAATGTAAATAACCAAACAAAATAATGTTACGCCATACCAATTTCAATTTACGTTTTTCAGCCTTCTTGAATTGCGTAATATCGGTAGCTAAGGCTCCATCGGCAGTATCGGCATCGGCTTCGAAAAGCACACCAGTTTGTTTAGAAGCGCCCAATTCAGTGGTGACCTCAATGGGCTCCACATTATTGGAAACTGTAGTCGAACGTGGCGGCATATTGACTACTTTTCAACTGAAATTATAAACACAAATAAAATGATCGAGGTAATGATTTTAAACTAATCTTTATTACAATTACAAATTTTATATTTAAATACGTGCACTAAGAAAGATTCAAATCAAATTTATAATTAAATATGAAATTCAATTAATTCTTATTTGAACTTTTAAAAGCATGAAAAAAAAAACATATTTAAGCGATAATTTTTAAAATAAGTACGTAAAAAACTCAAAAGACAACTAAAAGTCAAAAGTTGTTTTTCTAAAGTAATAATCAAGAAATAATAAAGAATTAAATCATTTGAATAATTTTTATTAATCTATTGAAATGGATTAGAGAAAAATATTATTCATTTGAATTAATTTATTTCCATAACTGCCTTATTAGGTACATATGTTGTGAAATTCTTAATATTGTAATAATTCTAAATGAAAATTTTGCAATAGGTACTATTTTTTGTGCCAATTTGAGCAGTCTCTTTCTCTCTTTGAAGTTTAATGAACTCTAGCCAGACAGCAAATATTCTAGAAATTTTAATTGGCAATTATGACACGATTTTTATACCCTACACCACCATAGGTATTATAGGTTTATGTTGATATTTGTAATGCACAAAGACCTCTACCTTAAAGTATACCTACCGCTCGATTAAGAATCATTTCCTGATTCTATTTAACGATGTTCGTTAATGTAAATCTTGTAATCAAACTGCAGGTCGTAATTTTAAAAATAAATCAATGAAAAATAGTACATATGCTTCTTATATTATGTTCACACACATTAGTTTTTCAACAAAAATAAAAAAATTATGAACGAAATTTATGTTTGTTAATAAATTTTATTTGTCTAAACATTTTATTTTTTGAATTAGAAAGTGAAAAGTTTGTGAAAATATTTTAGGAAGCGAAAAACAAGCCAAAAGAAAAAACACCATAAAATGATAGTGAACATTGATGTTTAAACTTATTATAGGCGAGTCATCTGATCAAGATCCAACATGACCTATAGTGCAAGCACTATCTGTGCATCACATTTTATATATATAAAGCTTCATTAATAACGTGTAAAATTGAAAAAAATAAATTTTTTAAAAGTAGGCACAAAATGGGGGTAACGTCCAACCGAGATGTAACAAAGTCTATAACCATCTCTGGCACTGGTGTCAAATTTCGTGAAAATCGATTCAGCCGTTTAGTTAATATACAAACAAACAAACTTACACCACATTTCTATAATATACATAAGTATATAAGGATTTATAAAATTTTGATTCTATTTCAACTTTATATGAAAATTTAAATTATTTCAAGTTTTTAGTGTTTATATAGATATAGTATATATGGTAAATACGTTTTTAATTACATCCAATATAATGTATTTCATTTTCATATAACACATTTCAAAACGGGTAAAGGGTATATAAGATTCGGTAGACTCTAACTTGTTTCCATAAAATATGATATGTTTACTAGTAAATGCGAAAAAATACTTCAATTAATAAACTTTTATTTTCGTATTTTTGTCATTCCAATTTGGATTTATGTGACATTGCGCGACTATAACGTTCTTACTTGTTGCATATGAATTTTTTACTTTTCAATTAAAATTTAAGCGATAACAAAATTTTTAGTGATTTTAATTAAAAAATAAAATAAAATAAAATAAATAACATGTTTAAAAATTTGTTTATGTTGGCACTTTTTACATTGTTTTGCTGGCAAAGTTATATTTTATTAATCAAATCAAATTAGTTTATAATCGCTTAGAGACAAATTGGCGTTTACTATTAAATAAAGCTAAAAATGTAATTTTTATTACAAATTCACTATTTTAAAATATACATATATATTTTTTTAAATATTTCGAAAATAAATTCGCAATTTTCGAACATGCACAAATTTAAAATTTTGAAGTAAATAATTTCAAATTTTTCAATATAAAACAGGCTTTATTTCAAGGAAATTGGAAATATTCTATGTAAATTCTATAAAAATTTTGAATTTATCAAAATTTTATTTTAATGAATTTTTATTACAAATATCCAATTAATTTTCCTTTAATCAAGATTTTCCATTTCATTCCATTAAATATTTTTATTTCATTACATAGTGTCTACATTAGGGATTTTTTTTTATCAAGACAAACGTCAAACTTAACGCGAATTTGTGGAAGGTGGCATCAGTTGCACAAAACCAACAATATGACGTATTCATTATTGTTTTTTATATATGGAGTTTGGCAACTGTAACAACCAAAATAATAATCAGCTGTTTAACTAAGGTTACCTTGTATATATTCGCACTGATTTTGACGTTTGTTTTGATATAAATTTGCCTAATATAGACACTAGGTTAAGAAAACCTATATACATAAATATGGCTAAAATGTGCAAAATCACACCCTTATTTAGTTTAAAAAATTTTTATTAGTTTTTATCGTTTTAAATTCGCACTTGACTGTCGTACTCTTGGGTCAGTCATCTTATAGCCATGCAAGATGAAAACGTTGCTAATCACACCATTGACATGTGTACGGAGCATTCATTTGTTTATATGTATTTTATTTATGTACGATTGATTGTATACATTAGAAATATTATTTTATTTATTAAGCTAATTTATAATAAAATATATGTACGTACATGCATATGTACGTATTTGCTGATTAGCTAAATCAAATGTACAAATAAATAAATATTAGACGCAAATAATACTTAAACTTATGTTCGTATTACATTTCACTAACAAAAATATTTTCAGCCATTTTTGACTGACACTTTATTAAAAAGTATATTTTTTTTTCTTATTTTTTCCTAATATAGCATTTTATTAGGAATAAAATGAGCCATCATTTGATAAAATTGGATTAGAATTGTAAAATATATGATTTTTTTCTGTTATTTTACATATATTTTGTTGTTGTTTACATATATTTTGTTGTTGCAAAATAATGGCAACCACAAAATACGCGTAAAATAACAGAATATCAATTAATAACAGAATTACAATTCTAGTCTGATTTTATCAAGCGATACATCATTTTATTCCTAATAAAATATAGTATTTAGAAAAAATATACTTTCTAATAAATTTTGGGTCAAAAATGGGTGAAGAATAAGAACAAAATAAAGAAATTGAATTTGTGTCTTTAATATCTTCAAAGTTTTGCTATAAATAAACCTTTTAAAAAGGTTAAGGTCTTTTCTTTATAATTCAGTTTAAGAGGCTTAAATTGGTTAACAGGTGTACGTGACAAACAATTTTAAAGCATCGAAGTCCGAAAAATCGCTTTTTTTGATTTTGTGGGTATATTGAAAATTCTAAAAAGATGGTGTAATAAACTACTCATCCATATCTACAGACTACACTATGTTACATTTCAAGTGTTTTTTTTACTGTACCACCGTGTTATTGGTTACTTCAAACATTTAAAATTTTCAGCCACGAATTTTTAATTTTTTTGTATTCTTCATTTTGTTTATTTAAATTTTCAACATTTTTTGTTTTTCATATTAAAGCGAAAAATAACGTTTTTTTAATTACAAGTTAAAATTATTAGAAATGATTTTTTTTTTTCATAAAATCTTGTTTTTAAAATATTTTTAAATCGAGTTTAAATTAAAATACAGTGAAACAGATTCACAACGAATACGAGTATCAAATATTTTAAATTGTTTCATACAAACTATTCATTTTTTTAGCAAAATAAAAATAAATATTTGAAATTATATAAAAATATTTTTATTATATGTATATGAAGTTTTAAATTGTCTGACATAGCCACTACAGATAATTTTTTTATGTTTTTCATAAGACAACCATCCTACAAATAAAATATTATCATCAAATTACCTAGTGAACTAAATCTTTTACAAATAAATCTTGCTTTCGTTATAGTCAAATTTGACTTTATTCCCTAAATAGAACAAAATTTAGTTTGTATTTAAGCCATTGACACATTTCGCCGGTTTTATATTTTTCTCTTGGGCTATATAAGCTTAACTTTTTCAAGCGAATATTGTAAAAAAGAGACACGCAAAGTAACATGTTTTTAAATAAATTATTATTTACTTTATTAAAAATTCAACTTTGAATATAATTTATCGGAGGCGTAGAATTTATTATTATCGTTAAATTTTCTATAGAACAATCGAAATTTTTCAGTTAATGACAAAAATAACACCTAGAAATTATATACATATGTACTGTATAATAAAATTTATTGTTATGTCATTAAAAATTTGAAGGGTTGAAAATATAATTTTATTAAAAATTAAATTTTAATAAAAGAAAAAAAAAAAAAAATATAATAAAAATATTTAATTTCCTTTTTCTTTTGCTAAATAATATTGTACAAAAAAGTTCCACTTTAGAAAGTAATCTAAAAATAAAGTGACGTGTATTTGGTCACATATTTTCTGGTATTTCTCTCTTCACTCTCTTTTTCTTTTATCTTCACTAAAGTAATGAAATAAAGCAAACTTTTTTTGTTATATTACAGAGGAAAAAAAAAATAATCGAAAATTTGTACATTAAATTTTTATGTTGCTTATAGTAAGATAATTGATTTATTTTATGTCTTTTTTCTTGTATTTTGCAATTAATGAAATTTTTGGCAAATTTAATTTATAAAACATGCACATACTATTTTGTATAAAAAATTTCTTTTTCTTTTGTTGTTTGGTTTTTTGTCTTCGAACACGATCACGACACTCTCTAAACTAAAACGATCCACTAGATAAAAACAACTAAACTTTTGAATCTACAATTTAATTTGGCATGCTGGCGGACTGGCAAAATACTCGTTTAATGGAAGAAATAAGAAATATACTTATTCTTTTTAGAATTTCTTCTTTGTTGTTTCTCATTCGTATGTTTTTTCATAAATTTTATACACTAATAACAAATAAATTTAAAAGAAAAAAATGTGCGAAATTAAATTAAAAAAATAAATAAAACATCAATAACAACTACACACAAACTCTCTTTTTTTCTAAAAGATTCACTCACATTTCTTTTTCCTCTTTTAGTTAAGAAATAAAATTGTACTGTATAAATACAATTGATTAATTTCGGTTTTTTAATTTTCACTCTCTCACACTATTCGATCTCTCTGTGTATCGCGGGTATTTTGTTGTCAACACGTTGCCGGCAAAATATAAACTTCTTCAATTTAATTTAAGTATCCGATATTTAAAGGCTTCTTGTGTGAAATTTTTGTTACAAGCAGCGTTTTATATTATAAAGAGGCTTCTTGTATTTGTGAAATTATCGATCGTTTATGGATCGTGTCGTCGTAGTCTGTCGTTTATTCTATGCAAATTGTCTGTAGTTCACGTTTTTTTTTTCTTCTAATCAATTGCACATTTTTATTAAGTACTTAATCGTATCACAGATGAGGTTTAAAGGAATGCATTCAATCATTAATTCACGTTTTGCTATATACTAATTTACCTATTAACCCTTTCATGCGCAATGTTGCTTATACGTTTTCTACATATTTTTGTTTAAAAAATATATCATTTTAAATTTGTTTTGAACATTTTTATTTCTATCAGGTTACTAAATCTGTGGAGGATTGTTAATAATTTACAAAATGGGTACCTTAAAAAAATTAGGTGTAACAAGTTTTAAAAAATACAAATATATATATATATATATATATATATATATATATATATATATATATATATATATATATATTAGTTTTGTTCTAATAAAAAGCAGAAAGCTAAAATTTTGCGACAAAAGCTGTTTGGGATTTTGAAAAACATATTAGGAAAACAAAATATATTAAAATTAGGTACAAAATTTCATTAGATACGAAATAATGTAGGACTTTGATATTGACATCACTTATTATTTGGGCTTATATCTATCGCGAAATGGTTGTAAAAAGTTCAGATTCTCACAAAATTTAATATTATGAGTTCTTATTATAAGAATCATGTTTCTACTAAATTTTTTCTTGATAAAATAAAACTTACTTATAAATTTACTTCAGAAAATTAAAAAAAATATATATATTTTCAAATTGAAAAGAAAAACATTTTAATTTAAAATTTTTTGTAATAAAATGCGAATACTTTTGTAACGAAAGATTATAGTAAATTAATCCCAAATTGATTATTTCAAAGCTCTGATGTTTACTTATTAATCTCTGCTTTCATGTATCATTTACAGCTTTTGTATACCCTTCATAAAATGTGAAGGGTATTAAAGAAATATATTATGAGTTTTATGTTTGTATGTCTGTCCATCCATGTTTTGAAGTGACTGCTGAAATCAAATTTGCGAAAAAAAAATAAATTTCATTTTAAAATCCGAATTAAAAAAAAATTATCAAATTTATCAATTTATTTGCAGAAATTTGAATTTTTTTGTTAGACCGAATTTTAGTGGAAAACAAATTTTGGTATAAAATAGATATGAGAAAGTTATATGAAGAACGAAATTCATAGCTTTTCAACAAAATAAGTAGTTATATTCAACACAGTACTATATTCGATACCGCCGCACAATGGGGTATAAGCGCCAAAAAATGATGATTAATTCAGAGAATGGGTATAGGTCTTTAGTTATAATTTTGTTGAAATAATTGGCTCATTAGCACACCAAAAAGAAAAAAAAAAACTTTTAGTTTATATTTTTATCCTAAACCACTGTCCATCAAAAACCAACGTTTCAGCTAATATGTTCTTAAACCGTTTTTAAAATAACTTAATGAAATTTCGTATATGATCTTTTGTTGGGTTAGTAAATAGCATATTAAAATTGGTTATAATCACTGAGATCCCATAAAAAATTTCTCGGAAATAGGTCTAACGCTTATAAAAGTCTTAAATATGTATAAAATTCATAACAACAAAGTTTAGTCTAAGCAAAAATCATACCACTAAATTTCATATGTATCGAGCCATAATTTACCGGCATAATTTCTTTATAAATGTTCGCATAAAGTGATAAAATTTAGTACAAATAAATTTTATTAAGGAATAAATCTTAAAGTCAAATTTATATATATCATAACATCTGCATATTAAATTTATTTCCTATTAGAAAAAGTGTTAAAAATACTTCCTAGCGTTTGATATATGCGAATGAATATATTGATTAACTGCTGACATTTTAAATACAATATTTTTTACAGATGGATTCAAAATTTACTTATTTGGACTCTTATGTGAAAATTACTGATATCCAGACTTCATCAGTTAATTAATATATTCCATCCCGTATTTCTAGGCTTGTACGCACCAAAGTTCAGTGGATATTAAAGTTCCACACATTCTGAGGAAGAAAATTAAAGATTTTAGTTTTTTTAAACTGTTTAGCGATAGATAGAAAGGGTATATTGGAAGGCCTCTTGGAGAGAAGAAACAAACTGATCCTCTGGTCAGTCGCTTTCGCTTGAACTTCCAAAATTTTAATTTATTTGTATTTATTTTCCATTTTTGCTAGTATTTCTATACTTTTTGCTGGTAGAAGATAAATATATTAGGCAAATGTTATGACGATTGCTTTTTCACAAATTTTAGTTGTTTTTTTTGCTCACTGTAGATCTCTTTTTAAATTAAGCAAATAAATAAGTTAAATCAACTTTAAGTTAAATATTTGTTTTCTGGTTACTATACTCGTATATTCCAAAAGCGAGTTTTTTTTGGTCCGTATTTTTTTTTCATTTTTATCTATTGTCCTTATTGACATTTTATTCGTAGCACCGTTATAATGGACAAATCATTGGTTAAATTTGATTTTTTTTACTCAACGGACTGTTATAAAGTTGGAATTGTTTAACCAATTAAAGTCAAAATTAATTGGGGAGCTTAAATCTTAAAAAGGATAATTTTTTATTTGAACTTTTGGAAGAAGTGCTAGAATCATTAAATTATGTCTCTTTATTTATGTAAAGGTTTGCAAAGTAGTGTCTGCAGAAGAGGCATATCATAATACTGTTCCACATTTAAAAAAAAAAAATTGAGAAAAAGCTATGTTTCTAACCTATCATCAACTGCTGTTTAGCGGTACTAAAGGACAATTTTAGAATTTTTTGACCAAAAACAATGTGAGTTATTGAAAAATAATGGAGAAGTTATGATTTTTTAATGATTGGACTGAAAATAACTTATACAATGGTACAAAAATGCATACGCGGGATTTTATGATTAATATACATTTTTGGTTAAAAACTTCAACAATACCATGAGTTCACGAGCATGGGAGATGAAAGATATTATTTTTAAATTTTCCAAGTATTTATTATAAATATTGCCTACATAAATTTATTAGGCAGTGAGTCCATAAGCTTTACTGATGAATTTCATGCTAAAATTAGATTTTCCAGCAAAATAATGCCTCGATGTTACTAGCTCGAGCTCCAAGAGCGTTTTTTGAGTATTGATTTCCAGACCTTTATAACATAAAGGATTTCCGCAGAATACTGACTGTCAAGATATATTTAGATTCTGATCTATATGACAATATTAAGCGGCTTAAATTGATTTTGAATGTAAGTATACTAAAACTTCGACATATATTTTAAGGAAATGCATCGAATCTGTGTTACGACGGGTGCACCTGGTAATATTAGGGCAATACAATTCCTTAATAACAATGATGAACATTGAAAATTAACGTTATTTACATGAATAATTTTTATAAAATTGTTGCCGTGTACATATAATTATTTTCTATAAAAATTTTAAAAATCAATTAATTTTTGCCACAAAATATTAATAAGAAATAAAATTTATATCTGAATTTTAAAGTTCTAATAAACATAAAAACTATAAAAAGATTTGCATTTGAAATGCATATTTTTAAAGAAAAGACATAACTTTGTAGGTGAGTACTTACAGCAAGCATATTTTCTTTGGAAATTTTTTTCTTCCAAAATCTTAAAAAATCCGCAAAATATTTTTTAGGAATTTCATACTACACATATTAAGTAAAAATACAATATTTTTATTTTCACTCAAGTTCATCTAAAAACTTTTTGAACATCTAAATATATTTTTTTTAATAAGCACTTTTTATGAAATAATATGGAAAAGCATAAACTTGAAAAACCAAAATTTTCAGTTCTAACCACTCTGTTTAAAAATTGAAAAAAAAAATCTTTTACTTTGATGGAGCATTTTCTTTTAATAAGTACTTTGTACCAAATTTTATGAAGATCGGTCCACAACTGACCATAGTTTCCATATAAACCCCTCTTCCGAAAATCACTTTAACGTGCATAAATCCCATACGAATGTTAGTATCAAGTTAATATTCGACACAAATAAGTTTTATGTAAATATAAACAACATTGTCAAATTTTATAAGAATCGGTCCATAATTCACCATAGCTCCCATACAAACCCACTTCCAGTAATCGCCCTAAAGTGCATAAAATCATCTAGATGTTAATATCAGCGCATTTTTCTGTATTTGTATATTTTATTTTACATTTTACATTTTACATGTAGAATTTTTATGCTCGTACACAATGGTGTAGGGTATCATATAGTCGGCCGACTATATCTTTCTTTCTCGTTTTTTTTTTGTTTATTAAAAAATAAATCAAACATACTGTGCTGTCTGTCTTACTGTTTTATTACAAGAGAAATAAAAAGCAAAGCCAAATATTAATTTTAATGAAACATATTATTTTTTTGCATGAGTTGTCATTCGTAGAACCAACAATATGTTTTTCCAAATCAAGTTAAAAATCTTCCAATTTGTTTTTTATTTAAAATTGAATATAAGAAGGTGAATATTTTTTCTTATCTCCTTCAAACCCAAATTATAAATAAAAAATGATCTAAATTTTACATTATATCTTTTTAAAATGACGTTTATGGTTGTAACTGAAAAAGGACATTTTGTCAGTAAATTTTATTTTGCAAGTTTCTTTATTTTAATTCATTTAACATAAAATGTTATCTTCATTTAATTAACACCTAAATTTATCAGTAAAAATTTCCTATATCCGTTATTTTTAATAAATAAAAATTTTTCTCTTAATCTCTTAAACACATTAAATTTGTTGTTATAAGTAACTATTTAAATAAAAAAAAATTATTTATTTTTTTTTTTTTTCATTCATATAACATTTTAGGAAATAAACAATTATAAATTATGAAACGTCAAATCCAATACGAAAAAATGCGATTAATAATTTCTTTGCTATAACGCATTTGCAAAAATAAAGAGCAATAAAAAACCTTACAAGTACGTATATTTATTTATTTATTAAAATTTTCTTATTATTGGTACCCTTCAGACATTTGGTTTAGCACATGCAAAGACGTTGGTGTACCAATGTCCAATGTACAAACAGAGTTGGAAAGGAATGAAATCAATTCTAACAGTTGATTTATTTTTTCATTTAATGTGGATTCACATTAATTAGATAATAGGAAACCTCATTCAGACTCAGACAGGCTAAAAGTTTTGTAACGCTTTTCCTGAGTAAATGAAAAAATTAAAAAAACTCCCAATAGCTATTGTAGTTAATTAAGAACGATCTTAGAGTACTAACGGGATTATGTTATTATCCCATTTTGAGGTCATGAGGTTGAACATTTTACTTTACTTTAACACTTTATAAAATTTTAAAAAAACTGCGGTTCTAAAGCTTATCTTTGTCAAAATTCAATCAAATTTTTAATTAATGGAATTTTAAATTAAACATACTGCGAAGTATTTGTAATTAATCTAATCTATTCTAATGTATTACTAGAATTAAAAAAAAATCCATAAAGCTTATCACTAAATCCACTCATTATTTCGTACAGGTGGTAATATATTAAAGTTATATTGCAGTACCCGCTAATCAATACAAACATGTATAAACAAATAAAAAAATAAATAAACGTTTGTTATTTTTTTTTTTTTTCAACAAATTTGCAATTTATTATTTATTTTTCATTACACTATCTGTCAAGTTTAAGGTTTATAATTGTATTTATGCGCAAATGTTTGTATTTATTTACTTAGTATAAGTTGACATTAAGGAGTTTGTAAAAACCTGTCGTCGTATCTTCTTTCATTCTACAAATATTACAGATAAAGTTTTATTAAATATATTATGAATTTTTAATAAATTTGTCTATTTAATTTTCTTTTCAAATGGTTATGTCGAAAAAATCTATAAAACACTCTTAAAACCAATGATATTTGTAAAAAAGATAAATGATGAAATATTTTATTAATCGAGAATATATATATATATATATATATATATTATGAGCTGATTAGTCCAACAGGTCAATTTATTTCTCTGCCTCTTTAGAGTTCTGCTATTTTATACAGATAGAATGACTCATTACTTTTTTAGAACTAAAATCAATGTTGTTTTTCAGTACAAAATGGTTTTCTTATCAAATCATTCCATAATAAAATATAAGTATTTTGTAATTTAATTAATCACTTTTAAGCTCTTAGTAATCTTAACAAATAGTAATACAAATATATTTTCGACAGCCGGTCGAGACTTTTGAATAGATTACCATCCTTTGAAACGGCAGTCACGTTGGACTTACGTGTTTGTGTATGATGACTTTATTCGTGATAAGATTCTAAATTTCACTACTGAATTTAATTCTTATCAGAGATATTAATTAGTCAGGTCTGAGAGGGAAATAAATAATACAAGAATAGTATTTCGGTGTCAACAGACATTCATTTCTTTTTTACTAAAAAAATGAAATCACTTGAAAATACGTTATGAGCATTATTGAGGACATCATAAATCAGTTTTAAAAATTTCCTATTTTGTGCTCTTAATGTTTTGAGTTATGTTTAAAAAATTGTTTTTGGGTATATCCTTGTGTAAATATATGTTTAATTCTATTATTCTTTCTTTGATTTCTATACCCATAATCGAAAAAGATGGGGGACATAAGTTTGTAATTCCGTTTTTAACATATCGAACATATTCACCTAAGACCCCATAAAGTATATATATATTCTAAGATGATCTAGCTATTGAAAGCAGGACAGGGCTCAGTGTGGATCACTTAGGGGGACGAAATTTGGCTCAAATATTTCGTTTACATAAGGTTTCTTTGGTAATGAAAGTGAACAAAATCGGTTCATAAATAAAAAGTTATGGGCCAAATAATAGAAAAACTTAGCGTCCGTCATAACTTCAGTTCATTCTTTTCCGCAAATATCTCTTAAATGAAAGCATGACACAAAAAGTTGCAGAGTGTGGGTATAATAGATTCGGCCAAGTCGAATATAGCATTCTTACTTGTTTTTTTTTTTAATTTTTAGCTAAGTAGAAGAATCAGGCTTTTCAACCATATACATTTGTTTATTATTAGTCCAATATTAAAATAAAATTTTTAAACATTAGAAAATAAAATGTTTACACAATATTTCGAGTTCAAATTTATTATAAATTCTTCTATAAAAGCCTATACAACGATGTAATAATTTTTAAGGACATTTTTGTTGTAAACATTTAGTTTATTCAAATTGGACTAAACTTGTAGAACTTTTTCGATTTTGTATGGAATAAATTAATTTTTTAATTTTAATTTTTTTAAAGCGATTTTAAAAAGAGATATCTCGTTCCATGCTAAATAAATATCAGGGTCGGAAATAACAGTTATTTTTGAATTTTTAAACAAGAAACAGCAATACTTCTGTAATTTTCATGGTTTTCTGAAAAAAAAATTGTAATTTTTATTATTTTGAAAAAAAAATTATAATTTTATGTTCATATATTCATAAATTCAGAAAATTAATATATTCCTAAAATCATATATTCTTAAATTCCTATATTATAAAAATTATTCATAAATTTATTCATTCATCACAAAATAACACTTTTATATTTCAGAAAAAAATTTAAATCAGAAAATAATTTTTATTTCTGCTCGAAAAAATAATAATTACAAAATCACTTTTGTTTTTTCCCAAAAAGTAAGGATCACATAATAACTGTTATTCTGCAACTTTGAAAGTCATAGCAGACATAACATAATGGTCCCTGATTAAAATTGCATATGGGCAAAAACACGAAAATTTTAAAATCAATAAAATCGAGTTAGTGTTACAATAATTTCGAATATGATTTTATTTTTGGCAAATTGACTAAATAAAATTGTAAACAAAAAAAGTTTTGTGGACCACGGTTTTTTTTATATTTTTTAATTTTTTACCCATAAGTTGAAACTTTTTGGAGTTAGATATGTATGCATGAACTATTCTCTGGAGATAGAGGAATAATACTACTTCATATGGTACTGCTCTATCGTTATTGAGTCAAAAATTAACTTTTTTTACATAAATTCAAAATGCATTGTTAATGCTTTTTTTGGGGTTCTATCGAAGTCATTTTATATAGAATTAATAATATAAAAAAAAAAAAAAAAAAAAAAACTGAAAAAGAGCTGAAAAAGTCATGGTTGTCATTGGAAGGATGATATTTTATGTTTTTTCTTTATTGCTTCTCTTAAAACTATATTTATAATTTTTTTTTTATAAAAATCTCGTTTTAGCTTTGATAATAGAAGTACTTCTCAATTTTTTAAATTTTTATTTTCTTAGAAATTAATCACCTTTTTTCCTGCTAAAAATAAATTTATTTTAACTTTTTTTATTTTAGTTTTTATTAATTTCTAAAAAAGCGTAAAATATTCACTTTTGAAGTGGTGAAAAAGTTATTTCTTTGAAACAATTGCACGTTTTTTTTTTGCTGGGATAATATTTATTAAAACCGATTTTAAGTATTTTTGCTTTAACCTCTATAATATTTGAGCCAAATTTTACTACAGTAAATATATTTTCAAAATATTATATTTACTTGGTTGCTTTTAATTTTATTTTAATTATTTTGTAAGTTTTCGCTTAGGTTTACCAAAATTTAACTAAAAAATTGACGACTGCAAGAATTTGCTGCAAAATTCTGGCACTGACTGAATTTGAACATAAAAAAGAAACTTTGGTGAACTCTTTCAGTTTTTTACATTCATGCAATTCTATGTCCAAACATAATTTTTCGTTCTCAAAATTACAGGTTATCTTGATAAAAAATCCACATGCGCTTACGAAAAGTCCTATATGTTTTTGAACAACTTTTCAGGAGAGCGAAAATACTATTTACTTTTTGTATGAAAGCCATACCAAATCACATATTAATCATTTTCATAACATCGAAACTAATCCAGATATTTGGAAACAAATTAAAATTTAAAATGGAGGACCAATAAAGCTTTCAGATGGTGCAATAAAAAAAATTTCGAAAAATTACACATAGAACTTTTCGTTAGCGCACCGACGATTGTTATAAATTTTTCTGTTTATGTGACACATATATTATAATTCTAGCTCTATTTAAAAAAAATTGATATTAAACTACCAACTTTAATGCCTGGCCAGACTAACAACGTCGCCACATTACATTTTTTAATATACATATTGTCAACTAAAATGGAAAAGGCCGTAACCACACTTGAATTTTTTACAGCAGAAGCAATGAACATTGTGAAAATGAAAAAGGTCGTAACCATCTAATTTTTTACTTTAAAAATTTTCAATCCTTCACTTAAAAAAAATAGATGAAGCGTAAAACACTCTTCAAACCTATTTTTTTCCTAAATGGAACTAATTTTACGGCTGTTTCCTGTATGGAGTTGATGTTACGTCCTTTTGATTTTTATTAATATTGGTGTCATTTTTGAAGATATAAATATCAAATTTCTTGTGTAGATGTACTTTGTATCAATACATCATAATCCACTAATCATAATTTTGCTTGAATCGAGTTTTTTTTTGCTTTAACATTGTATGGTCGGAGAGGCCCAGCGAAATATTTAATAGCAAACATTTTAAAGACAACTTGAAAATTTTGCAAAATTTTCAGATTTTACTTCAGCATTTTTTAATTGTAAAAATATTGTGAAAACGATATATTCTTATCTAAACGAATTTTGCTTGGGCATATCCAAGGACCTGGGTAAAAACTCTCATAATGTAACTCAATAGCAAGGTTTTGTCAAGATCTCTCTTAAAATCAAAGGCGTCCAAAAAATTACGATGTCTGTAGAATTTATGAACAAAAATATATTTTCGTAATCCCAAAAAATGATGACGTTATAAAATTTTACCCAAAAAGAAAAAAAAAAGAAAACAGATTATTGAGTGATCTAGAAATTTATGGTTATTTTTCAATAGTTTAATCCGAAAATAGTTTTAAAATTATCATGTAGAACTTAAAAAGAATGCTGAACGTTCATCAAATAACATCCTAAACATATTATTTGGCAAGTTAACTCTCCAAATCAAATTTAGGATGTAAAAAAAAAAACATGACCATATACCAGAAAAGATCAAAATCCAGTCGTAATTAAGTAAAAAAAAAAAAAATAATCGTATAAAGTTATTAAAAACAATTTAAAAAAATATTTAAGTAAAAATTAAGAGTTTGCATGATTTTAACCCCTGTAACGTTTAAACTAATAACTATATTAACTTACTATTTTCGGTACTAAGTAAAAAATTTTAAGTAAACAAAATATATTTTTAAATGTGTACTTGCTATCCTTTTTATTATTCTAAAAATTGTGCAAAAATTTAAAAAAAAATTAATTAATTAATTATTCCGTGTAACTCATGTGTCCAATTATAATATAAATAATTGAAGTTTGAAATTTTGAGAATTTTTTTAAACATCCACTTTAAACCGCGATAACTTTTAGGTCCCCTCGCAAAAGAGATTCACACCAACGAATTTTAAACTGGGGATGTCAAATTCATAGCAGAGTGTGTTATATATTTTCACACTTATTCTTACGCTCTTTCATTTATTTAGTCGTTGCTGAGAGCGCAAAGAGTACAAAATGCACTGTAAAAAATTGCTTGGCAATTATCAGTAATCAATTTCTATAATATTAGTGTTTTAAGATTAATTTGGAAGAATGTGAATTATATTTTTTACAGCAATGTTAATAAATTTAAGTGTGAGGAAAGTAAAAATGCAATAATATGTTTAATATAATAAAGTATGATGTAAAACTGACGTTTTCCATTTTTCTTTGAGTACTTTTCTTTGAGTGCATTTTTTTCACGCTCACTAATACAATTACATTTTTAGTCATTGACATCCCCATTTTAAACGCTAAAATATTGCTTTTTATTTGTTTAAGGCACTATCAATTTGCCAAGAAAAAAAGTCCGAAAAAAAATGTTGTCGAGTTTAAAAATTTTTATGTTTTTGCCCACATATAAAGAATATTTCCCCAACATTTTGTGATGCAATATTTAAATAAAAAATTTGATTATATGACAGGCATTCGTAGCTTTAATTTGACATTCATTTTGACTTTATATAGAATTTGTAAATATTTTATAATTTTTTTTAAGTTGTGTATTCTTCGACATTTCTAAGTACTTTCGGGTGCAGAAATTGGAGAAAAACTTAATACGCAGTTTTACTATATATGGTCTCTAGTATAGGTTAACATAGATATGAAGCTTTGTATAAGAATGTGTTAGTAAAAAATTCATTAGAAACAAAAAAAAAATCTAGTACGTGGATTTTTTAAGTAATTTTTTCAGTTGTTTTTTTTTTTTTTGAGCTTCATAACCATAGAATACAACTAGAAGTTTATGTGAGACGCAGTCCAAACTAAATTTTCAAAACATTTACTTTTTTCAAAATACAAAAACAAAATATATGTGACTACATGTACTTTATTGTTACATGAATTACGTTTTTGTCTCTCACATAAACTTCTAGTTGTATTCTATGTTTATATCCATGTTAACTTTGGTCTCTAGTTTCATGCATATAAATATTAATTTATTCATGTGTGAAAAAAATTGAAAATTGTTTCACGTTGTTATAAAATAAAAATGTATGAAAATTATATATTATAGTGTTAAAATCCTTGTTTATATGTAGAAATATTTTCAAATTTATTGTAGATTTATAGAGGAATTATTTTTGAAGTTCTACCAGAGCCTTATAATTTAAAATCGTTATATGTTGAAACAATTTAAAATTTTTTAAAGATTTAAAGATTTAGTTGAATTTTTTTAAATAAGTTTTATTACATAGTTTTGTCATTGTGGTGGAGAGAATTTTCTTCCAATTATTCGCCATAATATATATCAGCATTAAGTGAGATACTTCTCCCCCAATGAATAATAAAATAATAACACTGTATTTTATTATTGTAAATTATACTAATAAAAACAATAATACTAAAGACGAACAATAATAAAAGTAACTAACTGACTGACTGGCCAGTCCAAATTTATTTAGTCATCAACCATAAGTTAAGTACATATGAGTAAAATTGAAACCGAAAACAAAATAATTCTGCGGTCCAAAGTTTAAAATCTCACGTTTTTTTATTTAAATAATAAATACAAATAAAAACTCAATACGTTGTACATTTTCATATGCCGGTCGTTTAAATATAAAACAAACGTCTTTATGCAAATAAGATTCAAAAATTAAAACCGAAAAAATTAAAATATTTGTTTTATGCACACCACACGTACTAGTTTATAGTTATATAACGTATTAGACAATTACACTTTCATGACCTATTTAACAATAGTTTAGTAAATTTTGTAGTTTATTTAAATGACAGACAAAATATACTAAATACATGTTTATAAATATCTATCTACCTTTTGATTTGTTATTTTGGCAATTTGTAAAACAAAACAATTTACGACAGAATTTTACATAAATAAATAATTTCTAAATAAGTTATTATTTTTCCTTGTGGCAACGGTTTCTGCAATAATATTTTGTTGTCGACGCGAAATGGAACAAAAATTGTTTACAATTTTTCGATAGGATAAACATTTATGACCCAGCAACAGGATATTTTTCTAATATTTTGTACTGCAAAAAAATAAAAAAAAAAATCTATTATGTACCAGGGATTCGTAGCTTTAATTTGGCACCCATATTGGTTTGATATAACCTTTTAAATATTTTATAATTATTTTTAAAATTGTGTATCGTTTGACATTTTGAAGTCCTCTTGAGAGGAAATTTTATATTCTGAAGAAAAATTGTAAACACAATTTTACTATATATGGTCTCTAGTTTTATGCATGTATTTAATTATTATGACTATAAAAATATAAGTGATCATAGATTTTCGTCATTTTGCCTCTATCTATCTGCCCTGGTTTAGCTATAAAATTGATTTCAATATTTTTCTTAATACAATCGATTTTTGGTAGGAAATATGAGTAATTACAGATTTTCCTTCTATTCGCTTTATCTGCAATGCATTTTTACATTTCTGGATTCTATATGACTTCAATAATTTAATTTCTCATTTTTGGCTTTTTTTTTTGTATTTTTGCCCTATTACTTTTCTAATAAAAATTCTAAAATTGTTTAAAAAATATATTGCTGCGGTAGAAAATTTTCTGTAAAAAAAAATATATATATCAACTTTTTAAGACTATAAAATTTACTTGATTGTTAACCTTTTGAAACTTTTTTGAATCAGATTGGATAGAACAATAGGCTTTAAAAGTTTTACATAATATTTTGGCAACCTTTCGGTAAATTTAGCATCTCCTCTTTTTCGCTAATTAACAACACAGGGCGATAAAACAAAATTTTTTATCTATTCTAAGTTAATTAAAATACATTTAAGCTTGGTATCCTAAGCCTATAAATTACTTTTTTTTGAATTAACTCTAGTTTTCGAAATACAAATTTTTAAGTGAAACTAGCTTCGGTACTTCTTTTATCGCGATAACTAATATTTACATTATAAGGGGGCTACTACTTCCCCCATATAAAATTATTTCTACAACTTTTTATGACTTTCACTGAAATACTAATTTAGATATGCGAATTATTAATATTTACTTTGTATGGGGACTAACACTCCCCCTGGGCCTATCCGTTCTATTTTCGTTTCATCATAAAACAGTAGTTCTTTAGACATGCCATAGTGAATATTTGATTTGTATGGGGTAACAATTCAAATACAACACCATATTTGAATTTCGGGGCACACGGAATGATACTGTGTAAATTTCAAGACAATCGGTTCAGTCGTTTGTGTGATTCAAAAAAATGGGCGTGGCATCCGATAAAAACCCAGCATAGTCTATAACATCCTCTAGTGCAAGCCCTATCTGTGTCTCAAATTTCATGTAAATTGTTTCACAAATTATGCGCGAAATTGAAAAAATAGTTCTTTTTTTAAAGTAGACGTAAAATGTGAGCGTGACATTCAATCGAGATTTAACATAGTCAAAAAAAAAAAAAAATCGGTTCAAATTATTCAAAGAAATCTCGATTATATAAAGAAAAACAAAAAGTATAAGAATAATAATTATTTTTGTTATTTTCAAGTTTTTAAAATTTTTGAAAAAAAAAAATTAATTTAACATAATATTTTAAATTGTGTTAAATTTAAAATTTTTCGATATAATGTTTTGCAAGTCTCTTTAAGTATTGAATATATTAAAAAATAATATTAATTGTAGGTGATTTAGATATGAATTTTATCTAGTAAAATTGGATAAGAAGTTATTGAGATATGCTGCTGTTGAGATATGTGGACCTTAATTTTACATTTGGCGGTTTATATCGATAACTAGAGTCAATTCAAGATAAGTGATTTATAAGCTTAAAACTTCATGATTACGTGTATTCAAGATGTTTGAGTAATTCCGGATCACAAAGTCAGTGTTGCACTGTTTAATTTATTTCATGGAGCCTTACATTTTTATTGAATTAATTGACCCGTTTGAGATTTTGAGTTAAGAAATTATGGAATAATTCCACTTTTAATGAAATTCATATTAAATAACAGTAT
The DNA here is from genome assembly GCA_932274085.1 of Protocalliphora azurea. Classification (NCBI taxonomy): domain Eukaryota; kingdom Metazoa; phylum Arthropoda; class Insecta; order Diptera; family Calliphoridae; genus Protocalliphora; species Protocalliphora azurea. The sequence continues at coordinate 205,169,864 of OW026519.1, read as the reverse complement.
TTTTATTATTTTTTTTCATACTTGTTTTTATTTATTAGCAGAAGCCTTTATCGAACTTTAATCTATTATCCCCATAGACATTTATATATATATATATATATATATTTTTTTTTTTTTTTTTAGGAAATTACTTTATTGATTATATTGATTTGATGCATATTTGACGCATTTTGTTATTATCTAAAGATAATTTGCAGTAAAATTATATTATTTCTTTTTTTACGACTTAAGTAAATTTGACCTTATTTTTAAGCCAAATATTTATTTTCGGTACAGAGTCCTTATAATAATTTTTAGATTAAAATTTAAGAAATATATACGAAGACATGTTTTTGTGAAGTTTTTAGTGACATAAAAAATATAGAAGAAATTCTTTTCAATACCACTGTGCACTGAAATTTAATTTAAAAATTTATATAACTGACAATGTTGTCCCGATGTGAGAAATCGTCCCCAAATTAGGGATTTAATCTTTTATTTGGGGACAGATTTTCGTGGCGAGGGATTTAGGGATTTTCGTAAAATATTATGATTCTTTACTAAATATTACATTTATTTCATTTTCTATAAATTAAAATTACAAAAAAAAAAAAAAAAAAAAAAAAAACATTAAGTTTTAAATTTTTTATATAATTGCGATGAATTTAATATGTAAACAATTTCGTTAAATATTCTATTTATAAAAATTTGTTTCTAGTTTTCTTTTTAAAGGAAATTTTCAATGAATTTTCTATTTACATATATGTAATGTCGAATTATTTTTTATTTAGTGAAAATATTCTTTGCATAGAAAATATTAAATTATTATTGGTTGCTCATATGCCGTTTACACCGAACGAAAACTAGTAGTTTTTGACTTCATTCGTTTTTTTAATGAAAAACTACATTAATTAACTGAAAAACAATTTTCAATTAATTTTTTTCGAAAACGAAATAAAAACTGCTAAAATAATTATCTATGAAAGATTCTGTTTAACTCATTTCACAACATTAAGCTCTTATGACTCTCTAAAATTTCAATTTATAGAAAAATTCAATACATTTTCTTTTTGTTGAAAAAATCTCTATTCCAATAATATGTGCAGCGGAAGCGTACGTGATACCCCGATGTAGCCAAATAAATAAATAAATAATAAATTGTTTAATAATTCAATATTATAAATTCATTTATTAAACGTGTTGATTCAAAAGATATATAAAAAGCAAAATTGTTATAAGTTTGACTGTTATAAACAATTCAGAGTTGAATGCATTAGGGTTGTAAAGTAAGGTTGCAATTTTTCTAACACTTCATACGAAATTTTTGATAAAATTTCTTTTACGGAAAAATGTTTTTAACATTTTCTTTTTAAAGAAAATTTTCAAAAATTATTTTTTTTAAAGAAAATTTCAATAAATGTTTTTATTATAGAAAATTTTCATTAAATTGACATTCATTGACAAATTTCCTTTTTATGTAAGTTATTGATAAATTTTATTTTATTGGTAATATATATCTTTCTATTGGAAATATTATATATATTTTTTTTTAGGAAATTTTTGATAAATCTTTTTATAGGAAATTCATTTTAAAAATAATGTTCGTTAAATTTCTCTTTATGAAATATTTTTAATGATTATTAGCTATTAATAGAAATTGTTCAATATATTTTCAATTAAAAAAAACTTAATTTTATATTAAAACATTTTGGGGACAAAACTGAGGATTTACATTTTAAAATGGGGAGTTTTGTTGATTTTTAGTTTTAGGTTTGGGGACACAAGGCAAAATTTGTCTGCCAACACTGATAACTGTGGTATCAGCTGTGTTGTGGATTTTTATATTATTCACCACTCATAAGGTGACTCACAATTAAAACAGGGTGGTTATATATATATATGAATAGCTGAAAATCATATGAACAAAAAGTATAGCATATCTTTGGGTGTTTTTTTTTTGAAATCATAGCATTAATATTAGAAAAGCCATTGCTGGACAAATTAAATATTTAAAATTAATATTATAAACATAAATAAATAAATAAATATTGAAGCTAAAGTATCGCGTGATCAAAAACTTTTTCCAAATTACATTTTAAAAGCGCTGCGGCGCTATAAAATATTGAATTGCAAAAACGTTATAACACTTTAAAATCGATATACAATTTTTCATAATTTATATTATGTAGCATTTTGATTACATTTTATGTGAAATTATATTTATAATAAGTACATCTATTCTGTTTTAGTTAAGCGCAAAATAGGTTTCAACTAAAAAATTTATATTTCGTAAATCGTCGAGGCACACTCAAGGCGCTAATTGAAATCGGTGAAAATGTATACCAATCTGCAGCTATTATTATACGTGTTTGAATTTAATGCACTTTTAATATTTTTCAGTGATTATCTTTGTCATTGAAAAATTTATTTCATAGTTATATAATTAATATTTGCAACTTTTTATTTGTTAACATTGTTTAATGATTTTTTTTTATAGTTAGAATTGAAAATACATCAATGAATTAAATGCAATTAAAAAAATATTAAAAATCTATACACACTTTGTTTTTTACTCTATATTCTAAAAGTTGGTTAAATCAGAATTATGGTCCCGATTATGTTCGCTATTATAAAACGTATCGATCCCTCTTTAAATTGTATTTTGTATACCTTTTTGTAGGTTACATATGTGAATTTATTTTTGATTAGGACTTAAAATGGAATTTTAAAAATCTTTTAACATTTTTTTATTTTTAACTACCATATTTATAATTATAAAATATATAAATTACACACACACACACACACACACATATATATATATATATATATATATATATATATATATATATAAGTTCGGACTAGATTGTTATTTAGTTTTTATTAAGAGTTTATTTAAACCTTTTTTGAATTTATTTAAAATTATTTTTTATTACTATAAATTAATAACAAATACTCTATATAAATATCTATTTCTTAAAGAATCTTAATATGGTTATCCTGATTTAAAAACCATACTCTGTAATAATGATATTAAGGATCTGATTTTGTAAAACAAAAATTCGTTTTGACAATTTGTTTTGAAAACAACAAATTAATTTGAATTTATCATATAATTTTTCAAAATGATTTTCTTTTCGTTTTACAAAATCGGGCTATAAATAAAAATATTTACATTTTTATAAATCATTTTCAAAATTGTTTAAAATCTTTTTAAAAGAGCTACGAAAACTAGCTTGAGTATTTAGTGCAAAATTCACATGCCTCCTCCTACCAACCACATTTTAAGTACTCGTATATGCATAAGGGAAAAAGCAAAAACAAAACAACTTTTGATGATTTAATTATCATTATCTGTCTATGTATTCCACCATATACATACTACTTACATACAATACATATATTTTTCATTCCCGACGTCCAGTCATTTATTAACTTCTTTCCAAATTATTCACATCGATCAGTTGGTCTGTTTTCAGGCTGTTTTTTTTTTGTTTGGGTTGTTGTAAAATATTTCTTCGTTTTTTTTTTTTTTTTTGGTGTTCGTTAAGTGCCCAACTCTCATTTGCATATAAATTGTTTGTTAATATGTCAAGGTACTGACATTTGCCTTTTCTTAAATGGATGGACATGGAAACATCTTTGTTTTGGTTAAAAATATTGCAAAATAAAAAAAGTGTTCACACATATTTTAAAGATATAGGATATTTGTAAATGAAAAAGAGAGTGACTGCGTGAGTATAGCAATCAGTTTTAATGTTGAAAAGAGAAGGAAGAATTATGAGTAGGATTCTTATTAATGCATGTACAGGTTTTTCTTCTGACCAACTAATTTTGTTAATAATAAACGCTTCAAAGCAAATAATGTGATAACAAGAAATAATAACGATGTTTAAAAAAACCAAGGAAATTTATAATTCTTAAAGGGTGTTGAAAAAAGATTATTTTGATTTTTTCAAATTTAAAATGTTAACTAATGTAATACTTTGCTACAAATTTTAAATTACTAGAAAGTAAAAATCAAAAATTATTTACACTGAAGATGCATTTTTTACCTAATGTCAACAATTAAAGTTTCTTTAAAATTTAACAAATTCAATTTAGAAATTTGTTTTTCTGTCTTATATTATTATAGTTTCAAATTAATAGTTTTAATGAAATATTTACATTGTTGACATACATGAAAAAAATTAAAAATTTTCTTTAAATGCAAAATATTTTCATAAATCTTATTCAATATTTTAATTTTTTTACCATTTAAATGTATTGTTTAAGAGATGTCAAATGAAATTTTATAAAAATGAAATAAATTATTAAAAATTAATTTTCTACATAATTCCAATAACTGGTTTTTACTAGTTCTAAAAAAATTTTTCAAAACTTTAAATTTTATATAAATCTTTAATATTTCGCTCTGATAATATATAGTTTACCTGATGTCAATAATTAAAATTTCTATATAAAATACTTTATAATTATAGGAAATTTTTTAACCAAATTAAAAAAAAAAAAATAAATTTCTTACATGATGTCATCAATTGAAAATTAAACTTACAATTTAAAGTTCTTTCATATTTTCCATTAATTTATATTATTTACATTATTTTTTATTTTTTACATATTGTCAAAAATCGATATTTTTGTAAAATTAAAGCAAATTTTGTTGAAATTTCAAATAATAAATAAACTGAATTCATTACATTAAAAATTATTTGTTTACACAATAATAAGAATAAATCTGTTAAAAGAAATTGTATGTAAATAAAAATATTTCCATTATTACCAAACCATTCTCAATTTTTACATTTTCTTACACAATGTCAATAATTTATTTATGGAAATTTCTCCAAAACTTAAAATTTTATAAAAATTAAATTTTTTTTACACTGATTGTTTACCTGATGTCAACAATTAAAATTATACTTAAATTTAATATTTTAAAATTGAGAAATTTGTTTTTCAAATGTTTAAAAAAATTACATTCTTTACATAATGTAATGAATTAAACTAGGAATTTAAAATATTTTTATATTTTTTTAAATTTACATAATGTCAAAAGTTTTAATTTTTGTTAAATTTTAATTTTTTTGCAAATGTCATTTACATAAAATATTATTAAATGAATGATTTTAAAATTGAAGAATTTGTTTTATAATTTTTTATAAAAATTACATTCTTTACATAATGTCAACAATTAAGAATTTAACGTAACAATTTAAAATTCCTTCATATTTTTCTTTTAAGTATATTTACACTATTTTCTATTCTTTACATAATGTTAAAAATTTATATTTTTGTAAAATTCTATATTTTTTATACAATGTAAAAAATGGTGTTTTTTTCTTTAAGAAAATTTGTAGAAATTTAAATGTTTCGAAATCTTTACACTAAAATATATATTTTAAGGATATATGGTGCATACTTTTTGGGGCAAAACTAAATAATATATGAAAAGTTTAATTATTTAATTGCAAAAAAAAAACTTTATCTTGTTATGTTTTAAACAATAATATCTTTAAAAATTTGTGCATCTTTGTATAGGCTTTCATAGAAAAATTTATAATAAATTGTACGTAAACTTTAAAATTTCTAGAAGTTTTTTAATGTTTATTCTTTTTTTAATTTTTGATCTATTGATATTTTAAAAACACATCACTTCTATACTAAATGGTATTATTGCTTTTAATTTAGAACCTCATAACTTCTTTAGACACCCTGTCGAGAAAATGATTTTTATTCCTGTTTTAAATTTTTCTTTCTTTAAACTGATGATACCTGCCACTGTAGATGATGTTTGATGATGATGGTGATCATGACGCGAATGATGAGTTAATTTAGGTGTTTATCATACTCTCATGTATATTTTTCTTTCTTTATTTTTTCCTTATTAATACTTATGTTTTCTTGTTGCTGTTACTTAACTGCAACATAATTTGGTTAAATGTTTAAAAGAAAACAACAATTTATGAGCTGAAATCATTGTATGTTTACGTTTATGAATTGATAATTTATTAAATCTTATTGTTAAATCCAGTTTGCAATTAAATTTAAAACAAGCAATAAAATTAAATATATTTTATATGAATATTTATTATAAAATTTTTTTCATTGAATATAATTTGATTAAAGTATTTTAAATTAGTTTAATTTGGATTGTAGGCAACAAATTTATGTATATTTTGCTTAATATGATTAATATTAATTAAGACGAAACTGTAGGTTTATTTTATTATTATGTTCCCAATTGTGAAATGTTATGGCTATTGGAGTTGTATAAATTTTTGTGTAAAATATTAAATGTTAAATGATTTTTATTACTATAAAATATAAAGAAATTTCATTTGTTTTGTGTTCATTGTTGATAAAAAAAAAAAAAAAAACGATAACATTCAGTTCCAATAAAATAGTGAGTTAATAGCGAATGTGTGTTCATTTCATTAACGAAAATTGATACCGTATTTGAATCAAGTTGACACCGTTCAGTATCGAATTAAAATATTTTACTTCTATTTTATGTATTTAAAATTTTTAAACGAAAGGTGTTTTGAATCTTAGTGTATAAATATTTGTTAAATTTATTTTTTAAGTATATTTTTTATGTATATAAAGTATATAATCTTTACTCTTGGTTAGCTAAAGTTAATTGAATATGTTGATCAAAAACTATCCCTTACCAATTGAGCCTCGTTATTACTTACTTACGTATAAAGCAACTAAACTGTTTTTAAAATATTATACATAAATGATAATGATTATTAAAAGATGAGCAACATTATCAAATTATGATGTTTTCATGTTGGTTGGTAGTTTATTTATTTGAAACCTTCAAATTTTCTTTTGCTATTAGTTTGATTACATTTCACATCATTTATATTAAAAAAAAAAAAAAAAAAGAAAAACTCACATACACATTCTTTTTATGCAACTAATAAAAAGTTGTATTCATAACAAAATCTACTTGCAGTAAAAAAAATATATACTTTTTTTTATTTATGCCGGGAAACCTCATCTGAATTCCAGCTCAAGTGATTAATGACCTAATATTTTATAATATTAAACACATTTTAATTTTTTTTCTTATTACTTTTTGTTGAAAATACGCCTCAGGATACTTATACATTTTCTGTTCACTGTTTGCTTTTATTTTATGGCGTTATATGTTGCATTGCATTTGGTTTTGTTTTAGTTTTGATGTAAAGTTTTCGGCTTCACTTGCTACGTGAACAACAGAACTGCTGAAGTTACCAACTATAGATGATTGTTTAGTTTAATTTGGCTGAGGTTTTCATATTGAATTGAGTGACTGACTGACAACTCTTTTAAGTTACAGACAAAAGGACAGACGGATGGATGGACAGACAGAGTAACATTAATTTACCTTTAAATACAAAATGAAAATGACGAAATGTAAAGTTGATTTAAAGATGAGAATGAAGAAAAAAAAAAATACACACTCATCAGAATCATTTTGTGGTTTGTTTTATTTGGCGCCAGTATTCGATCAATTGTGTATTTGCGTTTATTTAAACTCCTTTTGTTGCTGTTACACTTCACTTTGTAATATTAATATTAAAATTGGTATTGTCTGTGTTTGTATATATTTATACGTGTATGTATTGTTCTGAAGAGTGAAACTTAATTTCATTTTAACTGTTAATTATGACAAATGAGTAAGATGTGTGTGTAAAGATATTTATAAATGTATGTGTGAATGATACATATTAATGTACAGTGGCATCTAAAAATGTTAATATAATAATATGCTTAAGTGTCTGTAAAGAAACATCTAAGCAACTGAAATAAAATAAGGTTTTACATAATTATTATATTTATTACAGATCAAATATCATTTATCGATACTTTTTGAAAATCTAACATTAGATACCGACCATTTATTCCCGTACCATTTTTAATTAAATATAGATGTTTATTTTATAATACAAAGTACAATATATTTGATTCAAAATATCCATAGAAAGCTATGATTTTTTTTTATTTTCTAGCAAAAACATTTCTCATTTTTTAGGCCAGAAACAAATAATGGAAAATTATGGACTCGTAATTGGTAGCATATTTTGATGCTTAAAATAGTTAAATTGCATTTAGTACTGGTTTCCCATAATTGTTTTACCCGGTTTTAATAGTTCATTATAGTTGAGTTCATAAGACACCTAATTTCATTACTTTTAAAAGAATTCAAGGGGTTTAAAAGTCTAGAAATTATCACTATACCCAATAATTTTGCAAGTACTTTGAAAACAACTTTTTGTAGAATTTATTCTGCACTTTGCCCTCTTTTTTGTTCTATTTTAAAGAAAAATGTAAAACTTTGACCCATTTACAGTGTTCTTTTCAATAATTTCACCAAAAATATGAAAATTTACAAAAAGTCTAAGATTTCATCAATAATTCGACATTTTACTAAAAGTCCAAAATTACGCAAAAAAAAAAAAAAAAAATCCGAAATGTCATTAAAAATTCTAAATTCTACAAAAAATCCAAAATTTTATGAAAAGCCAAAACTTTCACAAAAAGTGGGAAATTTCACCAAAAATCCAAAATGCAAAAATTTGAAATTTCACCAAAAATCCCAATTACCACAAAAAATACGAATCTTCTCCGAAAACTCAGTATTTTACCAAAAACCTGAAATTTCACCAAAAATTCGAAATTTCACAAAAAATTCGAAGTTTTACCAAATATATCAAACTGTGGTGGATTATTACTTTAAGTTTAAGGATCCTTAACATAACACATCTCAATAAATAACCAAGAAAAAAAAAAAAATGTCTAAGGGAAAACGAAAGCTCTTGTTCCTACTACTACAATGACATCATACACAAGGCGACCCTTCATCTAGGTTGCTAGGGATTATCTATCTCTGGCTCTAGTTGATGACAAAAATTACAATTTAACCACATTGGGAGAAAGATCCAAAAGAAAATTACCAATCCGTCTCCTACTACTACAACAACATCATCCTTAGGGCTATTCTTCAATAAAGATGTTAAGGATCATCCTGTGCTAGCAAAATGTAGTGCCAATGAATTTAAATTGCCTGATCTCATAACGGAAGACGTACACCTTAATAATGATAGTTCGGTATCTCGTTTTGAATCTGGTGAGATACACTGGAGCTAAAAGGATAATCAAATGTTTGGATGTACTCTTTTTTGCCATCTCAGAGCTCTACTCCGTGGTAAAGGAAGCCAAAGTAGACGTGTAACGCCCAATTGGTTGGAGATGAGATGGAAAAAGCCAACAATCTGCTTACGGGAAGGCAGTTGAATGAACCATCAAAAACATCCGCAAATGGCGGTGAAAATCTAACAAAGTACGAGGGCGTATCAATAAGTCCGTGACTTTTCGAACTTCCCTCGTAGTTATATAAAATGCAACACTATTTCCATCAAGTACCACCTGTTAACAGACTACTGTAAAATTTTGAGCAAGTGTCGTCATTTACTTTGCGTAAAAAATAGGATTTTTCGAGATCCTTAAAATAGGCATTTGTTTGGTCAATAATTTCATCGTTGGAGCTGAATCTCATTCCACTGAGCCATTCCTTTAGGTTCGGAAATAGGAAGTAGTCACTAGGGGCTAAATCCGGAGAATATGGCGGATAAGGTACCAATTCGTAGCCCAATTCATAGTGTTTATGCCATTGAGACTGCACACGTGTGCACCCGTGTATTATCTTGATGAAAAATAACTTTTTTCTTGGCCATATGGGGTCGTTTTCTTTTTAAACCCTCATGAAATCGGTCTAATAAGTTGTCGTAATATTCGCCGTTTATTGTTTTTCCCTTTTGAAGGTAATCGATTTGGATTATTCCGTGTGCATCCCAAAAAGCTGTTGACATCACTTTATTGGCCGACAAACTTACCTTGGCCTTCTTCGGAGCAGGTTCACCCGGAGAAACCCATTGTTTAGACTTTTTCTTGGTCTCCGGAGTACAGTAATGGATCCATGTTTCAACCACAGTTACAAAACGCCGCAAAAACTCATTCGGATTGCGGTTAAACAACTCCAAACAATCCTTTGAAGTTGTCACACGTTTACGTTTATGATCAAATGAGAGCAAACGCGGCACTCATCTTGCAGACAACTTTCTTAAACCCAGCTGATCATTTAAAATCGAAACCACACTGCCATATGAAATGCCTATGGCATCAACAATCTCGCGCACTTTTGCTCTTCGGTCGGCCAACACCATATTGTGGATTTTTTCGACAGTTTCGGGTGTACTGACCTCAATTGGCCGTCCAGAACGTTCAGCGTCATTTGTATTTGCGCGACCACTACGACAGTCAGTAAATCACTTTTTTACCATTGAAATCGATGGTGCAGAGTCCCCATAGTATTTATCGAGCTTTTCCTTGGTTTGATTGACGGTTTTTTCACTTTTTCCATTTTTAGAAAAATACACGAGGTTGTATGTTTTGAACAGCTGTTAAACGCAAAGTAAATGACGACACTTGCTCAAAATTTGAGAGTAGTCTATTAAGAGGTGGTACTTGATGGGAATATTGTTGCATTTCACATAACTACTAGGGAAGTTCGAAAAGTCACGACTTATTGATCCGCCCTTCGTTTCTGCAGCACTCGAAAATGTAGCACATAGTTTAAGGGTTCTTCTAGCCAAAAAGGTAGTGATCTCTAAAGTGAATGGGTTCCTGTCATCGACATATACAAAGTTACATGCCAAATCCCAATTCCAAATTTCGATCAGATTTTTTTATATCCATCCGAACCGAAGAATATTGCAAACGTTTTTTTAATTATTATTATAATTATTGTTTTAAGTTTTTGTACACATAATTTTTTATCTTTATAACACTATTAAAATATTAGTATATGGAGTTTATGTAAAAAAGTATATTTATTTCTTAACTGTAGATAAACTTTTATCTTAAACTGTACTAATATAAAAACTCTTTTATAAATGTATCTTATAATTTTTGTTCATGATATTGTGGTTTTTATCATGAAACTTTATTATTGTTATTATTATTTTTTGTTTTTTTTTTGTTTTAGCTCTTTAAATGGCCACGAGTTATTAAGAAAAAATATTAAAGAAGACTATAAAAAAAATATTATAACGAGACATTATTCTAAATTACAACGCTTGTATATATATATATATATATATATATATATATATATATATATATATGTTTAAGAACCAGAGTTTGGTTTTGTTTTAATTTTATAGGCATGTAAATTGATTGATTACTATAAATTATATGGTTTTTAAAATATATTAAACATATAATTAGTTTAAACGCAGAACATTTAAAATATCTGTAATTTTAGCTATTTTTATAAACCCTTTACAAAGTTTGTAAACTAAAAGAGACAGATGGAATTCTATGTAATGGACGTACTATATTTTAATGTAGGAAATAGTAACAATTATTAACTTTTAAAAATTTAAGAAGAAAAGCTCTTCCTAAGTTGAGAATAATATTTCGTCAATATTAAGGCCTTATATCAGCAGCTCTAAATAATAGGCTGAGTAATGGACTGAGGATCTGCTGTAATTGACATGAATATCTTAATTTAACGACTACATGCACTTTTTTTGACGCCTGGTAAGGACTAAAGGCTCATTTTCAATTTTTCTTCTATAAAAGATCTTCTTATAAAAAGCAGAGAAAAAAAGTATTTGATTTATAATGATCGAGACTAAAATGGCTCGGTTATATGTGCTGGTATTAATTTATATCCAAATTGCTTAAAATATTTTAAAAAATTGTAACATTTGTAAATATTTGCTACTTATTGGAATACGTATGAGTACAATTATTAATTCATTCATTAAAATCTGTTTTTTTATTTTTCATTTTTTTTTTAATTGATTTAATAACTTGATTTAAAGCCTTAAATACTTGGTAACTTTTTAACATGCGAAAAACTACATAAATGCTTAATTTATATCTCATATAAGTACTTGTTTTGTTAAATGATGGAGAAGAAAAAAATATAAAGACGAACGAACAAAACAACGATAAAATTTAATTTTGTATGTCTTTTTAACACCACAATGACAAGACAAACTGATAACTGCATCTTAATGTGTTCAAATTAATTTAAACGGATTAATATTCATTCAATACAAAAAGAAACATTCATACATATTTATCCGCATATAAATACGAAATGCGATAAAAAACAATTCATACAAAGAAAAAAAAAAAAATGAAAATAAATTACAAGCTATTTAAAAATTGTCACAAGGGAAAGAAACCAAAAACCTAAATTGAAAATGAGTTAACCAGAAATTAATAAAATGTTTATTATATTTTAATAAACTTCATGACATGAACTCCTTTGATTTTAAGAAAAATATGTATTGTAGAATCAGCGACAAATTTTTTTTAAATGTTAACAATTTTTAGCTTGAAAAAAATATCAAAAAATATTTTAAAAATATGCAATTGAAATGTAAATATGCATTAAACATGTTACAATCAGTAATTGTTCTTATTTGGCAGCACTGTGCCATCAATTCTAAAGTTGTGGATATAGTTGCAGTGTTATTAATCAGCATACAATTCGAAGACCCATACAAAAACTTTCAATCGGTAATTGCTCTTATACAGTGTTAGTAGATTATACATGAAGAGTACTATAACGGAAAACTTATTTTTCGCCAGTCTACAAATTATTATTGTATAAATTGTTTTACATTAGATTGCTTTAATAGTATTTATCAAAGTGTTCCATTTTTACAACTCTGTAATGTGAAAGTACTTTCATTAGGATTACTTATTCAGTATGTGTCATTCTATTAAAACATAAACATAACAGTTTTTTAAGCTTCGAATATGGAGACTTGTATCAAAAATGTAATCATTTGCGGAAAGTTTCAATTCAGTATTAATTTTTAAAGAAATCTGCTGCGGCGAGCCATTGTAGTTTGGTAGAAGTTTATGAGGATCATTCTTTAGCTGAGATAATTTTTCGGGAGTGGTCATCAGCAGAATGGATTCAATAGTAATACTTATATATATATTTTCTTGAAGATCATTTTCTTGAATACAATAATATTTTACATTTCATATTACTTAAATCTAATTCCGCGAAGCCATTAATAGTTTAGTAATAGTAATTTATAGTAATAGTAATAGTAATAGTAATAGTAATAGTAATAGTAATAGTAATAGTAATAGTAATAGTAATAGTAATAGTAATAGTAATAGTAATAGTAATAGTAATAGTAATAGTAATAGTAATAGTAATAGTAATAGTAATAGTAATAGTAATAGTAATAGTAATAGTAATAGTAATAGTAATAGTAATAGTAATAGTAATAGTAATAGTAATAGTAATAGTAATAGTAATAGTAATAGTAATAGTAATAGTAATAGTAATAGTAATAGTAATAGTAATAGTAATAGTAATAGTAATAGTAATAGTAATAGTAATAGTAATAGTAATAGTAATAGTAATAGTAATAGTAATAGTAATAGTAATAGTAATAGTAATAGTAATAGTAATAGTAATAGTAATAGTAATAGTAATAGTAATAGTAATAGTAATAGTAATAGTAATAGTAATAGTAATAGTAATAGTAATAGTAATAGTAATAGTAATAGTAATAGTAATAGTAATAGTAATAGTAATAGTAATAGTAATAGTAATAGTAATAGTAATAGTAATAGTAATAGTAATAGTAATAGTAATAGTAATAGTAATAGTAATAGTAATAGTAATAGTAATAGTAATAGTAATAGTAATAGTAATAGTAATAGTAATAGTAATAGTAATAGTAATAGTAATAGTAATAGTAATAGTAATAGTAATAGTAATAGTAATAGTAATAGTAATAGTAATAGTAATAGTAATAGTAATAGTAATAGTAATAGTAATAGTAATAGTAATAGTAATAGTAATAGTAATAGTAATAGTAATAGTAATAGTAATAGTAATAGTAATAGTAATAGTAATAGTAATAGTAATAGTAATAGTAATAGTAATAGTAATAGTAATAGTAATAGTAATAGTAATAGTAATAGTAATAGTAATAGTAATAGTAATAGTAATAGTAATAGTAATAGTAATAGTAATAGTAATAGTAATAGTAATAGTAATAGTAATAGTAATAGTAATAGTAATAGTAATAGTAATAGTAATAGTAATAGTAATAGTAATAGTAATAGTAATAGTAATAGTAATAGTAATAGTAATAGTAATAGTAATAGTAATAGTAATAGTAATAGTAATAGTAATAGTAATAGTAATAGTAATAGTAATAGTAATAGTAATAGTAATAGTAATAGTAATAGTAATAGTAATAGTAATAGTAATAGTAATAGTAATAGTAATAGTAATAGTAATAGTAATAGTAATAGTAATAGTAATAGTAATAGTAATAGTAATAGTAATAGTAATAGTAATAGTAATAGTAATAGTAATAGTAATAGTAATAGTAATAGTAATAGTAATAGTAATAGTAATAGTAATAGTAATAGTAATAGTAATAGTAATAGTAATAGTAATAGTAATAGTAATAGTAATAGTAATAGTAATAGTAATAGTAATAGTAATAGTAATAGTAATAGTAATAGTAATAGTAATAGTAATAGTAATAGTAATAGTAATAGTAATAGTAATAGTAATAGTAATAGTAATAGTAATAGTAATAGTAATAGTAATAGTAATAGTAATAGTAATAGTAATAGTAATAGTAATAGTAATAGTAATAGTAATAGTAATAGTAATAGTAATAGTAATAGTAATAGTAATAGTAATAGTAATAGTAATAGTAATAGTAATAGTAATAGTAATAGTAATAGTAATAGTAATAGTAATAGTAATAGTAATAGTAATAGTAATAGTAATAGTAATAGTAATAGTAATAGTAATAGTAATAGTAATAGTAATAGTAATAGTAATAGTAATAGTAATAGTAATAGTAATAGTAATAGTAATAGTAATAGTAATAGTAATAGTAATAGTAATAGTAATAGTAATAGTAATAGTAATAGTAATAGTAATAGTAATAGTAATAGTAATAGTAATAGTAATAGTAATAGTAATAGTAATAGTAATAGTAATAGTAATAGTAATAGTAATAGTAATAGTAATAGTAATAGTAATAGTAATAGTAATAGTAATAGTAATAGTAATAGTAATAGTAATAGTAATAGTAATAGTAATAGTAATAGTAATAGTAATAGTAATAGTAATAGTAATAGTAATAGTAATAGTAATAGTAATAGTAATAGTAATAGTAATAGTAATAGTAATAGTAATAGTAATAGTAATAGTAATAGTAATAGTAATAGTAATAGTAATAGTAATAGTAATAGTAATAGTAATAGTAATAGTAATAGTAATAGTAATAGTAATAGTAATAGTAATAGTAATAGTAATAGTAATAGTAATAGTAATAGTAATAGTAATAGTAATAGTAATAGTAATAGTAATAGTAATAGTAATAGTAATAGTAATAGTAATAGTAATAGTAATAGTAATAGTAATAGTAATAGTAATAGTAATAGTAATAGTAATAGTAATAGTAATAGTAATAGTAATAGTAATAGTAATAGTAATAGTAATAGTAATAGTAATAGTAATAGTAATAGTAATAGTAATAGTAATAGTAATAGTAATAGTAATAGTAATAGTAATAGTAATAGTAATAGTAATAGTAATAGTAATAGTAATAGTAATAGTAAGAGTAAGAGTAAGAGTAATAGTCGGGATTATATGCTCCTATTTAACTTCTATGTGAGGACTGCATTATTACGGCGACAGGCTTTCTATCATTTCGATACTGTGAACCACCCAAAAGTTCTAGTATATTCTTTTTATTCCGTGGTTGCAAGTTGCCGCATGGCAGCCTCTTGCAGACAACGAGGAGAGCCTGCCGCGTAAAACAGGAGTAGTTCTAGTATAACTAAAGTTTGGCTACCTACTAGTGCTGTAAAGGCCGTACTGTTCACAATTTCTGCCAAGCTGTTCAACTTCCCACAGTGGATTCGAGCAGAACCCAAAATTAGCATGATTATTATACAAGCTGTTAGATATTGTTATTGTTTGACATAGAAAATTATATGAGCTACGTTTGCGAATTTATAAAGGTATTAAATGAAGCTTCGATTTAAAAGTATATATCAGAAAATTATACATCAAGTTTTGTAGTAAAAGAAGCTCATATAAAATTAAATCTTGAAGTGAAGAGAAGAAAAATAACAAAAAACAAAAAAATAAAAACATATATAAATATATATATATATATATATATATATATATATATATATATATTTTTTTTTTTTTTTTGGGAGAAAGATTTTGCTTTCACAAATTTAACTGAAAATTTAATGTTTGTTTTTACTCATTTAAATATCATCTTATTTTTTTTACTAAAAACATTTTTTAAATCCTCTTTGTATTCTTTTAAAAGCGTTAAAATATTATTAATTTTTCCCATGACCAATAAATATTCCAATTATATTAAAAACTCATAATATAAAACAAAATTAAAATGCAAGTAAAGAAACATACTTTGTGGTCATTTTTATTATTACTTTATTTAATTAAAGCCAGCACTTTAAAATCAGTTAAGAAGTCATTCATCTAAATTTAACAAGTTTGTTGCTTAAGTCTTTTGTTTTTAATGAGTAAATACATGCACACAAACAAACACATGCACACTAAGTATACCCTTATATGTTGGTTTGCCAATTTTTTTTTTTTTTAAATGCAATATTGTCAACACTCATTAAAAACGTTTATGTATTTTATTATTTAAACAAATGGAGAAAAAATAACAAAAGTTACGATTACGCCTTCACTAGCCAAGTTAAGCATAAAACTTAATACGTGACTAAAATTTCACAACAACTAATTTACCACACGCAGTCTTCACCTGTACACCTACAACAACAATAGCGGCCAATAATAACAAATGCTTAAGTTTCGAACATTAGTTTATCTAAACGATTTTCTAAATGTTTCCTTTTGAAAAAGTTATAATGAATTGTTAATGAATCTTGATCACAAACGATAACAGCTAACAAACAAACATATGGTCATATTTGAAAAATAAATTAATAATATTATTAAGAAAATTTTAATTTAAGTATTTATCATAAATATTTAAATATTTATAAGGAAAATTTGTTAAGTTAAATATAAACTTTTCTTGTAAAGTATTTTAGGAAGAGAAGGGAGTTTTTTTGTAAACTATGTTAAATTTAAAAAATAATTTGTACTTGAGCACATATGTACATACATACATACATACATACATACATACATATATTGGAACTAAGAAAACATTAAGGTCTGTCTCCTTTGTATAATAATTTACAAATAAAATATGAACAAGCAAAAGGTCTTGAACCCACTTCCTTCGCTAAACACATTTAACAACACAAACAGCAACAAGTTATATTCGTAGAATATCAACCTTAAATGTTTCTTTAACATAAAATTCGAACACAAATCCCTAAAAACTCTCATTTAAAAATGATGTTAAAGTTGGGTAGAAGCAGCAATAATTTCAGTTTGAAGAAAGGATGCTGGCGCAAATGGAGAGGAATAATAAGAAATAATAAAAACTATACAATAAACACGTAAATGATCGCTTACGTTATAATCACTTGAAAACCAATCAAGGATAATAAATAATCTTTCAAGTTGAGATATTGAAAATTGCTCACATTAAATTATATTCACACTTTGGCCCCAACACAATATGAACACAAGACAACAACAACACTAAAATACAGAACAATAAAATAAAATAAAATACAACAAGCAAACTATAGGATTAAATATTAAAAGAAAAGCAACAACAAGAACTTCGATATGACAAACTATAGTATTACTTACAAGTATAACTGCAGCAACAATCGAGAACAGAAACAATAACAAATTCGTAGTGAATTCGAAGTTTAGGACATTTCGCACTATGGATAGGAAATAATTCTCAAATAGAATTTTTAAAAATTTTATTAAAATTTTTCCAAAAAAAGAAATTTGATCGCAAATTTTGCATAAAACGAAAATTCAACGAAAACTCTATAAAAGGACAATTCAATGAACATTTTTTATAAATAGAAAATTTAACGAAAGTTTTCCATAAATAGAAAATTTGACGAAAATTTTCTATAAAAGGAAAATTCAACGAAAATTTTCTATAAAAAGAAAATTTTGTGAAAATTTTCTATTAAAAAAATTTTTCTGTAAAAAAAAAGATTTCAAGAAAATTTTCTATAAAAATAAAATTCAAAGAAAAATTTTCTACAAAAAGAAAATTCAATAAAAAAAAACAAAAAAAAAATTCAACAAAAATTTTCTATAAAAAGAAAATTCAAGAAAAATTTTGTATAAAATAAAAATTCAACAAAAACTTTTTATTAAAAGAAAATTCAGCGAAAATTTTCTACAAAAATTAAATTTATCGCAATTTGTTTATATAAAGAGTAACATAAGGCCGAAAAATGCCATAATGGAAAATTTTGCACTCGATTCTGGTGTCATATTCTGTTCGCTTTTCTATCAATGCTCTCTTCAAATCAATTGTATTCATCAGGTCCAAACTTTTCAGCTGTTTGGAATGCTCTTTATTATGAACATTAGAATCGCCGCTTTCAAATCATCTAAACCACTCACGAAAAATTACCTCAGATAAAGCATGATCCCCAAAAACTTAAATAAAAATACATTGGGTTTCTTTTTTGCTCCTTTTTTGGAATGAAACTCTCCATATTCAAAGCTTCAACAAGCTGACAATACTGAATATGAAAGTTTTATGACAACACTTTCACATGAAACGGTTGGAAAAATACTATTAACGCAATCAATCCAAACTGCTGTTACTTTGTTAAATCTGTCTTGCCCAATATGTTCCAATATTTTCCAAACATTTTTAAACAAATTTCTTCGAACCATAGTGCTTTATTATAGCTAACTCTCTGCTTGCATTAAATCCACAACAATTTCAATATTAAATTGTTTAAATCGAGCTCAAACTCTTGCTGATCTGCACACAAAACTATAATAAAAAAGATAAAAAGGCAACAAGAAAAATATCAACAACATTTAGTTAAAATTTAAAATAAATATAAATTGTTGCAAATACATACAGCGATGATACTAAATACAGAGTTAAAGACCACAAAATGAAATGAAACGCAAAAGAGCCCAGCATCTACTCAAACAATATTTAGTATTTTCTTTATTGAAAGAAAGGAAGAAAGAAAAAAGAACATAGAACAAAATCCCCAAACAAATGAAAGGCAACAGGCAGCCTGTTAAGCCAACCAGCCAGCCTGCCTGCCTTCTCGGCCATTCAGGCAATAGCCAACCAAGAATCCAATGATAAACGGCATTAATTCATATAAAACTGAAATATCTTATTGTATAAAAAGTATAAAACTGAAACAATTGCAACAAAATTGAAGACTACAGCATGCAACATATGGTTGCTGCTGCTGTTATTGTTGATATTCTTATTGGTGATGTTGTTTTTGTTGTCTGCTTATCATAATAATAATAACAATAATGTTAAAGTGCCAAAATGGCAAACTATGTGTAAAATGCATAAAATATATTCTAATAAATGTATTGTTGGTACGAGTAAGTATATGAATTCATTGTAAATATGATGGACAAATCAGTATTATAATCCAAAGTATACTTAGGTTTTAGAAACTATAAACGATGAATTGTTGGTATCAAAATGATTACAATTTAATTTAGTAAAATTGTGAAATCTAATTTTTTCATTCCCGATATATTTATAAATTTTTAAGAAACAATAATAACAACGAGCGCAAAAGAGCAAAAGAATAGTCCTAAAATTATTATAAAATGATAATAAACATATTCATTTTAAAATAACTACTTTTTGACCATTTTGTAAATAAATGTGATGACATTTATTAAAAAAAAAAAAAAAAAAAATATGTGATATTTATTTGATTTAAATATTTGTTATTATTACACTACACCAAAAGAAAATTTACTCCAAAACATTGTTATGTGCATTTTAATTCAATTGCTAATTTAATTGTTATTTTTTTTTATTTACATACTTTTGCAATAAGAATTTATTCAGATTAGTTAACAAATAGTTTTGCTTAATTAAAGTTATGCTCTTCAAAAATAATAAAGTTTGTTTCTTAATTCGCTTACTAAATACAGTTAACCCTCGATTTACGCGGTACTTCATTTACGCGATTTATAACATGATTCAATAATAGCAACCATGTTTTGAAAAACGCGTTTTCATTTAACGCGTATTTGAGAGAACGCATTTAAAAAATAATGGCAAATCTTGATTGCGCGAAATAAAGTGCGTATTGTGGGAACTTATAGGAATTAAAATAATTATTTTAAGAAATTGCTAAAAAATATCAATGTTTTGGATAGATTAAAAAACTCTAATGAATGCTAAATCCGAGACAATAATTTGAATATAAAAATATTAGAAAAATATATAAACAAAAAAAAAAAAAAAAAAAAAAAAAATAATATGTACGATTGAACAAAAAGCTTTAAAAAATTGTGATTGCAATCTGAAGATGAATCTTTCAAAAGGAAATTGTTGAAGTGCGAGTAATGGCATTTTCCCTAAATTTTATATTTCAAAGAAAATCTTCTTCAGATGATTTGAATGCCACTAAATAATTTTTCCATTACTTTAATTTAAATCGATTAATAATAATAGTATCATCCTATTCAAGTATTTAACGCTATATATGATTCATTTTTTAATCGGCGAGAAATGTAAAAAAGTAAATAATTTTAAGTGTTTTAAGTTAACACCTAAAAACTAAGGTGTTTCAATTTACGTAATATGTAAAAATTATAGTCCCAAAATATATTTTTCACCTATTCTGAACAGGGTTCACACGTTTTTTGTTTGCATGTATTTTCTATGATTCAATGAGTCGCATAAATCGAGGGTTAACTGTATGTACTTCCAGTGCTGCCAGATGAGGGGATTTTTTCTTAAATTGAAGAGTTGAATTTCATTTGTGGACAGATTTTCGTGGGGAGGTATTTGAGGATAACAATAAATCTTCTATTGATAGAAAAATTCGATAAATTTTATGTCTGTAAAAACTTTGGGGTAAATATTAAACTTATAGACAAATTTCATGAATTTTCTTTTTATAAAAATTTTCAATTTACGGAAGATATTGAAAATATTTATTTATTTGATTTCTAAAAAATTTCGATAAATTTTTATAATTTATATAAAATTTTTCTTTAAATATTCTATTTATAGAAAAATTCTATAAATTTAATTTTTATATGATATTTTTTTATAAATTGTATTAAGAAAATGTTCATTAATTTTGCTTTTAATAAAAATTCTGAACAAATTCTTTATAGCAAAATAAAATAATGTTCCTTAAATTTTTGCACATCTTTCATTTTTATTTTATATTTATACAAAATTATCGATAAATTTAAAAAAAAAAAAAAAATCATAACAAAAAAACAAAAACAAACTAAACATATTTCGTAAAGATATTTTAAATATTAAAGCTAACCTTTTGATAAAATATTTTAGGTACAAAATTAGACGCCGAATGTGACAATATGAATTATATAAAAAATCCTAACTATGGCAAAACAAATTTTTGTAGCTATTTATTTTATAGTTTTTAGGACAAATTTCTCGAGAATTTTTCATATCTGAAATCGGAAAAAGAAAAATATGAAGAGTTTTCAAATTATAACTGTACGAAGTCTCGTCGGCCACGTAGTTTTGACAGTGTTTGTAAAAGAACTTGTTTCTAATTCAGTCACAGATGTAAAATTTTCATGCAAAGTTACACGCATGAGAGTAATTCTATTTTAAATTTAAAAATTTTTATCTCTCTGAAATTTTCTGTGTAGGAAGTACTTATAATAATATGTTAATAAAAATATTTTCAAAACTTTTCTATGGCATCTTAAAATACAAGTTTTGACAAATATATACACACATATATATATATATATATATATATATATATATATATATATATATATATTGATATCTTTTATATAACAAAAGCCATTTCACTGCCACTGTTGCCACTGTTATCAAAATAAAAATGAGAAAAATTCATTTTACCAGCATCTGTTTCCTCTTCTACACATGCACCAACTTTTACCTAAATCGGTAACTAAGGGGCAAGGGTTTTTAAATTTAAAATGGAATTACTCATGATCAACAATTAGTGTTTGTTATTTTAAATGTTGTGTAATGCAGTTTTGTTTCCATGCCTGCTCATTTAACTGATACAACAGAGCTTTCTCGTTCCTTGTATTAGCTAACAAAAAGCAATCCGACGAGACAAATTTTTTGGTTTTCGGCCGGTGAACTACGAGTTTTGTCTTCAAAATACAATCCGACGAGATAAATGCTTCGGCTCTCTATCGGCTAACTAAGATCGTATGAGCTACGCTAAATTCTGAATACAATCCGACAAGATAAATTCTTCGTCTCTCGGTCGGCTAACTATAATTTTTGTCCTCAAAAATAATTCGATAATATAAATTCTTCGGCTCTCAATCGGCTAGCTTGAATCGTATGAGTTATTTTATAACCTAAATACATTCCGATGAGATAAATGCTTCGGCTCTCTGTCGTTTAACTACAAGGTTCAGCCTCTAAATACAATCCGATGAGATAAATTCTTCAGCTCTCAATGGCTAACAACGATACTTTGATCCCTAGAGCAAAGTATAACAAGGTCGGTATTTCGGTTCCTGCTCAAATGTATCGTCCCAATCTCGATTATTTATATTTAAATTTATATAAACTAAATGAGAATTATTTCAATTGACCATAAACGTAAACGTGTGATAATTGTTTGGAGTTGTTTAACCGCAATCCGAATGAGGTTTTCATCGTTTTGTAACTGTGGATAAAACATGGATTCATTACTGTACTCCGGAGACCAAGCAGCAGTCTAAAAAATGGGTTTCTCCGGGTGAACCTGCTCCGAAGAAGGCCAAGGTAAGTTTGTCAGCCAATAAGGTGATGACAACAGCTTTTGGGATGCACGCGGGATAATCCAAATCCATTACCTTCAAAAGGGAAAAACAATAAACGGCGAATATTATGCCAATTTATTAGACCGATGAGGATTTAAAAAGAAAATGACCCCATATGGCCAAGAAAAAAGTTTTTTTTTACCAATATAATGCACGGGTGCACACGTGTGCAGTCTCAATCGCAAAACTCTATGAATTGGGCTACGAGTTGGTACATCATCGGCCATATTTTCCGGATTTCGCCCCTAGTGACTACTTCCTATTTTCAAACCTAAAGAAATGGCTCGGTGGAAAGAGATGCAGCTCTAACGATGAAATTATTGACCAAACAAATGCCTATTTTAAGGACTTTGAAAAATCCTATTTTTTACGCAAAGTAAATGATGACACTTGCTTAAAATTTGATAGTAGTATATTAACAGGTGGTACTTGATGGGAATAGTGTTACATTTCATATAACTACGAGGAAAGTTCGAAAAGTCACGGACTATTGATCCGCCCTCGTATTATGCATACATTATGTTTGTTTAGAAGATTTTTTTTTGGAAATTTAGTGATCATTATACTTTGTATTTTTTCAGATATTTTTTTAAAGGTAAGTAAAGATAAATTTGTAGTTAATTTTTAATTTAATAATTTATTATCAATAAGCCCTATTTTAATACAAAGTAAATAGAAATAATTGCCTTATAAATAATAATATGACATTGTGGCAGTTTTATTTCTCATCGACTTGGTGAGTCTTGCTATAAAAATTTAAAGTAAATATTTAAATTGTTAAATACTTACATATATTATATGACCTAGTAACTAACTAAAATAATAATTTTCAATACATAAAAAATAATGAAGGCAGAAACCGAAAAATCGTTAACATTACCAATTAAATATTAAACAATAATTCTCACTTCTAACATACACATTCACACTTTCATTGATTGTCTTTAATGGTGCATTGTAATACCATTCAGGAAAAAAATAAAATAAAAAAACAAGATAAAAAATAAATAAATGAATAAAGCAACATGATATTAAGGAAACAATTTAATTTGTTCAGTGCCACAAACAACAAGTAACAGCAAATATTTATGCTAAATATTGTTGCAAATTCAACTCATTCATTTGCTCCTTGCATATTGAACACACACCGAAAAAAAAAACATCAAACAAAGAAGACCCAGACAGGAAATGAGGTGAGTGAAGGGAAGAGCCAGTGAGTCTCTGTCTATATATATCCAGCACATCGTCCACATTTATATGGACGATGAATGGAGTAGTTAACCTAATGAAGAGTGTGAATGCGTGCCGATTATAATAAATTCTACAAATGAAGGAATAAGAAAAGCAAAAATATATATATACGAATTAAATGGCAACAAGGAAAAACATGTCAGAATACAAAGTTGTCAACTATGAGGTGTTAATGAGAAAAACGCTAAATTTTATATACATTAATTTTCAATAACTTCATAGGTAATAATTACATAATTTTCAAAATAACATAAACAAAATCACCGAACAATATCTATAAGATAATCAGTTAATCAACTTCAAAGTCATGCAACATAGAATTCATTATTCAATAATTATATAAGTAATAATTACAGAATTTTCAAAATAGTAATATAACAACAATTTTATGAAAGAACACCCAAAAATGTATCGAGTATATTTCGATTTTCATAAAATTTTGCACGCTAATAGTTCACAGATATCTTTACCGATTTCAGTTTTCAGTTTCGCGAAACTCCGAAAACTCGCAATTCTATTTTGATTTTTCAGTTTCTGAAATACGTAAAATTCTCAAAAGTATAACTTTGTGCAATGGTATGACCTTCACGGTGTTGGAATTGTGTTGACTTCAGTTTCAAAACGAATATTTAAAATAATAATAATAAAAATAATGATAATAATAATAATAATAATAATAATTTTTGATTTTTTAGCATATTTAGAAAGTAAGGAATCTTTACAATAAAATAAAAGTCCAAATTTTTTTGAGAAGCACACACCTACTAAGCCGAATTACGCTTTTTCACATTTTTTCATATAAAAATTTCCGGTATTGCTTTTAAAATATGAGTAGGTTTACATATTTTATTTAAAAAATTTATTAAAAATAATAAACTTTTAAGTACTAGACTAATTAGTATTGCAATTTATAGTAATCAAAACCATTTAAAACATACATAAAGAAAAATTAAAATTTAATGAATTCTCAATTATCAAAAAGGCATCTATAAATTACATTTGAATTTTGTAAGTATTTTCGAACGAAAAGGTATTTTGGAGATGCCGAGTGTATTACTCAAAAAGAAGACAATACGCTTTTATAAGCTTTTTAAATTACACGAATCCTTCAATAACTTCAAGAGATATGAATATTTAAAGTCGCATATTTTTTTTTAATTTTTAAAATTGTATACAAATGAAAATAATTTTTTCAAAACATAAAAAAAATATTATTTTTATATGAAGAAATTAGAACATATTTTTTTAATTGTTTTATGCATAGTAGATTTGCTCGTCCCAAAAATTTTAAATCAAAAAATTTTAAAAGCATATTTAACGAAGAATGCATTTAAAAATACAGTTGCAATAAAAAGCATTTAATTTTTTTATTTTGAAAATGTTCGCTTTAAAGCTGACATGAACAAAACTTAAATGTCGTTTGAATCATTAAAATTTACAAAAGCCTTTGCAGAAATATTGCGAAATGAAATCGATTTTAATGAAGTTTGTGTATACAAATTTTGATAGAAATTGCGTTCTTTCATGGAGTTGTTGATAAATAAAATAATATATATATATATATATATATATATATACTTCATTATTTTCCAACATATAATGACCATTCATTACTCGGTAATGCATAAGGTAATATATAAATTTGCCTAGCTATTATAGCTGTATACTTAAAATTGTTCTTGTATCTTTAAAAATAACTTTTTTTATTTTATTCTCAAAATTTGCATTTACGCACCATTAAGTTTTGAATTTTTCAGTTAGAATAGCAAATGACCATTCATTACCCCGTAATACAATAATACGTAAATTTGCCCAGCGGTATATTTATTACTTAAACTTGTTCTTAAAGCTATAAAAATAACCTTTTTTATTATAAAATTATTTTATTTCCAAAATTTGCATTTACGCATTTTCTGCTCAACTTCATAAACAAAATTTCTAAAATTAACTACACCATTTTATTTTTAAATATTCAGTTAGAATAGTAAATATTTACTTAAATATTCATTCAATTAACTAGTTTTTTAGCCGGTTGCTGATGTTAAATTTTAAGAGCAATTTAATAATAATTGTTTAGTGTGAAACGGAAAATGGGTGAACTGAAAATTAATATTTGTGGCAGCAAAACTAAACAACTCGATAATGTTGATTTTTAATACTCACACATTGTAAAAAAAAAATTAGGAAAAAAACTAAAATCGTATTTCAATTAAGTGCTAGATAATTGGAAAATAACATTTTTAGAGCTATGAGGCATGCAACCACCAATTCATATTCATAAATATTTACATAGCAAAACCATGAACATATTGGTAGTTGCAGGCTGGCAGGCAGCAACAAAATTATAGTTTTAAAAATTTATATTATTACTTATTTTGTTTAAGTTTATGATCAGGTAACAGATGGGTCCTCATGAATTGAATCTTTACGTTCCATAATTACTAATTCCTCAATATTTATTTACAATCAATTTAGCCAGACAAACCAACTAACCTTCCAACCAACCAGCCCAGTAATTGTATGCAACCAATGAAGAGTGTCGATGTTTTCAACTGACACTAAACTTGTTAAATATTTAACAAATTAATGTTGTAATAAATATTTCTTGCAAAGACGTGGCTTAAACGTTCTTACACACGAACACATGGAGAGAGAAAGGGACTAGCATTTATACATATAATGGACTGACCATATGATGACCATGATATCATACCAGACAAAGTTGGGTTATGTTTTTGTTGCTTACATTAAACCAGAGTGCCAGCCCTTAAAACTTCTTTATTTTCTCTCATATTTATAACGGTGTACTTGATTGAGACAACATATAAATAGTCATATATACAAAGTATGTCCGTCTTGATGTCCAAAAGTATCTACTTAACCATGCCAGACTGACTAACGAACTTAGTAACTGCAAGACTAACTGAAAAACTGACTAAAAGTCTGTTTGTTAGTATGTCTACTGTTATAAACCTTTGAGTTTGAGTTAAGAGTTAAGCAAAAGGCATTTAACATTTTGCATATTTTTTCCTGGAATAAATGTTGTTTTGCATTTTAATACCAACACATAAATGAAGACCTGCCGTGCGTTGGACCTTGTGCGTTTAATAACGTCGCAACAAATGTTAAACTGGGGGCACTACACTCTAATTTGGTTTAGTGTGGGCTAAGCAATTTGATTTGAAACATAATGGAGAGTTTTTTGCGTTTAATTTGTGGAAAAGTGGAATTCGTTGAAATTTGAAGTTTTCTCATACTGTTTATAATTAAAAGTTACTTTATTTTAATGTATTTAATGAAACCTATTTTAGAAAATTTTAATGAAGTTTACAAACATGTTTTAAGTTTTCTTTAAATACATTTTTAAGTTTTAATATTTTTGTCAGTACTCTGTGCTAGATCTAGTTGCATGACTGTCATAAATTTAAGTTTTCTTGCGTTCCTTTGTAATGAAGAGGGTAATCAATTGATTTCTTAACTATAAATAAGTGAGATTGAGAGAGGAGTCATTTTGAAATCAGTTTTTCAGTCTCAATGTGATTGAATTTGTTCTAGAATCAGACAAATTTTGCCTATTGTCCACAAATTGAGGCTCCAT
The DNA here is from genome assembly GCA_932274085.1 of Protocalliphora azurea. Classification (NCBI taxonomy): domain Eukaryota; kingdom Metazoa; phylum Arthropoda; class Insecta; order Diptera; family Calliphoridae; genus Protocalliphora; species Protocalliphora azurea. Next base: position 205,142,019 of record OW026519.1, on the reverse strand, counting down.
GTCCCCAAAAACTACCATTTTAAATATGAATCCATAATTTTCTCCTTACAATATTTTATAGGTTGATTATGTGTGGCAACCGAACTGAAGTTATGCTGCCAGTTGCCGAAATTATATTACAGATGGCAACTAAAAGCTCTCAACTTTGGTTGCCACACAGGCAACTACAAATTTCCTGCTGCTGAAAATTTTTTAAAACAAAAATTAAAAATTAAATATTTTTTTTTGTTAAGAAAACATTTACATATATTTGGAAGCACTTGAATTCATTCAAAAGCTAGGAAATTGATTGCAACACGTACATTAATCCAGATTTTGCATGTCTAAAATGTAGATTCAGTATCGCAAGCGATATTGTTTCTGTGAGAGGATTCATTATGATAACCTACTCCATCCAGGAAAATTCATAACAAAGCGGTGTATTTGGTGAGTTCTGAAGAGTGTCGTCTAATATGAGCTGTTAAAACCTGGTGTAATTATCACGAAAGATTTGTAACAAACATAATTGGTCTATTTAAAGAGGGCGTCGAACGAAATATACACAAATTCACTTTCACTTTTTTTGTTTTACATTATTCGTTTATTTAAATTTATTTCTGTTGCTGAGCATTCAAAATAGCCTTTTCGATAACTTTTTGGCAACTGAAATGCAGTTGCTATTTATAATAATATAAATTTACTTGTAGGTTCCGTTGCCAGTAGGCAACACAACTAAATTCAATTGCCTTAAATAATCAATCTATTAATAAAAAATACAATATCGAGTTTAAATATTTTATAAAGAAAACATTTTTGAAAGAAAATTTATCGACAATTTCCTATAAGAAATTTTTATCGAAAATTTCCTACAAGAAGAAATTTTTATCGAAAATTTCCAATAAAAAAAAAATTTTGTCGAAAATTTCCTATAAAAAGAAAATTTATCAAAAACTTCCTACAAAAAGAAAATATTTTTATATTTTTATTTATATTTTCTTTTTGATAAATTTTCTTTTATAGGAAATTTTCGACAAAATTTTTTTTTTATTGGAAATTTTCGATAAAAATTTCTTCTTGTAGGAAATTTTCGATAAAAATTTCTTATAGGAAATTGTCGATAAATTTTCTTTCAAAAATGTTTTCTTTATAAAATATTCGTATAAAAAAAAATTAATCAAAAATTTTCTATAAAAAATTTCTTACAAATTGAAGATTTACCGATATTATCTATAAATATAAATTAATGTTATATTTAAAATTTATCGAAAATCTCTTATACAAATAAAATTAATCAAATGTTTCTATGAATATTTAATAAAAATGTGCAAATAAAAAATTAATCTGAATTTTCAGAATTAAGAATTACCGAATATTTTCTTTAAATTTAAAATTTACCAGAATTATCTAAATTGAAAATGAATCAAAAATTTTCTATAAATTTCAAATTCCCAGGAAAAATTTATTTGTTCTAACAACTAATTCCCAACGCATAAAAATAGCCTGTAGACGTTCCACTCTGGTGTTGCGATCAATGATTATTTTTACACCCCAGAACTAGTTTTGTAGAACTGTTATCTAGCCAGAATTATTCTAGACCTAGTCCTTCAATCAATGATTTCTGTTCGAAATTGTCAGAACCAGCTACATAGAACCGTACCATAGGTTATTTAAATCAATGATTTTTGTTTGATTTTATTTTATAATATATAAATTCAAAAAGCGGGGTACGGTAATTCCCATATAAATTTGTATAAAAACTGCGCAATGCGGCACGGTTTAAAAAAAATTCAATTTTAAATTCTCTCCCGATTCTTTGTTGTTTTAATTTTTTCACAAAAAATGTTACCATATTTTTAAAAATGATATGAATTTCGTAAACAAAATTGAAAAATATTAAAAGTAAAAAGAGAAATGAAAAGAAAATAAATAGAGTTTTTGTTTGATTTAACAATGTGGACTATGTAAAGGAATCCGGAATTGTTGTATATATACATAGATTCTAATAAGGCATTTGAGTCCTTCCATTTAAAACCAACCAGCTGGTTTTACTTACATCTTCCGAATTTGATGATATTCGGTACAATAATTATACTTATCAAAACTGAGACTGACATAAAATTTTAGATAATTTTATCAAGTGGTTTGTGAAATATAGCGATTTGAAAGTGTAAAATAGCTAAAAAATGTAAAAAGTTGTATACAATAAATTACAAATATCTTTCAAATTATTTATGGTATAAGATTAATTGGGGTGTCATGTTAAAGTTATCAAAATTACCTTTAATATGAACTACAACATAACTTTTTTCTCAACATTAAAATGGTTCATATCTCGCGACTTATAGTTCGCGGGTAAATATTTCAAAAAATGGTCTTTTTAAAAATAATATATATATGTATTTTAATTTTCTGGAGTTAGGTGGGCGTGCTTTTACCTTTTCTGCTTTATTTTACGCCCTAAATATTAAAATTTATAGCCCTTAGTTCCTTCAAGACTTGAAACTATCATTAAGAAGACATGGGAAGACACTATTTTATGCCCTAAATGTTGGAATTTCCAAAAAATGTATATCTTCAAGTTCCTTTCAGATGTTGCATTTTCTGCATGCCAAATTTTAAGAAAAACGATTGATTAGTTAAGAAGATATAAGGAAGGGAAGCTTTTACCCCTCTTGCCCTATTTCACGCCCTAAATAATAAAAATTACATTATTCAAGATGTTAAATTATATGCCTGCCAAATTTCAAGAAAATCGTTTGGTTAGTTAAGGAGATATAGGGAGGGGGAGCTCTTACCCCTTTTTGCCCTATTTTACGCTAAAAATAATAAAAATTATAGGCTATAGTTCCTTCCAGATGTTACATTATTTGGCTGCCAAATTTTAAGAAAATGAGCTGATTAGTCAATAAGATATAGGAAGTGGGAGCTTTTACTCCTTTTGCCCTATTTTACGCCAAAATGAAATTTTGCAAGAGTATTAATGTTAACACCGGTGTCGCAAACTCCGAATTTTAGTATGATTTCCGCGATAACTCACGATTTACATACAATACTTCTAAAATAAGATAAATTGTCTGAAAATACGAATAATTACAAAAGTGTATATGTTACAACGTTCATTGATTCAATTCAATTAAATAAAAATATATTTTTACGATACTATTTCCAACAGTTAGATGATGTTGTTGAAATAAAAACACGCTAAGAAACTATTCCTTTTAAATAAAGTAAAATTTGTAGACTATTTCTGACTATTTTCGACTTTTCAACTATCTGGAACAAGAAAGTCTATTGTTCAATTATGCGAAAGTCGATTTAGGGAACCCTAATAATTTGTACTTTTTTTTGGAAGTTATTAATAATTACTTCTAAAAAAGTGAACGTAAATGTACATATTTTTAGCACAAGAAAGCTTAATTATTATCTTTTAAGATACCTAAAATAATATTTTTATTAAAAATATAAATAAACATAATGACAAGAGAAGAACTTCAAAAGCAGTGAATAAGAATCATAAAAAATGATTATCCTATCAATGACAAACATGGGTTAAAGTCAAAGCTTTTTCAGTTCTTTTATTGCTGCGTTGTTGATTTAAATATCTGCAAAGATATCATTAACTGTTGAGAAGGAATATTTCGTTATGAAGGCCTCTCTTATTTGCTCTTTCATCACATAACGATCTTGAAGAGTTAAGACCATAAATTGCTTCAAATGTAGCTTACAAACAAGTCGTCATTAATCGTTTGTTATTAAAGCATTTTTGTTAATTCTTGGCATATTCATTTTGGTCATTTAAAAGTGTTGTATTTTTTAAGCGTCTGTTGTCTTGTTTCTGGCTAATAACTGCTTTTTAATGAATAAATCACCGAATGATTAAAATCTCTTAATAACATTCATTTAATGATATGACTTTTAACGATATCTTAACAAACGTTTACGATCATTTTTGTCGACGACAACGACAGCAGCGTACAACTCAATACAAACACTCATTCATACACAAACCCATAAAAGACTTCTCAGCAGATTTGTGTGCAAAATTTAATGCCATCACCAGGATGTGTTAAGCAGTTAAACGACGTTTTATAAACTGTGATTATTTATCTTTAATTTAAACTCTGTTTATAAGCAGTTTAAATAATAATAATTATTATTTTCTTTTCTTTTTATTATTTTATCGTTTTGTAAGTCGAGTCTTTTGGCGGAAATAATCAAATTTTATATACATTTTGTATACATTTTATATATTTTTATTATATATTTATTTTGTTTTTTTTTTATTTTTTATTAGTAATTTCGTTTAATTGCAGGCGTAAGCAAAACTATGTGATTGTATTTAAATACATAAATTTAAAAATTGCGTATTTTTTTTTAAATAAATTAAAAATTCTATTATAGCTAAAGGTACTAATGGTACGTTTTATTTATTTAATTTATTTGAATTTCTTGTCTGTCGCGCGTCTCTATGTCTGGGCTCGTTTTTGAACAGTTGTTTTCTTATAATTTGTCTACTCATTGCAATTTAATTTTCTTCAAATGCTATTTTAAATATAAACATTATCAGACAAACAGACAAAAGGATGGACAGACGGACAGACTTGCATATAAATACTTGCAGACAGTTAGACAGACCTCATACTTATACATATACACATTTACTTATTCAATCTCACATACTAATGAAAATTTATTTATTGTTCGTAAAATATTGCATAAATATTCTAAACACGCAAACGCATAATGCAAACCTATTAGGCATAATCACAGTCAATTACATAAAAGCTTGAAAAGGGTAAAAAAATAAAGTCCAAAAAAAAAAGAATGAGAATTATTTTGCTGTTAACTTACGAAATTTTATATTTTATATTTTTTTGTTTATTATTTGATTTTATTATTGCTAACTAACATTTCGTTGGTTAATTATGGGCGATATTATATGAAGGAAGTTTATTTAATTTTATTGAAACGTGGTTAGGGAGTGATTTGGAATAGGATTTGAACTTGTTTGACAAGTTCCGGGTAGGTATGTTTATAATGTTTGCTTTGAAGAAAATATTAAATTAAACAAAGTTTACTTTATGTAGATTTCGCTTGATTTGAAGTTAAAAAAATAAAAATGGGCTTTAAAGTGTTGATAGAGCGAAATCCCCACAATAAGATCTGCAAATCAAGAAGACCAATAATAAATTTTAGGAAATTTTTAGTTTTGTAGTAAGAAGAGTAAGTTTCTTCCAGGTCAACTTTTGGACCTGAGTAGATAAGAATCAATTTTAATGTACTCGTAATTTGGGGTACTGAATTCAAAGAGAAAGATGACATGTACTTCAGTGATGAAATCAACGAATACACAATTCGATATCATTTGTGGCGTCTGCTTTTCTCCAATTCTAAGCTCATAGAATAATTTCAAGCCACATTTTCACATAGAACTTTACCTTATCAAGCAAGAACTTCTTTAAAGCACTTATGACGTGATATTTTTTAAACATATTTATTTTTGACTTCCAATTTGAATTAAATTAAAAAGAAATTGTTTCGTTTAAACACTTCATTTTGAGAACATATTTCAAAACAAAACAATAAGAAATATTGAATATATATTGCAAATTTGATATTCTAAACCATTACAATTATGAAATTAATAACATCAATAAAATTTTTATTTGATTTTACTCCAATTATCAAAATGATAAATGATGAAATTCTATTAATTTTAAAATAACATGAATTATTCAATGAATTGAAAACAAATTTTGGAATAATCTTTTCTGTACACTTTTGCGTTTGTACTGATGTTTCTAAAGAATAAAAACCCGCTTTCACATATACGATTTCTTAAAGATATTTAGCCATTTGATCTGATCTTATGGTCTTACTTTTAACATGAGAAAGAAATTTGAAAATTGAAAATGTTTGTGGTCGAATAAATATTTTACGTTAACATTAGCCTTCATACAAGCGCTAATCCGGAATAAAGCATTACCGCTTTTACATATTTAATATATTTAAAGAATTTGCAACATTTGAGGCATAAATAATTGTATTAATTCATGCATAACTATATATTACTTCCTCGTAAAGTCCTTTTCCACAGTTTGCTTACTGGAGTATGCAGTATGATCCTTATAAACATCAATATTAGGATATAAGGATGAAATTAAGTTTGGGTTCTTAATTGTTCCCACATAGAGCTTTCTACTGAAAATCTCTACAACGCATTGAAGTAGATTACTTTATGGTCGCTGTTAATTTTTTTTTATTGATTTAAACATAATTATGTTTTTTTTCTATACCAGAGAAGTTGTACAAAAGATATTTGATATAATATTGTAGATAATGACAGATTCTTGCCATATTGAAAATTTCCTTAAAATCTAAAGATCACGTTGAATACAGAAATATGTATTCAATTCAATATGAATTATTTTCTTAAGGAAGCTTTTTTGCAATAGTGCAGATATTATTTATATTTTTATATTTATTAATTAAAAATATTTGAAATTTAAACAAAACCTAATTATTTTCAGTTAATTTATATTATTATTTTGGTGATTGTCAAAATCAAATAAAAATGTTATTGGTGTAGACAATTTGGTAATTAAAATTCATTTCTTTCAGTACTCGTATATTTTTTTTATATATAAAATTCAATTTTAGGTTTTTTTGAAATAGCATTGCATATAAGAAAGCCTTCTTTTGGAAGGCAGAAGGGAAGACTAAAAGTAATGATACGCCGTATAAAATTGAAATGAGGTGGGAATGAGATTACGAAGTCTTGTGACTGCTAAATAAAACATTTTAGAATGCCTCTTTAGCCCTTCTTTTTCGCGTTGAGTTTAATTAGTTGTATTTTTTTGCTCTTGAAGGACCAAATCGTGAAGTTGATGCCTGCAAAATACCGGCACGGAATTAATTTCTGATTGTTCGCTAAATCATCTGATGCGAATTTGTCTATCAAATGTTAAATGTTTTACTAATGGGTAACCATGTAAACTGTAAAATCATCAATCAAAATCTACATATCCCTATTGGAATCCTCGAATTCTAAAATCTAGATTCTTTTTCAGCGTGATCATTTGCATTTAAAGAATTTCTTTAACAATCAAACACGAGTTCTTATGATTATTTTAAAAATAAATTTTCTTTACCAATAAATCTGCAATATGATATCTAAAATATAACAAAACAATATTCCCACTTGACCTAAATATTTTTGTACTTACTTTTTGAAAACTTAACACTTGCCAAATGTTTGTGGTTTTCCGTTTAACATCCTTGAAGTTTAATGAGTTTAACCACAAAATCTTAAATTAGGTTAACAAGATATTCTCCTAAAATTTCTTGTTGTTGAAAAAATTGATTAATGAATCGTCTATTTAAAGCCAAAAGATTTTTGCTTGAAAAATTTCTTCAACAACTGCATATGCAATAAACAAAACCACAAACAATTTACCCTACATAACAGCATCCTCCTCATCATTATCACTGATAATGAAATATTTATTTAAGAAAAATCTTTAAAATATTTTATAAAAACATCTGTTTAGTTAACTAAAGACCACTATTACTTGAGCTCCTATCAATGCCACAGATGACGCGAATTTTGCGGTTTAAAAGTTAAAAAGGAGTAGTTTTAATCCAAAAAATATAGATGCTTTTAACGCATTTTATGCATATGCTGCTTCCTGCATGATTTGTTAAAAATGATTATAAGTGTTATAGTTTTATTAAGGATTATTGCCAATTTGTGATTTAATATATTTTGCTTTTTTTCGTTTCGAAGTTTATTTGGTCAACCTCAACAGCTGGTGGAGATAATAGTTTTTGGGTTTTAATTAAAGATTTATTGATGACCTATTTGCATTTGGCAGCATTTGAGCAGCAGAGAGTAGGAAATTAAGAGATTTTATTGAACTCATCTATATGTTGAAAGTATGGTGTAATAAAAATTTCCATTAATACTTAGCTACTAAAGTTATCATAAATTAGATGAAATGTTTAAACTAATACGAAATTTTAATTTTTACTAAATCTTCCACCTAGTAATTTTGTCTTAATATTTCCTCCATTTACTGCTGTTAAATGATATTAAAACCTTTATAGCCTGTTTTCAATTTCTACAAAATTATTCCCGCAAAAATAAAAAAATCTCAAAATATATTCAATTTGTTTTTGTTTAACTCGTCATATAAATAAATGTTTTTGTTTAGTAAATGTCATCTTTGACTGTCAGAATCAAAAAGCCTTCAAAAGAAAGGAAACTTATCAACAAACATTTATTGTACACTGATCGGTGTTGCGATAAAAATTTATAGCTTAGCTGCATCAATTAGAGGTGGATCAGTGGTCAATGTACTCGGTCAACGTATAAAGTTGCTTTTGAATTCGCTTAATTCAAAAAACAATGCCGCACATAACTCACACAGCTACAGAGTGTAGGAAACGATGACGATCAATCGATGGCTTGAAAGATCGTATGTTTGCAATGATCACCCTCAATTGTGGCAAGTGTGTGTAAACAAGATCAGGACATAATATGTAGTGAGGCGAAAAAAATTGCTCGTACTCGTAAGTAATGAGGTAAACACCTATTGTTAACCATCAACCATTCTGACTGCCAAAGAGTTTAAGACTCCAGCATAAAAAACTATAATAATCGAAAGAACAAAAAAAGTCTTAAACAGTCAATTTTGTTATAATATTAGGCGACCTTGGTTTAAACATTGCAACATCACTTCACTTTCACACTGACTATTTCAGTTTTTCTCTTGCCTGATATCTTCGTCCGTCTGTCTGCCCCTCGTTTTGTGTTTGTATGTAGTACACATGTCTTGGTTTGTGACATTTTTTGTTTAAAGATTTTTGGGCATAAATTTGTGTTTAACTTGGCATTATTACAGCCAACGGAGATGGATTAGCATCATTGTTAACAGCTTCAAAATGATGAAAACAAACGAAAAAAAAGCCTGAATTTTATTTTTGAGTGGGGATAATGTGAAGGGACAACAATGATTTTTGATGACAGTTTCAGTGTTTTTAGCTAAGATTGATATTGTTCTTTTGTTATCCAGTTATCCAGGTCTTAACGTTCTTTCGAGTTTTATATTTTCCATCTTGATTTAATACAATTTTTTTTTACCTTTTTGTTTTATTTCTCTTGGCCTGTTTGTGTAATTTGTTTCAGTTTTGTTGCAAGTTTTTCTTGGAAATAATTGTGATTCCTGATGCCTTTAAATAACAACATTCCAGTACAAATTGTGTACATACATTTAAATTGATTTTTGGATTTACAAATTCCTTGCAGTTTTTTTTTTATTCTGTTTCATTGCAGCACGACATTTTTTCGTAGCTTAAGGATAAGTTTTTAGGTTTTTCGATTAGCAAATTGCTTAATACAAACACCAGAACTTAAAACCGTAAATTCGTGAAAGAAAAGAAAAAAGAATCAAACATATTTTCTTTGGATTAAGTATAATCATTTAGGAATTTTTTGTCTTTTCTTTTCACTGCCGTCTTAAATTGCGTGTATTGTGTTTAAATGCATTAAATTTAGATGAATGGACTTTTATTTTGCCAAAATGATGAAACAATTTGAAACAATTGTTGTCGACTTGACAATTGTTTTTTTTTTTTTTTTTTTTTTGGTTTTAGGTGAAATGATGATAAATGTGGTTTTTAAATCGTCAACAATTTCATCAAAATCAAACTTACCGCAAACTTAAATGAAAGTAAAAATTCTTCGTTCCAGACATATTTAGTTATAAGATGAATTTGGAAAATTATTTTTTGTTGGGATAGAATTCAAAGGTGAAGTTGTAATTAATTCAATCGTTTATGAAAAATGTGTTTAAAAATTGCACTCATGTTAAGATGCTTCTCCTAATCAATGATTTACTCCCAAAGAGCTTTCAATTACGTCTTCGGAACGATCTTTTAGTAACGTCAAACTCGACTTTATCATAGAAGCCATGATGCATCTGAAAAATGACATCATAAATCCTTCTAAAAGCGCTTCCTACTTATAAGTGCTTCGAGTTCAATCTTGGCGTAAGGTATTTTTTCACTGTTTTAGAATCCTAATATAAACACTATACACAAAAGAGATTTGTATATGAAGACAGAATTGGAAAGTATTGGAATCTGCATTCAAATAGTCCCAGGGATACAGGTTGGCAGAAATCCAACCAAAACAGTGCTGGTGCTGTTTCAAAGAATATGTAAAATCACTAAATTTACACATCTAAGATAAATAGAGTTACTATGACACTATCCGATGAACTGAAATTAATAGTAAACTCAATTGAAACCTGAACAGAACACAACATCCAGGTCCTCAGAGTCGGACACTATACTACATTATCGTAAAAAGGCAATTGGTAAAAACTGGTGAATCAATCTTAAAATACATACTAATTATGCGACAAACCAAGTTAATCTACTGGTCGAAAAGATTATATTAGTCAAAGAAAAGTTAGAATTATTCTTTGTGCTACGAGTATAGATAAATAAACAGTGGAATTTTGATAGTTTTGTGTTTTTTATGATACACAATCAGTGCGATATTTATGCTATATGTAAATTATCTCTCATCACCCCCTCAGTGCATCTCATTTTGCAATGATTATGTTAAGAGGGAAATTCTTCATCTTTCCACTTTAAAAACTTCCAACACACTACTCCACAATACATCTTCCCAAGGAAAATAGTGATACAAATAGCAATTCGATTAAATGTCGCTAGAACAAGAAGGAATTATAACTGTGGATATGTCAAAATTATAGGAGTGATCAATTTTGATCTAGAGACGTGGACTACGTAATACCCAAAACCCGGTGTGGGTTTCGTAGCGAATATGCCGTATTGCACTACGAGAAAAATGTCCAACACTGAAAGTGGCTATAAAATCCCTGCAGAATGTAATATAAAATATCAACAATTCTTTAAGAATACTGGGTGTCTACAGAAGACGTTTCCTGGACATGGCAACTGTAAAATAAATGCACTTGCAAGTACCACTACTGTGTTATACTAAATGTGTTTTAGGTGTTCCTCACACAATAAATAAATAACTAACATCACACAAACTTTACATCGAAGCGAAATAAACACGAGTACGGGAGCCCTTTTGCACAAAGACCATACAAATATAGGTCAATGAATTTGCAGAGGACATTCAAATGCTTCCACACAATGATATTTTTTAAAGTTATGATGATCAGGAATAGCAGACTTTACAAAACATCTTTTTTGCCATTTGGCATCAATATTCGGATATTTAAGACAATCAACAAAGATACATTGCCAAACTACTCTCTAAGATGGTGATTGGTATAAAATCCTTACCTTTATTAAATTCACAGGCAAGAGAGAAATAAAAGGGACCTATTTTAGACACAAATTAGCTTTGCTATGGTCGGCTGTCAATTGATTCCTGTGACAATTAAATGTTCCCAGGTTATTTCACATATTAAGCTAAATTTATGTACAATCCGTTATTTTTCCTATACTGGAAGAGCATTATGGGAGAGAAGTTTAACTTTGTAATTATTTTTTGATCTCCCCGAAAAGTCATCATATTTTGATGGATGATTTTCGATGTGCACGATAAGGAGTATTCCAACCAGCAAAAAAATTCTGAAGATAAAGGTCTGTTAAGACAAATGCAAGAAGCGATTGCAGAGTTATTGGGAGTCGATCAAGTAATAATTTCAAAGCAAACAAATTGTGTGCTACACGAATTGAACCCAAGAGATGTTGAGCGATGATTTTATATGCTGCTTCAGTACCACAAATCGAAGTCGCTTTTGCATCGAATTGTTTCGGGCGATGAAATTGCAAAGCACAAAAAACCTTCACATAAATTTTTTTGTGCCAAGAAAATGGACATCAAAGCCGAATAAACATGGAGCCAAGGATCGGTACATGGGGCCTGTCATCTATTTTGAACTGTTAAAAGTCGGATAAAACAATCATGCGAAATTTGAACCGAAGACAATTGATTCGTTTCATGAGAGCATTAACTGAAAACCTGCTACAATATACGACCAGACACGAGTCCATAACTGTAATATGCTTCTCTTTAGAACATGGTATCAAAAATTGGTTTGATTTTCTTCTGACCTCAAAGGATAAGAATTGATTTTGGAATCATTAATTAAGGTTGGTGGAGTCAAATATTAAAAGTTCGGGTTGAGAAAGCCATAATATTCTTAAAAATTTTGTTCAAAATAATTATTTTTTCTCAAGCTAGATAATAACGGCAATTGTATTTTAGCTGTAGCGATAATTTATTTTACTTTGGTAACGGTATTTTAGTATTTATAGCTTTTTGGGTTATTTCGGTAAAGGTATTTTAATGGATTTTTTTTATCAGTAAGAGTATGTTAGTGGTAACGGTTGTAAACCTTGCCTTAAATTCTACAAATGACCTGAAAGGTGGGTAAAAGTAGTTCCGATGGACAAAGCTTTAAATAAAATATATTGAAATAAACATTATTTTTTATTAAAAAACGTAGGAATAAATCGATATGACCTAAAATTAACATATATATTAAACTCCGTTGGCAGAAACCTAAGTCGCTTGTCAAGAAAACCTAATTCCAAGAACGTGTTAGAAAAAAAAAATTCATTGAAAACAAAAACAAATCTTGTACGTGTGTTTTTTTGTGTAATTGTTGAATTTTTAACATCAAGTCTACTTGAAAATCCTTTAAACTTTCAATATAATTTTTGTAACATATTATTTTATACAAACAGCCTTTTTAATCATGTTAATTCAAACATTTAACATTTAATTATTGTCACTCCTACGTATTTTGAAAGTTTTTGGTTGCATCCACAACTCAACAAGAAAACTAATCTCAGAAATCTTGTAGCTCCGCCAAAAAAAAAAAGAAAAAACCAAACAACATTTAATTATTCACAGTCATAAATAGTGTGTATGTTTGTTGTTAAGACTCGATAATGGTTCATAAAATCCATTTATAAACAAATATTACTATAACACTTGCCACCACCACCAAAAACAACTACAAAATACCAACCAACCAGCACCATCATTATCACTATCTGTCAAATATTATTTCCACACATGTGTGTGTGTATATGTGTATGGTTGTAAAGAGTTTCCCAATACTGAAAAGATACAAATTCATAAGTAACATAACGTGACTCGTATCGTGTTAATTCGACATGTTTTTTTTCTTGTGTTTTACTTTTGCCAGAATCATTTAAAACAAAATATTTGCACTGTCCAGGCTGCATGCAGTAACGCCTCATGATCCTAAAATTCATTGGAATAGTATTTATTTATGTTTGTCTGCAGAGAAAAGCTCACAAGAATTAACGAAAAAAATCAACGAAAAACAACAGAAAAAACAAAACGCGCTTAAAGAACATCAAATTGCAACACCTTTAGGCCATACTCTGCTTATTCCTCTACTCTTATTCTAAATAAGAGTTTGAATGTTTCACAAATTTCATTGTGATCAACTCCTGGTTCTTTCCCCAGCAGCGCACAAGTGAAATGAAATTGGACATACATACAATCTGGCTGATTCTCTGCATAAAGGGGAGCAGGTGTGGAAGGGTTTAACCATCGTAAATCTGTGTGTGAATAAGCTGCATTATTATTTGTTCACCGTATCGGAGTTTGGTGGGGAGTCAGTAGTAGACCTTTTGCGTCAATACTATGTAGAATGGTTGAATGTTTGCATTCATTGGAATTCATAATAATTGCGTATCTGGCAGATGCAATTTATCCGTGAATTTGTTTTTAATTTTCAACACATTCGCTAATTTGATTTTTAACTTTATTTTGTTGTTTTTTTTTTTTATTCATACCCTTATACCTCGATTCTTCTCGATGCTGCTGCAGTTGCTGCCACTTTTGCAACATTTATTTAGGGTTTTTTGCTATGGCAATTTTTTGGCCTTCACTCATTCACAAGTAGGCACTTATACTGCAGTATAATGTTGTTGCAACATACATATAATTTCATTATTGCTGCTGTTGTCTTCTGCCCCATCTTCAAGTTGTTCCATTGCTCAGTTTTGAAATGATCTTGTTAAATGCGTAATTTATGTTACTTCAGATGCTGATGATGGTTGTTAGTGGATGCAGTTGTTGTTGTTGGTCAATTCATTTCATTATTCTTTCATTCACGGTGATCACGATGCTGCTACCAACACAAACTCATTTCTATAGTCACCACACAAAACATCCTCGAAATAAATGACCAATTCATTTGCCTTCTTTCTATTCGTTCATTGTCTTATCCGTCGATATGTTGTTTGCGCAGGCGCAACTTAACAAATCGATTTTGAACGCAATGTATCTTACACTGCAGCTCACTCTACACTACCAGTAAATTGTGTACGTTTTTTTTAGTTTAACTGAATAGTGCATGAAGAATACTTGTTGTGGTTGCTTTTGTATTTTTTCTTTAAAAGGGAGTTTGTTTTATGGTTGCTGTGGAAATTTCAAATTCACAGTAAGCGTGAACATATTAGAGATTATTAGTGAATGGAAACTTTTGGACAGACACAGGAGTCGTTCATAAGTATGTACGTTTGTATGGACAAGCAAACAAAATTGTATTAACACACATCTTTATCTTGCCAACTAATAAAATTATCATTTTTGCTGACTGTTCTTGTTGTTGTTGTTGCTTTTTCTTTTGCTCTTTTTTTTTGCTTCATAGGCATCCTTAATAATTGGGGAGAGCAGGAGCAATAGATTTTTATGGGGATAACAAGTCATGATTTAAATGAAAATTTCTCACATAACCATTTAGAAATTGTCATTATGTATAACAAATCTTGTTTAATACGACCAGTATGTTAATGTCCTTGAGATGCATGTCCATTAATATGAAACGTTCGAATGTAAGTAAGAGTATTGGAGCTACTTAGTTTAACTAATGATTTGCAAAATATGTAATGGATTGTTAGAGAATAATTTATAGTTATCGTTTAAGAAATTTTAAATAATTTAAGCAATTTTTAGTTGGGGGATTAGGAAATGTTAGCTTTTTTCAAATGAAATCAGAGTTAAAGTGTTGAATATGTACAGTTTTTTTTTTTATTACAAGTCATACTAATCAAAAGAATTTTATTTGTCACTGTTCCAAAGTTAAAACAAGTTAGAATGTTATATTCGGCTTGGCCGAATCTATATACCCACTATCTGTAACTTTTAAAAAATTTTCCTTATAAGGGAGGTTTAGCGAAGGAGGGGTAAAGTTGGCGGACCACGTCTATTTTGCTTTCCCAGTTTATTTCGTTGATGTTCATGATTTTTGTAAAAGATATCGGCCGAAAAGCATAAACTGGAGATACGAGTAGTATTTGGTATATAACTTTTTTGTTTATAAAACGATTTTGCTCATTTTCAATAGCAAACTAACCTTTTATAAGACAAATATTTGGGCAAAATTTCATCAACTTAGGATGTCCCTATCCTGCTTTCAAGAGACAGAAAGACGGACATCGTTAGATCGTCTTATATTTTGAAGAGGACCCAGAATATATATATATTTTATGGGGTCTTAGATGATTATTTCAACTGTTACACACGGAATGAAAAACCCAATATATAATTTTTTGACGGTGGGTATAATAATACCAGTCTCATCTCTTTAACCTTCATGGTCTCAATTTGTAAATATTTAAGCCTGAAATTGATCAAAGTCGTCTCAAAGAATTTGAAATTTGAAAAAAATAACACCAAAAACTGGATTTTATTTTAAGTTTTCCTATAAAGTCCATATTTTTCTCGATCAAATACAAATTTCTAAGAGTAAATTAAGAACACTTTAGGATTTCCGATAACGTATTCTGTTTGTTAATTGTAAGTTTGGAATTTTAGGACAATCAGGTTTAGATATATAGATAATTAGATAGAGAGATAAAAGGAGGCGGCAGGGTATTGGATAACGGGATTAAAGACTCTGTGGACTCTAGTTGTAGCAACCGTGGAGAGCGTACAAAAAATGTATAATTGCTCGAAACAATCGTTCTACGGAGCGAGTGGATGCTGCTTTTACTTACATAGGTATCCAACTACAGGGGTACCCTCAAGAGAAGAATATTTTGGAGATAGACGACCACATGGTCTTTCCCCAGTCAAACGTATGTATATGGAACATATGCACATAACGAATCCGCCAAACGGCACATTAAAATCCATGTATAAGTATAAAATAATTCGAATGCATGTAGAATCAGTTTGGGTTAATTATTTCGTGCAGGGGGCGCGAAAGTCATAGCGGTTTTAAGTTGAACTTATAAAAATGTTTACAAGCTAAAAGTGTATGTGTAATTCTGGTAAAAATTATACACAATATGAAAACCATTATACATTGAAAATCTGTGCTACTTTCAATGATTGATGGTATTACTGTAGCATATTTTATTTTTTTCTAGTAAAATTTTAAAAATTTTCATTATACTAAAAATCGTGATTTTTAAAAATTTTGCGAATCTAAAACATTTCTGCACAAGTTATACGAGAATATATTTTTTATTATAGTTTATTACAAAGAAATGCTACTTATTTATTGTGATCCATTTTTAAAATAAGTATATTTTTTTTTTTTGGTTCATAAAAGTTGTATCTTTGATGCGCCTCTACATTTCCGTTAAGCATTACAAACCCAATTATGGTTAGTTTCGTATTGTTGTACTGCGATGTGTCTTAGGAAAATTTTGTTTGACAAAAGTGTCCCGTTTTCAACTATTAAAGACATTTGATTTAAGTGTATGGTCGCGATGAATTATATTTTTCGACATTCTTATATCTATATATCCAAGATTTGTACAAATTGCAATTTGCTATATAAAAATACAAAAAAAAGCAAAAAGTGCAAATTTTAAATTTTTAAAAAGTCCTTAAAATTTGTTTATTACATTTATTTTTAATGCTCCTTCGATTTTGTTGTGTAATCCATGATATTCTGCATGAAACTATGAATGGCCTCGCGCAAAACTGACATTTTTTAAATTTTCGCTCTTATTTTCCAAAGTTTGTGACTATCTACTGCATTAAATATTTTGGGCATATCAACGACATATAGAGCAAAATACGCATAATTATAACGGCTACCAATCCCTGTTTAAAAATATGTATTCCGTTGAGGGGTGTACAGACCCCACCCAAAAGAACTAGAAAATTTTAAAAATGAAAAAATTTTGTCATTAAAATTCGACTACCCTGTATTTAACTGTTGAAAGTCTGCACAATAACAAAGAAGGTGTAGAATTTATCCACAAAGCCCGATTAGTCTGTATAAGATCGAATGAGATCAAAAAAGTATAAAAGCACGAACAATAAGTGTAGCAGAGTGGAAAAAAGTAAAAAGAAATTTTAAGCCCTTTTTTCTAAGTTTTTGAACTCTGAGCAACAATCATAATTATAAAATCAAACGTATGGTGATGAAATTTTGCACTCTATTAGTTTCATTTCTTGTGAGTTCAAATCTGTAACCCGTTTGTTTAAAATATTGTTAACACAAAACTTATTAAGGATTAAAGTCAGTTTCGGTCAGGTAAATTTTTTTATTTATATATTAAATTCCTGTATACAGCAACAGTAAGCCTCATTTGCACATACAGCTTTCTGGTTTTGTAGACTACTATAGGAATCATATGTGCTCTTCGTATCAGTCCCTGAGGGACTCTGAACACTACCTTGTTCTTTGTACGTATAAACCGAAACTCAATATTTACATCAGTCAACCCCACTTTTAGGAATGTAAGGGGGCGGATCAATAAGTCCGTGACTTTTCGAACTTCCCTCGTAGTTATATGAAATGCAACACTATTCCCATCAAGTACCACCTATTCTCATCAAGTACCACCTGTTAATAGATTTTGCGTTTAACAGCTGTTCAAAATATACAACCTCGTATATTTTTCTAAAAATGGAAAAAAGTGAATTTCGAGTGCTCATTAAACATTATTTTTTGCGAAAAAAAAGCCGTCAATCAAACCAAGGAATGGGCAATTGGTGTCAGTACACCCGAAAATGTCGAAAAAATCCACGATATGGTGTTGGCCGACCGAAGAGTAAAAGTGCGTGAGATTGTTGATGCCATAGGCATTTCATATTCATCGATTTTAAATGATCAGCTGGGTTTAAGAAAGTTGTCTGCAAGATGTGTGCCGCGTTTGCTCTCAATTGATCATAAACGTAAACGTGTGACACTTTCAAAGGATTGTTTGGAGTTGTTTAACCGCAATCCGAATGAGTTTTTGCGGTGTTTTGTAACTGTGGATGAAACATGGATCCATTACTGTACTCCGGAGATGAAGCAGCAGTCTAAAAAATGAGTTTCTCCGGGTGAACTCTCCGAAGAAGGCCAAGGTAAGTTTGTCGGCCAATAAGGTGATGGCAACAGTTTTTTGGGATGCACGTGGGATACTCCACATCGATTACCTTCAAAAGGAAAAACCAATAAACGGCGAATATTATGCCAACTTATTAGACCGATTTAATGAGGATTTAAAAAGAAAATGACCCCATATGGCCAAGAAAAAAGTTCTTTTTTATCAATATAATGCACGGGTGCAAACGTGTGCACACGTGTGCAGTCTCAATGGCAATTGGGCTACGAATTGGTACCTCATCCGCCATATTCTCCGGATTTAGCCCCTAGTGACTATTTCCTATTTCCAAACCTAAAGAAATGGCTCGGTGGAAAGAGATTCAGCTCCAACGATGAAATTGTTGACCATACAAATGCCTATTTTAAGGACCTCGAAAAATCCTATTTTTTTGCTTAAAATTTGACAGTAGTCTATGAACAGGTGTTACTTCATGGGAATAGTGTTGCATTTCGTATAACTACGAGGGAAGTTCGAAAAGTCACGGACTTATTGTTCTGCCCTCGTAAATCTATCTACATCTGGATGCTGAAAAATGGAGCTTGACCTAACTTTCAAAATACATGCATCCCTACACAGACTGAAGGGTTATTGAAAAGTTTAATTACCTTTCATAAGGAAAAAGAGTGAGGGACATTTCCAAAAACATTATAATGCCGAGGTAAATTCCGACATATTATTGATAAACTATGCTTGCTTTAAGGTCTTTTCTGAAAAATCTCATATCATCTTTTTGATATTTGATAATGATATAATCGTCGACAGCCAAAAAACATTTTTTTTTCATTTAAGTACCATATAACTTTTTTAAATTTAAGTTGGGATTTGTAAGTAAGAACTCTACTAGATTTGCCTTGTAATACTATTTTAGTGTGGGATCTATTACATGAAGATGAAGTAACCTAAGCCGACCTTGCTTAAAAATAACCATTCAGAGATATTTGCCGCAATTCAGCTGGGTACTATAATAGTGGATAATATGTATCTTAAAAAGGTATAGCATATAGGAAACGTGGTCTGCATACATAAAAAGAGAGTCATTCTGTAGAACTTCTGAGATGTAGAGGAAAAGACTGATGACGGTAATCATAACAACTTCCTCCCTAATCTAACTCTCTGACTACATTCTGAAAAACATCTGTCAAAACATGATAAATGCCAAGGTCCACACTGACAAATCTATGATAAATTTTGCTGTTGGCCATGGGTTCTTTTCTGAAGGACTTCTTATAGCATCAGTCTCACAAAACAGGGGTATTTTCAGTCATGAAAAATACTAGTTGGCAAAAATATTTTGGTTTTTATGAAAAAAGTAGTATCGAAAAGTTTGTCTGTTAAGGCTCTATATAACTTCAAAGCCATAAAGAGTAAGACAAGACAAGAAATTGTCCTTCATCTTTTGTACATATTTAATTTTTCTCAAACTTGTTTAGTGACATAAGATTTGCAATAAATAACATAAGCAATGACGGCACATTTTAGGGTTCTTTACAAATTGAGCCATGGAAATATTGGAGACCCATTTAATTTCCATAAAGGATATCAAATATATGTAACAGGGAATTTTATTATTTTACACGAACCTTGAAAATTACAAGACAACATTTTTTTAAGAAAATTTAATTTTCCGATAACACTTTAGTAATTGCAATGACACCTTCGTTTATTTGCCTTTCAAGTTTAACTTTGAAATCGATTAACCACCAACCACCAGGTTCATATTTATCTAAACGAATATTACGAGTATTTTTCTATCTTGTTGGAGCCAATAATAATGGTATATGGCCATATTACTATATTGTTTATTTGGGTGGGTCATAAATATACTAAACGAAATCCAGCATTCAGCAACAGCAGTTAAAGAATTCAATAACAAATCGCCAAATGAATTATGCCTCTAGTTTTAAGTTTTCAGAATACAACAATCGCAAACACAAACAGTCACACAACACACATTTAAATCGAATGAGTATAAATTATTAACAAGTTGTATAAGAATGAAAGAAGAATAAATCGAATTGTATTTAGTATGTGGAGAGTATTTATATTGATTTTTAACTTTTATTTCTTTTTTATTATTTTGGAATTTTGTTTTTGTATTTTGAGACTTTTTTTAATTTTATTGTCTACATTTCATTTTCAAGCATGACCATTTTGTAAGATGATTTCGTGGTAGTAGTAGTAGTAGTAGTTAGTGGTTGGTGTTGTTTAGTCGTTTGTTAAGCAGCTAAATTTGAAATGTAATAATGAATGGCAATGGCAACGCATTGGCACTGCATTGTGGCAGTCATGGCTAGTGGTTCTCTACATAAATTCTGAAACGATTTAATTTGTTTTTCTTAATATTTTTTCATCTACATTTTGGCAGCTAAAGGTTCATTCATTGTATGAGTGTTATAGGAATTCTGTATATATCTTTCCAAAAAGTCGAAATAATAAAAAATAAAAATAAAATAAAAGTATCAAGAAGTATCGCCAATAAACGCCTCTTGTACGTACTAAAAGACAAAACGAATTTGGCAAACATGCTTTAACTGACTAAGAAAAAAAGCAAGGAACTTCCTTTTCTTGTTATGATATAGCAAAAACATTCATAAAAACACAATATCGTTTTTGTTGGTGTTGGTGAATGTATTTTTGTTTAGCGCAGTAAGTAAGTAAATAAGCAAGTAAGGTGAACGGAATTTTATGAGCACATCGTTTAACAAATGAATTTACAGCCACGCAACGCCCAAATGTCTGGCGTTTGCAATCAAATAAGTTCAACAAAATTGCCATTCAACATAATATTGGCCACAAAAAATATATGTATGTATATAGACAGATGGACGGACAAGAGGCAAATAAATAAGTAAACATTTTTAAAGGGTGTTTACAAGAAAATGGACATTTCTGTATATAATTTAGAAGTAATTGAAGGATAAGGGAGCCATTGCAATTGGATATATAAATCGTTTAAGGGAAGAAAAATGGATAGAATTCTCTTGTGCAAGTTTCTAATTATCCAGTAGTTTATTTAGAGGCAATTGACACAGTTGGGACCCTCATACAGCACAATGATGAGAACGACGATTTTCTCGATATTAAGATCGGTCATTGTAGCTGTGGCCTTGTTAACTAATGTGAATGATGATCAATCTCATTGATCGCTATTACAGTTTAGTGAAATTTCCAGCAGCATACACAGTAATCGTGATTTTCAAATTAAACTCTATCTTATTATTAAAAATAGTACACCGGATTTTAATACTAAAAAATCAACTTTTTAATTTTATTTCAATCGAAATGTTTTTCGATCTTTGGTATTCAAAAAATAATAAAAATAATAAAATTTCATGTTTTCATTTTGATCAAAATACAAAATCGTTTTTAATTTTAGCTCTGTTTCCTTACACTGAATTGGAAGCACGCGGGATCCCAATTTTCCGAAAAACGTTCCTGTATTCGAAAATTGGGTAAATAAGAGCGATATTCAGACCAAAACTGGGTAAATTGACTGACAATAAAAAATACATAACGAACAAAATAAAAAATAATTTTGTTTGAGAAAATTTTATTTAAAAATTAAAAAAAAAATAAGTTCAAAACGTTTAAACTATTCTGAAATTGAATGTAAATTCTTTATGAATTTTTAATTACTTTGAAGTTTTCATTATCGGTATATAACTTGTTTTATGGTGTTCCAGTACTTTTGTATCTTTTTTTTATTTTTTTGAGAAAAACTTTAACTTATTCTCATTTTTCCGAACTTTTCGGTACGGAAACACACCTATTTATTAGAAAAATTGAAAATTATTTTCAACTTTTTTAATCTAATTAAAAAAAAAAAAATTGAATAAAAAAAAAAAACATTTAAAATGTATTCACGCAATACATACAAAATTCAAATAAATAAAATAGTATAAAATATATTTTGAAACAAATGTATGAATAAAAAAAAAAACAATCATTTAAACATTTTTTTTACTGATATTTATTTTTATTTTAAAAGATATTTTTTTTTATATTAGAAAATAAAATAAAATTCCCTCACATATTTTTTTGAACAAATGAAAAAATATTTTAAGCTTTAAAGATATTTATTATAATTGAAAAATAAAATTAAAATTTTCATCTTGAAAGGACAGCAAGAACAAATTTCTAACCAAAAGGCAGAAATTTTTTCATGGTCCTTCGAGCCGGATGTCGTATTACGACACTATTGCTTTTTAATCTAATTTTAATCACGAATGCTAGCGAAGCATGTAGCTGTGCAGCAAATACGTACACCATTCTGCTGGTATCTAATTATACTCCACAAACTCTGCTTTGGTGCTGTCACAGAAAGAAATTAAAAAAGATAGTAAACATTTTTACAGACTCATTATAACCAGTAAAATCAGTGTGCGATTGTCATTTTATTGGCCCTTTGTAGACAAGGAGGTGATTATGTGTGCAAGAAAGTGTCATCTCGTAGTCCTCGTTGATTTGGCAATTGAATTCCTCCTAGGAAATGTTAAAATAATTAGCATGAAGTAGCCGAGAAAATAACTAGTTCAGGACATATACCAAAAAATGCTGGATAACGTAGTTACAAAGAGACTTGTGGCAACATTAAGTAGTAGAAAAAATAACTAATATAGGATATCCACTAAAAACTGAAGATAGTGGTCCACTAAAAACTGCTGGGTAATGATTGCAACTTGTTAATGGTCCTTCGAATCTAATATCGATGACATGTCGACAAAGTAGCTAGTTTAGGACAGACACCAAAAGCTGCTGAATAAAAATTATGAAATGTTAATGAGCCTTCAAGCCGGATATCGACGATGCTCGACCATGTGGACAGCCACCAAAAACTGCTGCGAGCAGGATATCGACGAAAGTATTTTATTAAAGTAACGCATTGCAACTTGTTAATGGTCCTTCGAGCCGGATATTGATGATGCTCAGCCATCTGGAAATTATTTACTAAAAGTAGTGCAATCATAATTTTCGTAAGACTTGAATTTATTCTTTAAGATTAAGACTTAGATTATTTTCAATAACATTTCCATTTAAGATCTAAGACAAAACATACAATCACTAGCTCAATTTAAAAATTTTAATCCGTTCTTAAGATAAATTTTCTGTTGTATACACCCTTTGAAACTAAGCTTTTTGAGAACCAAATAGCCCACAAAAATCTACAACAACAACTAATAATAAGCCCAAAGCGTATACAACTCCACTCTTATCCATAATTCCATTCATATACATCACATTTTAAGAACGACCCATTTCTTATAAGTTTCTTTACTTTATGTGGTTAAAAACTTGTTGTCGTTGTTGCTGTTATTGTTATTTAGCTCTTTAGGTTATTGTTTTTGTTGTTGTGTTTTTTGCTATTCAATATTGTTTTTGTTATTTGTGCAAATGTTTACACAGCTTGTGGTCAACGCCATAATGATCACAATTTGTGCAAGCAATTAATTTTAAGTTTTTATGAGCTATTTAATCATAAAAATGCTGAAAATAATAAAATATAGAAATAAAAAAAATACAAATACAAATACATACACACATACACACTGACTCACCAAACTTTCAAATATTAAACATCCATACACACACACACACACATAGAGTTAAACAATTTCCTTATTTGGTTATAATAGTGATTTGAAAATTGCTCCTCTCAGCTAATGATCAATTAGGGCTTATTAATTTTTCGTTATAGACCATGATGTTATAATTTAGTGGAACAATCAGGTAATAAAAAGATAAACTTATTTTTTTATTTTTTGTTGTTCTTTCTTTATACATTTTATATTTATATTGATGTGTTGTATTTTTTGAATGACCCTTTAAGGCATTTGTTGGCCATTTTTCATGTCTTTTCAAAAACTATTGAAATTTCATCGTCAATATTAAATTGTTGTGTTTATGCGTTTTGCAAAAAAAAAACTTTAATTTTAGTCAGAATAAAAAGGAAATATTGTATTTTAGTACATAATTTTTTGGTTCCTTGGGTTACAACTTTTTTATATGTATGTAAGAATTCACAAATTCGTATATTACCAATAAAAGTAACTTGCCACTTTACGAGTTAGTAAGAGTGAATATGCGTATAAGCTTTTTTTTTTTTTGTAAATTTTAATCGTGTGCACATAATTGGCTTCTCAGGTAGTTCACAAATAACTGCAAATCGTTGCAAATGATGTGGATGGATATGGTATTTATACACCAAATATACAGACAAACGAATGGACGGACGGATAAACCGACATATGAACATAAATTTATGTTGATGCATGTATGCTTGGAATTGATAAGTGGTGTTTTAAAAGTAAACAACAACTACAGCAACAATGTTTTTTGCTTTTTTAATATGATATGAGACGTTGATGTTTTAAAGTGTAATTTAGAGTTTTTAGTTAGTAAATGATCATACGCATTTTTTTAGGATTAGGGGAGAGTGTGATTTGCGACTAATTTTATTAAACATTGAATGATTCTTAAGAGTTTGTATAAAATTTAATTATTTCAATTCATAAAACTTTTTATAAAAAATATATATATATAAAAACAAGTAAGAACGTTATAGTCGGTCAAGATGGTCTTATATGGGAGCTGTGGGAAAATTGTGGACTTATTCATGTAATAAATATTATTTTCATTTCTATATAATATTCGTATATATATATCGTTATGTTGATATTAATATTTATATGAGATTTATGCACTTTACTGCGATTCTCTGAATGTGGCTCTTATATGGAAACCATGGCCAATTATGGGCCGATATTCATAAAATTTGTTACTAAGTTTTCTTGTTTTTTTCGAATGTGATCTTAATACTATTATTTACATGGGATTTATGCTCACTAATGTGATTTTTGGAAGAGGGTTTTATATGGCTATGGTCAATTAAGGTCCGATCTTAAAGAAATTTTTCATTTTTCATTTATTAAGTATAAAAATTCATTTGTACCGAACTTCATTAAAATATTATATCCTAAATTTCATTGATTTATCTTTAAAATTGCGACCTCTGATTTGATTACAAAAATTAAATGCACTGGCAGAAAGACGGACATCGACAAATCGACTCAGAAAGTGCTTTTGAGTCGAAATTTATACTTATATAGGACATGGTTTGATGTTTTTTTTTCCATGGGATACAAACATCAGTACATGCACATACTAATACAACCACCTATGGTGGTGTAGGGTATGCAAATAAAAATGTCTTGAGGTTCGTCTTTAACATTTAATTTATAAAGGGAGGTTTTAGATTCGAGCTATGCATAAATTTTCCTCGTTTTTTAATTGAAAATAAATGTTTGTTTCCAGATAAAAGTAAAGTATATTTTTTTCAAAGCTTTTTCCATAGGAAGCTACAATTTTTTTCAATTTTTCTGTTAGATAATTCCATCCCAAAGTACCTTATCGTTTTGTGAGGCTAAAATAAATACCAATTTTTGATACCCTGTTCTGAAGTCGAGCGTATTCCAGCTAGAATATTCTGAATTGAACAAAATAAATAGTAGACAGAAGGGGGAATTTCTGGACTATGTACAAAAGTGGTACAAAACTTCCCATCCACTATTTTCCAAATAGTTTTTATCGGTTTTAGTAACATGAGGTCAAGCTTTGTCATGAAAATTATGGACTCGTTTATGGTTGTATATTTGGCAATTTTCCGTTCAGTAATTTCTTCAAACAGATGAATTCTGATCAGTGCAGCTCTACCGTAATCGTTTTCACAGCTCATAATAGATTCTGCCCTTCTGATGACAATAAAATCGTGAATATTCGAATTTGGATTATCATAATCGATCCACTTTTCATTGCCAATAACATTCGCTGAAGCATTTTAAACGTGAAAAATCATCTTTCAACGTCTCTTGTCTACGGATCTTGTGGCATTCAATATCCATTATTTGAATGAATCCAAGTCGTTTTAGAATTCTGAAAATAGTTGCTTCATGACCTCTCAATGATTATGCAAGCACTTCTTCCCTAACATAGTAATGCAGTTTAATTTTCCGAGATATGACTAAGTCTATTTAAGTACGATTATAAAGTATACTTCCTTTTAAGAAATTCCAAACAAGGCTTTATTTACGAAACCTTAAATTACACAGAAAAAATTATAACACAAAATTTTTAAATAAATTTATTTTTTAACTTCAATTTTACATTTCAATAATTTAATAAAAATTATCAATTCACATAATTATTTTTTAAGAAATACTTTGAGTAATAGTATGAACATTTCAAAAAATGTTCATACTATTGTAAAATGTTTAAAATGTTTAGTCTCTTTCATTGAAACTTCGCGCCAAATTAGATCCTGTAGAAGATTGAGAAAGGAAAAATTTCGAATCATATGACTTTAATGTCTTTATAGATGTATAATCCCCTTTCCTATTGAGGACCACAATATCGGAACTTTCTGTGAAATAGGTATAGGTACGATTAACTTTAGAACTATATACCCTGACTTATACCATTTATATGCCATAAATTATATACATTTATATATCTGTCATTCAGTACTTTACATTCAAATACATGTACTATTGTTGTAAAATATTAAAAAATATTATTTTGCAATAAATAATTTAAATGTCATTTTTGTATTATTATGGAGTAGGATTTTTTTTTTTTGGAAAAGGTAAAAATTTTGTTAATTCTGTATTTATATCAATTAAAATTTATCTTAATTTTGTGCAAAATTTCAATCATAAATATAATTTATTTGATTAAAAAAATTAATTGAAATTTACAGAAAAATCTGTTATTTTCACTTAATTAATATTAAAGAGTGGTCAGAAGTGCTTTTTGTCATTTTCAGAATGCAATAACTCATAAAATATCAAATATATTTTCATAATTTTATCACAACCTGACTGATATGAGTCCAAAAATTATGTGTGTAAAATATTATACTGGTCGGAGTCATATTTACTAAGTTACTACAAAAATAGTAAGAAAGGATAAAAAAAATTTAGGACATTTTGGGTAAAAATTATGGTTTAATTTAAAATGGAGCCAATTATAATTCTTACGTGTACATTTAGGAGAAATAATTATACATTTTAAATTTGCAATAAATTTTGAGCATTAAATGGAAAAAAGTACTTAGTTCTAACTAATTGTATATTTGACAAATTGAGTATACAAGTTTATGGAATTTATGTCGAATTTCTTATATTTTTTCACCGATATTGTTAGAGCTACAAATCATTATAATATAAATAATAATACAAATAAGGGTAAATTAACTTAAAAACTTAAAAACTGTATACATTTTTATAATAAATTATCATCAAAATGCCTTCTAAATATTGAACGTAGTTGATCAATAAATTATAGAGTATTGTAAAACCTAATGCATAGAATTTATTTTGAGCATGATAGCCCAAGTTTTTGTGTTATTTGGAGCAATTCAAGTCTCGAGATATATTTGAATATAAATTTTTTTTTATTTACTTAAAAAGCTAGTATCCTTTCGGTTGGTTATTTGCTGGTATGTTACGGATAATTTCTAAATGACACTATTTAGAGATATTACTCTCAATTTGTACCAATTAATATAGCAAGAACTAATTAAAATTTTATGATGGTAAAGTTTTTCAAATGCTTAATTTATTTTATTGTATTATATGAGTTATACGTTCCCAAATTTCAGTTAGTGTAGTTTTGATTTTAAATACAGGTAAACATTGATTTACGTAATACTTCATTTACGCGATTTCCTTATAACACAATTCAATAATTCCTTGAAATATGCGTTTTTAATTAAAAGCGAACTTAATACAACACATTTAAAAAACAATGTTAAACTTAGAATTACGCAAAACACAGTACTGTCTACTGAATCAAGTACAGAAATGGTTATTGTAAAATTTTTTAAAAAAAGATCTAAAACAAAAGAATTTCGAGATTATTTTATAGAATAAAATTATAATACACTTATAATTTGAATATGATCAGATTACCAAAATAATAATATGATTGAATAAAAAATTTTAAAAAATTGTGATTGCTTGGAATAACCTAAAGAAGCAATATTGGCATTTTCCCGAAATTGATTAATTCAAGGAGAATCATTAATGCCATTGAAACATTTCCATCATATTTTAAATCAATTAATAAATGATGGTATGAAAGTCGATACCAAAAGTTACTATGAGCGTGTGCCAAATCGTGGCAAATTTCTGTGAAAAACTAAAGTTTTTCATTTAACTAATGCTTTAATTTACCCGATATACAGAAATTCTTATCCCAAAATATAATTTTGTGTTTATTCTAAACGTTGTTTTACGCATTTTTAATTTACGCCTACTTTCTCCTCTCCCAACAATCTGCATAAATCGAAGATTACCTATATATTGAAATATGTTGAACAAAAAGGAGTCTCTGAGTCTCTTTTTTGCTCTAAACCCTCTCTTTTACGAAATATTAAGGATTTTAGACTTTTATAATTTTTCATATAAAAATCGACGTTGTTTTATGCATTCTTAATTTACGCGTACTTTCCCCTCTCCCAACAACCTGCATAAATCGAGGATTACTTATATATTGAAATATGTTTTTACTATAACTAAACCATTTAAAGAAATTTTATGCTCCAAATAAATCAGGGTTTAGTAGATATCCGATACTTAAAAATAATGTACAAATATTTTAAATTTATCTGCAAACTTATATATTAGTATGTGTCCAAATTTATACGAATATAAAAGAATGTCGGAAGTTTCTAACAATCGGACAAACTAATTCAGACTTAAGAAGAATTTGGGACCTCTTAAATTTTCGGCTAACTACGAATGCAAAATGTGAAAGTAATCGGTAAACTACTTCAGACTCAAAAAGAAATTGGAAGCTCATCGATAAACTACTTCGGACTCAAAGGAATTCAGGAATTTTGAGTTCGACTAACTACGGTTGTAAAGTGTAAAAGTTAAGAAGAGTTCGAAAGCTTTTGAGTTCTTCTAACTACACATGCAAAATACGAAAGTTAATCTATTAAATCGAACTTAATATGAATTCGGAAGTTGTTAAGTTTGGCTAGTACATGTTTACATACATATTTGTAACGACACGTTACAACCGAATAAATAATATTGTTGCAATATAGTGTAAAATGATGGAAATTAATGTAAACATCAATATAATATTTGATATTTTCATTATGCTTTCCTTTATGCCAATTGCCTGTTTGAGCTATTGCTACATTGGGATATTTTAGAAACTTCTTATCACTTTGGAAACCCTATAATTCCAGTTCGAAATACATACTTAGATTCATTTAATAGCTGATACAACTATGTATGATGTACTCTAACCAAACATACAATTTATGCATAGTAAAGTGTATTTATCTTTCTAGACTTCTCAACTTTAAAAGATTGCTATGAAATAACCAACGGTTTCACGTCTAAATGAAATTTCATTTGAAACATACTCGTACAGACAATGCTACACTTTATAAACGATCATGATGATGATGGCATATAATGAGTGTCTGTATATTCTAGTACGAATGTAGATAAATTTGCCAATAACAACATCAAATTCGATTAACATCAACATCAGTATCACAATCAGCAAATAACATAGATCGTCATCATCAGCAATCAAACTCAAACAACAACAAATTTAACAGCAGCAGCAGCACAATAGCATCAACAACAATAACTACAACTAACTTTAACTAACCCACCTCCCTGCCATAAAGTCAATATAAAAATTAACATGATGTTAGTAAGTTTAAAGGAGGGAAAAGGGAGATGGATAGCCAGATCTCCATCATCACTGTCGTTTATGCGTGCATTTAGCATGTTGTAAAAGTATGATAGCCTCCATTATAATCAATTGTGCCTGCTCGTAAAATTAAATGATCTCACAGGAAAATTAAGCGCAATTACGCAAAATAGCCCAAAGGCAAATCAAGCAAATCAACCAACTCGCAATCTCTCCACACACTTCTCTCTTTCTCTAAAAAACTAGAGACTGGCGTTGACTGAATTAAATTTTTTTTAACTTAAAAAAAAAAAACTGAATTAAAGCGAGTCAGTTTGTTTTTGTGGAATCTCATATGTTTGTGGTTTTACATACCAACAACTATAAAAGGAGTTGAATGCGCTGGCGCTGTTAAATCAAGCAACTAAAGTTAAAATTTATTTTCTTTGCTGATTTTTGCTTCATTGCGTATAAACGGATTCAGCGAATTGACTTAATTGCAGCATTTAACTTGTCTTATTGATCATAATAACTCCATAATAATGGAACATGTGAAAACATAAACGGAACCAACAAAAAAAACGATAAAACAACAACAGAAATAGCCACTATTCACTCCTCTCTACACAAATGACTTATAGGGCCAGCTACGTATACAGATCTGATCTATCAGTCAAGTCAAAAAAACAACAACCAACCTGTCCGAGAAAGTACTGAGACGATCATTGCAGGAAAGGACGGTAGAGAAAGAAAAGCCGTAAGGTAAATTTACTCGTCATCGTTGTATCGTTCTCCGATGTTGTGTGTATGGAGTGTCATGTAGTAATGATAGCATTTATTTGTTGTGAAAATTGTAATACACCATAAATGACTTAAAAGATACAATGGAATTATTAAACCATTAAGTTGTAATTTTTTTTTCTGCTCTTTTTTAAATAAACTTACAAATTAAATGTTGCAGGAAAGGGAAATTGCAGAAATGTACTATAATGAAGTTTGAGAAAAAAAGTAATATTTAATACAATCAAAAAGCCCCTTTTTTCAATGAAAAAAGACATTCTTCTTGCGCTAAACCCTCTAGTTTACGAGATATTGAGGATTTTAGATTTTTAAAATTTTTGATATAAAAATCGACTTTTTTATGAATTTAGTGAGTGATCACAAATGAGCTTCTTTTTTGCTATATACCATCTGGTTTACGAAATATTTAGGATTTTAGATTTTTAAAATTTTTCATATAAAAAACGACTTTTTCATGAATTTAGTGAGTGATCACAAATGACGCTCCTTTTCGCTCTAAACCATCTGGTTTACACAATATTAAGAATTTTAGATTTTTAAAATTTTGCATATAAATTTTTCATTTTGATAAATTTAGTGAGTGATCAAAAATTAGCATCCTTTTTGCTCTAAACCTTCTGGTTTACGAAATATTAAAGAGTTTATAAAGAGTTTATAAAAATCGATTTTTTGATGAATTTAATGAGTGATCACAAATGAGCTTCTTTTTTGTTATATACCCTCTGGTTTACGAAATATTAAGGATTTTAGATTTTTAAAATTTTTCATGTAAAAATCGACTTTTTCATGAATTTAGTGGGTGATCACAAATGAGGCTCCTTTTTGCTCTAAACCATCTGGTTTACAAAATATTAAGAATTTTAGATTTTTAAAATTTTTCATATAAATTTTTCATTTGGATAAATTTAGTGAGTGATCACAAATGAGCCTCCTTTTTGCTCTAAACCATCTGGTTTACAAAATATTAAGAATTTTAGATTTTTAAAATTTTTCATATAAAAAACGACTTTTTCATGAATTTAGTGAGTGATCACAAATGACGCTCCTTTTCGCTCTAAACCATCTGGTTTACGAAATATTAAGGATTTTAGATTTTTAAAATTTTGCATATAAATTTTTCATTTTGATAAATTTAGTGAGTGATCAAAAATTAACATCGTTTTTGCTCTAAACCTTCTGGTTTACGAAATATTAAAGAGTTTATAAAAATCGATTTTTTGATGAATTTAATGAGTGATCACAAATTAGCTTCTTTTTTGTTATATACCCTCTGGTTTACGAAATATTTTGGATTTTAGATTTTTAAAATTTTTCATATAAAAATCGACTTTTTCATGAATTTAGTGGGTGATCACAAATGAGGCTCCTTTTTGCTCTAAACCATCTGGTTTACAAAATATTAAGAATTTTAGATTTTTAAAATTTTTCATATAAATTTTTCATTTGGATAAATTTAGTGAGTGATCACAAATGAGCCTCCTTTTTGCTCTAAACCATCTGGTTTACAAAATATTATGGATTTTAGATTCTTATAATTTTTCATATAAAAATCGACGAATTTGATTTAGAGTCATTTAGGAAATGTGTCATTCTAATTACGAATATTAAAAAAATTAATTTGAATTATTTAACAGATTTGTCGACATTCGCATTAAGTAATTAAATTCTTTTGTTTTATTTATTTAACTCGTTCATATTATTTGAATTTATATTCAACTCTAACACATTTTTACGTTCATCGTTCGTTATTTTATAAATTTTTCTTTTTAATAGAGAGATGTCAAGAGTTTAACTTATTTTGGAGGAAAACAATAACTTTTTTCGTTGCTGGTGGATTAAAACGCGAAGTGGAAAGAATTGTTTAAGCATTTGTCACAACTGATGGTATTATAAATCACTTAAAATGGTTTTAATGAGGTGTCTATTATAATCTGTTATTAAAACAAGTAGAGAGACATACAAAATAAAAAAAAGCTAATAATAAGATTAAGAAGCAACCAATTTAATTCATTAAATTTCGAAATGTTTAGTTTGAATATCAGATGTCTCTACATATATATAAGACATTTTTCTATAATAATATTTATTACGGATGCTTCATTAGCATATTGTTCTTTGTTTGTTTGGAGATTAACAATTTTGTGTTGTTTCCATTTAATATTTATGGTATTTTATAAAACATTTATAGTGAAAGTAAAGAAATGACACTGAATATAAAAATTTAATATTTTATAGAAATTTAAATGGATTTATTGAATTGAAATTGAATATAGTAGAAATTGAAAACAATGGATATAATAAAATTAAAAGTAATTAATATTAAGAACAATATTGCTAAAAATACTTTAAATAAAATGCTTGAGGGTTTTATTAATTAAGTTATTGTTTCAAAAAGCTATAGAATTTTGAATGCTATTTGGTTTAGTATGGAACTGTAAATTTTAACTTCGACTTATAATTTGTCAATAGCTTATTGTCAAACTTGAATTTCGTTCAAAGTTAGTTCGAATTTCGATTTTATGGATTTAAAAACTTCGGATATATTGGGGCACCTTTTTCATTATGTGAGTAATTAAAAGGCATTTAAATCAGTAAGTTTCAATGTATTTATGAATATTTATTGTTTTATAGAGTACAAAGCTTCTCTTTGATATTATGTAAAATTTTAATTAAATGCATTTCCTCCGAAAGAAAATATGGAATATAAAGTTAACAAAAATACCACGCCCAATTTTTTAAAAAATTATTTTTTTGAAAGTTTAAATGAAATTTTGTACATATATGAATTATTTTTTTGAGAAAACTTTGTACTAAAAGACGAATTGGATACCACGCCCAGTTTTTAGCCCACTTTTAGTAAAACTCAATTTTGCTACATTCTTGATTCTACAAAGAAAATTCACATAAAATTTGACATATACAAGAAATAGAAAATATTGTGCCACGCCTCTTTTGTAGGCTTTTGTGATGTTTTCTTTACCACTTTCATCAAAATGTTCATAAACATTTGATATTTTTTTAGAAGCAAAGCAACTCTTTCTTACACAAAAGTGGGCGTGGCATACTGTCAATACTTCTATCAAGGATATACATATGTGTCATGTTTCATTTTAATCGGTTCAGCAGTTTAAAAATAAGATCAAGGTAAATAAAGTAAACAATATTATGACGAAATTTCAGTATAATAATGCTAGAGGTCTATAACACAACATTAACAATAACATTTGAATTAAATAATTTAAATGCTTTTTATTTCCAATCATATTGCAAAAGGGCTCCGAAAAATTCCAATTTCCTGAAGCCATAAAGTCGAAATTCGAACTAACTTTGAAGAAACATTTTGGGGGGTTTTCACTTTCAATTTTTCTTGTTGTACTGTGAAATTTTCTTTTAATATCTAACCAAAAATAAAGTTGAAAACCCTGATTCTTCTACTCCAAAAATTTTAAAAATAAAAAATCAAAGAAAGAAAAAAAAAACTGTTTTTGTTAATTATAAGTCAAAACTTTGAGGCAGTTTTGGAAACTTTTAAAACTGATTTATGATGTCCTCAAGAAGCTCTTTAACTTACGCTATGTCATTTCTCGTGAGGTTTTTGTATTGTAGTACAGTGCTATACAGTGCTACATATTTATGTTTTTATATTTCTATGCAGCTAAAAATTTCTTTGCTCCTTACTTTCAGACAAAGAATCTTAATTGAGCTCGTGCTTGGAATGATTTACAATTACAATTTAGCCCTAAAAACTATAATCACAAATTACCAAATCATTAATTGTTTTATTTCTTAAAATATGCTATTTCAGCGAATTCTGGTGATTGTTTCTGCTGCATCTGCTTCATTTTTTAAGAATTTTCATTATTTTTCTTTTATTTATTATTATTTTTTTTTAATAACATTTCTTTGATTTCGTATGATTTGACAAATTTATTACACTAAAACACTCGAGATTTTGGCAATAATTTCTTTGTTCTATTTCCTTTTGTTTTGTTGTCTTGGCATATTGTAACTCAATTAGTATTAATTTCAAATTGATCAAGATTCTATGAAATATAAATTCTCTCAAAGGAAAAAAAAAAAAAAAACAATACAATACAAGAATAATTGATTGGATGCAGTAAATTAATGATACAATTTTAAAATGTTTATAAATTGTTTTCTTTTAAAAACGACATTTTCATTATTGGCAGCCCTATGCCAGGTTCTATATATTTATTTTATGGTTTTGAGAATAATGGAAGGAAACAATTGATTGTGTAAATTGGGAGTCGTTATTGGTATTATATTATTTTGAGAATTAAATAAAAACATTTATTTAAAATACACACCTAAATAAAATGCTTTTTTAAACAATAAAAGGCTATAAGAGAGAAATGGTTTTTGGTGAAACATAGACAATTGGGGGTTGCAAATGTGGCCTAAGGACAATGCAATACAATACTGAGAGAAATACAGATGTACGTGAAAATAAATAAAGTATCTGTGGCATGTTTAAATGTATTAGTGTATAATAGTGTTCACTTAATATTTAAAAGGTTTATTTGTGTTGGTACTTAAGTGTTAAAATTGTTACTCGGTATGTGTGAATATCTGTTTATGAGTGCGTGCAACAAGGGTTGCGTGCCTCACAGCTAATAAAAGTAACAACAACAGCAGCAGCAGGAGCAAAAAAAAAAATATATATATAAAAGTACATAAAAAGGGCACTCAGGTGTTAAAATAGTAATTTGATGATGTTTAGTTTTATATTTAGTACCCATTGTTTCTTGTGTTTTTGTTATTGTTGTTATCCTTTTGACTTTTATTCCTGCTAGTCAGGAATTACTATATTGGCGTGAAAAGAAATACAAAAATTGGAAAAACAAATATTTGTAACAATAGTTTGCGTTTTGTTAAAGTCAACAATTTCTATTGTTGTAATTAATTGGATGTATAATAAGTACATGATTTGCACAAAAATTTACTTTTATTACAAAATGACATGTTTTTTTTTCAGGATCCTTTTTTTTAATTTCTTTCAAATGCTTTGATATAAAAATAAAATATAAAAATATAAATAGTGTGAGAAAGTTTTTTTTGAAATTGTGTATACTACACACAACAATGAAAGTTTAGGTAATTAAAAATTTCACTCTGCTACAGGAAAAATCACTCAAATAATGACAAAATGTGGACACCATAAATTTGTTTTAAAAATTTCCAATACATCAACAAAATTTTGAATTATGCTTAAGAATCTGTTTTTGCTTAGGTTCTTTGATAATTGTATCATAATTCTGTTAAAACTTTTGGGGATCGGAAAATAGGGCAACAACATTTACATAAAAATTTCAAAATTTTTCGAGTTTAACTATAATTTATTATAAATTTATGTATAAGAGCCTGTACAAAGCAATGGTTTTTAAAGACTTTTTGGTTGTAAATATAATTTTAGGTTTTTAAAATTGGATAAAACTATAGAACTGATTCGATTTTATCACATACATTTTTCATTTGCCCCAAAAAGTATGCACCAAATAAAATATAAAATAAAAAAATAAAAAATATTTTGTCGTAGTGGCTTTTTTTTTGTGAAAAATTAATGACATTTTTAAGATAAAGCTACAATATATTTTATTCCAGTATTGACTATCGAGTTATGGTTTTAATCAGAAAATCATTTCTCATTTTTTTAAGTCAAAAACAATCAAGCCAATTTTTGATACCATGTTATGAAGTGAAGATAGTGTATTTTCAGAAAACCGATTTTCCAGCTCGAAAAATAGTTTTTTTTTTTTAAACCGGATTGAAATACAGTTAACCGGCTTTTATTAAAAATACAAATATATTAAAAATGGTTATTATTTTTACTAAAGAAACTACACTTATAACCAGTGTTGCCAGGAGATCTGAAAAAAAGAGAAACTTCAAATGAAGTCAAAAAGACTAAATGCCCAAAAAATAAGGTCATACTTCCTTTTTTTTAACTTAGAAACTTTTTTTTCGTTCTCATTAGTTTTTGATATTTTTCTAAAAAAATTTTAATAAATTTATAAATAATACCCAGCAAAATGACTCAATGAAAAATCGTCTAAAAAATTCCCATAAAATTTTGGGTTACATTTCATATAACTAATTGCCCAATGTTTTGAAGTGACTTTGCGTCATTTGTTAATTATAATTCTTTTTTGATTAAGCATTTTTAAATTTTTGCGTGATTTTTGCCATTAATAAGATTTTTTTAATTATTTTCCTAAAAATGGTTGTTAAAGTTAAAGTATTAAAAAGTAATTATAATAATCGATTTATCAAAAATCGAAAATGAGTTACTAATATTTTAGCCTTGTTAAGGCAATTTTTAAAACAAAACAAGTTTAGAAAAAAAGCCCTACGCTTTTTGAGACTAAAAGCAAAATAAAATGGATAAATTTAGCCTTACAAAGGTTAACCTGGCAACACTGCTTATAATGCATGTCATTTGTAATGACAAGTAATATAAAAATAAAAAGACATATCTTTCTTCTGTAGCTAAAAGATAATGCTCGAATTTTGTATTTTGTGAACTGAGTTCTGATAATTCTTATTCCGATCCAACTCTAAAAATGTACCTATTTATTGAAATTCACCTTATTTTTGTAACAAACAATGAGTATAATCGCTATGTGACTTTAAATATTGTTGATATAAATATAAAAAATTATAATTTATTTTTTGAAACTCTAATCATCACTACATTTTTATTAAAAAATTTCATATATTAAATATAATTTATAAAATATTATTTAAACTACAAGTATTGATGATTTACCACTACCCTGAGATTGTAAGTAAACAAAACCTTTTAATATTTTCTATGCACAAAAAAAAAAAAAAAAAAATAAACTAAATTTTGTTTAATATTTATCAATGTCATTATAAATTTCCTAGGAAATTATTATAAAATTGTTATTAGTAGTGATAAATTTGGAATAAATATTCCATGATTTTCTCACCATACTAATTTACATAAAGTGTTGAAGAGTAGCCAACAAATATTAGACTATCAAAAAATCCATAAATAATACATCAATTTTGTTCTTTTTTATTATTATTTATTACTAAAAGGGCGGAACACATAGAAAACAACAGAGAAAAACGAAAAAAGGAATGAACTGTAACAATAATATTTCACCCCAATTACTTTTATCGAATTTGTACATCTTAAACACTTGAAAAATCCCACCCTTGAAAATGAAATAATCAAACGCCAAGTAACAAACAACTTTATATATACAATATAAATACACATACACACATTCATTCATTCGAGTACTTGCAACATTATACCCAAATGGTATGTAATCATAAACATCATCATCTTCATGATGAACTCTATTTCAATGCCTCGTATGATGGTCCGTGTAACAGTGTTTTGTGGTAAAGGAAAAAAAAAATTCAAATAAATAATCCTTCCAAAATATACGACCCCAGTATCAAAACTCAACTTCCACCCTTGTTATTATTAGTTATTTGATTTTATGTTGTTTTTATTTGTGTTGATTCTCTGGTACATGAAATATGTACTTACACTGAGACCGCTGTAATCAGAAGTTGTTTCATTTTTAAGTGGCTGACTTCTATCACTCTCTCTCTCTCTCTCTTTTTCACAGAAGCCGTTTATTTTGAAAGATGAAAAAATATAAAGAACAAAGAGAATCAAAATTCTGTAACAGTTTCACAGTCAAATATACTTTATTCGAATGATTATCAAATGAAAAAATAAAAAGAAGTATAAAGTAACTAAACAGCGGTAACTTAACGAATTGTTAAGTGCTCCCTTGGGTAAAATATGTTTAATAATGTTCACTTAACACAGGCCACAGTACCATTTAGAAATACACACAAACACACATCCAGTGTAATATTTTTACCAACAAACACGATGATAAAATAAACGAGAATATTAAATATTGCTTTTTCTTGTTAAAATTATTGTTGCACAGTCGTCCGAAAACCTAAGAAAACTAATCACAAAGTTCTAACGCAGAGATATGCTCTGCGGATTCATTGAGCGTTCTTATTCAACGTTAGTAACTATTAGGATTTACTTTTAAAAAGCGTTACAAATCCTTCAGTCTATCTGCTTTATAATCCACGATCCAATTTTATCCTTAGTCGAAAAAACAGCCGTAGTCTCGATTATTATCCATAGCGTGACACTACGTAAACGTGTCTTAGAAATGTCTACTCCTATTGTATTAGTATTTATAGGGAAACAGAAACTAATATTTAAAACTGAGAACATGCCCCCATGTACCTGGATCTCTAAATCCTAATACTCCCAAGGGAAAAATGAAAGATACCTTAATGTTGGACGATATTGTTCCTGAGTCATTTGTGCTATCTATACCAACTGATGAGGAAAATGTGTTACTGGAATCACTGCCAAATAAGCCGCCTTACACTTCTGGTGTCATTGCTTTGAAATACCAGGTGGCAAGTACCGATAGGCCGAAATTATGCGGCGCTACTCGAGA
This sequence comes from Protocalliphora azurea, assembly GCA_932274085.1. Classification (NCBI taxonomy): domain Eukaryota; kingdom Metazoa; phylum Arthropoda; class Insecta; order Diptera; family Calliphoridae; genus Protocalliphora; species Protocalliphora azurea. Next base: position 205,102,642 of record OW026519.1, on the reverse strand, counting down.
ACGCCTAAAATTATATCTTGAACATGGACTGAACATTTAAGTGGCACGAAATAGCTCAAAGAATTTAAAACACCCAGAAAAAGAGGACGTTCCGATGGCTCAATCCCAGAAAAATCTTCCAAAGAGGGCGACTGCTACCATTTTAGTCGGCACATAGTTTAGAAGATCGTGGAAAATCTCAAAAGTTTCTATTCTTCGAAAAAAGCGAACTTAGAGTACTAACGGAGTTATTCACTGGCCATTGTAGTCTTAAATATCACTAGAATATCCTCGGAAATTCTGAAAGTGGCCAGTGTGTATGACTGCTTGTTGCAACAGTATGACTGCCCTGTTTTGAGTTCTCAGTGGGTCAAGTTTCTTGAGAATGCATGATAAGGAACGTCCCGGCCAATGCAAGAAGTCTAAAGATGTAGAGTAGATGTAGCCAAGAGATGTAGAAAGGCGATTTTGCATGTCTGAAAATGCAGCTTCAGCATCATAAGACGAAGTCGTTTATAGATGATAATCTAAATGACCATAACCCAAACGTTTGAAAAGAGATTTGCATGAAAAACGGCTACAATATGCCACCAGACACAAATGCCTAATTTACCATCATGGCAATGCTCGGCCTCATGTTGTGTAAAAAATTGTTTTTTTACAAATTTTAAATTTAAATTGTACTTTTGAAATTTCTTTAAAATATTTTATTACAGCCCTATCACTCTTCGACTATCTGTTGGTATAACTAATGGTATAACTATATAGGACGTACGACTATCCAGATATTTATAAGAGAGTTGTGTTTTGTACGTTGCAGATATTTTAGCTTATACTGTAGCCGCTGCCTTGTTTGCTTTATTAGGACGCTTCAGTTTTTCCAGCGTAGAGCCATTTTAGTGCCCTCTATTGCTGGTACTCTCAGGCTCTTTTCTGCATAATGTTCGTACCTTTTCGATGTTACACCTCGCATTAGCTAGATCTTACAGCCACATGGTAATAGCCTTTTTATTAAACAATGTTTTTGTTAACACAATGTCATTCATGACGTAGATACGGTACTGAAAACAGGCAAAACTAAGGGTTTATATCGTGCTTAAATTAGCTTAGATTAGATAGGAAAGGAAATATTCATCACACTAAGTTCAGGCTTTTGGGGAATTATTTCTCTTTTCAGTGAGAGGCTATATAAATCATTTGGGGCCACTAATGTTGTTTCTACACAGAAAGAAAAACTGCATTCTAAAATCAAGTTTATTTTTCTTATTTTTCGCAAAAATCGTACTTAAAAATTTAGTACGATTCATACAGAGGTATAATTAAAATAAATATAAAACGGTATTAATTTGAAAATTAAGAATGAAATACTTAACTAAAGTATGAAAATTCTAATACTAAGTAGAAATTGTACTTAAATCAAGTAACTGATTTTTGAAATTTGAAATTAAGACTAATTTGATTTGAATTAAAAGGAAAAATTGTATGTTTATCTGTGAGAGAATATGAGCGGAATGAAATTTACTCTCACTGCTCTCCTACTCTTTATTTGTCTATCGGTTGTTTTCAGGTTTCGTCATGCAATTTTCATTAGTCTTTTATTGTGCGTCATTTAAATATTTTGGCCTTTGTTTTTAATTTTTAAGCAGTCTTTTTTTTTATAAATGTGTGAGCAACAAATTTCTATTGAATGATAACTTACGCCTACTCCAACTACTTAAAGTGTTTAATTTAGAAGCTGATATTGATTATTTAAAAGGTAAGTACAAATTACAATTGTTAAAAAATTTAAATTGGGACATGTGGCATACATGAACTACTTTGAGCAATTTATATATCAGGTGTGTATATATGTCTATCCATACAGAACATTTTTTTTTTCGAAATACGTAAAAAAAGAAAAGTTTTCCCTTAGAAATAAATGACTTTCTTTGTGTTTCTTAAGAGCGCCACGTCATTGATTAATAATTATGTTTTAATTTAAGTACAGTTTATACTTACATATTTATACATGTATGTGTATTTACAAAAACTTTGTATTTTTTTTATATTAATATGGTGTTAACAGAAGGGGGAAGGGTAAAGCAAATTTAATTCTGCTCTCTTTGAGATTTTCTCGCATTGCATGTCACGTATTTGTAAATATGTATATGTACATACATGTATAAATATGTAAGAAAGAATTGTACTTAAAGCAAGACATAATTTCTTAATCAATGAATTAGTTCTCTTAAAAAAGTCATTTGTTTCTAAGGAAGAATTTTTTTCCGCATATTTTGAGAAACTAAACTGAAAATTTGTAAAATTTGTAAAAATACTAGAGGTAAATCTGTCTCATTATAATAAATTGTATTTCTTTCAATTTCTTAATTTAATAATATATTTTTTCATCAATGAGGATACTATTTCGATCGACTCTAAAGTTGAACATTGGTGGAAGGGCGATTTTAGAGGAAAACATGTTTGGAATAAGGTGAATATTCAATATATGTTTATTTTTTATGTTAAAAATATATATATTGAAACAATACATATATAATTTTTTATTTATTACTTTTTTCAGGATTTCTTTTCGAGATGAAACAAGGAGGAAACCGAAGTGGAAGATTATTCTTGAAGTACAAAAACTACCTAAAGCTGCAGATTATTGAGGTTTTAATAATGGAAATTTAATAAAAATATAATAAATAATAAATTTGAAAAAATAATTTAGGTTTATATATAAAGTAAGTATGAAAATTCTAAAAACAAGCGATTTATGGTTCAATTTAAGTAAGAATTCATCACAATTAGGATTGATTCAACTTCTATATTCGTTGAATCAAAGTGCATTTTAGGAGTAATTGTGATCCGATTATTCTGAAATTAATCCTAGTTATGTTCATTCTAAGTATGGACTTGGACTAAAATTAATCCAAAATAGTCTTAAATAGAGGTAAAATTAAGAATTTTTCGTCATTACTGATTTAAGTGATTCGCACTTGGTTCAAGAAAATCCGTATTTACCGTATTTTTGGCACCGCTCCAGATTGATTTAAGTACGAATTACTCAATTTATTATTTGTGTTTAGGTATTTACTTCTACATTATCCAACAGATGTTGATAAAATCATCAACACATTTGCTGTATTTCGTATTCAGATTCCTATTGTTCTCAATGTTTCGAAAAATCAGCGGTTATTTTAAATGATATCATATTTCAATATTTATTTCAAGTAAAACAAAAGAAAATTTATCACATTTTTCCTAATCCATCCCACAGTGCTATGTTATCCCTTGCTAAGACAACTTTTGTTTATGAGTACGAACAAAAGTATAAGTATGTGAAGTTGAAACTGTAATTTATCAAAATATAATAGGATCCAAGCATACAAATACTTTTAACTTCACCTCTACTACTTTACTCAAATGTCTCGTTTAATTTTATTCCCCCGATTCGATGATGTTTTTATACTTATCAATTTTTAACAGCCAGCAATATTCGTTTAATACGAACAAGGAAAATAAACAAAAAACCCCTTAAACCAAACTAATAAAGTTCGAATGATCTTAACAAATATTTCATGTCAATTGGTGAGAACAGAGTAAAATAAATAAATTATAATTTGATTGAGTTGTTACTAAATAACAAATAAATTATTAATAAACATAAAAATACTCATGCTCATCTCGTTTTATTAATGATAAATAATGTAACGTAATAAATTTATATTTATATATTTTTTATAATTATTGTTGATATCATTTTATATAATTATAGATGTAAAAATGTTTTGGATAATAATTGTTAAGTAGCGTTTAGTTTACTAAGAAAAAGGAGCCGTTAATTATACAAAATTTATTTTAATTTTTGCTTAATTAAACAATTAACATAAGTTCGATTTCTTTATACTTATAATATATTTTATGGGATGAAATAATTACTGTTAATCAAATGAAGTTGTTAGGGTTTTTAACTTGTTTTTTCCTGCTAATAACAAAATGTTTAAAGATATATTTCCACGACCCTGGAAGTCAAATTGGATTATTAAATTTTAAACAAAAGATTTAAAATAATGATTGTGGTTAAGTATTATTAAAACTAAATTAGAAAGAAAAATATTTGAATATAATTTAAAAGAATTAAAAATAATCATATTAGTAGTGGTAATTAATTTTAAGAAATACATACTGGGTTTATAAGATATATTAGGGGTATTCATAGAACTTATTAGTCGAGCAAGGAAATATTTAATTTCCAAATAATGTATAGTGTATAGGAAAAAAGAAATGGTTGGTTGAATATGATCACAAATAATCTCGCAACATGATAAAAAAAAATTTCAATCATGTTATGGTCACTGCAATTATTTATTTGATCGCTATAATCGTGTTATGTTTACGGTAATTCATTTGGTTGCGCAAATATATTAAAGTTGTAGCAAACTCATATATGTTTGTCACAATCATTTATATTATTGTAATTTCTACCTATAGTAATATTATTATCATATATTTTAATAATATATAAACAATCGGAAATCATAGTAAAATTATTAGCCATAAATATATTAAATATATGTTTTATTACTTTACCTTAACAAAGATTTTCCTTTGAATCACTCTTTAATTAAATCATTTTTAATGCAAAGCAATACTCATAATTATAATTTATTTACTTAATTTATTAGCAAATAAAATCTTTGTGCACAATTTTTTTGCTTTTTCAGCTTTTATTCAATATAGATTTATCTAGATTTAAAATTGTTTTTGTTTCCTTCATACAACAATATTTGAACAATGCGCTCCCATTAAACCTTGTTAGCGTCTGTCAGTTTTGTGCAAAACTATCTGTTGAACAAAGAAATCCTCATAACTAACCATAAACCAACATTGGTCTTTGGCTTAAAAGATACCATAAACGACAGACGTCGGACACCTTTTGTTTGTTCATTTCCATACATTTATTTAGTTTATTATTATTTTTAAATGCAATTTTTTTCTCATTTAATTTCAAGTATTTGTGAAATTGATTTTAGCACTTCAACACAAAACTGTTTGTTGATTATGCACCACATTGTCTTTTCAATTGACTTTTAAAATGTTTTAAATACATTTGACCTCTTTATAACATAAATGTTCTTTGTTAATGAGTATATCAATGTAGTATATTTAGGGATGTTGTCAGAGGACATTTTATGTCCTTTTATTTATTTTTATTTTTTGCTTACAATACATTGCTTTTTTCTTGTGTAAGTGAAATCCATTTTAAGCTAATTAAAATTTCAAGAGCAGATGTTTTAAATAATTTATAACAGTAGTTTCAAATGACATCTAATCGATCTTAAATTTTGCAATAGATCTGTCATATTTTTTGTTTGTTGGCTAAAGTGTAATGTCAGAATATTGAGTATTTGCTGCTTCGGTAAGATTTTGATATATCTATGAGTGATATATTTATTTAAAATAGAAAAATAAACATTAATTTCAAATTTTACTGCAATAGCTACCTGATTGCTTCACCATAATTTTAGTCGCCGTACACTACTTTATATTGATTCCAGAACAGTTTGCTTGTAATTCAAACGATAATTCAGTTCTGAAATTGGATCTCCAGGCGAATTTTGTAGAGCATTAAAAATTCTTGAAAGTATACTTGCGTATATGCAGTGGTGAATAGAAAGAACATTTGCAACTGAAAACCAATTTTCAGCAGTCAATCATATTTTTTATTAAAAATAATATTTTTTGCAATTATTTCAAAAATTAAAATTTTTATTTTACTACGTACTAAAAATTTTTTTTTTATCGACTAAAAATAATTGGAAAACAAGTTTAAAAAAAGCAGGTGATCAAAACATTTGCAACTCATAATAGCATTAATGGAAAATGTAAAAAATACATTAAATGTTTAGTATTTGGTTGCATAATCATGTTTTTTTATCATTATCGAACATCGGTTGGGCACCGAGACTATAAGATTTTCAATATAGTCGTAGATATTATCATTCCACAGCTTTTCCAATTTCCAATCTTTGAAAAGTTCATTACCATTTTTTTAAAGTTTTATTGCCGATATTATGAATTGCAATAATCCACATATTCAGAATTGGATGGAGATCAGGAAATTATGATGGCCACCAGTGGAGTGGAGTCCAAATTCACTTAGACCCTTCGTTGTCGTGATGCACAACCCCAAGTCTGAGACCATGTCTACCCTTATTTCAGATTTCTTTGCCTATCTAGTACTCCTATCCAGTATGGAATACTTGAAACCTGTTTCGCAACAGACACTTGGTACATAATCCTTCCACTGTCCAATTGCTATAAGCCGTATTCATAGCCATATCTCTACTTATTAGGTCAAGGAATACAAGAACGCCTTCAGCGCAGCAATTGCAGTGAATCTCAAAGCTCGTATAATGCACAACGCCGCCGATCCTTAAGCTTTTAAAACAGTTTTCCTGTATGAGTTATATCCTATATGGTATATACCTTATGACATATATGGGTAGAAAAATAAATAAATAAAGTAGAATACTGTGGAATAATGAATAATCAAAATACTCTGATGCGCTCAAACTTACAGGTATTGGTGCGTCTAGATATTCAATACTGTCTGCATTATTTCCCCTATGGTACTCCTTTACAATCGTGTACACTAAGAATTGCAAGGCCTTCTCCGTAGGCCTACCCTATGCATATACGTATTGAAATAACATTACATATTTGTATTTCCACCTCCGTGCTTCACTAAAACAAAAAAAAAAAAAAATTTTAATTTAAAACTTTTGTTTTAGGGACATCGAACGCTGACCCTTCCATTTAATCCCGGAGTTTAAATTAGGACTTATCAGAACACGACATATTTTCTCATTCAAGCAACTCTGAGAAAAGCGTATCCGAAGGTTGCAAGAGTTTCTAATTTTTTATCTTCTCGTGTATTTGTTGTAAGGTGTCCTCATCCTTTATGAAAAATCCCAGCAAAAAAAAAAAAAAAACGATCAAGTGCTTCCAAAAAAGAACGCTTTCACCACTTCAAAAGTAAAACTAAGTGCATATTTTGTGCTTTTTTGGATGTTATTATTAATTATTTCCAAAAATATAAAAACAAATTTATTTTTAGCAGAAAATTACATATGTAAATAATTTTTAAGAAAAGTAAAATTTTACAAATTTAAAAATATTTTTATTATTTTTAATAAGGCTAAAACAGAATTTTTATTAAAAAATTTCATAAACGTCGTTTTAAGAGAATTACTTCAAAAGCTATGAACAAGAAGCATAAAAACACCCTAGCAATGACAACCATGGGTTAAGAAAAGAACTTCTGCAGCACTTTTTCAGCACTAAGTACTTCTTTCCAATGACAACCCAATGTTAAAATCATTTCTTTTTAAGCTCTTTTCTAGTTCCACTATTGACTTGATAAATTTTTGATTTAGGAACAGAAATTTATTTTTTTGAAAGTTCGTTTTAAACATTAACTATTTTTGCTCAAAACTTAGCTCATTTTTTAAATAAAATTATTAAATGAAATTATTAATGTTAGAAAGGAATAAAAAAAAACAACAAAATTATTTTTTTAAATAAAACTATTTTATTTAAGTTTAGATAAATTAAAAAATAGCTAGAAAAAATATTTGGTGAGCAAAAATCATTTCAGTTGCGAATGTTTTAACCACTACCGTATATTTAACTTTTTACTTCAAAACAACTTAAGCTTTTTATAGATATTTTTTACTCTATTATATTTTGTCACTCACTGTATAACCGAATAAGTCTTTTTGAAATTATAAATATATTTATGCATGTATTAGTTAGTTATTTTCCTTTATAATTGACTAAAGTAATCTATAATTACAATTATCATTAAATGAATGAAAATGAGTAGTTGTTGGTTGGAAGTTGCAGAAGAAATGAGAAATAATATACAACAACAACAAAACTCTCTCACTTAAATGAAAAGCCTTAAGGTATCGTACAATTATTAAATGAACGAATAAGAAAATGTATCTTAGTATCTGTGTAGCTTAACAAATTTTATAGCCCAACGGCAATAAATTATCGTTAAATAAATTAAAAGATATTGCTGCAAGCTAAAAACATAGATACCTCGTTCCCATACAATCACATTAACTTACTTCAACACAATAATAAAGAAAAAGCTACATAGACTGCTTGCAACACTAACAACAATTGGAATTATATTATTTACACAAGCACTTTTTTTGTAGTTGTTGATTTCTCCTGTTGGCTGCCAATAAACCAACATTTTAAATGCTAGAGACACGCCCACTACTATTTTGTCTACCATTTAAGTTTAATAAAAGTTGGAGTTGGAGATTTTGTCTCTGTATTGTACCAATATCTAGCCACTACTCTCGGCCACAAAGCTGCTGCAACAATGAAAATAAAAATTAAAAAAACAAGTAACAAACAATTTGTAATGGCACTACTCAATTATAGACAAGTCTCATAGTACATGTAGCACATACAAACATAAAAAACTGGAAATCTATTCCAAGCTGTAACTGGATGCTCTCATTTTACTCACGCTATCTCTATGACAAGCTCCAGAGATTTTTTGAGAAAAAAATGGAGGGGAATGAAACTATAATTGCCATAAATTGCGCATATGCTGGTCTGAAAACTGGGCGGCTTAGGAAATTAGGAAAGTCATTCACATTGGCCATGTATCCGTAAATAAATTTTCTAAATATCGATAAAAGAAACGCAAATAAACCTCAGCAAGAAAGGAGAGATAAAAATGGGTGCGAAACCTGTTAAAGAAAAAAAAGAGGAATTTTGAAAAACTGACTGTTTATTGTTGTTACTGTTGTTGCAGTCTTAAATTCATTGAATTGACAGGAGTAGGTGTTTACAGGCACAAACCCCACATTTTAGCATCACACCATCAAATGTGCAATTTTATTGAATATGACTACAACAACATCATCATCTTCATGTTCCTGGCTAACAAGTTGGACCCTCTATAAGCAGCAGTGTATGTAATTGTGTGAGTGTGTGTGTAACACGCCCCTCCCATAAAAACAATAAACAATCTGTATTTACCACTTAAATTGACAGTATGGAAATGCCAATGTCTGCTCTTTTTTTCATTTCCATTATTTTATTGTAAATTTTGTTGTTGCATTTATATTACATACACCCAGGACGTGGGTTGTTTACTAAATGTTTGTGTGTGTTTGTCCATATTGATTATCATGCTCTAAATGCAGCAGCTATAACAAGCAGAAAAAAAAACGAAGTAAAAATGAAAAAAAGTAAGAATAATTTTCTAAATTAATTTCAATTGGAATAATATTTTAAATTGTGTGGTTAGTGTTTGAAATTACTTTACTTAAATTGAACAACAAAAGATGAATGGATCTTTATAAAGAAGCATGTCTACACTAGCAGTGATTTTAGTGAGGAATTAAAAAATCAAGTTTCAGTGGTTGCTACAAATTAAAATGTTGTATAAAGTTTGTAAAAACATCTACGCTCTTAATATGAATTTTAAATCCTTTTAGAATATAGAATATTAATCACCGAAAGTCCTTGAATAATAGCTCAAAATTTTTTTACATATACACGGATATCGACCATATCCGTGTATAAAATTACAACATTCAGTGTCAACAGCGTATCAATTTTGTATGTGTTGAAATTGTATACTGCGCACAGTACTTTGTTTCATAGGCAAAAATCAGAATTAAAAGGTTTTTTTAGTTGTGTTGAAATATAAATTTTTAGAAAGGTACAATACATCGCACATAATTTCAAAATCATATTTACGAGTAACTATTTTTGTGCCTATGAGATGGCGCTAAAGTCAGAGAATTTAAAGCAAATATTAATTAACAAAAAATGTGGTTTTAAACTATTTCAGGAAAATAATTGTGAAAAATTAATTTTTTGAAAATTTGTTTTCTTTATTATAATAAAACCATGATCATTTTTGAAATATAATATTTCGAATATAATATATATTTTTATTCAAATTTAAAAATTCTTTTATTAAAAACTTAAAAATTACTTAAATTTGTTGAAAGATATAAGCAAATTATAATAAGTTATGGGTGCCCCGATGGCCTAGTTGGTAGTGAGTAAGTCTGTCAGTCTGGGGTTTGTGGGTTCGATTCCCACCAGCGACTCTGGTCTGTTTCACGACCAGACCATAACGAGCTATGGTCTTCGTTACTCCGCTCGGTTAGAATTAGAATATATTATTGTAATTATAAAATAAATAAAAAAAAAAAATAATAATATTATAAGTTATACATTGTTTTACTATTTATGTAATTTGTTATAGTTACTTAACTTTTTTGCCACAACTTTAAAAAAAGTTAAACTTTACTTCAATTTCAAAAAATTCTTAATTTAAATAATTTATAAATTTCTTCCTCAAATGTTTAAGAACTTAAAAAATTTTCTATTATTATTACTTCAAAATTTAATATAATATTGAGAAATCGGGAAGATTTTGGCAAACTAATTAGATACTGAAGAGCAAATGCAGAAGTTAAAATAATATTAGAACATTATAGAATTTGGGGGAGGTAGATGTGCCCTTGCTCTTATTAAATTAAATATTGTCTGACCCATAAAAAACCTATTTCCAATGGTTATCGCAAATTTTGATACTGTTTATTTATTTATTTATTTCATCTACAGATTCAATCTTACAGATTACGTAACTTAATTGTATAACATAAATAAATTTAATTTAAACTTATCTTTATGTACATTGAAATTTAAAATCGAAATAGGAATTTAAGGATTTGATAGTTATATTTGACGTTAAGTTCTCATTTAATCATCATATTGATTACATCAGTTCTAGAGCTTATGCAATGATTGGTTTTATAAGGAGAAATTCAAGAGAATTTAGTGACCCCTTTTACGCTCAAATCATTGTATGTTTCATTTTTCCATAGAATTTTGGAATACTTCAATAATTTGGTATTCACTTTACGAAAAGAAGCGGATTATTTAGAGCGCATTCAAAAAGTTTTTACAAAAATGATTTTTAAATTATTATTATGACCTAATATTCCCTCCCATAATGCTAGGAGAAAATTATTTGGTCTTCAAATATTACATGACCATATTTTTTACAGTTGAGTCATGTTTGTTTATAATATTTTGTCTGGTTAAGTAACTTATTAAGATTTATATGATTATGTCAATTTATATAATCCACGAAGAGACCTAAGAAGTAACCGCAAATTTGATGATGCTTTTCATAGAAATAACCATGCTATAAATGATGTTTAAAATTATCTGATAGCATTTCTCCTATTTTAAATTTCAATGTGCATAAAGTAAACTTATCTTTAAAAATTTAAATTAAATTTATTATTATATTATAAATTTTTATATGTTATACAATTAAGTTATGTAATCTGTAAGATTGAATCTGTAGATGAAATAAATAAATAAACAGTATCATCAGTATCATTATATTTAATTATTCTGTAGAATAATTAAATATAATATGTTTCAAACGACATGCAAAAGAAACTATATAACACATAGGAACATTGATTTTAATATCATTATCAAAACACCATTGGGACAAACGATCTAAATAGGATTGCAATTTTCGTCAGCCAATTATATTTGATACATTTGAGGACAATTTAAGCTCATTCGCAAATAAAAGGAATTTCCTAAATTTGAATACAGATGTTAAATCATTCATAAATAATAAAAATAATAAAGGTCCAAGATTTGCAGTCTGAGGAATACCAGAAAAAGCATTAAGCAGACGTTTTGAATAAAACTAACAAAATATTGCCAGTTAAACCAAATTAATAAAGTTTTTGTGGCAGGAGAGAATGACTAATACAGTCAAAAGCTCTCGTAAGATCTGTATATATAACATCGCATTGAGATTTACGTTCCATGGAACTAATTATTTCACGAGATACTAATGCCAAATTAGTAAATATAGATCTATCTGACATAAAGCCATGTTGACAAGAAGATATTAAATCTTTCAAAAGAATGAAAAGTTTATCCTTAATAATTTTATCAATAAGTTTTGAAAAAATATTTTGTCTATAGTTAATAACTTGTCTGCGATCACCTACTTTAAAAATAGCTACCATAGAACAGGATTTCCAATCGTTTAAAAATTGGCCTTGTTTAATGCAAGAGTTGAATAAAACCAAATTGGTGCCACAATGTGCTTAGAACCCTTTTTAAAAAATATAAATGGATAATTCCCAACTGATGATTTAGTACCATTACTTAAGGAATTTATAGCAAGAGATGGACGTGTCCTTGCACCGATATTTTCAAAACTTATGGTTTAGTATCATTGCTTAGCAAGAGATAGACGTGTCCTTTCTTCGACATTTTCAAAACTTCGTATATATTAATACTAAGTCTGAAGTAATATGCGTACTAAGTTTCAATTTTCTACAATAACTCAATCTATTTTTGTCCCACCTTTATACGGAATGAAAGCATGCCTACCAATTAGACAGTGCCGCGTGGTCGAGTCATCAAAGAAGAATTGATAACGGAGCTGTTTCAACTTGACACCTTATCAATGTCAAATTATTAAATAAAATATAAAATGTTATTTAATACCGTGTGTAAAAAAATCGTAAACGAACGGTGTCAAAAAAGTCACAAGATAAACTGAGGAAAAAAAAATACGTTGTAAAGTTGATAGTTGTGCTTACATTCAAAATTTATGGTGTCATTTTATATTACAAAAATGTATAATATTTCAGTGTTAGTGTAAATAATTTAATAAATTTCCATATATATCTCATTCGAATTTTCTAGCCTTAAAATAAACCTGTATTTTTTTATCAACATTTATTTTTATTTTATTTTTGTATTCTTTTCTTTGTGATATATGTATATATGTAAGTACCAGCTTTTACTGGTTATCTTCGCTGCCTCATTTGATGCAAAAACTAATATTTACTTTATATGGGGCTACTACTTCCCCTGCACCAATCCGCTCTATTCGAAATTTAATATTAAAATTACTCCCACAACTTTTTAAGACTTTCACCGTAATACTAATTTAGATATGCGAAAATCAATACCTTCTTTGTATGGGGGTCTCCTTCTAGACCTATCCGTCTAATTTTCATTTTATCAGTGTAATATGATAATGAAGTTCGCGATAATAATTCCTTAGATATACCATAATGATATAATGCTCCGATAGAAAAATGAAATATCATATTTGAATTTAGGGACACACAGGATGATGCTCTGAAAATTTTAAGTAAATCTGTAGAGCCATTTAAGAATTCTAAAAAATAGCTTATAAAATTCTCCATTGCATGCACTACCTGTGTGTTAAATTTCACGTAAATAGCTATATTGATAACGTACAAAATTAAAAAAAAATATTTTTTTAGAAGTAGGTATAAAATGTGGGCATGACATACAATCGCCTATAACATAGCCTATAACCACGTTCGGCACTGGCACTATCTGTTTATCAAATTTCGTGCAAGTCGGTGAAAAGAGTTACACAACACCCACCTTAAAGTTTACCAATCGTTTTTAAATGGATCTAACGATGTCCGTCCGTGTGTCTGGCTGGTCGGCTGGCTGGTTATCCATGTAAACCTAGTGCACAAAGTACGGGACGCAATTTTAAAGATAATTCAATGAAATTTGGTACATTGGACTATTATGATACAAGGACGAAGGTTATTGAAATTAGTTGTGATCGGTCCATCATTTCCCTTAGCCTCTATGCAGATGTACCCCCGGAATAATTTTTAAACACTCAAAAATGTCTTAAAAATAAGAATATTTCAATGAAATTCGATGCAAAGAACTTCTATACAAGTATCAATCTTTGTAGCAAAGTTTATGAGAATCGGTTCATAATTTACCACAGCTCCCATATAAACCCACTTCCAGAATTCGCCATATAGCGCCTAAAATCATCTAGATGTTAGTATCAACGCATTATTCTGTATTTGTATATTTTATTTCACATTTGTAATATATATATATATATATATATATATATATATATATTTGTTGTAATATATATATATATATATATATATATATATATAATATATATATATATATATGGATCATAGGAAAGTTTAATTAATCGTCTATTTTCAAATTTAATCTACTTCCAAATATTTATAAAACGATTAGCATGTAAATGCAAATAAATCGTTTTTTCACTCTCCTGAAAAATTATTCAAAAACACATGGGACTTTTGGTCATATAATTTTTCTATTAATATTTCATTTAATCTATTTAAAATATATTAAAATTATTTATTACTTAATATAACATGATTTGAGTTTGTATAAATTATTAAGATTAATTTGTTAAATAAAAAACACATGTTTTTTCATTAATAACAATAATAAAAATTTATTTATTTTTCTTATCTACACAAGAGTGTTGCAACGTATTGTATGTAAAATTATTTCCAGGTAGTTAAATTAATTGAATGAAGTTAAATTAAAACGACTTAACTATCAAGTTTTAAAGCGTTATACTCCATAAAGTTTTTAATATTAAATAAGTATTAAGAAATCGATTATACATATTAGGATTACAAATTTAAATTTAACTTTCACTATATTTTAAATTGACTGTATGGAGAGTTTTTTCAAGTATTTTTTATAGTGAAAATGACAAACCTTTTAAAATTAACAGTCAAGTTATTCATTTAATTAAAATGTTTATTTATTAATATAGAGTTCTTAAAGTTCACGGACCCTGTCTGCTTAAATTATGTGTCAGTATTAAGGCGAAACAAATTTTTATGATTTTTTTCAAATATTAATAGCTAACTCTAGTTTTTAGTTCCCTTTTCTTTAATATTTGCCATAAACTCTTTAATGTTGCTATAAAAATTGTATATAAAACTTTTGTGTCCCATAAAAAGTATTAACTTTTGTTATAGATTTCCTTAGAATCATTGCCAGATATTTCAACTTTGAGAGTTACTAAAATTGTTGTTTTCAAATGGGAAACGGAATAAGAATGACGACAATCTGTAACAATCAATTTATTTTCAAATCATTGAACAATTTAAATACAGAATTAGTTACAAAAAAAAAAAAAAAAAAAAAAAAAATACAAAAAAAATATGATTTAAATTTTGAATACCAAAATACAGTGATGAGTAAAAGTAATGTTACAACAATAGTTAATAATGTGAAATTTAGCATTTATATAGATTTGAATCCTATACAATATACATATATTTATTTAATTGTGATATATTTAATACTTTTTTAAATAAGTAATAATTATAAACAATTTTAATGAGTTTTATGCTTGTATAAGAATAATTATTCGTACCAAATTTCTGTATGAGCTTACAAATTGCGGGATTTACTATGTTAGGTTGTAACGGCCATTGCACTATGGGAAATGCTAGAACACGAGCTAATCATATATATATTTTTTAACTTTTTAAATTGCTGTAAAGCTAACATATCATAGAATATTGTGTAAAAATATTGCAAAATTCCAACCAATATAACTGTCCTAAATATTTGCTAAATTTAGTATATTTGAAATAAAAAAAAAAAAAATTAAGAAAGAAGCTAGCACTTTTTAAAGAGTATTATTTTCGCATCCTAAACTTTGTATAATATAATTTATGCTATTTTAGATGGATAACTTGGCGTAGATTTTATCTTGAATCATAAATATGTATGTCTTTGCGGAAAAATAACCTATAGGAGTTCTTTAATTATACGTCTCCAAAGACAATTTTTAGAAAAAAATTATTTAATAAATTAATTTTTTTTAAATTTTTATATGATATCTTAAAATATAAGCAAAAAAAAAATAATAATAATAATATGTTGATATTTTGAGTTATGGCCATCCCTAACTTTCAATAACAACCAGATTGGTGTACTTAGAAAACGTATGTTTCTCTCAAACAGAACCGGACATGAGTACAGAAAATTAGCTTCAGACTCTTTCTCCACGTCGTGGCAGCTCCTACAGAAGTCGTTTTGAATGACCCCAATTCTGAGAGCATGCCTACCAATTAGACAGTAACCCTTGAGAATGGCTATCAATACTGAGAGTTAAACTCTAGAGAGGAAGAGAGAATAGAGAGACAATAATTCTGGATGTGGTTAAACTGAACCGAGATCAGATGTTTCTAACAACTTACTGACAAGTATCCAAACTCTCCAATGATCGTCTCTGGAATAATTAATTTACTAACGTGCAGTTTGATTGTAGATATTAATATATCCATATTCCTTTCATCCGGAAGGTTTTGTGTGGTAGTACGAGCTCGTCTTTTAAGCTATTACCCTCTACGTCAGTGTGTCCTGGCACCCACACTAAATACAGATTGTATGACGAAGCTGACCTCGAAAATTAAGTTTCCTACAGTAAATCCTACCGCCGCTACCTCCGCTAAATTTAGAAGCGTCAGTGAAGAAGTTTATCTAATCGTTGCCTAGATTACTTCGTACGTCTAGCATTCCTTATTCAATGGATGGAGCATTTGAAACTGGTTTTTTTTTTATTTTTATTTTATTAAATCGACTCAGATGTAAATACTTAGACAATTAATATGTCCATGAATTTTGATTACTTTAGTAGGCTTTCTCAAGGACTTCAAAATCTTTTTAATAATTTTACTGCTGGAGACAAAATGCTTTCTGTCGAGCTGTTTATAAAGATTAAAAAAAAAATAGCAATTAAGGTTCAAATCTGGAATATATGTTCGTTTATCCAAAAAGTTTTTCTGTCCAGTAAAAACTCTTACTGCATTTGCGTTCACGTATCCAAAATCTCGTAAAGAGAGAAATATGACAGTTTATAAACTGAGTACTTACAAATATTACTAGTTTTATTTTCGCTTGAAAATTCAGTAAATATGGTTACGAAAAATATACACATGTAAACAAAGAAAGGCAAATTTTCGAAAATTTTAAGAAATAGTATTATTGCATTAAAATTTTATTAAAAGTGCCTTAAGTCTTGTTCAGACCGGCGCGAAATTACGAAATTTCATGCTGAAATTACGAATGAAATCTAGAGTGTTCATACTGGCTAGATGACATTCCATGTAATTTCGTGAACAGCTGATACTTATTGTTTACATTTTAAATTGTTATAGGAGTAAATAAAGTATTTTGAAATGGAAACAAATAAGAAACAATTACTTACTAAATTGGAAATTATTAATTTGCAACAATTAAAAATGTAAAAAAGATAAGTTTCATTTTGCAAAATCACTTTTATAATTAATTTTAAGATTTGTGTTTAAATTTAAGATCAGCTGTGAATTGTTTTTTTTCTTCTCACGGTTGAAACATGCAGTACATAGTTTCCAACCATGTACAGAGTTGCACGGAAATGGGCATCGTTATTTCAATGTAATTTCACCGAAATTACACAAAATTATGTAATTTCGCAAGTGTCAAAATGTATGGGAAATTACGTAATTTCAACTTGATTTCGGCCGAAATCACGAAAGTACGTAATTTCGCGTCGGTCTGAATGCACTATTAAGAAACAATAAATAAATATATTTATAAGAAAAGAAAAAATGTAGTTGTTATTCACAAAAGTTCATATATTTCATAAAATTTTTGTTTGTTGTTTACGTTTATTTGTTTCCAACTAGGTGTCGTAGCTATTTTACCGGATTTTACACATTTTACGTTTGCATACTTTTTTGTTTACAATTTTTTTTTGAGTGTAAAATTTTTAATTTACTCACTAAATACGGACATAATGTTGAAATTAATGGTGCCGAATCCTCATATTATGAGTTATAGTTTTAATTGGCAAAAATAAATTTAAATTTCCTTTTTTAAATTTTAACAAAAGAGGAAAAAATCCTTAGAATAGCTGTCAAAAACAATGTTAATACCGGAGCTTTTTAAAAATTTTACTCATGTATATTTTACACATTTTCTGTGACCCAGTGTAAAAAAAAAATAAACGATTTCATTCATTTGTAAATGTGAACATGAAATAAATACCATAATAAAAGCTCTGCATTTATTTGTTTGTATGTATGTTTGTATGTATGTATGTATGTATGTGTATATGTACAAAAAACGGATAAAGGAAGAAAGTATAAAGTGTTATTGATACTTTCTATCCATAAATGTTTATTATTGTCTATATGATGCGCAGCAATTTCATTATGACAGGGTACGCGACACAATTTAAAAAAAAAAACGAATTTTTTGTTTGCTCAGCCATCTTGATTGGCAATACTATAAAATAAATATGTACAGTAAATGAAATGAGAGAGTGTGCCACCACCATTAAACAACTTATGTGCTAACTGTATATAAATATCTTCTTTATATAATGAATTGGTGTGAGGCTTAGAACGTTATGAAAGGAATCCTGGTAAATGAAAAAACGTGCTGAATTTTCATTCTATTCATACATAAGTATGTTGTCGTTTATTTTATGATTTTATGTGAACGAGTCGTTTGAATATTGTTTTCATTTTATCTTATACATATTTCTTTTTGGGTGGGTATGATGGGTATATATTTGCTGCCATTTATATAGACACATTTTGTTCATTGTGAAATTTTTATTGTTGTTTTTTGTTTGCTCTTTGACGCCATAATTGTTTACTTTTTGAGATACTTTTTTTTTCTTTGTGTTTTCTTTTTTATACGAAAATTCTTTTTTTTTTTTTATTAGTACTTCCTTTTGTCATTGTCGTCATTTAGTAATAAAATTTAAATTTTATCTCGTTATTTAATTGCTTATTTGAGTGGTAATGATTTAAATAATCTTAATTTGAAAACACACTACACTTTATGGAATAAGTAATAATTATTTAAGTATAATGTTTGTTACATTATAAATTGTTTTACTCCATTATTTTAAAGCGATTTTTGTTAAAGATTTTATTAAATGTTAAAATGAAGAAAGAAAATATTCTATTAGTCCCTTGTGTGGTCGTTGTAGTTTGCAACATCTCAATTTTCATTATTAGGAAATAAGAATGACTTTTTTGTTTCCCATAATCTCCGTGAAATATTTGCCCTACCACACACACATAGCACTTAAATTCATTTAGAAGAAAATCAATATTAATGGAATAAATTGACAGTTGCCAGTAACTACACTTGAATTTTCATACCAATTAAGACCACTTAGTTCTATGCTTCATTAACATGGTTATTTATTTAATTAACCATAAAATTTTAATACTTACATATATTAATATTTAGAAAAAGCATATGCACTAAATGCATGTAATTGCGGCTTAAATACTTTATTAAAAATCTCTATTCGTTTCATTTACAGCGGAAGAAAGTAATTATAGAAAATTGCATTAAAGGAGTCAGTTAAATTTTTTATTTCACAAAGTAGGAGTTGATCACAATAAAAGGAAAAACTGCTATTCCGATCGTAAAGAATAGTCATCGTATTTTGGGGGAAGTTAATAGGGATCATGCTTTAGTTGAGGCAAGTTTTCGTGGGTTGTTTAGAAGATTTAAGAGTAGTAATTTCACTGTACCTATTAGGAGCATCCCGGCAAGACAAAAATGTGTTAATAAAAATTGTGGGCTTTGCTCGATCAAGATTCGTGCTAAACGAAAAAAGTTCTCGTAGAATCATTGAGAGTACATCAAGCTAAAATTTGCATATATTAAGACCCATCCTAGAACTGCAGGCTCGTCTCGACGAATAAAATTCAATCTCTATGGGCTCCCTTTTCCCATTTAAAAATCGATAGATTCATAGGTTTTTATTTTAGCAATTTTGGTACAAAACAAAATTTATTCTTTTATAGCAAAAATTTTTAATTTTAAAATATTACTTCAAGTCTACGCTCAACAATCGCCAAAATGAGACTATGAACGATATATCGAAAATGTCTGTCATAACTATTAAGAATAAGTCTGACAATAAAGATTCACAAACTCTTATTATATGAACAGACAAATCTTCATATACTATTGCAACTACTAAGCCTGGAAGCCAAGAAAAAGGGATCACAAAGGATACGACATCCTCTGATAAACATTCTAACCGAAACTGAAAGCCGCCAGCGAATCGACAAAAACTTAATCAACGTCTTATTTGCTATTTCATGAATTCACTCTGACCTGTTCAATTTATGTTGTGTCCAGGAACTTTAGATCAACTCAGAAGTAATTATGAGCATTGAGAAAATATAGACTGATTTGTAGGTTTAACGGTTTATAAGGTCTTCCTTAGTGCATATTGTTACAATTAAATTTTTTTAGACTTCGGCTCATATGTGTTAAAGGCATCCATATTTTATTTTACATTATTTTACATTTTACAATACTGCGTTTTTGCACGTCTGAAATACTGCTTTAGTGGCACAAAACGAAGCGCAAAAAATAGTATGAAATCCCAGCACAACCACGAAAATCAACAGCAAAGCCAAATACCCATGGCGCCAAATTAATGATCTGTATTTTTTGGTAGCACTGGATCTGTACCGAACACAACTGATCCATTCGAAGAGAGTATTGAACGAAAAAAGTGTCTAGAATCCATTATTTTACTCAGCCTTAGCCTCATGCTGCGTGACTACTTAAAAACTGTTTGGAAAATAAGGGGATGGGAGTTTTTGCATAACACGCCATAGTCCAGACATTACCTCCTTTGACTATTAGTTGTTTCGCTTGATTCAGAATAACTTATCTGGAATACAGTTCAATTTAGAACAATGTATACAAAATAGGCTCGTTTCAGGCTTCAAAGGCTAAGAAGTGATGTTTTGAAAAAGCCGTAGCTTGTATTAAATAATACTTTAAATAAAATATAATGTACTTTTTATCTTGAAATAAATATTAAATTTTCATTATAAAAATATTCTTCAGATATTTTAAAGGAATAGTTTTTTATACATTTTCAAATATAATTTTTTTTTTTTAATTTTGTACTAAGAGACATTCTCTTGCTGTTAAGATAGAGCATGTGTTAACGTGACCAGAGGGTTTTTGTCAAAAAGAGGTATCCGAACAATTTTATAGAAAAAGTGGGATTTTGAAAAGTTTTATTAAATGAGATGGATTTACTTTTTATATCTCAGTTTCTAAATCTTTTCACAACATGAGAGACGTATCGAAATTTTGGAGTAACAATTAAGTACATTCTTACAAACTCATTTTAAAATTTAAGTTTGAATTCAAATTGGAATTCATTTTAAAAAATTGATACTTTCTCAACTTGATATCAATATTTGTCTCGACTATAGTTTAGACTATAATCTCGACTACATTTAGGCTATAGTCTGGTTTTGTTTATAGTCTCGACTGTAGTTCAGTCTATAGTCTGAACTATAGATTAGTGTATAGTCTCGACTACAGTTAATCTATAATCTCGATTATAGTTTAGTTTATAGTCTCGATTACAGATTAGTCTATAGTATCGACTATAGTTTAAACTATAGTCTTCACTCTTTGATATCAATAGTTATCCTAAAATAATTCTTAAACCTAAAAATTATCAAAAAAAAATAATAATATAATAATAATAATAACAATAATAATAATAATAATAATAATAATAATAATAATAACAATAACAATAATAATAATAATAACAATACTAATAATAATAATAATAATAATAATAATAATAATAATAATAATAAAAATAATAATAATAATAATAATAATAATAATAAAAATGATATAATATATTGTGAAGGCATTTGATTTCAAGTAATTATAAATTTGAGATAAGTACGAAGAATTTTCATTTAATATTTTAGTTAGTACTTACGTTTTTTTGATAAGCTGAATACGGAGAAAAAACATTTAAAATTTTTTTAATTAATCTGCAGTTTTCTACCAAGTGTTTAGCATTGAGCTTGTTATGAAAAAATATTAATTAATTTCTTTTCGTAGAAATTTGGGTCCAAAAGAGGTCTTCTTGGTTATAACATTTCGGTATTCTTTTTGCCAAAAGTATAAAAACAAATCATAGATATTATCTAAGTTTTACCAGAATGTACCAAAAAAAATCTCAGAAGAAACAAAATTTCTTTCACCAAAAATATATTTATATTCTATTCTAACATTGTAGGAAATCGAGTAATTAATAGTTAGAGTTAAAAAAGCGGTATTGGTTTACAAAAAGCTGGAAAATATTTTAAGCGGGATCGAAGTTTAAAAGGCGAAATAACCCCGCCATGTTACTGATGAGCGAAGTAAGTATTAAAAAACTGAACTAAAAGTTTTTTCAGATTTCTTTTATTCTGCGTAAATTTGACATATTTGCTCGGAAAAAGCATGTGCTGCTTATAAAAAAATAAAATGAAATTACTGTTATTAGTTATGTAGAACAATTTATTATCGGAATCACTTTCTGAAATCAGACAAAGTTAAAACAAAATCTATTAAAATTGTAATTACACAACTGAAGTCATTGCGATGGGAATGTGTAACCGCCCTGTTAAGTTAATTGCAAAGCTTACTAGTATCCCAGAAATGTTCTTTCTCAAAGAGGATTTTCTATTATTTTTTTATCTGTTATTTTATTCTTAGCTAAAACTAAATACCATTATATTGCATCATTTCAACAAATAAAATCATATCTATCCAAATGCTTCAATATTTGCTAGAAATAAAAATATTTCTCCTTGACATTTTTCACATAAAATTTTAACATTCTTTACTCAGTTAACAGACATCATCAGTTCTAGACATTAGACAAACATATTACTTTATTAGTCGTCTGCAAATTTTGATTTAATATAATTTAAAACTACAACTCATTACAAAACTAAACAAAATTTATTATAAATTTAAAGAAAAAAATGTTTTTTTTTCGAAAAGACTGTGAAGAATAAGTGTGTGAACGGGCAATTCTTCCTATTTGGTAGAATATTTATCTTCATTACAAGTAATAAACAAATCACAAATGAACAGACTGTTATTGTATGTTGTAACTAACTAAAATATTGCAATGAAATGAAAAATGAATAAAAAAAAAAAAAAAACAACACACAACAATTGCAACAGTAATCAAAATATACAACACTATAGAAGAATAACAGACAACAACAGCAATACTAAATAGCAACAGCAGCAATAAGTACAAAACAACACCAGAAGCCTCAACAGTTTGAGTTTGATGTTCATCACAATACATCAACAAAGAACAAAGTGACACAAAACATGGACGCGTCACTTTCCATCACTCAAATGTGACACTGGTCAAAAGACAGCAGCACCAGCAACAATAACAATAATAACAGCAACAGAAAGAGCAAAAGTAAATAAAACAACAGTAATTCATACATATGAATAGAATGATATTCGTATTATGGCTGTGAAAAGGCAGACAGTCATACAACAACAACAACAACTACCAATAAACTACAACACGAGTATAATCACAAGGACAGACACTAAAATGCACATAGAAAAAAGAAAAAAAAAAGAAATAAACTCAAATCTAAATTCTCTAACAGTCAGTTTAACTTTCAGTCCCACTGTCTGTCCTTTCATCTGTTTGATTGTCTTAGAGTCAATCAGTCATTTTTAGTTTTGGATTTAGTGTTTTCTTTTTTTTTTTCTGCTGCGTTAAACATCGTTTTGCGTTTAATAATAAAGTTCGAAGAAAGACTTAAGCAGCATATAAAAAGCTTCCAATGTTAACCCAACCAGATTTCGCAAACACACTAGTTCACAAAACAAAAAAAAAAAAATCGAAACTCAAGCTTACATGGCAGACAGAGTGACGTTCAGCAAATCCGGCTATTTGAGAATACAAGGACAACATTGCGTTATTGTTCTTCTTTTTTGTAGTTACTGTTGTTACTGTTGTTGCTGCCTTTAGAGCAGATTAACTACAGCTAAAAAACCAAAAGAAGAAGACTTAAGACAGCACAGGAAAAAATCCAAGTTTTACGAATTTCAAATGAGTTTAGCAGACAACAAGGAGGCAGCCAGCTTATAACTAACCATTCTAACTTTACAGTCAACAGCAAAACATTGCTAGTTGTTACAGGCTATTGCTGTTGTTGCTGGTCTGAATTGGACATATGACTGGATGACATCAAATAATGGAAAATTAAAGAAAAAAATAATAAGAAAAAAGAGATGATATAAAAAGTACCTACTGCTTGTATTGTACATGTACTTTATACAAACATTTTAATGGCTGTATTGTGGTCATATTGTACTCATGCATACTTTAGGAAATAATTCGTGGGATAATTTAAAATTTCTTAAAATCTACATGAACTTTAAGCCTATAAATCATATTTTTTAATTGACGCTATTTGAGTGTATTGATAAAGACATTTTCATAGGAAACGAAAACTAAAATATTTTTTTCATCTGTTGTTATAGATTCCATCCTAAAACCATTTATTATCTTTTGAGGTTAGAATTGAATGCAACAAATATTTAATACCATGTTCTGAATTGCTTTTCAGCTCGGGCATTGGTGATCGACCGAAACAAATAATAATTAGAAGTGGTAGAAAAATTTCCATCCACAATTTTCCAAATAGTTTTTAACTATTATTACAAAATGAGGCGGAAATTGAAAAGGAAAATTATGGACTCATGATCGCATTTACAAATTTGGCTCAACTTTTGGTTCTTAGCAGATGAAAACTAATTTTAACTTAATTTGGTGTGCTGAATTAAAATATAGTATTTGTTTCTCAAGATGGGTTTCAGTTTTCTCGTCTAAAATGTTCATTTCAATCATATGCTAAATCTTGTATTATGTTACAAATCATGTGTAAATACTTGTTTGATTTATGTCTTTTTCAAATAAATGGAATTACTTGATTTGGTATTTGTGAACGAACCTGCGGATTGTTCATTAATACGAACGAATCCGATTTCTATACCTGAAGACAGATATCATCCTACTCTGGAAATTAGTCTAAACCTACCTCTTAATTGTACGTCATCATCAAAAATAAAAAATGAAAAAGTCTTCTGTTTCAAAAGAGTCAACTTCGAAGAGTTAAATCATCTTTTACATAATACAAATTGGATGGAGCTTTTAACCTTATCAAACTGCACCCCAACTGCAATTGATCATATTGTTTGCAAATTCCATAAGAAAATGTTTGAATATGTTGACGAATGTGTTCTTAAAATAAAACTACCTCTAAAATCTGGTCCTCCATGGAGATCAAAAGAATTGCAAAGGCTAAAAAATTTTAAAAATAAACTCTTCAAAAAGTACACAAAATTTGGTCTACTCTCAGATTAACGTAAATTTGCTGTTATCCATGCTAAATATAACTCACTAAACGCTGTTCTTTATAAAAATTACATAAATACCATAAAACAAAACTTAAAGTATGATCCAAAATCATTTTATAATTTTGTGAACTCAAAAAGAAAAACTAATATTTTTCCTACTACTATGAACTACTTAAC
Source organism: Protocalliphora azurea (assembly GCA_932274085.1). NCBI lineage: Eukaryota > Metazoa > Arthropoda > Insecta > Diptera > Calliphoridae > Protocalliphora > Protocalliphora azurea. Next base: position 205,077,310 of record OW026519.1, on the reverse strand, counting down.
ACATGTATCTAATAATGATTTGACAATATGCAATTTGTTTGCTGACTTCTTCTCCACCATATGTTCCGATCTACAATGTAACAACATTGTATAACCTTAACCAATTTTCGAATATCAAGCAATTGTTATGCATCCTATTCATACGTCACAGATCTTAATGGCTATAAAAAAAAACATGAAATTGTCTTTTCGGAGTGGTCCTGATGGTATACCCAGTTATTTATTAATTAATTGCGTAAATGCTCTTGCTGTTCCGTTAACCATATTTTTTAACATCTCTATAGAATACGGTTATTTTCCCCAGTATTGGCAAGAATCTTATTGTATTCTGCTTTTGAAATCTGGCAACAAATCAAATATTGTCAACTATAGAGGAATTGCAAAGTTGAGTGTAATTCCAAAACTATTTGAAAAATGCATAACTGATAATATTACACGATAAATTTCTTTATTATTATCACCTTATCAACATGGGTTCAGGAAAGGCTCTTCAACAGTAACTAATCTTTTGCAGTTTACCACTATAGTTAATCGTGGATTTAACTACAAAAAACTAACTGATGTCATATATACAGATTTTAGCAAGACATTTGATAGAATCAATCATGACTTTTTGTTAATCAAATTTCATGGTATGGGCTTCTCAACTAATAGCTTGAACTGGACAAAATCTTATTTAACATGTTGTAAGCAGCGTGTTGTTTTTAAAAATGTTATTTCTAAAAAAATAAATATTAAATCTGGAGTTCCTCAAGGTAGTCACTTAGGTCTTATCTCATTTTTTTTTTTTTTATATATAAATGATTTGCTATGTGTAATTGAATATTGTAAAACGACGTAAAAATCTTCTTAAGCTATAATAGTGCTGGTGATATATGTTATTTACAACATAATTTAGATAACTTTTTCGTATGGTGCAATATTAACCTAATGGATCTTAATCTAAAAAAATGTAAACATATGCGTTTCTTTAGAAATTGGAATATTGATGTTAATTTCTTGATGGGAGGATATCAACTGGAATTTGTATCTGAGTTCCTTGATCTTGATATTCTTCTCGATCCTCAACTAAATTTCAAAAAACATATAACAATAATAATAAATAAATCTCGAGGTGTTCTAGCATTTATAAAACAATGGTCAAAAGAATTTAATTACCAAACGTTTATATACATCCTTGGTAAGACCAATTTTAGAGTATGCTTCTATTATTTGGGATCCAAATATAGTTTATCTTAAAAATAATATCGAATCCGTTCAAAAACAATTCCATTTATTTTGTTTGGGAAAGGTTATCTATTATAAAATTACCTACTTTGGAAAGTAGAAGAAAGATGCTGAATATGGCCTTTTTAATAAATTTAATTAATGGATCAGTCTGTTCAGATTTCCTGCTTGTTCATATAACCTTCTCAATTCCTCGGAGAGTCACTCGGAACTTTATACCACTTTACCTTCAAGTTTTCCAGAATTCGTATGCTGATGCTGATCCCTTTAGAAAACTATGTATTGATTTTAATTATTTTTACAATTTTATCGATTTTTCAATCAATGTTAACCATATAAAACATAATATAATATTGTATTTAAACAATTGTTAATTGTGATTGTATATTTTTTCTTAGTATAAACATTGTTAATATTTTTAAGGTCTGTAAGGAATATTTTTCTGTAGACTAATAAATAAATAAAAAAAATACCGAAGAAGCATTGCAAAGTTTATTTTAAGCATTAGCAAATTGATGTAAATGCTGAAAGGTTAGTATTTTTATTACATTTTTTTGTTTAGCTGAACTAAATGATTTGATTCGTGACACTAATTTACTAAGTTTATTGAATCATGATTGCAGAAGAAAAAAGTAATTGACACTTTAAATAACTTTAATGTAAACGAAACGAAAAACTATGCACTCTACCCAATTCTCAATAGCAGAATAACATATAATTCAGTGACGAATCCAACGATTTATTTGATTGAATTCATAATTTATTCAACGTCATTTTGTGACGAAAACAAAGCGTCCCTATTTCGTCACTTGTAAGTTTATAACAAAAATATACTTTTTTTCAGGGAAAAGAGATATAAATAAAAGTTTTATTAGTGCAGGTAGTCTAGAAGGCAACGTAGAGAACTTATGATAGTGAAAACTTACTGGAAAAGGTAACAAATTTCTCCAGTGGAAAAATATGACAAATTCACACATAAATGCACAAATTGCAACTAGTTTATTTCCCTTAAACATATACATTTTGTAAGAAATCTGAAAGATTACATTAAAACAAAATGTTTTTACATTTTTAGCTTATTCACGCAAAATCAAAAAATTATACAGTTTTTCAGTCTTGAATTAATATTTTTGTATAAATTAAATAAAAAAAAAGCTAAAAATAATATTAACAATCCCGAATTTTACATAAATAAGTGTCAAAAGTATCATTCAACTATAATTGATCAATACTTTTATCAAATATAAAAAAAATAAGAGATATATCATTGAAAAAGTATCCGGGTCAATATGACACAACATGACCGTCCGTGTAACTTTCAGACCCCATGCTGACTGCGGATTAAGTATCCGCCAGAACTTAAACCATTTGTCAAATGTTACACTATGCAGATTGAAAAGCTTCGCAAGCAGTGTGGTTTTAGAGAAGAATGTAAGTGTTTGATATAACTTATCGAAACTGGTAAAAATACCCTGAATTGAATCTAAAAACAGTTTGAAAGAAACCCATCAAATATTAATTAATATCTTACACAAGCGAACGATTTAAACAAAGTTCCTTTTAATTTTGCAATGCTTAGCCAAAAATTTACACTCTTCTTTTAACTAAAATACTAATAAAACTTTTAATATTTTTCATATATCGAAGAAATGCAATTTTTTGCGCAAAATAGTATCTAAATAATATATATTTTATATTCCAGTAAAATCTTTGCTTTCCTGGTAAGCTAGCAGATATAATTGTAAAGAAAAATAAACTACGTATGTTTCGCTTTTATAACTAGCTATTTTTGTTCCAGTTGTCCATAAATTCATGCACGAAAAATAAACGAAAATAAATATAAACATTTTTTTTGCCGTCAAAGAGATTTGAACTTGGGCACAAATTAACCGTTCGTTTTTATTGACTAATGCCTTACTCAGTACACCATTTCGCACTTAATTTTCTTTTTAGTATAAAATATCATTTTAGAAATTATGTTAGAAAAAAACTAACAGCGTCAGAATGGGGTTTTTATCCATTGCTCTAGTCAACTGATCCATGTCATTGCAATATTACTGCGCTATTATACTATTGAGTACTTATTTATGTAATATAGAGTAGGCAAATAATAATAATGCCTCATTACCAAGAAACTACTTTAATAAGTAGTTGCCATTACCAAGAACCAAAAGGTTTTTGCTGGGAACTTTCCTTCTCTTGAATTTTATAAGTATAATTTTTTAAAATAATGTTTTTGCGTAAATTGTAATTTTAGATGCAGTGTATCAAGTACATTATGGTCAATATATAGAATCAATAAAATAATTGAAAACCTTTTTCTAGAGAAAGAATATAATGGGCTAAAATCGTGACCACCACTATGTATATATCTACACATTTTTTTAATCTGGTTACTTAATATTTAGTTACGGGAAGCGGGAAGTGGTTAAAAAAATAATAACAAAATTTATTTTCTTACTAATTTAAAAATATTCGTTTCTTATAAAAAGTCGTAAAAAATCGAAAGCAAGCAAAAATTTCACTTTTTATCTTTTATCATAAAGTTGAATATGTCTCAATTAAAGCGAACTATATTTCATAAAAATTGATACATAAATATCGATTTTATTCCCAACTAAATAAGGGTACATTTTATTTGGTTTTGTAAATTTATTATTAATTTTTTATGAATCGATTTTAATGAAATATATGTATTTAGTTTTATTTGCAACATAAACAGAAAAATGAGAAAGATATAGTCGGTCAAGCCCGACCATATGATACCCCGCACAATTGTGCACGTCCCTCAAAATTCGTGGATGAGTCTTATATTAGACATGTGGTCAATTGTGGACCGATACTTTTACTAAGTGTAAAATAAAATATACGAATACTGAATATTACATTAATCTAACATTTAGATGAATTTACGCACTTTAGGATGATTCTCGAAAGTGGGCTTATATGGGAGCTATGGTAAATTATGGAGCGATCTTCATAAAATTTGTCACTATGATTTCTACTTATATAAAACTTATTTATGTCGAATATAAACCGGATGCTATCATGTTAAAGTGATTTTCGGAAGAGGGTTTTATATGGGAACTATGGTCAATTATGGACCTATCACAAAGATTGATACTTATACAAAACTTCCTTGTACCGAATTTCATTACAATATTACTATATTTAATGCATTTATGATCGTTAAACCCCTATTCCGAGAGGACATTTGTATGGGGGCTAGCTGAAATAATGGATCGGTCCATACCAATTTCAATAGGCTTCGTCCTTGTTCTATTAAAGTCCTATGTGCCAAATTTCATTAAATTATCTTCAAAATTGCGACCTGTAGATGGACGGACGATTATTGTTAGATCAACTCTAGAAGTGATTCTGAGTCGATTGATATACTTTAAGGTGGGTGTTGGATGATCAGTACAAACGCATAATACCCCAACCACCTATGTTGGTGTGGGCTATAATGAAACAAAAATATTTTTGGTCGTTTTCGATTTTGAACGATTTTTTGAAAAATAATAATAAAATTTTTAAACTTTGAGAGAATTTTTGTATGAATTGTTTTTAAATATCTCCCAAATTATTGAGTAAATTAAAATATTATGCTCATATACCTTGAATGTAATTTAAATTGTAATATTTCGCAAATCATTTCGAGATATATTTCTATATTTTTTATATAATGATTATATCGAGAACTATAGTCCATTATAAAGTTCTTTATAAAGACTTTATAAGGTCAATTCCAAAGAAGTGTCCTAAAGGTTAAGAACTTTATGATCAAATATGTTTAAATTTATAGGTTTAGATGTCCATGATCATGTGTAGCTAAAACCACTTAAAAATCCCATGGTGCAGCATCAGTGCAGTTGAGAACAACTTGATTTTAGCATTTTTTTTTATACGTTAGGCTTTAGAGTTTATTTAACTGTTTCTTATATTATTTTTTCTTTAATGTAATATTCGTCATAATTTAGTTACTTTCCAATTAACCCAGGTCTTAAGCAGCTATTCGAATAATCATTTGTATTGGTGACACTTCATTGTTGTAGAATTTTCTGCAGAAGCATTGTTGGTAGGTATGTATGTATGTACTTTTATTCATAGTTGCAACTTATGTTGAATTTACCCTTGCCCTTTTTAAGCCATCTTTTGATGCTTATTTTACTGGTTGTTTCGTTTGTATACCATTAATTCTTGTTTCAAGTCCGCTATTTGTATTCAATTCAATTCGATTGAATTTAATCCTCCAAGCATTCAGTATAATATTTGCTCATTTCAGTTTTAGTATTTTTTTTTTTTTTTTCTTTTTAAGCGACAATATAGAGACGATTATTTTTACTACATATCAAATACTAGCGAGGGGCAAAGAAAAAAAAAATGTATAAAAAATGGAAAAAATTGGCTTTTTGACCATAATCGACTAACGAGGTGCTGAATATCTGTCCGTCTATCTGTCTGTCTTTTTAACTTTATTTTTTTTGTTTAACCAAAAAAATAAAATAAATAATGTACAAAGTATGAGACAAACGAATTTGTTTTTCATTAATCCTGGCAGCTATAGTCACAATGGAATGCTTTTGTCGAGCCTTAAGGTTTAAATTTCTAGAGATCAATTTTTTTTCGTTGGTTTATTGTCGTTGTCTTCTTCAATTTCCTGATCTATTTCTCTTCCCCCCTTCTTTAAGTTTACTTTAAAATCTTTTTGTGTTTAGCAATAGTGTTGTAGTGTTGTTTCATTGCAACACAGTTGTCATGTTTTTGTCGCTTTATGGACTTCTAATCGTGCGATCCAATCATGAAGCTCACGCACTTAATAAATGTGAAATGTTGTGTGTTGGTATGTAAGTATATGTGCGCTTGGATTCCGTTCGTTTTTTTGTTTTCCATAAGATTCATTCGCACCTTGTGTGATTTAGATTTTTTGTTAAATTTTTTTGGCGAGTGCCTTTTTTGTGTTTCAGAATTGAGATATTTAGATTTTTTTTTGCTTTGTACCCAAGTTGGCTTATTTAACAATGTTTTACGTGTGTTTTAGCCATTTTTTTTTGTTGGTGTCTGTGTGTGTTAAAGTTGGGTGACAATGAGTAGATACTTAACCAAAAACCCAAAAGTAATGATGGTAGTAAGAGTGTAAGTAGAAGTCGCATTAGTTGTGTGTTGCTGTTTGCTGAGTGTATTTGTTGTGGGGATATGAATACATTTTTTTTGCGTTTCTTTTTCAGTCTGTGCAACCTGGGAAACATTAACTTCAATTTTACTTGTTTTTGATGTTTTCTTAAGTATGTGTATTTGGTTTAACTCTTTTTATTTTTAAAGTGATTTCTCAACGACATGTTTTTTTGTTTTTGGTTTGATTGGTAATTTTTTGTTGATTTCGAAAATCAAATATGGGTGTTTCCATTGTGAGAGGATTTTAGGGAAACTCTGACGTGGTAAAGATAGTACATAGCGACAAAAAGAGTGCATGTAATTGTGGACTTAGAATTTTTTTTTATATGACCTCAGTTTTTGAGATAAACGGTTGTATAGAAAGTTGCTGAAGTTGCACTACATAATACTACATATCTCGAGAACGATTTGTCTGATTTGGTTCAGTAAAATGTCAAAAAAATTTTATAAAAATTATCTCCAATCAATAGCTTCGGTGATATTAAAAAATTTTTTGAAAACAACCAGTAAGAATGTTATATTTAGCTTGGCCGAGTCTATATACCCACCATCTGCATCTTTTTGTTCCACCCTAATGTAAAAATTTACATTATATGGGAGGTGAGCGGTGAAGTTGGCGGATCATTTTTGGTTTACGGCTTCACATCGAGACTTGAACTATTTGTCCAAAATTTCGACGGTATACATGCTATTTTGTAAAAGATATCGGCGAAAAAATGTGAATTAGAGTTAAAACGGACACCTTGTGTTTCTTATATTTAACCCATTACTTTTTTTTAACCAATTTTTCCCATTTTCAATACCAAACAAACCTTATATAAGACAAATATTTGAGCAAAATTTTGTCCCCCTAGGACCTCTAGCCCTATCCCATAATATATACAAGTATATATATATATATATATATATATATACTTTATGGGGTTTTTTTCTTTATTTTTTGATGGTGAGTATAAAAATCTGATTTTTTTTTTGTTACATAATCAATTTTTTTAAAAATTGTCAAAAATTGAAAATTACACAGAAAAAATTAAATATTCTGAATCAATCAAGAAATTTACCAAATCAGATGTTTTTTTTTTTTTTTTTTTTTTTTTTTTGTTTGAATTGGGAGGACCTACTACTAAAATCACAAAATCAAACAAATAATTTGTAAAATTTTAATTGAAAAAATTAGGTCTTTATGGCTATTGATTAAAAAAGTTGTTTGAAACAGACAAAATTTGTATTGAAGGGGAAGAGAACTTTTTTGAACAATTTCCATTCATTATTATTTTAAATTAATTTTATACTCTTTTATTTAAATATTTAATTTATGGCGACAGCACAGTTACCAGATAAATTTGGTGCAAATCGTCAAATTTTAAGAAAATAATCGTCAAAATCGTCAAATCGACTATATGATATCGTCAAAAATCGTCAACATCAAAAATTTGTTTTTTTTTGTGTGTTAATGAACATTTTCTATTCTTTTTTTTATGAAAAATTAGTTATATTTCTGATTAAATTAAATTAAAATTGAAAATGAATGTCATGAAAAGTTTTTATAAAATTTGCAAAAGTGTTTTGGGCTTTTGTAAAGAGTTTATTCGTCATTTCATAATAAAAGCGTACATAATTTAATCGAATGCAATATTATCCCTACGGTACATACCCGGGTACCTTATTTGATTTTAGAATGCTTGCATTTTTTAATAATGAAGATATAATCACGAAACTTCAAGTCGTCGCTACTAAGATGTTTCTAAGGCTTAGAAACTGAAGCAACCCCAAATTTTGTTAACTTGGTCTATATATTAAATGGCTTAAAAGGTAATACCTACGGGAGTCTATACCCAGGGTACCGATATTCGTGCCAGGTTACATAAACTTTCAAAATTGTAACTACAAACTTGAATGGACGCTGTGCCATGTTTGACAACATCATTTAGGTATGTAAGAAGGTTATAGTTGGACTTAACCAGTTTTCGGAGAGGATATTTTATGGAACCTGTGCTCAATTGTAGATCAATTCAGTGCCACTATTCTGGAGGATTTATTGTGGATAAAGTCTTGTTGTTAAGTTTAAAATTATTATTTATACTTTTTAGAATCTTAATTGTACAAAAACATAGTTTCTACCAATACTAACTTATGTACTATTCAATGATTTTCTGAAGTGGGCCTTATATGGGAGCTATGGATTTTTAAGGAGCAAAATCCTAAACCCTATTCTTGGAGAAAATTTTTATGGTGGCAAATTGTCCTGCTTCATATAATGCCAAATTTTATACAATAATCTTAAAAATTGTGACTTGTAGTTACATTAAAAGTTTAACATGGACCGACAGACAGAAGGAAGGACATCGTGAACATGCTCAAATCGGTTTCTTTCTACGTTTATGTACCAAAATTTTTTTTTTCAATTAAATAAATAAATAATCATAATAAATAATTACGACAAATTATAAATTTTTTGTACAAAATCAACGAAAAACACACTAAGGTATCCGGGTACCCTAGTTATCGATTAACGTTAACCTTTTTGGGTATGTACCGTAGGGTTATATTGGTTCCCATAAATATTTTCTATAAATTTGCATTCACAAATTTAAGAAGATTTTTAATTTAATTTAATTTTATGCAACAACTAATTTTCCTTTAAATAAAGACAGGCCATTTTTAAAACCAAAAATCGTCAAAATGACGATAAATCGTCAAATCTGGAAACAGTGGTCGACACCCTGAGTCGATCGCACGTTCTTCTTATTTAGTACATGTTTCGTAGTCTTGCACACTAACCACTCAACAGTGTTGCCAATTTAGCACTTTTAGTGCTAGATCTAGCATTTTTTAAACTCATTTAGCACGAAAAAAATTAATCCAGCACCTGGCACTTTTTCTAACACTTTTCGAATTAGAAAAACATTATTAGTTTTTGTTTTCTAAAAAGTTAAGACTGCAACTAAAATTTGGTGTTTTTAATGATGGTAACTAATGCGATCTTTAAAGAATGTATATAGAAAAATAAACTTTGTAAAAACCAATACAATCACAAACAGTTAACCTATAAAATAAAATTTTGACAGTTAGATTAACTATAATTCTTTTGTTATAAGGAATAATTATGATAAAACAACTTGTTAATTTTTAGTTTGAAATTTAGTTGTGAACATAAGTGAATCAATGTCGCAAATTAAAATAATACAAAATTTTAATTAATTTCGAATCTTCTTGAAAATTAAAAGATTTATACATAATCAACCCAATTTAAAATATCATAATATGACAGTTAATGGTCCGTAAACTTATCAAATTTTAACCCTTACCTTATACTTTTCAATTAACGCAGTTATTTTATTTGACATCAAAATTTTTCACATCAAATTTTTATATTCAAGCAAAAATAAAAGAAATAGTAAAAATAAAATTCAATTAGGGATTTTTCTCGTTTGATTAAATAAATTTTTTAATTGAAACAAACTTAAGATTTCAGATTTTTTAATTGATATAATCATTTAATTAAAAACAATTTTAATTGAATGAATTATTTTGGTGATTGGTGACTATCATCTGTGTGGCTATGCTGTAACTCTTATTTAAAAATGTGTATGTAAACAGCCCTATGATATTTTTTTATTATATATACTTGCTTAACCCGGTGCGCTTCGCTGTACTCTTAAAATAAAATAAGTGTGAAAAAATACAAATATATTTTTTTATGTTTTAATTTATTTATTTATATACGTATTGTATTTCAACTTGTTTTGTAGATATTCATTAAAAAAAAATATTTTAATATATATTTATTTATATTATCAATAGCAACTAATTCAATTAAATAATTCTTATTATTAATGATTATTGTAATGCTTTATGATCTGTCCACCCAGCTCATTTTTATTTTGAAGTTTATAGTTTACCATTATAGTGGCTTTAACCACGTTCTTCATTTTATGTGTGTATCATATGGGGGTATTGCTCGCCCTGCGTCTACCCCCTTTATTTTAATTTTCAAAGGTGTAGTTTATCATAAGAGTAACTCCTACCAAGTTTGAACATTCTCACTATAACAGTGAAGTGATACTCCCCCTGCAGCTATCTTACTTCAATTTCGGTGCTCAGGAGATTCTACTACAAAAAATTCAAGAAAATGGGTGCAGCGGCTCTAAAGATATCCGATATCCTATGGGGGGTACCACTTCCCCTGCTCATGTTTCATTTATATATATATATATATATATATATATATATATATATATATATATATATATATATATGCTTTTTAATAATAAATGAGATTTTAACATATATGTTATTTAGAATACGTATAACACTATAATTCAGATAATACATACTTGGATTACTTTTGATAGAATTAGAATTTTAAAAAATCCACTCATAAATTTTGTTTAATTGAATTTGTTCTTAGCACTATTTTCTAGCACCTTTTTTATTTAACTAGAATTTTTTATTTTTATTTTTATCTTTTTTGTAATTTAGGTTTTGGCAATACAACCACTCAGCCACAGTTTGCTGTTACGCCTGGGGCACTAACTGATAAGTTATTTCAATATTTGTTTTGTTGTTTTCTTTAGTTCTTGCAAAAAAAAAAAAAAAAATTTATGTACAGGTATTTCTTCGTATTCCTTTAGCAAATGTTCATATAAATAAAACTTTTTGGAATTTGTTGTTCTACATCTCTAATTTAATTGTAGGAATACAAAACGTTTATGCTGTATGCGGCTTTTTTTCTGCATTTTTTACATAAAGTAGCGTTGCTTATTAAAATATATGTATAATCTGTACAAAATAGTAACATATGAAGAACTCTGAAAGTTTCATACAAAAACGAAAAAAATTAAAAAAGCTGGCATCGTGGCGTTGGAAATAAAATAACAATTAATGAAAATATTAATAGATACTATGAAACTTTTTTAGCTAAGATTTTTTCTGTGTATACCTAAACCGATATTTCTTTTCTCTTATTGTAAAATTGTATATCTTGCCAATAAAATGAGCACTATCTTATTAAAATAAATTCAATTAATTGTGAATATAGTTGACAGTTATACATCGATTTTAATGAAATATTATTTGTTTTATTGGCAACATATTCAGCTTCACGATAGAGGGTAATAAAAGTAGATTTCGATTTTTTTTAAATCAAAAATTTTAAATTATTAAGAATTTTTTTATATATATATTTTTTTAATATTTCCGAAATCATAGAAGTAGAGAGAAAAAGGAAATTCAAATGATTTAAATTTTATTCAAAAAGTTAATTTCTTAACGACATAATAAATTCTAAAATTCTAATTGTTCCCGGAATTTAAATCCACAACAAGGAATTGGTGAAGCAAAGCTTCATTAATTTTTATTTTCAAATATATTGCATTATTTGTAAGTTATTTATTTAACATTAATATATAATTTTTATACAAATACCCATAAGTATATAAATTTCAAAATATCTTATAGTATACGGATGTGTCTTAAGAGTAATACTATATACGAAAATGGGTTTATCATCTCTTACTCTCTGCCTGATAGAGTCTTTGGCACATTTGATGTGTGAATTTGTTATTTAGCTAGGATAACATGCGATTGTTTTCAATTCGTTTGTTGCAAACAAGTAAAGACGAATGAAAAAAAAAAAACAATCGCAAATTCGCACACTCAGTCAGACAGACAGATACACAAAAATGTGTAAACCTACGGATGGATGAGCAATACATTTGCACAAATACTCTATTAAAAAAAGGTGTGAATTGCCGCCACATTTGTACTCGTAAGAGTGCGAAAAATAAATGTGGCTTAAATAAAGATGTGAACATAGTCGTTTATAAGGACAGACAAATAAAAAAAAATATATTTTCATTTCAATTTTAGGATTTATTTTTTTTTTTTTTTTATTCAATACATTTAAGTAGATCGTATAATGTTTTGTTTTTTGTGTGTGTATGTGTTTTTTTTTTATTAAATATGTCCTTTTGTTATAGCCTGGCTTTTTATTGTATCCCTGGTATCTGTTTTCAAATAAAAAAAGATAACATGGGTTTAGGTTGTTGTGATTATATTGTTTTTTTTTAGCATTTATATGTTGTTAACAGGATTGCAATTTCAAAGATTGTGTTTTTTTTTGTTTTTGTTTATTGGTTTTTGTTGTATTTTTATTCTATTCAATTTTATCCCTATTGGGTAATATTGATTTAAAATTGATTTTAAAATGTTCTTTCTTTTTATGACAATTCTATTTGTTTGTGTTATATTAAATTCTATTACAAATATTTTTATTAAAACAGCTGAGATAATATATATACGTATATATGTAAATAATTGGGGATATTAAAAAAAGTCTTTTTTTTTCTCCAAGTAGTTGAAAGATATTTTAATTAAAACAGGCATAATTACACAGGCAACACTGACTCTGCTGCTCGGGATTTCTCAGTCATTTTAGATGAATATTATAAGAAGTTCTAAGTCTATAATTGTTTTCAGTTGATTATGTATAGGAATTAATTAAGGTTATATAAAATATTAATGGGGTTCACCACTTGTAGCGACATATCTCGGTAAGAAAATGTTAAATTGTGCATAAAAAAAGTTGTAATAAAATAGCAACGAATTCCAGTTACCTCCTATTTGTACCTATATAATTTTCTGAAAATATGCCGAAAGAAATAAAATTGTTTGTTAAAAAAAGTATCGTAAAAAATCGAAAAAGATCAAAAATGCAAAATTTTTGTAAATGTTACGAATAAAACGTCCCATAATCTATTAAATTAAATAACCAATAAATGGTGGTTTTATTCATCTTATTTAAAAAAAAATATTTTTCTAATTTTTGTTGTAATATTTTAATTATTTTTGTAAAATTCTCCGTCAATTTGGATACACCTTTTCATTGGGTTCTAAGTCTATAAATCACATGTTTTGATTTTGAGTCTAGTTTTCGAGATAAATCGTTATATAAAAAATGAATGAGGTAGCCCCACTTATTGCAACATATCCAAAAAACGATTCACTCGATTTAGATAAATAAAATGACAAAAAATTATAATTAAAATTATCTGCAGGTCATACCTACATCACTTTTTAATCTGTAGTTTTGGAGATATTAAAAAAATGTATGAAACAAATCTTAAAAAATAAAAAAAAAAAAAATAAGTTTTTCAATAAATCGTGGAATGTCTTAAATTACTAAATTCTCCTATATTATAAAGCTTATCTTACAATAAAAACGAATTCTATTTTATTAAAATTGATAAATAAATGTCAATTTTATTCACAATTTAGTGAATATATCTCATTTAAAAATGAAACAGATAATTATAATATTATTTAAAAAAATCGATTTTTTAAATCATTACTTGAAGATAATTTGAATTTAAATTCTCCAGATATATTGCACTATGCGAAGTAACATTATTTTTCCATTTTTATCTCGAAAACTAGAGACAATTAAATACGAAGACGTCTATTAAACTTGAGTGAGAAATCTTATGCCGCAGAATCAGTGTTGCCTTGTGTTATTTTGATTATTATTTAAATTTTGTTTAAAGAGATATTTTTATTGGATTGCGAAAAACGAGCTAAAGAAATATAGCACGTTTTATGTGCAACATATCCAGATTTATAATAAAGAAAAAAATTTCGCATTTTTTACAATTTTTAGATTTTTAAAATTTTTCCTAATATAAAAATTTTGGAATTTAAAATTTTTTTTTTTTAATGTCTCCGAAACTATCGTAATCAAACATTTCGTTTTCGAAATATGTTGCAATATATGGTTTAATCTCATAATTTTCTATATAACTGCTTATCTCGAGTATCTAAAAAAAAATTATTTATGGATTTCGAACTCCATGATCGAGAAAAATCCTATGCCACAGAATTAGTGTTGTACTGTACAATTAACCATTCTATATAAATGATTACAAAGAAAAGATATAATTGAAAATGATTCGCACAGTTTTATTTATAAACTTTTAATAGTTTGTATAATATAAATTTAATATGCTTAATTCATATGCGGAAATATTTCACTATAAATGCTAAAGTCATCTAAAACCTTCATCGGCTTATGATCATGCAATATAATAAAATATAAAAGTGGGTATGTGTGTTTTGTTTTTCTCTACTCCAAAGTATCATTGTTGGTCAATTTATAAATGTTATAAATTTAGGCAGATTTTAAGGAATTAGATATGATGACTTTTTTTTAGAGAAATAAATTAATCAAGCGTGCAAATTGCTATCAATATGTATAAACAACTATACACATGCAACCGATCCCACTAAGTAAAGAGTGAGTCAATTAGTGAACATAGAAACCGAGTGACTGAAGCGACAACATGTTTGGCAAATAAGCAACCATCAGAAAATCGTCCAATTAGTCTAACAACATCAACTAGAGTTAAATAACAAGCCAATAAAATGCACAAATTAAAAAAAAAAAAAAAAAAAACAGAAAACAAAAACTACTACTAAAGGTATGAAAAATAATGAAGGAACCCACAACACATTTCAACAGCAAAGTACGAGTAGCCTAAAGAATTAAGGGAACTCATTTGCAATACGTTAAATGGCAGAGTGAGTGTATGACTACTAACATGCAATCGACATGATGAGAACGAGGACAACGATGATGTGGTGGTTGACAAAAATGATGATTTAACCTGAGATTAAAAACACAACAAAATAAGAATTAAGGTAAGGAGACGACTGTCCTTTCTATAAATTTCCATAGTTTGCTCTTAAAGACACCATTTTTTTTTAATATCATGGTATTTTCGAAAGCACGATCACAGTTTTTTATATTTATTTTATGTTGCTGTTTAGAGTTAGTTTGTTTTGTAAGTCAATTTAAAACAATAAACTAAGCTGAAACTTTTATTCAATTTAAATTAAGTCATTAAAAATTGGTACTTGACACATGCAAATGTAATAAAAATCTTATTAGAGGCAACTTTAATTTTTTTTCTTCTCCTTTTTTTGTTAAACATGAGAAGACACTGTTGGGTTGTGGAAGTACGAGTATTTAGCGTTGATTTAATTGCATTGCAAGTAACTAGTCTGTTGTGCTGTGAATGTGTGCAGGAGTAATTAAATTTGTCGTTAAATTAGCCTATAAAATTATTGAATCAGGACTTTAATTTTTTAGTAGACATAAAAAGAAAAGAATATTAAGTTTAGAGTGGGAAAAAATTTTCTTAGAGTAGAAATAATGATGTCTGTCCGTCTGTCTGTACGTTGAAAAAAGCTGTACGAAGCTGCTTAGAGTCTAAAATATTGAAGTCAGTATATTTGTGATAGTCTCTTGTTTAGTTTATGAAGAAATATTTTGCTCTCTGGTTCATATGAATCATTAAATTTATTAAAAAAAATATATATTGAAAATTTTAAACATTATTTTCTAATTCTTATGTGTATCAATTTTGTACCGAAAAAACTCGTTTCTCTCAAAAATAAAAAATTGCACATTTAAGGGTTATCATGTCCGACTTTTCGCCTGTCTGCCTGTATGTTGAAATAAACTATACAAAGCTGCTATATAACTTGGGAAATTGTGTGATATATCAATGAGCTGGTAATTATCCCGGGTATTTTTATATTTAAAATCAACAAAATTAAACCGTAAATGACAGAGTTATGAGCAAAAAAATGCTTCAAAAAATCTAGGTTTAAAAAAATATTGTTTCAAAAGAATTTATTAGCTTATAAAATTACGATTTTTGATTTTTAGTAATTATATAAAAAAAAAACATAATAATTTTACAGTGGGAGAATAATTTTTTCAGATTTAAAATAATGATGTCTGTCTTTAAGTCCACGTATCAGTATGCTGAAATAAACTGTTATATAACTTGAAGACTGACTTTACCTTTCTATAAAATCATGGAAATAGGACATGATTTTATTAGTCGACATGCAAGGAAAATATATAGAGATTAGGGTGCTTTAGAATCAAAATAATGATGTCCGTCTCTCCGTCAATCTATTTGTTGAAATACATTTTTCGAAACCTAATTATAATATAGGAACTAATATGAAATATCAATGTACAGAAATAATATTGAGAATTTTGCTATTTAAAATCACCAAAATAAAACAAAGGCGAATTCATAGGTGAGATTAAGATTTGAATTCGCCGTAAACTTTAACAACCAAATGTCTCAGTTTGTTTACATTTTGCTATTTATTCTTTTTTTTTTTTGTTTTTTATTCTTTACTAGGGTGTCCCACAAATAATTTGAAAATTTTTTTTATTTTTTGTGGTTTTCCCGGTGCAAGTATCTGACTCATGTTGGCTCAGAAATTAATTAATTTAAAAATTAATTTTAACACCGTCTTCCAAAATTTCAGTGCCATTCAATAGTAAACAGAAATACACAAAATATTGGTAATTATGACTCAAATATAAATACACCAAGACCTATAAGTTGTGATAGGTATCTTAAATATATTATATATATATATTATATATTATATATTATATATTATATATTATATATTATATATTATATATTATATATTATATAATTGTTAAAGCTATAAAAATTATCCGAAGAGTATTAAAAAAAAGTGGAAAAGATACTGTAAGTTAGCTACATACAAGAAAAGAAAAGCTGCATACAACAATATGATTCATGGAACACATACTAAAAATCAGTTATAATTTGGATTTTACACCTACGGGATGATCAATAAGAAACAACGTCACCAATAAGGAGTTAAGAGTTTAAAAAAAAATTTTTTCAGCACAAGGATCAGACGATACGAATGATGCGAACACAGCAAGAAGCTTCTTTTCAAATCTTTCAGAAAGAACATTTGAAATAACAGGTGCTGATATAAATCTTATTTCAAGATTTAAAACAATTATCGATGTACTTGTGTACAATGAAGAAATTGATGGTAGAAAATTTGGTGATTATGCGAAGGAAACTGCCGTAATATATGCAACCAAATATGTTCATAACAATTCACAAAATCCTTTATATGGAGAAGATCATTTACTACCACTTGAAAATCTATCAGAGGAAGCCCAGGAAAAAAAGGAATAAGGATTACAGACTTTATAGAGAGCACAATACTAGAAAAATATCACGAAATTGTACAAATGAAGATCTATTTAATATTTTACTGGCAACGTCAAATCGGCTCATCACTAGCATTTGAAGTCAATGGAAAGTAGAACACCGGGACATAAGATGAAGAAGCAAAAGGGCTGTTAGAAGACAGAAATAATATAAAAGTAAATATGGAATATTTGCAGGCTATCATTCGGTTGGAAAGAATGAATAATAGTTATAATTTTCTTTTATTGTTATTTAAGTAAAAAATAAAATAAATATTAAACAACTTTTAGTTAGTATAGAAAATAAAAATTTTTGTACTTAATGTTATTTAAATAAAAAAGCAAAATAAATATTAAAAAAATCGTAATTTTTTTGTCCAAAAACAATCGATTCTAGTGGATCCGGTTTTTTACTGCGATTAAAAAAACAAAAAATCTGCATTTTCATACTAAATGCTATAAAAAATTAAAAGTTCAATTTTAGCCTTAAATTTCTCAACAACTAATGAAATTAAAACTGGAGAAAAGTTCAAGAAAATATCTCTTCATCAAAAAAAAAAAAAAAATCTATATCGATTCAAAAGTTATAGAATTTTGACCGATGAAAAACGATTCTAAGACACATATGCAAGTTTTATTTTATATATGACCCCACACAAATTGCATCTATAAGAAAATTATAATTACAATCGAAAAAATTAATCTTTTTGATCAAAGTTTCTCCTTGTGCTAATTATTGGATACCCTATACACCCTATACATGGACAAGCCGACGATATCCTTCCCAAAAGCCATGTTGTTTTTGCTTTGTTCTATTTGTTATAAAGTTGCCCGCACTCTCTGTGAATTCGCCTTAAATAAAAATGACAAAAAAAAAAAAAAAATGCTTCATAAAAATATTCATATCCTTCAAACACTGTTTCTATATTGGTTGAATATAATTGAAACAATTTGACTAAAACAAATACCGATTTTTCAAAACAAAAAAATAAACAGATAAAAAATAAACCAAAGTTTGATCTAGATTCTAGAATATATAATATTTTGAATCTGAAAATCTTTACATTTCAAAGAAAAACTGTTTCTTCTCCAAACAAAAATTAATCCATAACAAACAAACAAAAACTGATCCTTATGTTTTGCATCTGAAAATCCATTTATTCCAAAGTGTTGTAGCAGGTAATTATTTTAATGTTTATGCATAAAGACGTTTAATAATTAATGAATTAATTAATCCAATAAAACAAAAGCTTTGACGATTTTTTTACTAATTGCTTTTTTAACTTTTTTAACAATCGATTAATCATGAAGATAAACGGCTATGATAAACTTAGAATTTATTTTGTTAATTTTTCTCTAAAATCTTTAATTAGATATGTATATTTTATTTTAGATATTTTTAGAACAGATGTTTGTTCACCAAATCCAAAATACAAAATATCCTCTTTCACTATATTTTTCATAAAAAGTTTTAGTGGAAAAACACACATATTTTTGTTATGATTTTAATTTTAACACTTTGTGATTTCCAGCGACCAATTCAAACTTCTTTATTTTTTAATGCACAAATATGTTTAACTTTTTTGGTTTTATTGTCAGATAATTAATCATATTTGATTTAAAATTTCTTTTCAATATTTTCTATATTTTAAAAAATATGTTTTATATTGTTGTTGGTTATGGTTTCTTTTTGTTAATGTCCCCTCTGATTACTTTTTAATAGAAATTAATGGGACAAGAAAAGAAAAACATTTCTTTTGTGAATTGTTGTTTTTTTTTTACCCCTTTATTCATGTATAAATTGATGACTTTAATAGCATTAATAAACCCACTAAAATAAATTCATTTGAATGGCTTTCATTGTGTATGATAGCCATTCAAAGATTTGACTGTTTTTTTTTTAAATTGTAGGAAAAACTGTTAATCTAAAATACAATAGAGAAAATCAATTTTGATATTTAATATAATAAGACATGAAATCATAATTTTTTTTTTATATAGAAAGAAAAATATTACTTTAGAAGAAATAAATTGAGGAGCATAGAAATTATAAAAACAGTGTGATACCCTACGCAAAGTATATAAATCTTTAAAATCTTTTGGAAACAAATTTTAATATGGCTTTAAAATAAACTAAATTATCGCATATTTGGGACAATTAAAAGTCCAATTTTTTCACTAAATTAAGGACTTATTGAGTCTAAGATTTCCACCTAATTAATTGCGTCCTATTTAATTTTAATAGTAGGTTTTTTCTATAGTACAATTCAATTAAATATTGATATTTCAACGTAGTTTCTAAAGTCATCTTTAGTCTTAAGTTATATATTTCATAAAGTTTATTTAATTATAGGATCCTTATAAAATCTAAAGTTATTAATTGAGTTTATATTTCTATGAAACGCAACTAGAATTATAGTTTACAAAATCTGCTTGATAATGCCATACAGAGATAAAAAGGACAATTATCGATTGCAACTTGTTTATGGTCTTTCGAGTCGGATCTATAACCCCAATTGCATCCTATTTTAATTTTCAAATTATACAAATTGAAATAGAAAAAGTGGTTTTATTTAATGTTTGTTGAAGATCAGTTTTTTCTTTAGGAAAAATCATCTATATATCATCAAAAAAAAAAAATAAATAAATAAATAAATAAATAAATTTAACACACTCTCTTCATAAACCACCACTACATCTTATAGGGTACTTAAGATGTTTTTGTTATAATAATAAAATAAGCATATTTTATTATTATAACAAAATACAGATCAATTCTCTTTATTAAATGTGACATAAATTCGAGTAAAATTAAAAAATATGAAAAATATCCAACTGTTTGTAAATAGAAATTAATTCATTATTTGTTTAAGACTCTGAAAATTTAGAGACATTAACTAATTGACACTCTATTGTTTACCATTGTCCAGCCAAACACTCAACAAAAACCAGGAAAAGAAGAAAAGCAACAACAACAAAAAAGAAAAGGCTTAAACAAAGATCGATGGTCACCATTTAACGTTTTTATTTTCAATTTTATTATGTTTTGTTTTCTATGATTTACAAATAACTTCACATCACTATCATCTTAAATTTGTGAATAGATAATAGAGATCGCTGCTGGAAACCTATATCCACACATTCTCTTCTCCCCCTCTATTGCTTATATCTTTATTTTGAGTTTTTTTTATTGCCTTTTAGTACAAATTTACGACATTTTCATCTGATCTGATCTTTTGTCTTAAACAACGTTTTGTTAATCTTATGAAAAGAAACGAAATATATGAGTTGAGGGAATAGACGTCACAAGATCTTTCTATTTTATTTGCTTATTGTGTGTGTGTGTTATTAGCGAAGACACTTACCTATTGCCAACGATCGATCGTTGTTTAGATGGATAGATGGTCAGTAAGTATTTAATGTTAAATAAGATGTTTTATTTGAGGCTTTTTATCAAATTTATGTGAGTGCTAAATTATACAGCGAGAGATTAAATTTGACTCTATTTTCGTAACTATTTTTATTTAATAGTGTGTGTTTGATGGTACAATGATCATTTTCATAAAATAAATTGAATGTTGTGAGAACAAGAGAATAACATATTAATACCACTGCAGGCGTCGGGATAAATTATCTTTTTTTTTTCTTTTTGTGTTAATATTTTTAGTTTTTGTTTACGAGTATTATTATTTTTTCTTCCATAGAATATGATCATTTTGTATGATGGGTAATTAATAATCTTTTAACTAGTATTAAATTTATGTATGTTTGTTTGTGGTGTCGTTAATTTAAGGTGTTTAACATGTATATATATATATATATATATATATATATATATATAGTATATATAAGATAAACAAGTATTGTAGATAGACAGAGAAAATTGTTGTCTTGGAAACAATTTATAAGGTGAATAGTTTCACAGTTTTGTTTTTAGTTTATAATTAATGTTTATTAGTTTTTAATCCTTAAGCGTTTGTTTAAGCGTATCTACTACATTGACATGTTAATTATAGACACATTTTTAGCTAACAGCAATGTATACAGGTGTTACTCTAAGACTTCGATTTATAAGTTGTCTTAGAAGCTTTTTTGTAATTTTACCATAGAAGCTACACGAGTAGATAATATGTATATTAATTTGTTGCTTGTCTCCAAATGATTTTTCAAAATTAACTTTAATTATCACCACAAACAAATGAATGATTACAATATATTGTGAATAGCTTAAGTAATATTATTAAAATATTACCTTCAATCAATTAATTTCAAGAAACGAGGGTTGAGCAATTTATAAACATGTTAAAAAGTAAGCAACATTTAAACATTTCATTGGGGGATCAGAAAAATCAAGATTGTCTAGTCTAGTGTGGATTTTGGGGTGATATTATTATCGAGGCATTTTATATGAATTTTCGCGATCTTTGATCACTGTCCTTGTCTACAGATAAATATCATTCCGGTAATCTATATAAGATCTAATCCAATAATATGAATGAACAAGCCTTTGTAAAATTTATTTCTATGCAGTCAAGTCAGGCATGAAAATAATTTGAATTTACTTTTTTTTATTTTACACAAAATTACATTTTTAAATTTAAAACTTTTTGTTTTAATCTATAAAATTTTAGATTAAGAATTTTGTATATTAGGAAAAAACCCATCATAAACTTCGAAAATAATACAGATTAAATGCAAAATATTTTGGATGAAAAAATAAATTTTAATGGAATACGTCTTTTGAGCTTCCTTTTTCGCCTCCCTAATCTTATATATGACGAAGATATCTACATATGTAGCTAGGGGATAAGAAAATATTGATATAAATTTGTTTTTGTGTTGAAAGCATGGACGGAAATAATTATATCATAATAAAGATTTTTAATGGCTTAAGAAAAATATGAGCAATTCTTTATTATAATCGTTATATATCAGAAAGTTTTTAACTTGGTATTTAATTGTTTTCTGAGGTATTAATAAAAATGTTCAGGTACCAAAAAATTTTTCATACATAATATTTAAAAAACAAATTGGATCATTAGGTGGACGACTAAATAACCCAAAAAATTAAAAATATGCACTTATTATTTTAAAAAAAGTCGACAATTCCAGGAAAAACGCCTGAAAAGGGCAAATTTTTACCTGATGTCTTTAAATTTACATAAACACTTGAAGCATAGCCGCGTATAAGCCAGACGGCCTTGAATGAGCTTAATTGTCAAGACATTTTAGAAGTTGCCAAGTTACAAGATCAATTGTAGAACTACACAGCATAATGACTAAACTTTAAATAATTTCAAAACCATATGATTATCAGATATAGGAATCGATCTGTGTTTCCTCGAGAATAATTTTCAAACTTCCAAAACACATTCATTTATGATAATATTTTGGATTGAGTCAATATTAAGGTTGTCAATTATTTGACATTGAAGTTGATCGAATAAAATTTCATAACTTTTTTAAATATTCTTGTGATGGTATAAAATTTGAATTTTCTTCGATTAATCAAATGAATAAAGAATATAATATATTGTTCGAATAATTAATTACAAGTAAAAAAAGCAAAAACTAGTATTTTTTAAATCAATTAGCATAGAACATAGAATAAAATAATATCCAAAAATTGAGACCAAATTTAAATTACAGACAAATTATGTAATCAAATTAAATTTCTTTTAAAATTATCATTCATAAAAAACATATTTACCCATCTTGACTTTAACCCTCTAAGGGTTGGAGCAAAAATGTATAAAATAAATTTTTAGATTAAAACTATAATAAGCGTACAATTTTTGGAGGATTTAATTTATTATATTAACTAAATAACGAAATAATTAGAATACAAAAAAAAAGTTAAAATATAAATTATTTTCATAAAAATAAAAAATAAGAAAAGATGCCCTGAGGCAGTCTGTACCGTAAGAGGGTTAAATCGATTTTTTTTTAATAAAAATAGATGGTGAAAAACATCTTGTCACTTTATATTGATGGTGGCAATACTTAGCATTAAAAGCAAATCTAGTTTTTCTGTTCTTTTTAGATTCAATGATTATCAACACTGTTAAAATCTTTTTTTTTTTTAATTTTCGATATTATTCATTGATTGATTGATAGAGTTCAGTTAGCAAACGTTATATATTTCAGAAACTTCGGTTTGCTTTGTTTCATTTTTTGTTGGATATTAAAAAAATAAATATGCCCTGGAAAAAGTTCAGAATTTAGTAATAACTTATACGTCTACTGTTTATTCTAACTTTAAGACGTTTGATTAAGTCTTTATAAAAGCTATTCTTTTTTTCCCAATAATACTGAGATTTCAATGTCCGTGAAAGGCTTTAACCCGAGATCTATTAAAACGTGGTTTACCCTTTTATATATCCCAACGAAATTTTCAATCATGTTCAACAGGGGTTTCCAACCAAACAAAACTTTTTACACTTATAATTGCAAAAAGGTATAATAATTTAACAAAATTATTATTATTATTAGAAATTATTCGATTATTCAATTAATCGTTAAAATTGATTGAATAATTTTTTATTCAAAATTTAAAAATTTTGTTCGTTCGAAAAGAATAAAAAATATTTTCCTCGAATAATTGAATAATTTCTGTTCGAATGACAACCCTAGTCAATACGTACAAGCTGTATAATATGTTTCAATTTTTGAAAACGAAGCGAAACGAAATTCCTTAAAATTTGTATTCAAAAACGATGATTCGCTTAATATGGCTTTGTTAACTTTAAATGTTTTAAAGTAGTTTCAACCCTACTATAATGCTATTTTAAGATTATTAATTTAACATTTTGCATCAAAAAAAAAAAAAAAAAAAAATATTTTTTTGTTCTAATTTGTAAACTTTGGACGAAAATGACACATTTTTGAATCTTGCGATGTTAGTATTCGTTTCGAAGTTTAGAAATGTGCAACAAGAGCTATTTAATAGCTTGTTAAATTAATTCCAGGACAAAATAATATTTTCTACACATCTGTTCCATTTAAGCTATTTTATATTTAAGACATAAACACAAAAAGTAAAAAAGGTCTATTTTGAGTGATTTTGTATTAAAATACGAACAATTCGGTCAACCGAATGTCTATCTAAGGTTTGCCACAATCGCATACGTTTGACTTTTTTCATTTTTTACTGGTTCCATGTAATTTCAAATTGTACATTAATATGTAAACGTCTTAGATTAAGGTTCAATTAATCGAATGTATCAGCTCCGGTTTAAATGTGACAAAGTGATGTTATTGTTATCACAGAATATTCGTTATTCGGAGATTTATAATTACAACTAAAAAAAATAAATAAATAAATAAAAGTATTTTATTTATTCATAAATATTTTCACATAAGCTAAATAATGACTTCTTCCAAAATAGGAAACGTATTTATTATCAAAAGCGTATAAAAAATCCAAATTAATAATATACTAAAACAATTAACTATTAATTTGTTCTAATTACTCAGAACACTGAAAATAAAAATGAGAAAGAAGAATGAACTGAGAAGCGTTGCCTATACAAAAGAAAAAAAAAAAAACAGCATATTAGTTAATGTAGACTTTAAACAGTTTTTTAGTATGAATTTTTTAATTAAGACTTTAAGGCTTAAGTGTGTATTAGCTAATGTGTGCTTTAAACTTAAGATAAACATTTTTTTAATATAAAATTTTAAAAAATTATTATTTTCTTATTTGCGGCTGAAAATTGGCTAAAATGGAATAAGGGCATATATATATATATAATTTTTAATTATGTTTGTCATTCAATTATTTAAAAGAACTTGCAACGGTGTGGAATATTTTATTATATGCCTAAGATGGAATATATATTTGTAATAGTAAATTGTTTACCATTTAAAGATGTATTATGGATATAAAATTTTTTATTATTATTTTTTTTTTTAAATTATTGGAAGTGTAGGATATTTTTAAGATGTTAAAAAAACAACGCTAAGTAATTAACCCTTTAATGTCCGTTTTTTTATTAATAGGCTTCATCATTTTGACAAAATAATTATTTGTGAAAATCCATCAAAATAGTTTTAGAATTACCTGTACTTTATTCAAAAATTTTACATGGTTGGTCAGCCAGATGGAAGTGATTTGTGTGTCAGATTAGCAAATTCGAATAAAGAAAGTAAATTGCGTACACTTAAAGAATTTAACTGAAAATATTTTGAAATCCTCTCAATATGAGTATTTTTACATTTTCCTCTTTTTTGATGTCTTTATTTGGACATTTAGTAAATAATAAAATTAGCATTGTTTTTGCAAAATGACTTTATTTTGTTAAAACTTGGAATGTCTTCAGACTATACCGAAGTTTTGCTGCAGTTTTTGTAAAAAATTATACAGTTTTTGTTCAATACTGTTAAAAGTACGAGTACAAGTCTTTATTGATTATTAAAAATTTAATAAAATTGTCCTTTAAAAGTATGTTTTTTTATGGAAGTGGCTGATATTGAAAATTATTTTTGTATTATGCTAATTTAATAGTATTATGCAGAAAATCTTATTTTGAAAAAATATGCCTCTATTCGGTCCCAGTTTTCCGTTTCGTAAAATTGCAAAAACTTGAATTTTATTTCATTTTTTTCTTTTTAAAAAATGAATGAAATCTCAAAAGTATATTATTTTATATAGAAATATCTTTGGGAAAGCTTTGTGGATTTCAAATGCAATTGCACATTTTAATGCAATTATATAATAATATTAAAAAAAAATCTGTTTTTATTTTTGAAATATTTTTATTTAAATCATTAAAATCTACAAAGCCTTCCCAGAAATATTACTTTCTAAAGTCACATAATTTTGAAAATTTTATGGTATGGATACATTAATTTTGTGATCTTATTTTTGTTCCGTTTACCATAAGGCCTGTAAAGTGTCAATATTGAAAATTAAATTTTAAGTTTTTTTAAGAAGTTTTATTTTTTTTTTTTTTGCGAAACAATTTTCAATTTTCGAGATATGTTGTAACTAATTCTGTATATAACGTATTATCAGTGTTAATTTATTTATCTAAATTTATTCCAATTCTAATATAACTAACCCTCGCATTAAAATACTTATACAGTAGTAAATCCGTTTTTAGACTAATTTATCCATTAAATATCTTTTTTCTCATTGTATGACTAATTTTAATTTGCTGATTTTTTAATGGGAAATCAAAAACAAAAAAAGTTTCTAAATTTTATAATACTTTCAGGCTTTTATTTTTTTTCTGCTATTTTTACGTTGTTTTTTTTATATTGTATTTATTTTATTGTGTGTGTGTTTTGTTTTCGTTTTATATTTAATTCTATATCAACATCAAAATAAAATTTATTGATATGCAAATTCAGTATTTTATAGCCAATTAAGGCATTCATTATATTGTATTTAAAGTTGGTTTTGGTGAATTTATTTGACCAGTTGTTAAACGACTTTGGTTAAACTTAAATCTCTCAAAACTTAATTGTCAATACAAACACACAAATTATACACATACACACACATATATATACTAATAATATTAAAGATGTATGTTAAGAAAATTTTAAATTATCTATACTCAGATAGATACACACTATCGAAGATGCTTTAACTACCAGTTAATAAATTGTTGTTATTTATTTATTTATTACTATTATTATTTTTTTTTGCATTTATTATAAAAAACCTAAAAAGGCCATAAAATATTGATTATATTTAGAAACAATGCCTGTGATTTAGAGAATTTAGTTTGGTTCACTGTGTGTTGTTTTGTTTTTTATTTTTTATTATCTTGAAACCCCATAGCGAATATATATAAATTATTATAATTAAGATAATTAACATGTTAAATCAAATAAAAATACATATATAAACATTTAATTTATATTATCGCTCGTAAAATGTGGAATTATCGTTTTAGTAGCTGTAGTGTTGTTGTTTGTTTTTGTAATTAAATGAAGATTGAAGATTGAAAGTAACAAATTGTTTTCATGTTTTATATTCCTTTAAATTTAAACGTTGCAATAGAAATTCATTTAAACTAGATGAATTTTATGGTGACAAGCTCTAGTGGCGACTTTAATGTTTAGTTATTTGGGAGAAATTTATTTTGAGATACTTTAGTTTATATTTGTAGATTTAACTATTATGGTCTAAAATAGAGATTAAAATTAATGTGTGTTTAAAATTTGATTCAAGGCAATATTTTTTAAAGAATTTACACCCAGAGAAGTTAGAATATGTGAACAAGGGAATAAATTTTAAAGTATTGAAAAATTTATGTTATATCCAGTAAACAAAGAGTTTCTAAAACAATGAATTTAACCAAGTGTTTTCAATAGAAGGAGAACTTAAATTCCTTCTAATTGAAACATATTTTTAGTATGCAATATTTTCCAGAAAATTCAGCCCGATTTTTAAAATTTATTTTTTATTACAGTGGAAACGTTAAACGATTCCAACTAATCAAATTCTGAAATTGTAATGTTAAAAGTAAGTAAATACCTTTTAAATATTTTTTAAACTAATTTAAAAATGTTATATATCCTGATTTTTGCACAAAATGCTGCAAAAATTTTTGAAAAATAATATATAGTCAGTGTTGTCTGATACAAATTTTAAAAAATCCTTCCTTTTAATTGAAAAAGTCCCGTTTTTTTTAATTTTTAATAAAAAATATTTTATAGTTATATGAAAACGTATTCAGTATTTCAATATTAAAACTCTAGAACATACACATAATTCATCTAAATATTTATTTTATGAGATTACAGATAATTGTTGTAGAAATTAAAAAGAGAATAAACTTATGCAGTCCTTTATTATTTATGAGGAAGAATATAAAAAATTATTATACAATTGAATATTCTAAAATACAATTTTATAATTAAATTAGTTTCGATTTTTATACCCACCATCAAAAATATGGGAGGTTTGTCATTCCGTGTGTGGTATGATGAAGAAATCATTTAATATCCTATAAAGTATATATTCCAGGTCTTGGTAAGATTCTGATTCGATCAAGCTATGTCCGTCCGTCTGTCTGTCCAACTGTCTGCTGAAAGCAGGATAGGGCTATGAGGGGACCAAATAAGGAAATGAAATTTGGCTAAAATATTTTTCTTATATAAGATTTGTTTGGTATTGAAAATGGGCAAAATCGGTTAATAAACAAAAATACTAGAAACACAGGGTATCCATTGTAACTTCAGTTCACACCATTCTGCTGATATTTCTTAAACAAAAACAACAAAATTTTGTAGAAAAAAATTTAAAAAATTAATACTTTGGAATTTAACAAAAGTTCGCACATATTTAAGGAAGATGTAATCATTTCGGTTCAGAAAAATTTTTTTTATAAATGTAAAACAACATGTAATTAAGAAAATAATATAAATTTGAATAAAAATATTTGCGATAGATAACAACAATAACTCACAGCTTATATATGCGCTTCAAAAAAAAAAAAAAAAAAATATAATAACACATTTTGGCCTATAACTCGGTTAATACTGGATCTTTTCAACACAAAAATTTTTAAAAAAATGTCCGATTTTTCTGTAAAAAACGAAGTCTCTAACTCACATGGGTGCTTCAAAAAGTTGTAAAACCAAATATGCCTTATTTTATTGTAGTTGTTTTTCAGTACCATTAAGAAAGCAGATATTAAATAAAAAATTTTGCGAAAAATATAAAAAGATAGATTTGACAAAAACCGAAATTCAAGAAAAGTATTTGTGATGGATTTATATAAGAACCAAATTTCAGCTTATTTAGCCCCTATATAATCTAGGGACATCGTTTTTGCAAAACAAAATCGTATTATTTTATCTGAATTTATCTGCTGAAGCAATGACCTCAGTCGGTCAATTAGTTACAGAGATTAATTGAAACGATTCACTCGTAGATTTAATTTTTATAGCCAAAATTGTATGCACTAATTTTTTTCGTGTGCACTCCTTATACATTTAGTTCTATTTTTGAAATTTCGGTAGCTGTTCTATTTAAGTTCTTGTATCAACGTAAAACAGGGAAGGAAATCTCTATAATCTCTAAATATACTTCTCTAAGAAAAATTTAAATCTTGTTTTTGGTGGCTAAAAACATCTCATTTGCTTTCTTTTTTTTTCATGTTTCATTCAAATATTCTAACCCTCATTTTCACTCACTTTAATTGAAAAAATATGGTGGTCAAATAAAAAGAATCCTACTAACAGTCACATTAAAATGAAACTATTTCTATATAAATAAAAGAAAAAATTCCCTAGTAAAACCACACATTTTAAACACACTTTAAACGCTTATTATTCTTATGAATTTCAAAACTCACTTCTAAATAAAATCATTAAACTTATAATGAAATTTAATACATGCCTAAATTAAACAATTTATAAAGCCATCGTTATGTTTTGTTGTTGGTATCTAAGCTAAAGATTGAGATTATAAATTAAAATAAAATATCTCCTGGTTACCTTTACCACTATGAATGAGTATCTATCTATTTATGTGCTTATGTGAGTGTGTAAGTGATTGTCTTTCAATGGCGTTTTATTTACAACAAAATTACAATTGTGTAAAATAAATGTTTTATTTGTGTTAGTGTCATGTAAAATGTCATGTTTTCCTCGTGTTAACTGATCTAAATATTTTTTCCATTTCTATTTAATAGTGTTTTTATTTTTGTTCGTTTGTGTCTGTCTGTATAGATTGGATTATTTATTTGTTGTTTTTATTACAAGTATTTATAGGAAACATTCCATAATATAACATTTTACGAAAAGAAAAAGCGACAGACACATTTAATCCAACTCTTTAACCAACTATGTGGTTAAGGCAGCCACAATTCAGCATCCCCAGCTTTAGCTTTATAATGACATACACATACGGCACAATGACCATAGTCATCATCATCATCAGGCTGGTTGGTGTATTTTCATCATTATTATTATTCTTGGATATCTTTTGTTAATGCTAAAACCAAGCCCAACAAAATGCTCCAAAACGTTCAAGCAGTTTCTATACGATCAACATAAAAAAGTCTGAAAAAGAAAAGAAAAAAAAAATCTACAAAACTTTCAAACAAAACATGACATGACAACTCATCGAACAGCATCAGAGTTGTTGTAATGCGATACTTAGCACTTGATGGGCTCGTAAATATTTTCACTTTGTAATTTCATTGTTTTAAACAAAGTTTTTAAACTTAAACATCAACAGCAACAACAACAATAACAATAATAACAATGTCATCAACAACTACAACAAAAAAAGCTTAAAGTATAATAAATACAGAAACATATTGATATTGCGGTTAAAGGGATTTTATTACAGAGCTTATAAAGAACGAGATCCTTTAGTTAACAATAGGGTTCACAAGTTTTCATTGATTCGCTGGCAATTATTAAGTTTCGTGCTCGAAATAAAAATAAATAGCTAAGAATGCTGCTGAAGTTGTAAATAAATAACACAATTAGAAACTATTTTAACCGATAGAAATTCTAGTACGATATGAATCTGCCCTTGAGCTAAAAGATACCACTGAACGTGATTGGGGCATTGGACGCATACTCGCACAACGCGAATACATTGTACTAGACACGAAAGGTGGGTATTACATCCCTAATTGTTTTATACTGAGACCAGATCGACAATTTCGGTCAAACGGAAGGAGATATTATGCTTTAAGGATGGCTATAAGCTGGGATAAATCCGGACAGGGTCTGTATATAGAGGAATCAGCGTCCAAACTATATTACAGTCTTCCAAACCATAATACTAGTTTTCAGAGGGAAGTCAGTATAATTAAAGAATGCAAAGAATGGCCAAATGCAAATTTAGACGAAATAGTCAACAACATCTTCAAGGATAGCTCGGTTGTAATAAAAGTAGTAGAATTCGAAAACACTATATGGGGGATTAGAAATTTCAGTCAAAGCTAGAGAGTAACATGATGTGAACTTAAATATCCCGAAGCTTTTTGATGCTATAAAAATTAAATTGTAATATCGCATAAAGGGGTGGGCTTTAAACAAACTTGGAAAAAAGTAAATATTATTATTATTTTTTTGCAAAAAATTTAATCTGGCGGAAAAATGAAGACTTTTCTTTATATAACTCCATTATTAGTATTTGATTTTTTTATTGGCCTGTTTTAGAAGTATTAGAGTAGAGAATTTTTTTTACATTTAGTATGTATTATTTTATCTAATATTTTTCTTTTTAAAGCTGAAAGTATATGATAGCGAGAATTTCTTTTGAACATTTTTATTTTTTGTATTAAAATTATTTATGTTTTAAATGCAATGATATTTTTAAGGTCGCGATTATTATAATATTTTAATAATTAGCGAAATCTTTTTAATAAATTTCAAATTATTTATTTCACTTTGAAAGAGAAAAGGTATATTTTGGCTCTTGTGGCCTATACGCCATATATGGTACGAGGGCGTATCAATAAGTCCGTGTCTTTTCGAACTTCCCTCGTAGTTATATGAAATGCAACACTATTCCCACCAAGTACCATCTATTAATAGACCACTGTCAAATTTTGAGCCAGTGTCGTCATTTAACAGCCGTTCAAAACATACAACCTCGTGTATTTTTCTAAAAATGGAAAAAGTGAATTTCGAGTGCTCATTAAACATTATTTTTTTCAAAAAAAAAAAGTCGTCAATCAAACCAAGGAAAAGCTCGATAAATACTATGGGGACTCTGCACCATCGATTTGAATGGTAAAAAAGTGGTTTACTGACTGTCGTAGTGGTCGCGCAAGTACAAATGACGCTGATCGTTCTGGACGGCCAATTGAGGTCAGTACACCCGAAACTGTCGAAAAAATCCACAATATGGTGTTGGCCGACCGAAGAGCAAAAGTGCGCGAGATTGTTGATGCCATAGGCATTTCATATGGCAGTGTGGTTTCGATTTTATATGATCAGCTGGGTTTAAGAAAGTTGTCTGCAAGATGGGTGCCGCGATTGCTCTCAATTGACCATAAACGTAAACGTGTGATAACTTCAAAGGATTGTTTGGAGTTGTTTAACCGCAATCCGAATGAGTTTTTTCATCGTTTTGTAACTGTGGATAAAACATGGATTCATTACTGTACTCCGGAGACCAAGCAGCAGTCTAAACAATGGGTTTCTCTAGGTGAATCTGCTCCGAAGATGGCCAAGGTAAGTTTGTCGGCCAGTAAGGTGTTTTGGGAGGCACGCGGGATAATCCAAATCGATTACTTTGAAAAGGGAAAATCAATAAACGGCGAATATTATGCCAACTTATTGGAACGATTTAATGAGGATTTAAAAAAAAAACGACCCCATATGGCCAAGAAAAAGTTATTTTTCATCAAGATAATGCACGGGTACACACGTGTGCAGTCAAAATGGCAACACCTCTTTGAATTGGGCTACGAATTGGTACCTTATCCGCCATATTCTCCGGATTTAACCCCTAGTGGCTACTTCCTATTTCCAAACCTAAAGAAATGGCTCGATGGAAAGAGATTCAGCTCCAATGATGAAATTATTGACCAGAGAAATGCCTATTTTAAGGACCTCGAAAAGTCCTATTTTTTACGCAAAGTAAATGGCGACACTTGCTCAAAATTTGACAGTAGTCTATTAACAGGTGTTACTTGATGGGAATAGTGTTGCATTTTATATAACTACGAGGGAAGTTCGAAAAGTCATGGACTTATTGATCCGCCCTCGTATATATGCCATGTTTTATCCCTTTTTGCCCCACGGAAGTATACAATTATTTTTCTAACACTATGTTTAACAATATGAAATTTGATTACTATTTTTTATGAATTTCGCAAATCTATATGCCTAATATTATTATGGTTGTGACATTTATATGGTTTTTACGTTAATATTAAAGTGTTTTTCAGAAGTGAGTTTATAAGTTTTTTTTATGTAGTCATTTTTCCCGAATCTTATTTAAATAATGATTAATGAGCTTAAAATTACATTTTGGAGGGAAATTCATAAGGGGAATAATGGAAATAATAAAACGTTCCTAACAAATTTCAATTAATTTCTTCCTCAAACCAAAAACAATCTGCGTACCAAATTTTGTTACGATATCTTAAAAATTTCGATTATTGCAAGGTTAACATTACTGTATCCAATCGATTAACAGTCATTGGGTTATCCGATTAATTTTGGTCGACTAACTGTTCGAATAGTTTAACAGTTTGTCTATTTTTGAAAAACAAATAAACCGAATAATTTGTGTCGAATTACCAATTAAGCGTAATTTAGTTTTTTGGAGTTAAAAATTTAGTAATTTTTTTATATTTAAGATAAATTTATGTCAATTACATCCATTTTTTTAATGTCTGTTATATCCCAGCAAAAACAAATAAAAGTAATTTTTAGGTAAACAAAATTCAAATATATTATTAAAAAGACATTCAAATGTAAACCGAAAGTCTTAGATGTTAGGTGCTCTTTTATTTTTTATATAATTTTAATTATAACAAAACAATTAAAAAAAAAAGACATTCAAGTGAATTGTTCTGTTATAAAATGTTGAGGTTCGATTATTATTTGTGCAAATACTTGTTACTAAATAGAATTATTTTAAATAAATGAAAAATAATATTACGAACAAAATCTTTTTTAAAAAAATATGTTGGTTTATTTAAAAATTGAAACTAATTCCCTTGCGCCGATAAAAAAATTCTAATGTTTACTGCAATTTTGCATGAAATAATGAACATGACTTTATTCTCACTGAATATGTACCAAAAAGGAGAACATCTTCCAATCACTAGCCTATACTAAATTCATTGGAAATTAAACCAATTTGCACTACTTTTGGATCTTATTGACTCCTTTGCATGTTTTTTTTTTTTTTTTTTGAGATAGAATGTTTAATAAAATGCAACTCGAAAAGGGAAACCACAAATATGCTCTAAAAAAATATTCAGTAAAAAACGAAAAATATGCTCTAAAAAAAACGAAAATATGAACTTAAAAATTAAAAAAAATTCATTTTCTAACAAAAATTATTAAAACAAAGTATTTTTTAACACTTTAATATTATAAATAAGGCAAATCTGAAATTATCACAGAGTCCAAATTTGATTCTACATTATCAAAATTATCATAAGCTTTCATCAAAAGAAATATGCAATTGCATGTTTCTTCTTGGACATAAAATAAAATATTCGTTTCAGAACAAATAAAGCATTTTGGCGTCGATTTGTACGTGCATATTTTACTTTTAAAGGCATATTTTTTATTTAGCTACTTTTGGTGCATATTTAAAGCATATTTTGATATGTTTAGAGTATATTTAACCCATTTAAAGTGTAATTTGAGCTTTTGAATATAACCTTTTTTACACCAAAGTAGATTTTTATAAAAAAAGTAAGAAAACAATATGGCTTTTATAACTGCAATAGCACTGTGTATTTTTATCATCAGTACTCAAATAATTTCTGATTAGTATCTAATTAAAATTAAATTACTTCAAACAAACTTATTTATATAAAAATGTATTACTTATCATAAGGTTTTTATTAATCCAATTAATTTATTAAAATAAAAATTTCTAAAAAAGCTGCAGAAAATAATACTAAATAATACACGATTTACTACTGATCATTATAAAATTAACCTATAACCCCAAATAGTGTTGTATTATCATGGTTTTAATGAATTGAAATATTGACAATAATTCTTTGAACTAAGATAATTAATAGTCCTACCTTTATTCCCCTAAATGTCATACATTTTTAATTTAATTTAAACTTTTTTAATTAAATAACAATCATTTTTAAAATTTAAAGAGAATTTGCCAAATAATTTCAAACTGATTTAGCTGAGGAAATTAATATTATTGAAAATATTCTGAATATTATTTGTGCAAAATTTTGTTAATTTATTATTATTTACGATTAAAAAGTTGAAAATTTATGAACAGAAAATTACAATATTTTCTCACTGTCTAATGCCGATCTTAGATTGACACAATTTTTATACTCGTATATCCACTATCGCCCATCTTCCTCTTTCAATTTTAATACGTTGAATTCCAATTTCTCCAGTCACATAATATACCTCTCGAAGATTCATAAACTAGCTTCAATTGTTAATTGCACTTGTTGTCCTTATTTGTTGATAAGCAGAACTTGGTCTGCAACTAGACATCAGCATAGTAGAAAATGATTAAAAATTAAATTATATCTCCGATTAGGATAATTGGTGTTATTCCACAAATTAGTCATAATAGTCATATTTTAATTGAATTTAAACTTTAAAGTTCTGGGTTCTCATCATGTTTTGTTAAAGCAATTGGTGTGGTGTAGTTGTAGTTCATCTTAAGCATGTGTGTTATATTTCTTGTTAACAATAATTCCAACAAAATGCCTTTTAGGTTGCTTTATTTGTCGTCAAAATTTAAAACGAAATCCAACACAACAAAAAATAGTTCTTTATAGCTTAAAAAAAAGCGCTATGTTGTATTATAAAAAGCCCTACATGAAAAAAGCGACAAATCTGGCACTAACATCCATCCCAGCACATTGAACGAAAACTTCAAAGTTATCAGCGAAATCTGCAAAAATCTGTAACTTCAGCACTAAACAGCCGAACAAACACACCAATATACTGGCTGTACTGGGACAAAATATACTACAACAAAAGCATTTATAGTAGTGTCCATCCAGTAAGTGATCTGCTCGATTTTATCATTCAGTTTTATTTTATTATATTTTTTTTTTTTTTTGTTGTTTGTATAGTCGCACATTTATTGTCGTTAACTTCACGCAATTATAATTGTTGAGATCACTTGCGTACGGTGGTCCAATATCAGATTATTGTCGAACTACTTGGAATTAAGGGCAAACAATTGGACAATGCCTAGCATTTGCGCCACAGTGCCATTGTTTGTTGTTATAGGGACAACAAGAAGAAAAAGGAAACATTTGCAATATAGAAGCTGAAGCAGCAGCAACGGCCCACAGTACGTTTTGTTGCCACACACAAACCTCTTAAAGGATTCAAGTATGTATTATGGTTTGATGTTCCTTTTTTTATATATATATTTTTGGATTTATTCTGCCAAGTAACATCGCTGTGGTGTCGGTGACAAGCAACAATAACAACAACAGCAGCAAAAAAGAGTTAAGGCGGCGGCGGCGAGAACAACTCACACACGACAATAACAGCACCATAAACTCATAATAATGTTTAATGTAAATGCATATAAAATGGACTTGCAACAACATTTTTTATACCTGTACAAAAACAGACTTATAACACCAACAACAACAAATTTCTATATGATGTACTCGATTTTTTTTTTAAATTTTTTGTTATTGTTTTATTATTGCAAAACACTCTCAGCCGATGAGAATTTGTTAAGTTCTTTTTTTTTGTATTTTTTAATAAAAAAAGAAAGAGAAAATTTACTACAATTGAATGTTATTGCTAACAAATGACATCGCCTTAAATGCGCAGGGGGAAGTCAAAACGAATTATTAGAATGCCCTTCAAATTGATGAATGGAAATTAATTAACTTTTTTCCAGTTCAACTAAGTTTTTTTTTATCTTGATAACATAGGAATTTTAAAAATATTTGAAGGAATTTGATGATGAGTAACGGATCAAAACTGATTTAGAACAGACTCTCTATTTTTCTCAAGTTTAAGAGCACTTTTTTCTCAGACGATCAAACATTTGAATACCAAAGAAGAAAGCACTATTTAATTTTCTGATCTATATTTTCTAGTATTTGTTTGCCACACTTTCAGCAATAAACTCAAAATGCCACCCAAGTTTAGGAACACCCCAAAAAATATGTACGCATTAATGCTCATATGCGATTCCAAAAAACATGAACAAAAAATTAACAATTCACCGACAAACATTTAACAAATAAAACAACAACAACAACCTTACAATAATTCTAAAAACTGTTTCTTATTCGTAACCTGGATCGGGCTGGGGGATACTCTTGCTCTATATTATTGTTTTTTAGTTGTTGTACAACAACTAAAACAAAAAAAATTGAAATTGATATGCGATTTAATAAGAAATAAGAACTACAAAATGCTTTAAATGTTGACAACGACCGAAAGCAACAAAAAGTTAAAACAATAACACAGTGTTGCCAGATAATTTTTGAAGTGTTATGCTAAATTCTCAAAAATAATATGCTAAATCTAAAATTTTTATGGTACCGAAAGAAAGGAATTTACAATCCCAAAAATAATTTTTATAATCAATAGTTCCAATGTTGAGTGAGGTAGAATTGAACAATTTTGGAAATATATTCGTAACTTCTAATCGGCTGGTTGGATTAACATAAAATTTCACAGGGGCTCAAGATATGGTAACTTTGACATAGATAATTTTCAATGTTATTTTATAAAAGACATTTCAGTTAAGAAAATTCAAAAAGAATTTTCTGAAAAAGTTGCTCCTTTCAGAAACTATGTAAGTTCAAAGTTGAAAGTTTTTTGATTGGTATTAAAGGATTAATTTCACAAGTATTTGGATTTCATAAAGGATAACCTTCTTCTGTGTCTACACAGGTCCAAAATATAAAAGTTTTTACTCAGACTCGACTCGAGCAAATAATATTTATAAAAGATTTTTTAAAACAAAATTAATAAATAATTATAAATTCAACTTAATACTGCTAAAAGTAAAATCAGGAAAAGTGAATTAAATTTGAACAATTTCCACTAAATAAATGGAGAAATTTAGAAAACGTGG
The DNA here is from genome assembly GCA_932274085.1 of Protocalliphora azurea. NCBI lineage: Eukaryota > Metazoa > Arthropoda > Insecta > Diptera > Calliphoridae > Protocalliphora > Protocalliphora azurea. Next base: position 205,039,127 of record OW026519.1, on the reverse strand, counting down.
CGCAAAAGTGGCGCTTAATTTATGGAAGGCGTTTTTTTTTTTTTTTTTTTTTTTTTTTTGCAATAATTTGCTAATTTAAACATCAAATTTTGAATTTGATAACTTTATGAAATATGGTAACTTTATGAAATATGGTACTTGAGCCTATTTTAGGTCAATAATTTAACACAATAAAATTGGTTAAAATGTAATCATTATTTCATTCAGCTCAAATATTGAAATCTTTCCAAAAATATTTCAAATGCTCATAAACATCTTAAAGACATCCGTATTTAAATAACATTAATCAGAGATAAGTTATGTCTAAGCAAAAATCATACTACCAAATTTAATAAGGACTGGCCCAAAATTAACTATACCTCCCATAGCGGAACCCCTCTCGGGATTTCTTTTGCGTTCACAAATCCTATATAAATGAACGCATAAATATAAAATTTAGTAAACATAATTATTAATCTTACATCCAAATTTCAGAAGGATTGGGTCATAAATGACCATAGCTTCCATATAAGACCCTGTTACGTTAACACAAATTTACAATTACATTTGTGCATTAAAGTGACTTAATATCACAAAACTTGCTCTACTGTTACTTTTCTACACATTTTATTTTCTTTTCTTAAATAATGCAAATAATTAAGATAATAAACTATTTATTTTAAATTTTTATATTACTTTAATTTTATTTAGTTTTTATTATGAATATTTACCTTGAAATTTTTTTTGAAAATATTTTTTTTTTTCTTCCAAATCGCAAAAAATCCCCAAAATTTTTTTTTTTTTATTTCGAATTTTCATAATTTCACCGAAATTTGTGTAAAAGCTTTTTGAATTTCTATATGAAAGTAAAAAAATGCCCGTTTTTATACCGATTTAAAAAAATATATATTAATATTTTTGCAACATTAACTTTACCAAAAAATATATAAGTATGTCTCTAAAAAACTGCATTATAAAAAAACTATTTTTTATAAAACAAAACACAAAAAAAAATAAACTTGAAAATTTTCAATTTTTACCACTGTGATTAAAAATTGCAAACAATGTGTGACTTTGGCGGTGCACTACATGGAGAGTGAAAAAAATTAAAGATTTTTTTTTTTTTTAAGATAATGATAATTCATTTTAACTATTTTTACCTAGAATCAATTACTTTTGCAAAATATTAATTTTAAATTTTCAATTAATCGCCATATTTCTCAATTTCAACCCTCTGTTCGTGGGTTCGTTATCCTTATATATAAAGGACGAAAACAGAGGTTCGGTAAGTATTTTGTATATTTTTCAAAAAATACACATTAGTTGGGAAATTTAATCATTATTTGTTGATTGTTCAGGTTTACCTAACAAAAAAGGGAGGAGGGCACATTCAGCGTGTAACATTAACAATTCCAAACATTTTACAAACATGTTTTAAAAGTGTATGGCGCAAATGATGTTCAATGTATTTGTTAAACTCTAAAATTAAGTTAATAATTAAAAATAGTCTACATAATTATTTAATATTAATAAGTTTATTTTGTAAAATGTTATATTTGGTTTAATTATTATTTTACATAATAAAAATATTTAAAAGGAAAAAAATAATTTACAGCACTTTAATCTGATTTACAGAACATATTAAAATTTGTATGCGAAAGGAAAATAATATTCGATTTTAACATATCCTTTTCATAGTGAAAACGCATTTTTATTAGACATTTAGTAAGGTTTTGGTATATATTTATGTTTATATTCTGGATTTATATACTTATTTTCACATCCGACCAGATTTAATCTAATATAATCTAATTTTATATAAAAAATAGACTACAGGATATACCGAATTGATGCGTCCTTTCTTTAAATTTGATCACTAAATATAAATATAATAAATATATACTAATTTGTTATTAAGTTTAATAGTTTTTTCAACCATGTTATAGTTTTTTCCTTCATGTATATTTCTGAGCTTGACAGAAAATTTTAACTAATTTTATCAAAATTCAACAGTTTCTGTGGATTCTTTAGAATTTTTTCATTCGGGCTTAAATCCATTGAATAATTTTAGAAGAATACATTGTAAAAGTTTTATTGGACACTCCGCAGAATGGAATGCATTTTCTGCATTGCTTCATTTGCTACCTAACTGGTAGCTTTAACCATATAAACAATAATAATTGAAAAAGGAGAATACAAAATAATTGTAAAACTTATTTTGTATTCTCCTTTCTAGTGGTTGACAAGAAAATGCATTCCATTCTGCAATTATTCAATGAACTTTAGCTCGAATGCAAGAATTCTAAAAAAAAGTTCAACAAAAATTACAAAAACTAATTAAGTTTCTGTGAATTTTATTAAATTTTTCATTTCCAGAATACACGACAGCTACAGTAATCCTTGTTGCGATTTTGACCAAATTTTAAATTTTTCCATATTTAGGCATTATATTAACGTGCACCAAATTATATTAAGGTACTACAACTTCTTCCATTTTTGGCCTCTCGTTGTATGAGTTCACGACACTGTTGTGTAGAGTACTTTCATTCTATAAAAGATATTGAATCTTTTTGTATATAATTAAGAAGCTGATGGACAAAATAATTTATTTGAAAAAGAAAAAAAAGTAAAATTGAGCCCATAGTTTTTCTAATTTTAAAAGGCATTGATATATATTTTGCAGATAGCTCAAATATAAAAAAATGCAAAAAAAAAAATTTACAATATAAAGTTCAAATTTAATATCACTGATAAAGGATACAAAACCAATGAGTTTGACGTCAAAAAACATATTTTTGAAAATCTGCAGATAGCTCTTATTTAATATAAACCCTCGATATATAATCTTACTGTATGTTTTTAAAGTCAAAATTTTTATTTTTGAAAATATGGGTAATTTTATTGCCTCGTGCTACTAATTTACTAGTAGCTTGTCATAATTTTTTTTTAAGAACTTCAAAAACATATTGTTCTATCTAATATAATTCAAGAAAGTGCCAAAATCATTATTCAAACTTTTTTACAGACTCAAAAATTTGAACTTTTGTTAAAAAATTTCTCATAATTTTAAAAAATATGGACAATTTCACAACATTTCTAAAAAATGTTTGAATATTTATCTTAAAAATAAAAAAAGGCCAAGGAAAATCAAAGGGAAGTAATTTTTGAATTTGGTTCATATTTGTAAAAATACAAGCTCTGACTGCAGTACCGTTTGTGTTTCTGAAAGCTTAACTTCTTCTTTGCCACTGTTCCAAATATCATCAAAATTAGTTTAGCATTATAAAAGATCCAGATGTATTACCATTTATTTCCCAAATGGTCCCACTGTATAGTGTAATATAGTTGATAATTTTACCTTTAGACGAAACTTCTTTCTCTGATATAGATTTTAAATAAATTTTCTAATGATATCTTTTACCACAAAATGTAGGCATTTCTCTTTCCATGTGTTGAAAATAATGCTGGAAATCTCCCTTCAGTAAGTCCATTATGCTAATAAGAATTTAGCAGAATTTTTCAAAATAAATATGAAATTTGCCAAAGTATTGTGCTAAATCTAGCAGAAAACATGCTGAAATGGCAACACTGTAATAACAACAACAAACTAAAAATAAGCAGGACAATATTGTGGCCGCTGTTGTTGCTGCTATTGCCGTTGTTTGTTCCATCTCAATGGTGGCTTAAATTCATAAAATCAAACAACAAATATTGCACAAAGAAGAATATAAATTTGCAAAAAGGGACAGACTGAACGACATACAGATAGACAGACGGACGGACTGTTATATTGACTACAATTAAATGTATGTAAAATTGTTGTTGTATTTTTTATTTGATATTATATGTTTTGTTGAAAGCATGAAAAAAAAAATCGTGTCTGTCTTTAAGCTTTAAACACATGTACAATATGTCTCATACAAATAGTTTACATTTATTGAAAATCTGTGTTTGTTGTTTAATACTTGTATGACATACATGAACATGTATTAACACAAATAAATAAATTTTCAAAATAATAAAATCGAAATAAATAAAAAGCAGAAACAATTTTTATAATAATGTAAATACCAAGAAATTTAAGAATGTTTAAATCAAGCCAACAGGCATATCAAACAAATTTAGTCTGTTTAAATAGCAAAAAAAAAAAGTTGCTTTATATGACACATGCAACACAGGAAGAAATGTAACATTTAAATGAAAAACTTCTTGAGTCAAAGATGGGAATAACTTTTTCAAGTACGTCCTTTTGCCAAGCAGCCAAAATAAAAGTAGCTTTTAATTCTATTAAAAAAAAATATTATGTATCTATAATTAGTGCCACGATGAAACTGCTAAAGTTGCATTCACATTATTGAATAAATATTTGATAGGAAATAACGTCAGATTTTTATTTGAATATAGTAGTGGTCAAAACATTCAGAACTGTGAGGATATTACACCTTTGCCTCAAACCATTTTGTATTTTATAAAGTTTAATTGTAGTTTGTTCAACAACTAAAAACAAGTCATTTCGTAATTTTACTAACATTTAAATTAACAAATAATAAAAAATAACGGTTACCTCATTATGCTTTAATACTTTTAATATTTTAAGAATTTTATAAAAAAAAAAATTCACCTTAGTTGTTATATTTTAAAGTACTATCTGTTTGTGAAAAGTGGCTGAAAAAAACTACAATTCTGAGTTTAAATAAAAAAATATTAAATTATTATACAATGAGAATTCTGCAGCCTATAAATTACTTTTTTAGAACTGACTCCAGTTCTAGGGACAAACCGTATATTGAAAATTATTGAGGTGATCAATTAACGACATTGCACTACATTTGCAACATAAAATTTAACAAAACACCATAAAGTTATAATTTATATTATTTCCAATTTGTTTTTATATAACTTTTTAAACTGCTTTTTGGAAATATTAAAAAAATTATGTCCAAAAAAAAGGAAAAGTTCTTACAAATTTTTAAAATTTTTGATTTTCAAAAACTTACAAAAACAAAAACCTTAAACTAATTTCAATACGTCCCAATTTCTTTAGACCATTACCCGAAAAACTTTAAATTAGTCTTTTAAATATTTAAATATTTATTTTTAATACATATTTGGATTGAAATAAAATTTAAGCGAGTACGATAATAATATGATAATCGATGTAATATCGATAAACTTATTTTAAAATCAGGTAATTAAAAGTACATTCACTTTTTACATCAAAATATTCAAAATTCCAATCCGCAAAAAAACTAGTTTTAAAAGTTTACTTTTTTCAGAAAATACTATTTTAACCATATTAATATGTAGACATAAACAATTTTACAAATTAATTTTTAAAAAATCTCGAAAATTTGTAAATTTTGATTAAGACTCAACGGGAGACAGTTTCCCAAATCATCTCTGTTTTTTACTTAGCATGCATTTTCCCATATACCCGAGGTGACCAACTTTGGAGGTACACCCACTACCCACGTGAACCGCTAGGGATCTGTGATCCCCCAAATGAAATCAAAAATAGCTCAACGCTGGCTCTATGAAATTCTACTCAAATATCTTTAAGTATTCAGATGTTACAGAAATATTAAAAAAAATCGTTTTGGAACCACTATTCGACTATATTAAAAAGCTTATAGCCTTTATGCCTTAAAAATATTTAACGATCATGAGCAATATAATAAAAATCACAATTTAATAACACAGGTCAACACTAAAAAAGTATCGGGAAAAATATGTTGGAGATATTGTAGGTATAGACATTCCAATTACTAGGAAGTCTTTAAAGTTGTAAAAATCAAAAATTTCTCAATTAAGCCTTATAAAGTCATGGAGAAATTAGGTGTAAGGAGTAGGTGTAGAGGGGAAAATTATATTTGATATAACTACACATAACCGTAGATCTCAAAAATGGTAAAATTTTTAAAATCGCGCTGACTGAAAATGCGTAGACACCAAAAGTTTAAAAATAAAAATCAAAATTTAAATAATAAAGTCAACAAAAAATGGAAAAAATTGCATCGTGAATAATTTCGCTTAATTCTTACTTCTTAGGCTCCTCCTGGTGAAAAAAAGTTAAATGAAACATATCCATCAAGTCACACTTTTAACCAAAGGAAATATGTAAATCTAAAGAATTTTTAGGTTATATAATTTTCTAAGTCATAGGTGGAACAAATTAGGGATCCATGTTTATAGAGAAAGAATAGTATAACAAAAGTGTAGAACATGACATAGCTGTTAGAAGTCTTTAAAATTGTCAAAAAAAAATTGATTTGATCGAACGATAGCAAGACGTGTGGGAAGCCTTCTCAGTAATAAACAACACCAATCACGGTAACAACAACAATAACAACAATATAGCAATATCAACAACAAAAATAATACGAGCAATACAACAAACACTGACTCATTATATAAGAAACATAAATCAAGTGGATTAGCGACGTTATCACACTAATAACATCAAAATTTAAGCATTTACCAATATTCTTATTATTATACTCGTACCTTAAATAAATAAAAATACTCATATACACACACACACACACACACGCAAGTATATGTTTAAGCAAAAAAGCCCATAAACAAATTTTCAGAAACAGCAACAAATTCAACAATGATTATAAATAAATTTAATAATAAAAAAAAATTTTAATCAACTTGAAGAAACCAGAAATTCAGAAACCTTTTTGGTCTTATACAAAAAAAAAAAAGCTCCTCGTCAATGCTTGTTTTTTTACCTCAATATATATACAGTGAGCACATGGATATAACTACACATAACCGTAGATCTCAAAAATGGTAAAATTTTTAAAATCGCGCTGACTGAAAATGCGTAGACACCAAAAGTTTAAAAATAAAAATCAAAATTTAAATAATAAAGTCAACAAAAAATGGAAAAAATTGCATCGTGAATAATTTCGCTTAATTCTTACTTCTTAGGCTCCTCCTGGTGAAAAAAAGTTAAATGAAACATATCCATCAAGTCACACTTTTAACCAAAGGAAATATGTAAATCTAAAGAATTTTTAGGTTATATAATTTTCTAAGTCATAGGTGGAACAAATTAGGGATCCATGTTTATAGAGAAAGAATAGTATAACAAAAGTGTAGAACATGACATAGCTGTTAGAAGTCTTTAAAATTGTCAAAATCCCCGAAAATATGGAAGCAATAAGAGATAATCAAAATGCTATTACTGAGAGATTATATCAAGGCATATGGAATCCTATAATGCTGATAGACTAAAAAAAAGTATGCATACATTTTTAAATGAAGTTGAAAATAAAAACATTACATCTCTTAAAATTGTGACGTGATATAAATGTTTCATTTAACTTACTACACTATATTTTTTCTAAGGATTAAAAATTAAACGGAACTATTCATGATCCAATTTTTTTATAACTTTTTGTAGACCTTTTTGATGTTTTTGAGACAAACGATCATGTGTTAGTTATATCAAATACAAGGTTTCATATTGAGTTTGCTGGTCGAAAAATTTGCCATAATCATCACTTACATTGTCTGATAAAATCGACGTATTTTAAAATGCATTTTACTTGTTTGGTATAAAATTTTTTTTCACGAATTTTAATAATATGAGTTATGCATTTTTTTGAGTACATCATATAAAAGTTTTCAAAAATTTCGAAACATTCTCTAAATTTTGGGATATTCCGAAAATCTGTTTTGAGGGTAGAAGAATGCAGCCTTTAAACTATATTAAAGCCTTTTATAAAATATTTAAGATTATTTTTTTTACAACAGAATATGTTTGCATGAGTTTTTGACAATCGACTTAGGTTTTTGACAATTATTTTCGTTTATAGTTCCTCGATGATTTTAACTTTCATGTAAATTTTTTTTTTATAAAGTTTTGAATGTTTCCTTTGGAATAAAAAAATCTTTAAAATCACTTGAAAACTCAAAATGTTATTAAACATTTTATAAAGGTTATCCTTAAATTTTGTATATATTTTTAAAAGCAGGATCCTCTAAATCGACTTCTGAATAAGTGAACATTCGAACTTTTTGTTAAAAATTTTCGACAAATTTACTATCTTATTTCTAATAGTTTAAAAATCCAACAAAGTCGAATAATCGATCTATTTAAGACAAAGTATTTTTTATATTTTATTTGGAGCATACTTTTTGGGGCAAAAACGAAAAATGTATGGAAAGTTCAGAAAAAATAGAATAGGTTCTAAAGTTTTTGTTCAACTTGAAGAAAAACAAAATCTTGTTATAATTACATCAAAAATTTCCTTAAAAGTTATTAGCATCTTTGTATAGGCTTTAATAGAAAAATGTATAACAAAGCGGTTAAACTGAAAAATTTTTATATTTCATTTTAAGGTTATTTAAAAAATAGAGATTAAACAAAATCGGTTGAAACGCCTGATTCCTCTATATTCCCAAAAAGTTTAAAAGGAAAAAATCAACAAAAATATAAAGGAGTGAGGAATACATATGGGATTTTATTTCCAAGCTTAGTGTCTTTTAACTAAAACTCAATTTTTTTTATTAATTATTAAAAACAATAAATATTTAAATTCAGTTTATTGAATTTGTTTTAAAAATAATTTAATTAAACTTATAATAATACTCAAAAACTTCTTTTTTATATATTTTCAAATTAAACACAACTTTACAACTTAATAACTCTTCGTCCATTTCCTTTCCATTATAAATCCATTTATAGTTCAAAATTCTATCTAGAATATTCGTCTCTCGTTACTCTGTCCGTTAGTGTCCGTAATTGCTAACTACGTCTAGAACATTCTCCTTCATTGCCAACGTCTGCCAGATCTAGTAACATGATCAGGCTCAAATCCTACATATTTCTTTCACTGTAACACAGACTATTTTTGTTCTCCTATTAGACGATAAATAAAATTTTCCGTTTATTTAACCAAAGAGAAGAAATTTCTTAAAATATTATTTGTAACAAAAATAATATAATTGCTATAATTTACTTTTCAATTGAAAATTTTTAAACTAACACTCTATATTCTTTAAAATTATCAATTTGTCTCAGTGTATTAGCACAACATATTTAGTGTAAAAATCTATATCACCCGATCACCTTATAAGAGTAGTTTTTATTTGAATTCAACTTCTTAGAAGATTGTAATCAATGCATTGATTGTTTTTAAATGAAGCACAACAACAACAACTAAAAGAACATTTTATACTTCTGCAACATATTTAACAGACAAACTTCAGACTCCAACATAACAAACAGCAGATAGTTTCTTTTTTTATAATAAATTTTTATTTAATCTGTTTCAATAATAAACATTCATAACACGTTGACTTTCGAAATGTATTAAAAACAATCCGGATCTAATTAAAAAGGATGCTGTTGGTTTGTTGTTATTGCTATTGTTTCACCTATGAATTAAATATTGAATGAATGGAAATATTTAGACAACTTCATTAGCAGTGTTTTTTTTTTAATTTTATTTTATTTTTCCGGAGTGATCGTTATCAGAAGTTATTTCGTATTTTTAATTCTGGAAAATTTAGGGTTGGTTTCAGTTGTTTTTTTAGATTTTTTTTTTATTTGGGGAGTTGATAATCTTACTAACAGCAAACACTCATGGCATATGTGTCTGTTTGGGTATCTGTGTGCCTGTCACTATTTATCCCTACTGACATCTTTTCCTTGTAATTTGAAAAATCGTGTTAAAGAAATAATGTCGTTGTCGTCATTCAATTCACCTGAATTGTATCATTTTATATCTAAGTTGTATATTTTACCTGTATTTTGATTAAATTAAACTTGTTAAACAATTTTTCATTTTGTGTGTGATTTTACAATTACTGATCACGTACATTTTGGGTCAATATCAGTTACATGAAATAATGATAATTTAAGCCATTAGTGTTCATTGAATTACTTTACAACTTCCTTAATAATTCCATTTTATTTGAGAAAAAGATTCAATATTTTAGATTTCATAGAATTTTTTTTGAGTTTTTTAAAATTTAAAGCTGAAAATTTGTTTAGAAAAAAAAAACTTTGTTATAGTAATTTCCTTTGGAAGACTATTTTCCAAAGAAGAAAAACAGCTGAAAAGTTTCTTTGAAATTTTATTTTCGAAAAAAAGAGATTATAATTGAATTCCAATAAATATATGTTTATGTTTTGTACATGAAAAACTATACATAAAAATTTAAATGTCTTGTTTTATTATATATATAAATTTATAAAAGTGGCAGGTAAATTTTTTATAGATTTGTTTTTATTTTTAAAATTCATCTAATGGGTTAATTTCGTTTACAGCTTTTATGATATAAACTCTGTAGGAAATATCTTAAATCTGCTCTTTAAAATTATGTAAATTGCATCAAACTAAAATCTTATCTTATGGTGTATTTACATAAATTAAAAATAAAAACCACACTTTCCCACCCTAAATACTATAAAATCTCAAAATTCACTCATTAATATTCATCAATGCTGAGCTCTTGACTAAGCCTAATTAATTTGATTTAAAATCATTTATAAATACAACAAGTATTTATTACATTTGCAGTCAGTTACCACTTAATTTTGCTCACAATCGAACAGAAACTCCATGAAAAAAAGCACAAATAAATGTTCTTTTGTTTAAACCAAATCAAGACAATAACAGCAAACACATCGACCAACTTCTGAAGAGGGTATCAGTATTTTTAATCGGTTTAAGCCCACTAAATACGAAATAAAGTCTTTTTTTTTCTTCATCATCTACTTCTTCTGCTTTTTCATATGTTTAAGCTTTTATCGGATTTTTGCTTTTTTTTCTTTTTTTTTTTTTTTGTATTTTTCTGTGTCAAATTATTAAAATTATTGAAGTCAACAAAAAAGATTTGATCGAACGATAGCAAGACGTGTGGGAAGCCTTCTCAGTAATAAACAACACCAATCACGGTAACAACAACAATAACAACAATATAGCAATATCAACAACAAAAATAATACGAGCAATACAACAAACACTGACTCATTATATAAGAAACATAAATCAAGTGGATTAGCGACGTTATCACACTAATAACATCAAAATTTAAGCATTTACCAATATTCTTATTATTATACTCGTACCTTAAATAAATAAAAATACTCATATACACACACACACACACACACACGCAAGTATATGTTTAAGCAAAAAAGCCCATAAACAAATTTTCAGAAACAGCAACAAATTCAACAATGATTATAAATAAATTTAATAATAAAAAAAAATTTTAATCAACTTGAAGAAACCAGAAATTCAGAAACCTTTTTGGTCTTATACAAAAAAAAAAAAGCTCCTCGTCAATGCTTGTTTTTTTACCTCAATATAAGTATTAAGAGAGAGATTTTCTCCTCTCAGTAAATTTCAGCTAATGGTATAAACTTGGTCTAGCTGGAATTTGTTTATGGTTCAACAAAAAAGAGACTGCCAAACTGGTAGTGGTGATCGTGATGTTGTTGTGGTTGCTGTTGTTGTTGTGGTTGCTGGTGTAACATTAAATGTATTTATTTTGTGGCTTAAAGACAACTTCAGATAAATAATAAACACATTTAGAAAAATAAATAAATGATATTTAACGCTTTCATAGACAAATATGTGACATTAATTGTTATAAATATTAATTTAACAACAACAACAACAATAATAATCACAAAGATAATATGACACAAATGAAATTAATTATAATTTACTGTATTTTAATTTTCATTCAAAAACATAAAATAATAGGAAAAAAAAATAAAGTTTTGAGAAGATTTTTATATAAAGTAAAATAAAAGTGGATTAAAAGGTGCCCCGATGACCTAGACTGTCAGTCTAGGGCTTGTGAGTTCGATTCCCACCAGAGACTCTGGTTTGTTTCATTACAACGAGCACATGGATCTTCGTCACCCCCGCTCGTAGGATTAGAATATAATTTGTAATTGTATTGTAATTAGTAAATAAATAAATAAAAAGTGGATTAATGTCGTATTCCCTGGGGAAGTAGTTTTTTGGAAATTTATTTCATTTGTTTAAAAGTAAGCACGTTATGTTATGTTATTTTGTATACCCTTTTTAAAAATAAGTGAAACATAAGTAGTTAGGGTATTATGCATCTGATTGTTCATGTAAACCTTGTGCTCAAAGTACAGTTCGCAATTTTAAAGATAATTTGATTAAATATGATTTATATGATCGATTCATAATTTCACCTAGTCCCCATACAAACGTCCTCCTAGAATAGGGTTTTAAGGATTATATATATCCTAACCCTTTCGGTCCTTATGGGATAATACATCCCAAGAAATTTTAAATAATTTTTTTTTCTCTAAAGTAAAGCAAATCATGTTTTAAAATATTTCTGACACACTTTTGAATTTTACACAAAAAGAAGCCACTAATGACTAAAATAGTTCATTCAATTAAAAATTTTTGAAATATTCACCTCTCACTGATATTGATTATATCAATTAAATTTAAATGAGAAAAACTTTCTTGAATTGCTTGAATATATTAATTAAATTTTGGTGTAAAATGAAACAACAGTGTTAATTGAAGAATATAAGGCAATAATTTTTGTTGTGTAAATTATAATAAAAAGTGTCAAAAAAAAAAAAAAAAAAAAAAACTATTGGACATAAGCAATTCTAATTAAATTTAGAAAAAAATAATACAATTTTCTCAGATTTTTTAAACAAACGAATAGTTTAAAGTTTATTAGAACATAGAGATTTTAATTCTGCATAAATTTTAAAGTTAATACAAGTAAAAGTTAATTTAAAAAGCCATTTATATAATGACATTAAAATTCAAGGCCAAAAAAAAAGAAAAAACAAAAAGTATTAGATATCAAATTTTTGCTTCGAGAAATCACAAAAATTCAATTTTTGTAATAACACGTAGATTTTTATTTTCACAACATATCATCCTGGTAAACATAAATCGGTCGGAAATTCCTAATTTTTCAGCACTTTCATGTAACTTTTATTTTAAAATATCTATATAATATTGATGATCAATTATTCCATTTGTAAATACTAAAGTATCTACTCCGCCGTACTTTACGGTAGATACCTAATTTCTCTCTTCTAGCTCGGTATATAGCTTTCGATTTAGCTTGATCCCAATTGAAAAAAATTTATCCGTCCATAACTTTTTGGACTTCTTGACATATTCTCTTATAAATTCTAATCTCAATTTTATATTCTTTTTGGGATGGTTTTCTTTATGCCAGACTGGCCAGACAGACTTGTAAAACAGGCATAAGAAAATTAACAAATAAACAATGGAAAATGGACAAATAAACAACAGGTCGAATACTTTTTTGCGTTTGAATTCATATACTGCTGAAAAAATGGCAGCTCTTCTTAAAGTTCTATGCATTTGGGAGCAAAGTATTACTAAAACTAGAAGGAAACACATATTTGTCATTTTGCTCGAAATAATGCAGTAAGTATATAAATTATAGCGAAATTATAAGAAATTAAATGGTATGTCGAATATTTATTTTAGCCACTGTAGTTAAGAAAACTTAATTTTAAACAATTCCTTTTGTAGAAAAATTTTAATGAAATTCTGTATAAATAAGTTTTACAAATCTTTATGCCAAATGTCATGAAGATCGGTCCATAATTAACCATAGCTCCCATATAACCACTTCCGAAAATCACATCAACGTACATAAATCCTATACAAATATTAGTATCAAGTTAGTTGACCATAGCCCTCATATAAGACTTCATTTCAGGAATCTCCCTAAAGAGCATAAATCCCATATAAATGTCAACATAATATTAACATACTTAGGTTAGGTTAGGTTAAAAAGGACGGCGTCTTCACGTCTCCACCCAAAAGACCATTCGGTCCATTGTGATCCCTTTATAAATAACAGAGCTGATTGATGAACAAAGAGTTCTCTCAAAAAAGCAAAAGATTGGAAAGAAAGATAGCTAAATATAAGAAAAATAAGAAAAGTGTGGAACCTAAGACCCATCAAATCACCCCTGACTAACTCTAAGCCACTTTATTCCCATTACGAACCCTATAAGGTTGCCGAGTTCTCCATCCGCAACCTCCTCTAATTCGTGAAGAATATTGCTCCGAAACCATCTTAGTCTACTTCACTGAATCCCTACACAATGACAGAGTATGGGCTCCTCTGTCTCTAGTTTCTCCACATCATCGCACGTCCTGTAAAAATCTGATGCGCCAGTGTCTCACTTACTGGTCATATTCCCTATTGCAAGGTGACCAGTAATCATGTCAACAGTGATCCTTAGATTCCCACGACTCATGCCCAGAAGATGCTTCGAATCTGCTGGTTTAAGACTAGGCCATAACGCTCTAGATACCCTGAAGTCCATTCTACTCCTCCAAGCATGATTCGTTCTACCTATATTAACATACTTATGTTTTATTGAATTATACATTACACAATTACCCATAATTCGCGTATAAGACCCTTAACTGAATTTTGATGAATATACATAACAGTGTAGGGTATCATATAGACGGGCTTATCCGACTATTTCTTACTTGTTTTTTAAATTCATTTTTGAGTCTTTAAAATTTTATGATCCATTCAAAAATAAACCCCGAGACAATAGTAAAATTATAATTACAATATTATTGTAAAATTTTATCCCAAATATTTCCCATGAATTTTACTATATTTCACTTTCCGAGGTTTAGTATTTTTTATCATTGTCTTAGTATAGAAAAGACGTATCCAGATTTTTTCCAAATTGAGTTTCCTAATAGTTATTTTTTAAATACACCTCTCTTATAAAATTAAGTAAGTTATGGCGGCCTGATAAAAATTATAAACGTTTTAGAACATCAGTAATTTAGGATTTTATTGAACTCGTGTTACAGGTCTTACATGCGTATTTTGAGAAAACACCTAATGTCAAAATTCGAGATATGTCTTTTCTATATTAAGCCATCGAAATATAAACAAAATTAATGAAAATATCCACTGATTATATAATGTCTAAAGAGATACATTAAGAATAAAATTTTAAAATTATTTTATATAAATTTTTGTGCATTTTGAAAGTTTTAGAAAATATGCTGTCAGCCTATATTTTTGCCAGGGCGGAAACCAGTTTATTACTAAATCAATGCTAATTACTCACTGATGAATTAAGATAAAAGTTTACAACAAAATATTTCGGAATAAATTAGGAATTAAAGAATAAAAAAAAAATAAAAAAATGCACTCCATTTATATGTAAGTTATATACAAAAAAGTCAGAACCAATAATGCAAAATTCAACCTGAAAAATCTTTATCGATAAAAGATATGTAACTTTGGTGTGTTGAAATCGACCTTTATTTATAGAATTCACGAAATCTTAAAATTTTTCATACTCGGGAAAATCCATTTTGACAACCTGTAGGCTCATCTCGTATTACAATAGGGTGACTGCAAGATCATTTATTCGAAAGCTTAGATCCTTTTCTACATATGAATTTGATCTGTCCAGTAAATTGGGAGATAGAGTTTTATTACCAACTTTTTCTAATTATCATCAAAAGTAAGCATCAAATATAATCTACAAGAAATTAAAGAACCTTATTTTATTTTCATGTAAAAAGAAAAATTATCTAAAATCTCCTACAAACAGAAAAATTTCACAAAAATAATATTTATTGAAAATTTTTATTAAAAAGAAAACTCGTTAAAAATGTTTATTATTAATTTTGAAAATAGAAAAGTGTATTAATTACTATATTTATATTTTCTTATTATATGTATTTGATTTATTCTCAAAATCCTGATACAAAATCTACTGGAAGTAAAATTATTTATTATATTAACTTTAAAATATATTACTATGTCCTTTAATCGACTGACTGACTAACTAACTGACTTGGCTTTTGTAATTGTTAATGTCAATGTAATTTTCCATTATTTATTTTATGATAAAATCGCAACAAATGACAAAAATTAACATGTTTTAAATGAAGACCACGACGACAAAGTTGCTCCTTGAAAACAGAAAAAAACTGGCTAAAGAAGCAGGTCTTTTTACCCAGCAGTTTATAGTTGTTGTTGTTGTTGTTAGCAACAACATTTAACACGTAACAGCTCAATTATGGACAAAAACAAATTATTAAATTTAATTTTAACCATTTTTCTTTGGACTGGTGGAATACATATTTAGCATTAAGACCAAGATGTTTAAGCAGGTTGGCAGCAACTAAACAACAACTACGAACAGCGTTTATTTCGTTTCATTTCGTTTTTTATATTTATTTTCTTATATTTAATCTGTATTATGAGAAGCTTTAATATAAATGTCTCCTATAATGTTGCAAGATATTTTAATATTCATGATAGTGTTGTTGCTATAGCTGCTGATGCTAAAGACAACGATAATAAAGGTGAATTTCAAATTCTACTGGAGGATGAGAGTTTAACTATGGAAAGAAGGTGTTTGAAGAGACTCCTGCTGGCATTGCTTAAACACAAAAGCTCTATAGAGCTTGCAATAACATGATCATAGTGAGAGCATACAAAGCAATGAATTCAAATGTGGCAACACAGCACGACAGTTTGTATGAATGTTAAAGTCAACAACTTAATTTGCAGAGGATATTAGAACTTAAGTAACGAGCAATTAATGTTCCACCAAATGGACATATTTAGCATGAAAAAAAATACTGACACACACACACACACATAAATACTTTTATAAAATAAAAGTGTTGCATACATTTACACTCTTTTGGGCAGTTGTATAAACGAGTACAACACCATACCACACTAAAGCAAATCAAAACCAACAAACTAACAAAGGGGAGTGATTAGGTTATTTATTGGGATCTAAGTGATTTCCAATGAGATCCTTAAATATACTGTAAAAGTGGACATTAAACACAGCAGGTGAGGAATGTGAGCGAATAAACTAAAAATAAACAACAACAACAATAATAATAAAAAACACTTTAAGACATGAAAACAATACACCAACAAACGTTAAGAAAATATCCATGCAACAACAGCTAAATAAAATGTGTTGTGTTAAAATTGTGGTGTTGCATGTGGCATGCTGTGCATTTTTGTATTTCAATCTTAACAGTGTGCAACGATTTATTTTGTTGGCACGTAAGGTGAGAAGATTCATATACAATCAAACCATCCTGAACCACAGCATACACAATCTCAATCCATACAAAACGATCAGAAAAAGATCGAAAACAAAAACAACTTTAAGAAAAAAAAATGATTAGAAACAAGTTGTTATCCCATGTTTGTATATTAGTTTAGATTGGAAACTTAGGTGGAGCACCTAAAGACAACAACTGATTAATTTTACTTTTGATAAGTCAATATAAATATGGATGGACTTTGTAAAGCAAGGATCGTAATGATTAACAGTTTTAAAATAAAACTCAACAAATAATGATTATTTTGTGATTTTTATTTTAATGTTCAAAGAATAAAACTTATTCCCAATTCATAGTGAAAAATTCGTTTTTTTTCTTTTTTGTTATAAATTCGATTTAACCCCAGATTTTTAAAAAAAACCTTTGATTTGTACTAAAAATAAAAATTTTTACTAAAAATGTAATTTGTTTTATAAAAATCCAAATTTTCTTTTAAAAATCAGATTTTTCAGTGAAAATACGAATACGAAAAAATACTTTTACCAAAATCGAAACTATCAACTCAGATTTTAGTAAAAATTTATAATTCTTTGTAAAAAAAATCGATATTTTGAAAAAGATTAGATTTTCAGTAAAACTTTTTATTTTTTAGAAAAAAAATTTGATTTTTTTTAATTTAGATTTTTAAAAAAAATTTTGATTTTTAGTAAAAATATTTATTTTTATTACAGATCAAAAGGTTTTTCTTAAAAAATCTAAATTTTGGTGTTAATTCCAATTTATACCAAAAAATCTAATTTTTTCGTTAAGAATTTGGAATGAGTTTTATTCTTTTATAATAATTAAAAGTTAAGCGAAAAAATAAAAATAATTACAAGATGTTATTATAGGTTACAGGCTTTCATTATTACATCATAAATCAGTTTTAAAAAATCGCAATACACCCTCAAAACTTTGAGTTATTTGCAAAAAAACTGTTTTTGGGTAGGTTCTTGTATAAATGTATTTCTAAAAAGAAAAGATAGACTGTTTTGTTTATTTTTTCTTTTTAGTCTTCTTTGGAAAGTAGAAGAAATAGGCTTTTCAACCGCATGTACTAGGTTTTTTTTTTTTTTTTTGATCAAATATTAAAAACAAATTTTCAAACAATTTCTCGAAAAAAGAAAATTTTTCCACATTTTTTCGAGTTTAACTACGATTTATTACAATTTTGTCTATAAAAGTCTATGCAACGATGAAATAATTTTTAAGAGTATTTTTGTTGTAAACATAACCAAATTTAATAATTTTAAATTGGACAAAAAATGTAGAACTTATCCGATTTTGTCTGTAACAACCTACTAAAATTTTCCATACATTTTTAACTTTATCCTCAAAAATTAAAAACCAAGTAAAAATTATAAAAATATTTTGTTTTAAATTTTTTTATAATGTTTAGAAAATATTTAATAACTTTTTGAATTTTAAAGCGATTTTATTTAGGGATATCTAATTTTATTGTAAACAAAATAGCATTTCAAATATTATACACAAATACACTAACTGCCACTTGAATAAGGAATCACATTTTTGTAACTTTAATTAAGTATATCTCCTAAAATAAAGTTCAGAAAAAAATTATTTTTTGCGCAACCAAATTTCAAAGTGTTGACTTTAGTTTCCTGAAGAAATAAAAAATATACATATTTTGTTATACTAAAATTATGCACTTATTTAAAGACATGTATTTCTGTGGTACTTTTTCGTGTGTCACTTGAATAAGGAATTCTTTTAATATTAATCAGAAAGGCTATGATTTGAATTTCTTTCAATATAAACAGCTAGAGAATTTTTAATTTGATATTTTTTTAAATAGAAAAATTCTGATTTCGAAATCTCAGGGTCAGAATCCGGTCAAAATAGCCAAAAACATTAATAGATTAAAGGCAGTTGTGTACAATTATTTAAATAAAGTGAAAAGATATGGAAAAACATGAAAGGGCGGAAGAAAATGGCAACAACTCCAAAAGAAAGACGAAAAATTCTTAGAAATTCTGCCATGTCGGTATCAAAAATACGTAAAAAAGTGGAGTCAGTGCCAGTCTAAGAACGGTGCACCGTATTTTAAAGTCGTGCCCATACATAGTCCGACGAAAACGGCAAAAAAACACCACTTAATGAAAAAGGTCTACAGTTTGCCAAAAATACAATGACATGGTCCGAAAAATGGTTTAAAGTTGTATTTTCCTATGAAAAAAAGTTTAATGTTGATGGTCCCGACGGGTATAACTATTACTTCCATGACCTAAATAAGGAGGAATTATTTTTGAGCAGCAGACACAGCCGAGAAGGCGGAATAATGGTATGGGGTGCCGTTTCGTATTATGGTACCATAGAATTGGTTTTTGTATCCAACAAAATGACTGCAACAACTTACAAAAAAATTCTGGAGGAAGCATTTCCAAAATTTTATGATTTCTTTGGACCCATATTTTGGACGTACCAACACGACAACGCTCCGATTCAAACCACCAGAGCAGTACAACAATGGATTAATAAACAAGGTGTTCAACTTTTGGATTGGCCCCCATATTCACCAGACCTAAATCCAATGGAAAATGTCTGGGGTTGGCTTGCAAGAAAAGTTTATGAAGGAGGAAAACAATCTGAGACGATAGAATCATTAAAGGATGCAATGATGGAAGCATGGAGTTCAATTTCGCTAAATTACTTAAAGTCAATATACAAGTCGATGCCAAATCGCATTTTTGAGTTTATTTCTAAAAATGGTGGCAGTACTCATTACTAATTGAATGCTAGAAGATAATAACTTTCATTTTTATAACCTAAAATTTAAAAATAAATTACAGTTTGCTTAGTTTTAAAATATTCCTTATTCAAGTGACATACGAAAAAGTACCACAGAAATTCATGTCATTAAATAAATGCATAATTTTAGTATAACAAAATATGTACATTTTTTATTTCTTCTGGAAACTAAAGTCAACACTTTGAAATTTGGTTGCGCAAAAAAATAATTTTTTTCTGAACTTTAGTTTAGGAGATATACTTAATTAGAATTAAAAACGTGATTCCTTATTCAAGTGGCAGGCAGTGTACGTATAGTCTTTTAGAGAAAAATTAGAAAACTTTACATCAAGGTCAAAATTTCGAAAAAGGAAAGGGAAATAAATTTAGAAATGGTGAAAAATTCATTATTGAATTTGAGTGTATATAAAAGAGGGTAATATAGTTAAAAAGCCACGTCCTTCTGCTTTCAAAATCAATTTAAAAATCTTAAATTGGCTCAAAATTTATGAAACTTTGAGATATATAGTGCATGAACTATCCTAAAAACGGTTTTTTCTTAATTTCTCGAAATTTTTTAGAATTGTTTTGTGGTGTCCTCAAAAAGTTCTACATTTAAAGTTTAGATCGTTTTCTGAGTGAAAATAAAAAGTGTCATTTTTAGCAGCGTGTTATTATAATATGAGCAAAGACATAAAACTCAAAAGCAATTATTAATTTTTTAATTGATTTTTTAATAAAAGTCAAAAAAATAAAAATCATTCCGGATTTCGATAAAACCTTTTCTGAGAATAACATTTCTGCATTTAACACTTCTATCCGGTCGTTCCTTGTATCCGATTTTTTTCTTTTTTCTAATTTCAAGAATAATGATTATTTTCTGTTCTTGGTGGTGCTTTGTTTTATAACAAAATATATAGTAATTAATGATTTAAGAGTTATAATTAATTGGATATTACGATATTGATGGTAACTTTTTATAAATGATATCGATTGATATTCTTGGGACAAACATTTATTAGTATTATATTTTAATTAAAATTAATAAAGAAAATACAGATTTGTTTTACTTTCTTTTGATTTATTGGTACTACAACCATTTCAATCAATCCATCAATAAATCCGAGATTTTCTAAGGAAGTTCTAATGGAAAAAAGACGCCGAAAGTTACAATATTCTGTTTGAATTTATCATGTAATAAGTTCACGGTTTTGTCCATATGGATAAAAATAAATTTTATTAAAATATTATTCCAATAAGTTGGACGAATCAATCGAAGACTAAAATCTCCAAGAAATTTGAAAAATCATGGACTTGTTAATTTACTGTAACACTACAACGTGAAAGAGAGGTCATTATGCTTTGAGCTGATGTTTTTGAAACCCAAAAATACTAGTCTAGTTTATATCAATCGGCTTAAAATCACTTTCTGAGTCGATTTAACGATGTCCGTCCGTTTGTCCGTCCATGTAGAGTTTGTGATCAAACTACAAGTCGCAGTTTTGAAAATAATTTATTGAAATTACCTTCAAAGGTTTTTTATGTTCTAATGACGAAGCCTATTGAAATTGGTTATGATCGGTCTATTATATTACCTAGTTCCCATACAAATTTCCAGCCGAAATAGGTATTTGACATATAAGTTTTATATAAGCATAAATCTGTGTGCCGAATTTCGTGAAGATCGGTTCAAAATATATATAAACACCTCTTTAGAAATCAGTTTATCGGTCATAAATCCCATACAAATGAGTGTTATATAAATAGAAAAAGCAGTGCCACCAATAGCTCCGATATAAGGCCCACTTCCAGGAAGAAACCTTAAGTACATAAATAATATAATATAATGCATACATATCTTTCATAGAAATATACACTTTTATTTAATACAAGTATTGGTTCACAATTGGTCAGGGGACTTTGATGCACATACACAATGGTGTGGA
The DNA here is from genome assembly GCA_932274085.1 of Protocalliphora azurea. Lineage (NCBI taxonomy): Eukaryota > Metazoa > Arthropoda > Insecta > Diptera > Calliphoridae > Protocalliphora > Protocalliphora azurea. The sequence goes on along the minus strand of OW026519.1, from coordinate 205,017,313 downwards.
GTTCATATTGTCGGTCTTGACTGGCTATATATTTCTTACTTGCTTTTTAATAAAAACCGTTTAATAAAAATCATTTGTTTAAATAATTTAAAATATTTTTGAATTTTATAAAAATAATAATAAAAGAATAAGGAATTCAAGTGTTCAAAACATTTGCAACTCTTAAAAATGCTAAAAGTAAAAAAAAGTTGGTAACTATTTGGTTGCGTATTCACTTCTGAATATTGAAGCCATATGAAGTCTTCAGAACGGGACATTAAAAAAAATAAAATTTTGATTTAGAGCATATTTTTGAGAAATAATGTTAATGTTTGGACATAAATAAAATTTAAACGAATAGAGGCACAATATAGATATAATTTTTGCCTAAAATCAGGGAATTAAAAAAACTTCCGTTTTTTTTATCTTGAATAAAATACCCTATTCCGTGAGAAATTTGTTTTAAAAATTGATTTTTTTTTTCAGAAAAATAAGTAACCTGTTGTTGTCAGAATCGTGGCCTATAAAATATTTATTTGTTTGTTTAGCGAACATATGTAGGTAGATATGTAACTAAGATATTTTTTTTAATTTCAACTTTGACATTTGAGAATTTCACAAACAAAAAATACCTCCGGGTTTGCTACACATGCATTTTTATTGTTTTATTTCGCAAAATAACACCTTTTGAAAAGATATCAAAAAAGAAATTAATTTCAAAATAATATAATATATTTTTATCGGAACCATATATTTTCGCATCAATATTATTTATAATTTTGTACAGAATATTTTGGAATATTTAGAAAAAATTTTAGACTCAAATTTCGCCCAAAATTAAGTCAAAATTTTGATTTTTCTAAATATCTCTTAAACTAAAAAAGATACATATAAATTTAAAAATCATAAATGAAATTTTGGAGATTTAAAAAAATAGATACCCGAGGTGAGCGATTTTGCAGGTTCACCCCTTGCACCCCAGACCTACTAGGAACATGTCCATCTGATACCCTAAGGTTGAATTTAGACTTATTTAATCATAACATATCGTTTTATTGTTGTGGAGTCCAATTGAAATGGAATGTAACAAAATTAAGGCATGTTTTTAATTTTTTTTTACATATTAAATTAACTCAGTTCAAAATGTTTTGATCACCACTGTATCTGTCAGAAAAGTAGTTTGGTAAAATAATTAAATTTATTTAGTAATTCCTATGAAAATAAAAAATTGCGTATGCAGTTTTAAAAAAATGTTTAGTAACAACGTATTTAAATAAAAATTCGAAAAGTTTTAACTTTAATTTGCTAAACATTGGTCCATTTTTGCTGACATTACTCTAATCTACTAAATAAATATTAAACTTTTTATAATTTTAATATATCTTTTTAATTTTTTTAATATATTGTTTATTTATATCTAAAATCAAATAAAATTATAAATTTATTTCAACTCTCATGGTAAAAAGAAATTACTTATAACAAATAAAGTTATTAGGACAAAATAAAATCTGGAAAATCTGGAATAAAATTTCATTTAATAACTAAAATATCGAATTTTATTGACAATATAATCACAAAAATATGTTGTTAATCGAATTAAATAAATACTTACTTAAATGTGTACACATTTCTCTTAACAATACTATTAGTAAGTATTATTTTTTATGTTCAAAATGATTAACATTTAAATTATCATCACGATCATTATCGTTGTTGATCATCAACTAACCAACAAAAAAGAATGAAAAAAAAACAATGTTTCGAAGAAAATAAAAATATAAATAAAATCAAAAAATTCATGAAACGAAAAAAAAAAAACAAATAAACTCGATCATGTTTAAAAGTCATGTTATTAATACTGACCTCGTTTACGAGCTCATTTACCAACTGAATAAAAATAAATGTAAAATAATCTGGGCTCAAAAATCCAAAACAAAACACACACTTCTTTAACTTCAATATTTACATAGAGGCATGCATTCATAAGCTTTACTCTATCAACAGGCATTCCATTCTTAAATCATTGCACATATTTATTTTCCCAGTCACAGTATCCATGCTGATCCATAGAAATTCCATATTGTTCGGAATGGTTTCCCAGTTGTAAAAATGCCATTAATTTCAAATATATTACCGCAGTAATTTGATATTTTCGCGCTTTATGCCAGAAAGCAATAAAATTCATTTAAAAAGATTTTTATTTAAACGATGATACTGAATAGTAAACTTAATGTCCCAGTATGTGTGTGTGTGTGTGTGTAAATATGTTATAAGATTATATGCAATGGGATGCCCATGCCATCATGATCATGTATGTAGTTCCAACAAAAAATAAGAAAATGAAAAACTTTAAGAAGAAATAACTGATACTTTCTTTTCATATGTTCAATTTAAAGATGAGGTGTTTGCATGTAACTAAGTAAGAGTGTTGGTTTGTATGGCTATCGAATAACCAACAAACACTATTATGATGCTAAATGGCTAGAAATAAATGTTAATTCATATATGTACACACACTCAGTTAGTCAGTTCTCTGGACAGACGGACAGATGGACAGGAATGGACGGACATAAGAACAACTCTATCTAATTGTATGATATTGTCAAGGAATGCATTCTTCAAATATGTACTAAAAAATTTTAATTTTCGAAAATGGAGTTTTTTATAGACAAAATACTAAACATAGAGGCCATTTGAATGTAAAAATATTTAGGATTTACAATATTTGTCAAAACATTACGAACTGAGGTGACATTAATACTTGCTTTTATTTTTTATTCCCTAAATATTTTTATGCCTTACATGAACATAAAAAGAATTCTCAGACCCCCATTTTAAAGTATTTACACGGTTCGATTAAGAATCATTTTCTGAGTCGATTTAGTGATGTCCGTTTGTCCGTTCGTCTGACTGGTTGTGCATTAGGGTGTCCAAAATTCTTTTTCTAAGCTACATTTAAGCGTACCCAAAAAATATGGAAGGGGGTATCATTTAGAACATCATGACCAAATTTCAATATCCTACCATGATTAGAACATGCTGCATAGCCATTTATATTGAAAATCGTAAAATAAATGTTGAAAAAAACTCTCAGCAATTTTAATTATATATACATCAAATGATAGCTAAAGAAAAATAAATATACCCAGAAAAAAAAGTTAATAGGAAGGATAAAAACATAATTTTAATGAAAAGAACTCATATGAAAAATTACGTAGAAACAAAAATAAAACTATTAACAAATTTTTAATGAAATGCTCTTTTTTCAATCCCATCGACTTTTTTGAAAAAAATATGAAATATGGTTATGTCATTAATTTTGGTGAGAGTAAATTTTCGACTTAAATGGCCGTATAGCAAACTGTTCCAATCATCCTATGGTAATAAAACTTTGCAGAGTTATTCTAAAAGAATATGAGGAACGTTTAAATGTGCAATACATTTTGGTTTTCTTTATACGATGTTAGAACACCCTAGTTGCCATGTTATGCAGAAAAAATTATGACTAGATTTTTTTTTTTAAATAAATTATGTTTTGGTTAAAAAAAAAATTATGACTAGATTTTTTTTTTTTTAAATAAATTATGTTTTGGTTAAAAAAAAAATTATTAAAATAATAATTTAATTTAAATATTTTGCTTTAGAGGTTGTAAATAATTTCAAAATCAACATAAAAAACAAAAACAATTTCTCGTGTTTTGACAATTTCAGAAAAAATAAAAATTAATTTATACAAATTATGCAACAAAAAATATAAATTGCAACATTTCAGGTTTTAAGAGTGAAGTTGTCTTCATTTCCTTATAGATTTTTGTAATATTTATATTATTTTATAGTTATGTATCTTCTAGATAAGGATTACTTTATATTTTTTTTTATTTCCCGCTGACCCCCGGACATATTTTCGTATTACAGATGCAAAAGGAGTAAAACAATTGCTGGCAGTATCGGTAAGTTAGAATGACATACAGATGTACTTTGAGAAATATTCTGCAAAAATTTTAAGATTTCGGGAAAAAACTTTGTAAGAAATGCCAGTGTTAACGAGTGGTTAAAAATTAAAGTGGCCCAAATGTAGGGATATCCTAAAATATGGCTACGGATAATCAGGAGTTCGCAGACCACTATTTAAGATATCATATAAAATATGTAAATTATATTGATTTATTATCCACTGCAACACCATATCATCTTATCAGTTGATTCGTATGGGTGGTAGAACGGCAAGCTCACTCTTTATATAAATCTTGTTCGTAAGTAATTTTAGGACACTTTGAATGTAGTTAATCATATACCCACGATTCTCAAGAAAGCGTTAAACGCAATTTCACAGAGAAAAAAAATTCATATATTGGAAAATTTTTTTTCATAAATGTTATGAAACGAACATGACTTTTGTTTTCCCAAACTTATTTCATAAAAAATAAAATTTTGTTCATAGATATTATTAAATTGTAATTAATGATAATTTTGCGAATTTTGCAAAAATGCTACTAAAATTTTAATTTAGTTTTATTAGATGTGATTCGAATGCTAAATAAAAATAGTTGTACATGAAAATATTAACAATAAATCCTTTTAAATCGCAACTTTACAATAAAAGGCTATTAAAATGTTTAGAAATTTTTATAAATTTGCTGACATTCTACAGCACATGCACATTTTAATAAAAAAAAACGCTTCTATTATATTGTTCTGTTCCCAATATGTATCTAAAAATCATTAAAAACTAAAAATTCTCCAAAGAAAATTTCAAACATGCATTTACAAATTGAAAATGTAAATGAAAATTTTAACAATTTGTTTAAGTCTTCTTGACTTTTAATTTATTTCAAACAATGTAAAAAAGTGTTAATATTTAACACATTATTCTTAAATATTATGAAATAAAATCAATGAAAGTAAATTTTTATATTTATGCACAAACTTTTTTCTGTGCTGCTTCATGTAGCGTCTTTGTATACATATTCTCATTCAGATTTTTTTATCCATAGTTTTATCCAGTTATTTTTTTATCCAGATAAATCTTCATTGGTTTCTTTTACAGTTTCTTTTTCAGGTCTATATAATATAAAAAAATAAATATAATTGCTTTTATAAATTTAGTAACGAAATGCGAAACTTAATTTTTCTGTGTAACTTTTTGCAAAAATCAAAAATCTATTGAATAGTCAACCATGTCAATTTTCACACATAAAGCAGAAAGATGCCTTAACAACAACTACATGAGAAGATAGAAAAATCAATATTTTTTTCTATGAAATATCCGAAAAATATTAACAAAGAAGCTACGACTAAAATCTCAGTAAATGTAAAGTCTTACGAACATAAAAACAAGAACTAGAGAATGTTGACTCATAAGTAGAGTTTTTCACGGGAAATTCGAGACCGAAATTCCTGGGAATTCTGCAAAATTTTCATTCCCGTAATCCAGGGAAATCGTGTGAGAATTCCCAGGATTTCTTATATTTTCTAAATCATGTGTGGTTATTTTAGTATATAATGTGTTTTTACATTTGTACATCTTAATTTTATTTTAGCGCACTTGAATTAGACTCAAAAATAATAGAAAAATGTGTTGTGTTGTCTGATCAGTCAAAATTCAGATCACATGAAGAATCATTGTTAAACGCACAGTGAGAAATTTTAGTCATTTTCTGATCGCAAATCTGTAACTGTTTTTTGTTACTGTGTCATTCAGTTTTCCCCAGATTTTCTAGATGAGTCCTCAATTGGTTTCTGATATATTAATAAAAATATTCCAATACTGATACATGTAAAGAAATTTTTTTTAATATTTTTTTCAAATAAAACATTTAAATATTTTATATGAAAAATGTAACATACCAGAACATTTTTATTAATAACTCAGAAACTAATTGAATAATCACGGAAATTAAATTTCTTGTTCAAAATATCTTGTTTGTAATTTATACAAGAATTTAAACTCAACTGATATTATTTTTGAAACAAATTCAACATTTTGTTCCACGATGTCTAACCTTTAACACAATATGAACTTTTTAACAAATTTCAAAAACTTAATCCTAACCACGCAACTGCAACAGTGAAGCTCAGATGTGAAATTGGTAAAATTTATTGTATTACTGATAAAATGACATTTCCAAGCCTTTTAGTTCTGTAATGCTTCCACTCGCTGAAGTGGAAATACCAGTTTCTTGGCCATTCCAACACTATGATGATCCCAAATATAAGGCGAGAATTGCAATTGATTGGAAGAAAAACAAATAATAATACAATATTTTAAATGATTAAAACAAGTAATTTCTTAAAATAGTATTTTTAAACAAGAAATGGTTTTCAGTAACAAAGTTATAAGCAGGGCACATATATATACTCTAAAAAAATGTTTTATGCTCATAAAAAATGTCCTTAAAATCGAAAAATATGTTCTAAAATTTAATAAATATGCTATTTTTTCTTGCTAAATTTTAAATCACCTACTTCTCACAATAAAAATAACTTGATTTTTATTAATAATTACTACAAAACCTTTTCTTTTTGCACTTAAAAACATTCAAAGCTGAGATAGTGCATCAGGAAATTACAAAATGTCTATAAATTTTTCTAGATTATTTTATTTTACTTTGTAGATTTTTTGTTGAACTTTTTTATAGTTTTTTTAGCATTTTTGTATTTAGGCTTAGGAGAATACATTTTAAAAGTTTTCTTGGACACTCGGCAGAATGTAATGCACTTTCTAGTCACCAGCACGAGCATCAGCACTCTTTAGCGTCCCAACGTGGTGTTCTCTGTAAACATCATCTATTTAACTTACAACTTGTAGTTTTTTTATTGAACTTTTTTATAGCTTTTTTTAGATTTTTGTATTTAGGCTTAAGTTCATTGAATAATAAAATATGCAAAATTATGCTCTTAAGTATAAAATATGTAAAAATATGTCATTTAAATTATTAAAATATACTCTAAAATATGTATTTTCTATAAAAATATAACATAATATGCTGCTAAATGGAAAATATGCAAAAATATGCAGTTATGACCAAAATATGCTGTAACAAATCGATGCCAAAATTCTTAAAATTGTCTGAAACGGATAATTAACTAACAGTTTTGTTAATTTGCAGGCCAGGAAGAATATGTTTTTGCATATTTTTGCTTGCCCTGGTTATAAGTTATATGTATTTAGTATTATGATTTCACTCATTTTTTTTTTTTTTTTTGAAAAAAATTTGGTTTTGGTTGCAAATGTTTTTTTTCGGCATCAGGAATACTATTACCAACAAAGGACTTATGGTCTTAATTCCTAAGAGATGTTTGGAAGTGATAAAAAACTCATAGTTATACAAGCAAATAACAAATATTAAATGTATTTTTTATATATCCCTTAGTGTTTTAAAGAGTCGCAAATATTTTGAATATTTGAATTTTTATTTTTTGATTTATTTTATTACAATTTGTTTTTCAATAATTTTTAGTTAACAAATACTTCTTATTTTAATTGGATAACACAGAAAAAATTATTCGATATCTTTTTAAATTAAATTATTATTTTTTTTTTTCGTTTTTGTTTTTAACTATAATTATATTACTAATTCTTTTAATTAACTTTTTTAATATTAAAAAAAATCGACAATCGAAAAAAATATTAAAACATTTCAAAGAGAAAAAATATAAATTTATATCAAATGTTGACTTTAATCGGATTTAAATTTTAATGACAAAGATTTCCTCAGTTTTCAAACGAGTCTTTGAGGATAGAATTAATATTTGGTAAGAGCAATTTGTAATTGTCTTTTGAAATTAATAAGCATTTCGATATTATTGTAGTTATTTACGTCAATTGCCGGAAGTTCATATCAAATTCCAAATTTGTACTGAATTGGGCTAAAGATAAGCATGTATTGATTTCTTTTGGAGATTTGTTGCGCAAATAAGACACATATATTTGATGTACTTAATTTTATATCTACTGCTAAATTGTGAGAGTACTTAAGAATCTCTGTTGGAACGTCCCGATTGTCCGATTATACTTACTAAGCATTACGAGTTAAGAAAATATATGTACTATATTTATTAAAACACTCCAGAAATATACTTTTAATATATCACACACATGCTCATTATCAACAATACATAATACTGTCCATTAGAAATATGCATTGATCCGCTGACTACTGAAAAAATATCTTAAGAAATTTGAAATGACTAAAAAGCTTTAGTAGAAAATATTAGAATTTGAGCTTGATATTAGAAAAATATTTCAAATTTTATTCCCAGATACTTTGGAACACGAGAGGGCCTTTAACTGTATTCTGGGGAATTGTTATCTCCAGTATGAATTTTTATACATTTTGTAAAAATATCTAAATCTTTTTGCAAATAAAAAGTTTTTTTTTTACTACCGAGACCTCTTCAAAAATAAAGTTATATATTTTGAGTTATAATTTTGGGACCTATTTCGAGATTTTTTTTTTTTGCAAAATGGGTTTTTTAATCGCCTATAGGGAGGTGAAGACAAATTTAAAGAATTTAAAAAATTGTTTTAATAATTTTCCTGCATTCAAATCTTAATACGTATTATTAAAGAGAACTTGCTTCAAAATAATCCACAATATTGTATATTGTCTAATGTCCATACATTGCACCGAATTACGCACATTTCATTTAATTTACATTCATTAAAAATACTCTAAAAAGTGCTATATATTGTATATGTTTGTTATTTTTCAATAAATAATTTAGCTTAAATTTTTGTTTTTTTAATTGTGGGGAGCATTTTTGCAATCGTTTAGATTTTGTTAATCTTTGAATCAATAAACATTTTAATTAGTTTAAGATAAAATTCCAATTATAATTCTACTTGACTGGATTAAAAAAATTGATATTCAAACAAAAATATATTATTATTAATTAATTAATAATATAATTTTCGTTATTGGAGCAAATTCAATTAAAAATTTAATTGGTATAATGGATTTCGTAATTGAAATTTATTTTTATTTTTTTCTGTGAAAATTAGCGTTTTAAATTATTAAAAAAAATGAAGAGATATTCAATCCAAATTGTTTTTCAATTGCAAATGTTTTGATTACCATTTGTAACTTATATTTGCTTTGCAATATCTCTTATTTATTCCTTTCTAAAGTGTAGTTTAATTTTAATATAGAAAAAAATAATAATCCAAAAATAATAAGTAAATAACATATTTTATTACTTAAGAAAAAAAAAAATATTCTTCTTAACAGAAATTGTTTTCTAATTGTAAATATTTTTATCATTATTTTACGATTAATATTTATTTAAAGCGTTATTTAGTTTCAATGTAGAAAATAATGTAAATTTTATAATTTTCCAATAACTCTTTTAATCAAAATTAAATAAAATCATTCTTTAAAACACCTGCTATAAATAAGAAAATGCAGCATAAAATATGCAGCGTGATGATCGCATATGTATCACACTGATACTTAAAGACGTTGATGCTGACGCTGTCGTGATCATCGTGGCCATACGTCGCAGTCGCCGTTCATACCTGTCGTTAATTTAAATTTAGCTATCAAAACTGTTTACGATCCATATAACTGACTAAATCACCATAAACACCTAGTTCCATGTCCATGTTATGTGCGTGATGCCTGGTGAGTATGAGTGACTGGCTAACCAAACGAATGTTTAGTCTAACTAACTGTCAGACACTATTGCTGCCCAAACTTCAGACTCACTCGTTTTCTGACTGAATACTTATATTTCAATTTTTGATACTCTTGCTTTTTAAGGCAACAAACACTTTTGTCGTTTTTTTCATAAAGTATTTTGGATTATTCATTGCATCAAGCATCTGATCAGCATATTGTGGCAATAATATTATTCACTACATTGAAATGTGCTTGTAATGCCACATGTGGTGTTGACCGTTTGTCTTGATTGTCCAATTGAAGAGGAACAACAACAACAACAACAACAGCAATAATTCGTTTCCGTTTGTAACATTTTCACTACTTTTGGATGATCGTGGTTAAACCTTGTGTAATCTCATTCATTTTCGTTTAATAATTCCAATTTTATTTTCAAATACGCACATTTTGTCTGGAGGTGTTTTGTTGTCCCTGTCCCTTGATCATCTCTGTGCATTTTTTTGTATTTCTTTGTATCTCTGTCGAGTGTTTAAGTGTGAAGTTTGTCTTTTTTATTTATCTTGTGTTGTGTTAAAGATATTCTCAGTGTCATCCAAAAGGTTTATTAAACTATGTGAACTTAATTTTGTAAAATGTCATATAAAAATTGATGATAATTCATATGTTATGCATTTAAGAAATTCCAAGAACATGATTAAAGTTATCGAGAGTGAGGTCGGTGCAAAATTATGAAAACAAATTGGGTAATTTAAAGAACTTAAGGTCAAATGTCAAATATAATAAATATGTTTGAATTAATGTGTTATTTTATTATAATTGCTAATAATAATTCCAAGAAATTACAATAATTTTTTTTGATTTGTTTTTTAATAAATCTACAGAGTTAAATCATTCTTTAGATGATTGATAAATATGGGCTGTAATTGCCTTTAATAATGGGATTCATATTTAATTTTAAGAACAAAAAATTTAGTGCATACAATTTAGCTTTATAAGAATTAAACCAATGGGTCCATCTCTTTGAAATTTTAATTTTGATAACAAATGTTATATTCAAGTTAAAAATTTAAAAGGAAAAAAAAATATTTTTTTAATCGAAGAGAGATGAGGCCAGACAAATTAGAATTTGTTGTTTTCTATAGATAGGAAGGAATCTTTTCTGATGGCACTCATTTCCATACATTTCTCTGTTAAGAGTGTATTTTTTATGAACGAAGTTCTTTTTTCCCCACATGTACAAATGTTTTGCCAGACCAAAACTTTATTCGATAATTTAGATTTTTTTACACAATTTTTATCTCATACATTTTGCATAACATCTGTGATATGGAATTTATGGCCAGGATATTGTAAAAAGTCCGCCAGTATATTTTTGAAAACAAAAATGTCTTAATAATTTTCGTCCTCTCTTTTGCTTTCACATTTTTTTCTAACGTTCCTTTTACGAACTTTTTCATTTCGTGGGTGTTCAGGCCATCTTATTTTTAACTTTTCTGATAATGGATATGGAGTAATTTAAAAAATGACTCATATTCCATCCAGAGATTTAGAAATTTTCTCTTAAAATTAGTATTATTTTGTTTACGATCATAAGTCTCTAAACCAATCTTTTTTTCGGTTTTATATTCTTTATGACTCAACTTCTCAGCTCATCTGCACTCTTGGTACTTGTTTTTTATGGTCGACATGTGTTTCGATAATAAATTAGAATTATGCGTTTGCATGAATTTTGTTCACTTTTCATTTTAAGAAAAACTAATTATTTATTTATTGAATAATTACAATAAAATTACAAATTATATTCTAATTCTAACCTAGCGGAGTAACGAAGGCTATTGCTCGTGCGTGGGAATTGAACCCACAACCCCCAGACTGACAGACTAGCTCACTATCAACTAGGCCATCGGGACACCCAAGAAAAAATAATTATGTTGTTACAACAAATTTTGGCACATAATTACGGAGAATAATAGTAAATGTAAACAAATTTACGGTATTGATTTTTTTAATGCATAATAAAAGTTATAAGCCTTAAAGTGTGCATGGATTTTATCGTGCGCAGTCCTACTTTGAAACTTTCGAAACTTTCGAAATTTACTCAAGTACGTATTTCTTTCGAAATCTAATTATGGTCTGCAAAATCTGTTTTAGTACTACCAAATAGTTATAACAAATGCAATAATATATTTCAACTTGGTTATGGTCCTTCGAGCCGGATACTTTCCATTATAAGCTTTAATATAAGATTTAATATGGATTTAATATGGAATTTTTTGCTGTAATCATTAAATAATAAGTACACACAATTATATTTCCTACAACAATAATTTAACTATAATTATTTTTTATACAAAATTCTAATGAAGTCTTTTTAAGGGATAATCTTAAGCTAAACTTTAAAAATATTTTCCAAAAAATACCCAAAAGCAGCAGTGCATTGAAAGGGTAAAATATAATGATAATAATAAAAGATATAAACCATCCGGATTATCCAATATAAGGCTTCCGTAAAATTTCCAGAAATAAAGACAAAACAATAAACATATAATAATGCATTGAATAAAAAATATATGTTCATAAATGTTGGAAAATATTTAAAAAAGGGATCATACTCATATTTTATATATGTATATTAACTTTAAAATATTTTAAGCCAGAAATTCTAATCATCTGCTTACACACCCACTGACCAACCTACCAAAATGAAGCAAATGATCATACAACATGATTTAGAGAGCGAGAGAAAGAAGGAGAGAGTAAGAAAACAAAAAATCATTTAACTGAACATTTAAAACATTGAAAAACAATGTATTAATTAAATGTGGACAACGCCTCCCAAAAAGAAAGAAAAATAAAATAAAATTTGCAAAAAAGGGAAATAAACCTTAAAAGATAAAACTTACTGACATATATATTCTTTATTAATAAGCGTGTGAGTAAAAACCATTGGAAATGAAGAAAATAAAATATAAATTTTACTCACACCACATGCCGTGCAGGTTCCTAAGAAACGCTTTTGTCTTTATATCTAATAAAGGAATATTAAAATTATTTGCTTATTAACTAAAGGTACGGAGGTAGAGCGAGAGAGAGAGAGAGAGAGAGAGTGAACAAACACAAATCATAGAGAGAAAAAGGATTTAATACCAGGTTTAACTCTTTCCCAGCTTGACTTTCACAAAAGCCACAAGTCAAAACTACAAATTGTTAAGGAATTTAAAGGTCAAAAGACAATAGAAGAGTTTTGTCATTGTTTGGTGTTAAAAATTTTCGAGAGCATACCAGCATATATGTCCTGTTGCGTTTTGTGAGATCAGTATAATCAGGGATTGATTTTCAAAATCAAACAATATTTTGCTTAAGCAAATAATTTTTTCTTTTGCTTGTGATTAGGAAATTGGATTAAATTCATTGAAAATCAATAACAAATTTGCATGATCTCAAAAGATTTCTTTAAGATAAAAAGAGAACGTAAGAAAGAAATATATAAAATATTTGTTTTTGTAGTTCACAAGAGTAACAAGATTTATTAGTTAAGCCAATGTTAGTACTGGTTACTTTAAGAATGCAGTTGTAATCCTGTTAGGTTTATTAATCCCTTATGATATTTTCTTTTTGCCCAGGTCATACTTTGAGTGAATTTACCTTTTACCCCTTCTATTCTATTTCTTAATTTTGCTAGATTGCCTTTCACAAACAAGATTAACACAATTTGTGTTTTTTTTTTCTCTTAAAATTCCTCACTGTTTGTGCGAAAATCCCTCAGACTAACTTCCATGGCAAAAAAAGAAATATAAAACAGAATTTAGAGAAACAATAAAAGTGAAGGAATTTTTATATAGAATGTAATTGAGCTGCTGGTTATAATGTTTTTATAAAGGATTTCATAAATCCTCCTCTAAACCAGCCTTGTTGGTTAACCAGTATTTTTATAAACATTATTTTACAATTTTTATTTTCATTTGACATTTTGGGTTTCATTTTTATTGATTGTTAATAGTAAGCAAGGTGTTTTCTAGGATCTAGTTGTAGCCTTTGCTCGATGACAATTAAATTAATTCCTAAATCAATAAACAAACTGGAAATGTAACTAGATCTTGTTATTTCAAATGTCTGAACGCATAACTTCCTGTCAATATTTGTATTAAACAAATATTTATTTTAAGAAATTGTTTAGGATTAAAAAAAAAAAATATCTTGTTGGTTTATTATATCAATGATAAACTATTTCGTAAATTAATAATAGAATAAGATTACCGTAGATTAATAAGTAGATATTTATGTGAGAGAAAAAAACTTGATTCAATTGTAAAAACCTAATTCATGCAACAACAAAATATATGTAATTACATATATTTTGTTTTTGTGTTTTGAAAAAAATTAATATTTTTTTTTTTTTTGAAAATTTAGTTCGAAGTGACTCTCACATAAACTTCTAGTTGTATTCTATGAATATTACTTTCAAATATTTTCGTTTACATAATTATGTACATTAAAGAGCCTCACGAAAAAAAATTGTAAATACACCCCTCTAGATATGAAGATTGGTCTGTTATTATATAATTTTCAAAATATTACATCTGAATGTTTAAATTTACGTGAGATGGACCATTCATTTTCAAAACACCTTTAAAAATATGTACGTATTTCTTTTAATATCATTATCAAAATTTTAGTTAAAAGAAACTTAACTTGAAATTGTAATAGAAGCATACTAAGGCCTGCAATATTCATGGTTTTTGTCATATTTTCTTTATTAAAATATATAATTTTATATATTTCGTACATTTCTCAACATATATTGGGTTTTAATGTATCATAGGAATGGTCTATCCTGATGATATTGAAGATTACATGTAATTTAATCCATTACCAGCAAGAGGGAATTTAGTTTCCAAAAGGTTAAATTAGCAATTATTGCAAATAAGTCGCATGGGAGTATTTATTACACTTAAAAATAGATGAATTTATGAAAAATATAATAAGTTACTTTAAAACCGCGATAATAATCGAATTAAAGGGATTTTTGAAATTTATTTTATTTGTAGTTTTTATGATAAATGTATGCTTTATATGATATTTATTTTCTTAACTAACCATTTATTTGGCATAAAAATTAACTTAAATAATTATGAACCGAAAATATTACTTGTGCAACTAAAGGGTTAATTGTATTGAATGAGTCCTTTCCAATGATGCTCTAAAATATAAATTACGATGGAAAATGTACAATATTCCAACTTTAATAATAAAGTATTTAATATAAAATCATAGAAAATTTTACTACAATTTTAGTTTTGCGAGAATGAAAACTAATTTTAATTTTTGTTTTATTCATTATATATTAAACGTCACTTGTTTTTCATATGTTTTTGACAAAAAGTTAAAAATTTTGTCACTATTGATCGAAAACTATAAAACTATATGTTTGGAAGCATTCTAAAAATGATCCAGCTTACGTGAATGAAATAATTAAATTGAAATATTTTGGGAATTAGTTTAAGCCATATCTGTCTTTAATTTTAGGGGGGTATATTTGCAACATTTATTGCCTTCATATAAATAAATGCACTTTAGTGTATTTTGAGTAAATGCATAAATTCCCACAGTTTTTCAGTGAAAAATCAAGGTTTATTTAAAGTATGACTGAGGTTCTAAATTACAATCTAGAGGAAAAAAATACATTTTAGGTTAGTTCTTAAGTTTACAAAAAATGTCGAAAAAACATATTTAACTGATTCAATTTCGAATACATTAACTTAGCATAAACTTGAAAGAATACATATAGAAATATATAATATAGAAATAAAATATTACATATAGAAATAAGATTGGGTATATTTTATAAGAAACCATAAATTTTAAAATAACCTACATTATGCGAGTAAAAATCAAGATTAAAAATATTGCTAAACCGATTTTTGAAGGGACGTAATCATGTAAGGAACGTAAACGATATCTGTGAATTTTCTTTTAAACTAAAAACTTAGATATGATGCCCGACTATTTCTCCGTTACTTTCATTATTTTTATGAAACTACTCCCAACACATGGGGTAAATTCTCCAAGTGATTTTTTAATTTTATCTTAGTACTCCAATTGAAAAAAAAAAAAACAAACAAAAACAAGTGAGAAAAATATAGGCCGATCAAGCTCGACCATATGATGCCCTACACCATTGTGTATGTGCATAAAAATTCGGCGAGAGTTCTTTTTTACGCTTTGGATTATCATAATGGATTCAATTTTCCTCTTAACAAATCAATATAGAAACGACTTCGTTTTGTAGCGCTGAAGCAGCATTTCAGTCATTCAAAATCGCCTTTCGACATATCTTGGCTTCAGTTCGTGTTGCATCCAATTCCCTTGACTTTGGATGAATATAAGTACTTTTGAAGGTCTAGAAATTGTTACTTGATCCACTCCCAATGATCTTGCAATCTCTACTTACATTTGGCACGAATTTTCATATATTCTGCTAGAGCTGGCTGGCTGGGACGTTCGTTATCACGCACATCGAAATCGCTTATCTAAACCACTCGAAGTTCTCATAAATTTAAATCAACATACAATGACTTTTCTTTAAAAAAATAATAAGGAAGTAGAACTTTCCGCAATTACTTATTTTGTGTTACAAAACTTTTCTTATTCAAAGCTTCGAAAAGCTGTATCGTTTCAACAGAATGACAAATATATTACGTTTATACACACGATTATTTTAAAATAAAAATAAATTGCAAATAAATAACTCACTGTTTATACACAAATTGCATAAAATATATTTCTTTATTTGTTATGCCGGATGGGAAAAATACAATTATTATCATCGAAATTGCTATGAACGTAAAAAGAAAGTGGCTACGCCGTACGCTTTATTTGCAATTAGTTTCACTAATCATGATTAGTTTACTGACTTGCAAATAAAATATTAACTCACCGATTATACGGCAAAATTTTCATTTTGAAATATTTTTAATTGCGAGTAAGAGGTGTGTATAAAAGTATTAAGTACAAAGTTCGAACAATTAATGCCGTCTAGTGTAAAACGGCAATTAATATCGTATTTTCCATATACCCATATTAAAATATTTTTTTTTTTTTTTTTTGGATTCGAGTAAGAAAACCTGAGGCTACATCCAGTTCGAGGTCCACAAACTGGCTACAATGTGTAATTGCCCTTGTTGTCTCTATTTATATATAGCAATACATTTCATAATTATTCATGGTGTCTGCCTTGCAGTGGTACAATTTTGTGGAGCCCATTATGAAGCATCAGACTATCATACGGTTCGAAGGACCTAAATAAATTGCATTCGTTAATTGTTCTTATGGTTTAGCGATATTAAAATAGAGTTTGTGAACGATAATTAAATATCAGCAAAATATAATACGTATTTTCTGTGTAAGAACCCACTTCATCAACATTCATGGTGTAATTTCCACTTTAGTTTCTTTCAAACTTTAGCAAGGAGTTCGATTAAAAAGAATTTAGTAAAGGAATAATAACTAACTGATAACAGTCTTAAATTAATTTAACAAACACGCTGTTAATCTATTTTTTTTCAATTTTGCACATTATCAATGTAGCTACGAGTATCTACATGAAAATTGATACTCAGTGCTTGCACTGGAGAATTTTATAGGCTATATTGGATTTTGATATTGCACATTTTACGTCCACTTTAATAAAACTCTCAAACGACTGCACCGAATTGCTTAAAATTTTCATCCTGAGTGTCCCTAAATTCAAATATGATATTTTATTTTTCTATCCGAGCAGAGGGAGTTGCACCCCCATACAAAGCAAATATTCATAATAGTATATATGTATAAGGAACTATTATGGTGAAAGATCTCAAATTTCATGTAAACAGATGGCTTATCATATCGCATTGATAAAATGAAAACAGGACTGATAGATCGAGGGGGAGAGATAGCCCCTGTACAAAGAAAATATTAATTTTCGCATATCTATAGGAATATTACAGTGAAAGTCTTAAATAGTTGTAGGAGTAATTTTCATATCAAATTTCGAATAGGGGGGATAGGTGCAGGAGCAGTATTAGCCACCATATAAAGTAAATATTAGTTGTTGATCACATGAGGTAGCAAAGCACACCAGTAAGAGTTAGTAATCAATAAAATAGGGTAATAAAATTCAGTCTACATTTTCTTATCTTATTTATCACGGGGATCAAAATATTTAATCTATTTATATTATCATAGCTATTAAAAAATAGTGTAAAGCAAATTCAGCGATTTAAAATTAGTTTAAATAGTTCGTTTAAGATTTAAAATTGTTTGTTTTCATTTCTTTTAAAAATTACCCAAACCATGTCATTATAATAAAAAAAAAAAATATCTACTAAATCTCAATCATCATCATCTCGAAGTATAAAAACGATCAGTAAAAAAGATTATTTATTTTGATAAAATCAAATCTTGTAGACAATTCTTACAAATACGTCTGCAATATTTGTGCGTGCGATCATTTCAACTGAAAAAAAAAAACAATAGAAAATTCAATAATGATGATCATTAGAAACATAACGGTTACTTACAAATCTATAATAAAAACCAAAACCAATTCAGAAAACAATACCAAGAAGAAACACAAGAAAGAAACACTTTTGTTTGCACGTTTATCTGGTGAAGAGTGCAAAAAAAACCAAGTTTGTGACTGCTAACATTGTTTATATTTAATATTAACAACTAAAACACACATATTTACTTATTAGGACACGCATATTGAGTTTAGTAGCAACAACAATAAAAAGGAACATTAGTTAATTATAAAAACAGGACAGGAAAAAAGAGAGAGAGAGAGAGAGGTGCTACTTTACAGGTACAGGAATTGAAAAATATTTATAGGGCTAGTACTCGTATGTAATCATTGGTAGTACAAGTATTGTAACGTCTTTTACATATTATGCTAGAACTATTGTAACAACATGATGTCTGATGACAACTGTGTTTAACTTAAAAATTTACTTGTTTTTTTTTCTCGCTTAGTCCTTTATTTCTTGTTCTTATTTTTTAGATTTCTGAAGAAGACTGTGGTCTTAGCTAAATTGTTGTTGTTTATGTTAAAGTTGATCTCTAAACCCGTACACTTGTGCGTTGACCACATTCTGGGAAGTTTTTAAACATTTCTATGTGTTTTTGTATTTAATTTTGTTTGTAGTGTTTGTTTAAAACAAAACCCTTGTCATGACACATTGTCCTTTTTTTTTATTTGGTGTTGGTTGGCCTTTACGTTTATCTAAATGAGGGCTAAACAACATCAACAGCCAGAGCAATTCACAGCAGCAGCCAAATCGAGTGTGAGTGAGGGTGAGACAATCATGATTAATAACAACAGCAGTTGCATAACGGTCCCCTACACAATAAAAACATTTTACACAATAAACTCTTGATTATAAAATGATAAAAAAAACCAGGAAAAAAAGAGTAAACTAGAGAGAGGGAGTAAAACTCAACAAATGACATTTTTAGGGACTAAGAGGCGCTGCAATGTTTTAATTTGATTTTAAACTACTGATAAACTAATATCCGTGGAAAATGTCAAAATAATATTAACAACACCACTGGACAGACTCACGTACTTGGTTTATATTGAAGTGTGTTCCTTACACACAGTCACTTGTGTAAACGAATGATTAAATATTGTATATGAGTGAGTAAGTGACTGGACGTATAGACAACATACCTGGCAGTATTATTGAACCATTTGTCACCAGTTTTTGAACGCTTGTACGTTTGTTCGATCAATGATCGTTTGATTACACTGTTTTCAGTTCTATCTTTTTGTTTTTTATTGTTGTTGTTGTTTTATTTTAACTAATTGAAATGCACTTGTGGTCTTAAAGAATTCAATGAATTTTCTGTAGTTTTTTTTTTTTTATTAAACATTTATCAAGTGTCAAAAAATTATTGTGTTTAGTTTATTCAATTTCAAATTAAACGCCCTGCAACCAAACTACTACTACCAACTAAGTGTATGGTGGGACTAGAAAGATATACGAGTAATTTAATTCTCAAATTTTATTTATATATATTTTAATAGCTAGTGAATTTTTAAATGGAATACGTATTTTCTATGCCGCATGAGCATTTGTGGTGACTTATCCATTAAGGTTTCATTGAAACCTAAGCATAAGCCATCAATTTGCTTCAAACTATTTTGGTCCTAACAGCACATTTTGGGCTTAGCAGCATATTTGTTTATATTTTCATAGACAATTCTTACCCTGAAGCATATTTTAGCAATTGAGATAGTATACCTTTTATTTAAGATCATAATTTTACATATATTTCACTAAAGAACATTATTTTGCATATTTTACACTTAAGAAAAATATGTTACATATTTTGCGCCCAATTGATTTTTCTTACAATCACAAATGTTTTTAAAATCCGATTCTTTAATCATTTTCATAAGATGAATTGATAGAAATTTAATAATTTCCTGATTCAATGAATGTTTTTAAGTGCAAAAGAATAATAATAAAAATACATCTTTTAACAATTGCTAGTTATCTTTAGCATGAGAGTAGATAATTTACATTTTAGACAGAGAAAATAATATTATAAGGTCATATCTTTATTATTTTAAGGGTATATTTTCGGATTTTAAAAGCATTTTTAGAGCATATATTTGGTTGCCCTGGTTATTACATTTAATGCTAACAATATTTGTACATACATCTGATCTTAAACAAAAATGTACCATTTCTTTACAAATTTGCAAACATTTTTTTAGTATTTTCTAATTTTTGAAATTTAAGAAATTTTCATTATAAAAGATCCAACTAAAAGTATAAACTGAGTGGATTTAAAAATCCGTCTATACATTGTAATTAAACTTCAGAATGCAATTTTAAAAATATATTAGCTCTTAGAAATCGATGGCAAATTTTTAAAATTTCCTCAACGTATTAATAATTGGTCCAAGGCTTTTCCTAAAGTATGCCAATTGGATTCAGAATCATAAGTTAAGTAGACTTAAGGATGTCCGTCCGTCTGTCTGTTCATGTAAATCTTGATCAAAAGGAATTATGGAAACAAATAACTCAATAATTTTTTTCGGTCCCAGAGAAGTAACTTATTCAAACTGGTTTAAATCGATTCATTACTTTACCTAGATCTCAATATAAAAGTGTTGTTAATGTTGCTGACAATAAAGTTTCACACAATAAGGTACATTTAAGTATGAAACCTTAATTCACATTCTCTCGAGTGTCTCTTTAAACCTAACAAATCTATGCTCTAAAATGACACCATTTAGTATCAATACACATCAACCACGTGTTCAAATTATACACTGTGCTCAAATCAACAACATGGAGTTAATACCATATTGGTATCAACTTGAGACCATATCAGTGTTAAATTATTAAATAACATTACTTTTTCGATTCCGAGTGTTGAGAAGTTGTAAAAAAAATAGTATAAAAAAATTGTCAATGTTACCGTTTTGTAAAGTTTTGCTTTAATGTGTAAATAAGCGGAAAATATGACAGTCTTGGCCTTTGTAAATACCTTCATCTTTTGAATAATTCAAAATTCCTCAAAAAGCCTTGCTTTCTTTTCCTAAAAGTTCCATTATTAATTTTTTTTCCTTTTGTAGGAGTGTAAGTAGAAGGTGTATAATCGCGCACTCGCCCAGCGGGAAAATATGACAGTCCTTTGGTCTTAAGTTCTTTCCCTTTTTTAATCACTTGAAAAAAATCTTTGGCTTCCTGTTCTCAAAAATTCATTATTAATTTGTACTTTTCTTCGTTACGAGTCAAGTAGAAAGTGTACAGAAATTTTTTTGAATTAGAGACTTTGAATTAGAGCTCAAAATCTTTAAGTCTTATTTTAACTGTCATTAAATAAATTAAATTCCAGACTCTCTTTAAATAGCAGTGTTCATAAGAGAGCTGAATTATTTAAAAGCAAATGCTTACTTACTCTCTCCTCTTGGCAGAGGCTGCCTCCAATGACAACCTAAAGGCTCAACCATTGAACAAAAAATCATTGTATCGCAATCATCTGTTTCAAACTGCTTTATGCAAATGTATGTAAGTAGCTATTGATACAAAACTCTAGGTATCGTATCGCAGAAAATTATAGAAAATGAATTTTTACGTAGCAGCGTGACGTTTTTAACACCCTAGTTTATTTTATTTGCAAAATTCACAAAATTAATGTTCAAAAACATATGATACGTTTACTTTTGTTGACTGTTTGTACAAAATTTTTCACGTTACTTTTCCTTATTCTGCGCTGCGTCCCAAAGTTGACTGGTTGGGCCTTAAGTAAAGTGCGAAAGTTTGCAATGCGAGATGGAAGTCTTCTTTTGTTTCTGAAACTATGTAATTAAAGGATTCAAAATTCTTCATTTTCTTTTAAATAAAATATATTTTCGGACTCTTTTTAAATAGCATTGTACATAGGAGAGCCGATTTATTTAGGAGCAGGTTCTTGCCTCCTCGCTTCTTTTAGCAGGAAGTAGGCAAATCCTTGCTTCCCATGATACGCTCTATAAAATGGAAATGATTTCCTTATGCCTACAAACTAAGATGTATTTTGGAAGGACTCTAGTGCTTATTTTTCCCGCTAAATAACTTTGTAACTAGTTTTATTTGCTATTTTAAATTTATTGAACTTTCTGAGGAATAAACTGATCTAAATATTTAGTACAAATGTTAGCTTGTGAACATTTATATGGGAAAGATTTAAACAGTTGGAAAATTAATAAAAAAAAAATGGAAAGAAATTCTTAAATATGTTTTTATAATTAAATTTTATTATATCTATTATTGTGCATTTTATGTTTATTGATTATCCCACTGTGCAATAGTTATAATGGGCATATGACTCGACTCTTCTTCTTTAATGTATTACTTTATTTATTTTTTATATTTTTCTTTTTATTCCTTTTTGTATTTAAATTGATGATTATCATTTATGTGTGTTGATGGGTTCTTTCCCGTTTTAAAAATAATCATATTGGAGTTTTTATTCCAATTCTCTTTCTTTCTCTCTCTCTCTTTTTCCAACAAATACCAACAATAAACTGTTAAGCATTAAGTATTATCAATTTTATTATTTGTTGTTGCTGTTATTGCTGTTGTTGTTGATTAAATGAACACATTATTATGGATAATAAATTGTATTTCCAATGAAACGAATCAATTGAACTCAGTTGAGTATGAATTATATTTTATTTATTTATTTTTCAAACCAAAATGTTCTGCTATTGTTGTTGGTGTCATTTGAATAATTTTGATTTAAATTGACAAATGACATGTGTGATTTGGTTGGTTTGTTATGTTTTTCCACATAAATTTGGTGTTTTTTAAAAATTTTAATAAGCGTGTATGACACAGCGTGTACATGTCTATATGTATGTATGACATGCCTGCCATCTAGAACATGTTTGTAATGAAAACAAAAGCAACAAACAAGAAAAAAAAATTATGGTTCTATCACCCGTAATGATTAATATGCAAGAGCTGGTGATTCTCATCAACAAATAATGGTCTTAATTAATGATTGTAAATGTTATTTTCATTATTTCGTGGTATAGAAAAAAAACCTCTACCAAAAACAAGTGAAAAATTCCCAAAAAAAAAATAAATGTTTTCATCAGAAAATTAAATAGAGTTATTTTGAACAGTCACCTACATACGAATTATAACCAACTACAATAAGATGTGTGTTTTATTCTCAAATAGACAAAAAACATTCTAACTATTTTCTAATTACTTAATTTTACGCTTGTTAACTTTATATAGACATCAACCAATTCATACTTGTTGTATGTAGTTAGTGGCAACAGCTGCCTTTAGAGTTTTTAAGGGTTCCTTTTTCTCTTTTTTTTCGTTTTGGTGCTTAGAGTTGGCTTTAATTTTTATGCGCCACTTACAACAGTTTGTTTTATTAATACAATTTTTTTAACTTCCGTTTACTCTTTTTTCCATGATAGAAATCTTAGAAAATATTTCATTTATTTTTAGTTGTAATTTCATTACTATTTTCCTATTTCTGTTGTCTGCAATAATTTTAGTTCTTTTGTTTATTTTAGTTTAATCTTAATAATATAATTTAATTTAATTTTCTTACTTAGAGACAGAGACACCACTTTAAAATAAAAATAAACAAATTATTTCATTGTCAAGTGCTCGCTGTCTGTCTGTTTGTCTGTTTGATTAGTCACTTAGAGTTAATTTTTGTTCCCAAAATATTTCTATTTAAGCGGTACTTGAGCTAATTTTTGTACACCTTATCTTATTTTTATAATCTAATGTTCTTTTAACAAGCCCAGTTTAAAATGTTGTTTTGAAAAAAGGTAAAAAATAAAATACAAAGCCAAGTATTTCGTACAAGTGTTTATTTGCTCCGTCATCATCGTCATTGTTGTTTTATTATTATTATTATTATTATTTTTTTTTTTACAATATTTTTGTTTTGGCTGTTGCTGTTGAAGTGTTCCCTTTTAAATTGGTAAATTTCAACTTTTCTTTCTTTTTTTTTTATTTCAACGAAAGTTAATTATAGGGTGAATTAAACTAATTCAAATTGTTTGAAAAAACAGCATGAAACAATAAAAAATACAACTTAATTTAGTTTAAATAATTGTTCTATTAAATAATAGTTGTTTCTAGTTTAATTTAATATGGTACAGTGGAATATATGACTAAAATTAGAGTAAAAATTATTTCCATTTTAAAATTTTTAAAATACCTTTTCTTATAATATATATATGCTTACTTCCAGTTTTTCAAAATAACTTTTGTTTTTATAGTGCAACTGAGAACTCGGTTTTTTTGGCAATTGTAAGAATCAGACTCTCCAACCATATGCATATGTTTATATTTTGGTTTCCCAGCAAAAACTTATTGGTTCTCGGCACTATGGACTACTTACTAAAGTAATTTATTGGTAATGAAGGGTCATTATTATTTGCCTACTCTGTATTACATAAATAAGTACACAATAGTATAATAGAACAATAATATTGCAATCACGTGAATCAGTTGACTAGAGCACTTTATTAACAACCAGAAGGTTGTTGGTTCAACCACATTCTGATGCTGTTATTTTTTTTTTATACTAAAAAATAATATTTTATATTAAAAAAAAAAAGAAAAGTTTTTACTGAGATTTTTCTAAGTTTTTGAGTTTTGAACAACAATCACGATTATAAAATGAAACTTATGGCTCTAAAATTTTGCAATCTCTTAATTTCGAGTCTTGTGAGTTGAGATCTGTAACCCGTTTGTTTAAAATGGTGTTGCCACAAAACTTGTTAAGGATGACTCACATACCCAATTCTCAAAGTATGTTAAGTATTTGAGTTATATGTTATTTGAAATAACACCTTATTTAGCATTTTTTGAAAATTTATATGGAAACTTAAAATAATGTTATAACATTGTGATACCTATGTTTATAGATTTGTTATCATTATTATTTTTTTTTTAATTGGTGTTTCCTTACAAACAATTTAATTAAAGTCAAAAGTTTTTTGCAAAAATTTTCACCAAAAACTCAAATTTACACCAAAACTCCAACTTTTAATCAAAAATCCAAATTTTTACTAAAATCCATTTTTTTAATAATTAATCAATATTTCACTAAAAACTTATTTTTTTTTTTTGATTTCGATTTTTCACTAAAAATCTGATTCTTCACTTGAAATCTCATTGTTCACTAGAAATGAAATTTTTCATTAAAAATCAGATTTTTCATCAAAAATAAAAAAAAATCGATTTATCAATAAAAACAAGTAAAAACGCTATAATCGGTCAAACCCGACAATATGATATTGTGTTTTAGCCTTAAAATGATGGGGCTTATGCTCAATTATGGACTGTGACTTCTGCTTATATAAAACTTATTTATGTCAAATATTATCTTTATGTGATCATTTATGTGGAATTTTCGGGTTTTATATGGGAGCTATGTTTAATTATGAACCGATAAAATTTTCTGATTCTCTCTTATATAAAATTTATTTGTATAAAATTTTATGGAAGTAGTGAGACAAATAAGATTTGCATGTGGACTAGGTAAAATAATGGACCGATCATAACCAATTTCAATAGGCTTCGTCGTTATACCAAAATAATCATTATCTTTAAAATTACAACTTCTTTATGACCAAGTTTTACATGGACAAACAAACATTATAGCCAGGCAACCTGCCAGACGGAATCGATTGATATATTTTAAGATGGGTATTGAGTAATTCTATTTTAAAATTAAAAACAATTTGACCCTTGGTTACTGATTTAGATAAAGTTTGGTGCATGTGTAGAGGAGGATACAGAGGCATGTAAAATGAATTTTTCTCATTTTTATTTTGAGAATTGTGATTAACATATTTATTAAAATGGCCATAACTTTTGTTATATAAAAGACATCAATATAATTTTTTGCAGTGGATTTGTCAAAGCTTGCAGTGGATTTAATTAACATATTTTTTGGAAAGAATTTTCTTTAGTAATGTGTATCGAAAAAAGTCCGTCTTTAATTTTTTATATTTTTTTTGGTAGGAAGCCTTATCTGTATATTTGCTGCAGAGAAAATTTCAGAGAGATCAAAATTTTTAAATTTAAAATGTAATTACTCTATTGCAATATATAAAAATTCTAGTTAAAAAAAAAATAAGAATTTCTCCAACATTTTTATTAAACATATTTTATATAAATTTTGAAATTATTTCGTAAACTATAATATTTTAATTCATTTGAAAATAACATTAAGTGTGTTACTTTTTCAAAAATATTATTTTTCTTCATATAAAACTTTAACAAAAAACACAATAACGAAGTTGTAAATTGGGTAATAGAAACGACTTTTACTTCTGAGTCCATTTTCTCCACATCTTTTTTTTCATAGTTGATTTATTTCTTTATCTAATGGAATTTGATATTTTGCAATAACTCACAAATTTTTGCCTTACAAATTGCGGTTTATTTCGTTATGAATTAATACTTAGCGAGATGAAGCTTATTTTATTTTTACCATGGGAATTATATTTTTTTAACTTTTTTAATTTTTGCTGAGCTAGTTCCAAAGATTTAATGAAAGCTCGAAAAGGTAAGGGTTCTCACCTGCAATATAATAAGCAAATGTGGCTTTGGCTTGTCTTACAACTCCTAGACAATAATTAGTATCCTATTGTCTGATAAATTGATAAGTTATTTATTATTTATTTTTAATTTATTTCATTACGATGAAACTTCTAAATGTTGGGTGTTATTTCATAAGTTATTTTTCTTTTGGACTTTTTTATTTTTTGGTGAGATTTCCTTTATTGGAATTAATTTCATTTAGGAATTATTTCACGATACCATGGGATTGCAGTCTTAGCTACTTTGTGAACAGCTTTAGGATATTTGACCAAAAAATTCTCTTTTATGAAAAGTGTAGTTATTGCCATTATTGACTATTCAAGTTGCAAATATTCTGAACACTTGAATTTTAACCATCTTACTGGTTATTTTTTGTTGCTATAAGTTAATGAAATAATACGAGTATAACAGTTTAAATATGTTTATAGTGCTATTATTTTAAAATACTACTACGAGTTAGAGATTATTAAGAAATTTTTTATTTAAACAATTTATTTTTATTACCGTAAAATTCCTCGAATGTTATTTGAATCTGATTCTAATTTTATACACAATAAAATAATAGTTAAGATCTTTTCCCTTTTCAAAACAGCAAGCAAAAAACGAAATTCAACTACGCAGCTGTATGAAATCTTGTAACCACATTGTATTCATTACAATATAAAAATATTTCATATTTCTTTGAGTGTAACAATGTTGCATGTGCATTGTCCATTAAATGCAATTAATGCAAATAATATTGTAGATAAAAGCAAAAAAAAAAAAAAAACAAAACAACATAATCACTGATTATTTTAGCAAAAGATATAAGTAAAGAATGTAAAGAAATAAACTGCCTCTTAATATTCAAACATATAGACATAGACACAGTTACGAACAGTAGAATATTGATTATTCAACAGTGTATGAAAACATTAAGAGTTTGTAGGAAATTCCTATAAAAAGAGTTTTTACTGTATAATGATTTTTTTTCAATCTCCAACAAATTTGCAATAATTAAATTACATTTTATAAAACAAGTAGGAGAACTGATTTATTTTTCCTCATTTTCAATTTAAACACACAAAGTGTTAAAAACAACTACAACAATATGAAAAAAACTTTTAAATATAAGCGTATAAATGGGCGAGTGAATAAATGAGTGACTGACTAAACCGCAACGAACCGCATTGAGTTGAACGAATGAACAAATGATTGACTTGAATGTATTATTGTATTATTAATTAATTACAAACAGTTAATAAAGTAATTTTCTCGCCTTTAATGCCAGAGCTTAACTTAATAAAAAATGCAAATTAATAAATGTTAATAAAGGAAAATAACACAAATCTTAAGAGTGAAAACAGTTTTGCAATTAATTAATACAATTAATAAATGCAATTAAATGACATTTCAAATGTATTCAAATTGAATACAAAAACAATGAACAATAATAACAAAAAAAAAAAAAAAAAAAATACAAATACACACAGAGAGAAGAGAAAGGCTGGGTTTTATAAAACAAATAAATTGAAAAAAATTAGAAAACTGACCATTAAGGAATAATTCAAAATAAGCTTTAAAATTTACTCAGGCATTCAAAGATTTTTCTTCGTGATTTTAAAATTGCTATAATTATTTTAGAAGTTTGAATTTTTTGTGAAATTTTTGATTTTTGGTAAAATTTCGGAATTTTGTGAAATGTGGCACATAAAAAAAATTCATTTTTTAACAAGTAAAGAGAAGAGTTATGTTAACGTCATATATTTTTAAATATAATTTTCTGTGATATGAAGAATTGACCATTGAACTCTCAATAAATAATAATAATAATAACTGAAAAAGAGCTGAAAATGTCATGATTTTAATTTTAGCATTGCATTGTCATTGGAAAGGAAGTAATTAGTGCTAAAAAAGAGCTGCAGAAGTTCTTTTTTCTTAAACCATGGTTGTCATTGGTAAGATGTTATTTTTTATGACACCTGTTCAGTGCTTTTGAAGTTATTTTCTTAAAACTGGGTTATACATTTTTTTAAATAAAAATACTGTTTTAACCTTGTTAAAAGATAATAAAAATACTTTTAAATTTGTAAAATTTTAATTTTCTTAGAAGAGAGAAGAATAGGAAAATTCACTAAAAAAATCAACATTTCTCCAAAAACCTGAAAATTCACATCAAATTTCAAATTTCACCTAAAATTCGAAATATCAGCAAAATTTACAACCCCCCAACCCCACTATGGTCTTAGCACCGGGTGAGGTACAATACGCCTACCATCGTTCTCATGTGCCTGTTAACAACACACAGGTGGCAAATAGAGTGACTCATTGCCTGGATAAGTCCAGTACCCCTTGCTAAGGAGTTGGAGCTATCTAACCTCCTGCCGCACTATTGGCGGCTTGTATTGCCATAAAGCACCACATCGGGACTATAAATCCTTCCTGTGATTTAGGTTTAAACCACAGCCACCAGGGGCTATCACCAGATTGTGATAGTTCTCTGGTCAGTCACCGCAGGTCCTTTTCTACCAGTATAGATCCCAAACAAGTCCAGGTAATGGTAAACTTATATATACCTGCCAAGCTGATACAACTCTTAGACCAAAAGACCAGTCTTAGAGCGTAGCATGACAATCTTTTTACTCTACCACGTATGAGCTAAACATCAAGGAATAGATTTTTTCCAAGAAGGCAAGCCGCCGTGGCGGCTTAACCCCATAACAATAAATTTTTCTTTTATTTTATTTTATTTTATTTTAATTTTTTAATTATAGATAGAAAATAATGAGCACCACAGTGTGGCCGGTCGCCAAAAATTGGTAATCTAAACTCGAAATAAAATATGTGAAAAAGTTGTAGAGGAGCTACAAGATTTCAAGATAAAATTATTGGTCGGCTCAAATTAAAATTTATAAAAAAGTTATAGACGAGGACCTAAGCTTTTAGAAAAACTATGAACACTGAATGATAGAGTTGGGTTATACATGAACGAGAATATTCAATTGAACAATTCAATTATATGAACAATGTGAAGTTGTTCAGTATTCTTTTTTTTAATCTTTTACTACACTTAAATCATTTAGTAATATTTAAATGACCAATATATTATATAGGTCTATTTGGGACTGTAAATTTTTTATTCAAAATATATAATTAGTTAAAAAAATTTATCAAATATTACCTTAGTTTGTAATAAAGTTTTATCGAAATCTCGGAATTATCATTTATAATTTTTTACTAATAACAGAGATTCAAAAAATGGCAATAATAACAAAAGTCATCTTATTTTTGCAGATTGTTCATTGACTGAATAAACGCATTCAGTTCGGACTAATAAAAACAGTTCGTTCAGTAGAGCGCTCAGAATAAAAATGAACAACTGGAAAAAAAGAACGAACATGTTAATTTATTTGTTCAGAACAAAAAAGGATAATCAGTAAAATAAACGATTAAGCCCAAGACTACTGAATGAGCTACAGTGAGTCAAAGTTGATAACCTCAAGAATGAAAAAGTTTTAAGAGCTCTTAACTTCTATAAATTAAAGCCAAATTCGATAATTTTTCGATTTTTATCAATAGTTTGATAAGATAAAGAAATTACATGCTTGCAATCTAAGTTATCTTTTACATTTGAAGAGACATTTATGCATGATTTTTTTTTTTTTTTTACCTTGACTTTATTTGATTTTTCGCTAATAATTTCTGTGTAATTAATTTCTTTGAAAATATTCCGCAATTATTTCCTTTCGTGTAGCCGTGAGAAATTATCAAAGTCAAAACTTTGAAATGAGTATTAAACCTGACTGAAATAAAAAAAATAAATAAATAAATAAAATTAAAAGTTCAGCGAGCTATAAAAATAACTGCACGAGATTTTTTAAATTAAAAAAAATGCAGACTGAAATGAATATTTTATAATAATAGCAAATTTTTCAGGACTTAATTTTTTAAGTGCACAAAAAATATATTAAACTAATTTTTGTTTCATTTTTTTTAACAAAACTACAGAACAAAATTTAATATATTGAGCGAGTAATTTTTTTTATTATACATTTTTAAATCTAAGATAAAAAGGAAAAAAGGAAAACAATTTTAAATACTGATTTTTAACAACTTTATTATCTTTACTTTTATAACTTTTTAAGAATTTCAAGCTTATAAACAATAAAACAAAATATAATTATTTATCTAATTTCTAATATCCCAATAAGCATTTTTGCTGCAAATCAAATTGAAACCAAATGTATTTCAAGCCTTGAATCCAGTGCCAAGAATTGAATTAAACTTGTATTACACTTTAATTTCAACAGTGTTCTCCAGCAAAAAGGAAATTTAAATTCAAGACAATTTTTTTTTTTACTTGAAAATTTTGAATTTTTTCAAAAAATATTTTTATATTTGAATTCATGTCGTATTCCAGAAAAATTTTCCAAGGCTTGAATTTTTGAAATTTGTGTGTTTATTGGGATACATAATGTCTATATATCTTGCTACACAAAGCAAACATAAAGGTCTCCAAAACGACATCTCGGGTGAAATTGCTAAAAAAATTTTAATACTTACTTTCATGGATTTTTGTGTGTATACTAAGGTATCGACTCGGTTTTTCAACCGGTTTAAAAACCGATTTTTTTTGGTTTAAGCACTGTCGGTTGTTTCAAAATATTAATTTTTCGAATGTCGAATAAACCGGTTTTAAAATAACATTTTGTTTCAAAAATGTTTATTGTTAGCTGATTAATATTAATAAAGTATAATTCTATAAGTTTAAACATATATTAAAGTATTAATTATCTTGAAATAAACATATCAATGGAATTTGTTTTTTCTCTTGTAACACCTGCAACATTCTTACAAAAAATTTAAATATTTTAGGTTTTTTTTTTTCTTAATTCAATATTTGTAATAATAGCGTACATCAATTTTTAAAGGAACAGTATTTGAAGACCTCTTTTTTTAATACCTTCAAAACCGATTTTGATAGTCTCATAGTTACATATTATATAAAACTTACGGCTTGTCCCACGATGTCGAACGAAAAATTCGTTTCGACGAAATTGTAAGAAAAGAAAGGCAGTTAGTCTCATTTTTGATGATTCTTTTCTTATCCTAATTAAAAAATATATCTTAAAAAAATTATATTTAATAAATTTTAACTTGAATATTATGAGATTTGTAGAATTTTTATAAGAAATATAGCCTTTTGATGGAAATATTTACTTCTGCAAAAAACCGATTAAACAGTTTTTTTTTTTGAATATCAAAATATGCTACCGGTTTTTTCAAAATTCAAACTATCCAAAAATTCAAAAGAGTATACTCCGCCAGCAATTAGGTGATAGTTTTATCCACTATCAGAAAAATTACTCTTTCTAGTATTCTCAAGATGTTATTTTTGTGTTAGTAAACAATTTTAAAAAATAAATAACATTAATTTCGATTTTTGATCTACTTATTCTACATTTCTTACTAACTAAAATGTCGAAAAGGTCATTTAAAAGTTAGTTTTTGGAAAAATATAAAGTTACCAAAAACTGTCTCCCATTAATGTTCTCAAGATTTTATTTTCCTGATAGTAAAAAATTTTACTAAAACAAACAATATTAATTTCGATTTTCGACCTTCTGAAAGTAAAAAACCATTACATTGCATGATCTTCGAAATCAAAAATATCCTGTTTCAATTTATCAAAATATATCTATAATTTTTTTACTAAGTTAAGTTGTTTTAAATTTCTTGTTTCTATAAATTATTATTTCATATCTGCCGTAAAAAATTCTGCTCCTCCACCACGTTTTGACACAATTCTTTTTTTGATTTTTTTTTATTTTTTTAAATCTTTAACTTCTTGTGATATGGTTTGTTGTGGTAAATTTCCTATACTACCCCTACCCCCGTGGATTCGCGCCTGATTTCAATACTTATTTTTTTATCAGCAATTTGGTGTAATTTTATATTTAAAAATTCTTCTCTTAAATTGAATATTTAAAATCAGATTTTCCTAAGCACAACTAAAACCGATTTTGAATAACCCTAAATTCGTCACACAAAAAAAGCATTTAATAGTGTCATTAAAAAAGTATCAAAACTGCGATACAGTCTTGCCCGAACGATTACTTTTCTTCGATAGGAAAATAACTTCTTTTTCTTTTACTATTTTAAAATAAATATGGATACTATTTAGTTAAAGTTTGAATAGTAATGTTGATAGTATTAAGTTAGAATTTCGACAGAAATAGTTACTTTTTCTGTTCCTCAAAATGACTCCAATTTGACATATACAAAAAGCACTTAATAGTGTCATTAAAAAAGTATTAGAACTGCTGCATACTTCTTCCCGAACGGTGACTCTTCTTGGATAAGAAAATGATATCATATTCGACTGTTAAAAGCAACTTGAGGTTACTCTTTAGAAAATGTTGGCAGAGATACATGTAATGAAAAATTAATATGTATATATATATATATATATATATATATATATATATGTGTGTGTGCTTGAACATATAAGAGAAAGCAATAAATTTTAAGCACTTATTTCGTTGAGGTCATAGGTCTCCATTTTTTTAATGCTAATATTCCCGAAATTTTGATGTATTAGCCAATATATAAGAATCGAATATATCTTTACTTGTTTAAAAATGGGAGTGAAAAACTTATATTTATATTCTCTTGCCCCCTGCAGTGAAAGGTATAAAATTACTTCAAAATTTTCTTCCAAGTACAGTTTTTTCTCGGTTTAACAAATATTTATTTTAACGAATTCGCGATTTAACGTACGTCTAAAATTTTCCCATTGAGTACCTTATATTACGAACATTTCTAATATTTTAGTACTTCCCAGCAAAAACTTTTTGGTTTTTGGTAATAACAACTACTTATTAAAGTAGTTTCTTGGTAATGAGGCGTCATTATTATTTGCCTACTCTGTATTACATTAATAAGTACTCAATAGTATAATAGCACAGTAATACTGCAATCACGTGGATGAGTTGGCTAGAGTGCCGGATTAACAACTAGAAGGTTGTTGGTTAAACCCCATTCTGAAGCTGTTAGTTTTTTATAACAAAATGTCTAAAAAGATATTTTAAACTAAATAGAGTTTTTGTCGCTTAGGATGCTATGTGCGAGATGGTGTACTGAGTAAGACGTTAGTCAGTAAAAACGATTGGTTAGTTTGTGTCCAAGTTCGAGTCTCACTGACCGAAAAAATTTTTTGTTTTTTTTTTATTTTTGTTTTCGTTTGGGTACATACTTTTGAGTACCCCTAGAGTCAAAAAATAGCTAGTTATTCAGGCAAAAAATAATTAGTTTATTTTTGTTTCCAATTATACCTGCTAGCTTACCAGCAAAGCAAATTTTTTGCTGGGTTGATATAATGAATTTTTCCAAAAATGTGATTTGAAATCCATTAAAATAAGAGAAAGTAAATGAAAATAAATTTCTCATCATAATGAAAAAAGTACTTTTCATTTGTTGTGCAAAGGAAAGAGAATAAATGATTTTTGTTTAGACGAGATTTTTTCATTTAAAAACTATTTTCTAATAAAAAATCAGTAAAAAAAATTAAATACGTTATGTTTTTTTATATGCTTTCGCTTGTATATTGTATAATAATAATATTAACCGGTATTGCCACATTTGATGCAATTATGGTGAAAAACGTTCGGACCTACGCTTAAAGTAACCATTCGATTCATAATTACTTATTGAATCAATTTAACATTATAAACAGTTCAAAAAAGTTGCAAGACAAAGACTCACTAGTATTGAACGCCCTTGTGCCCGACTATAATAGTTTATAATTTTCTTACATTATTTGTAATTTGAACATCAAATGTGTTATTCAAAGAAAAAATAAAAATTATTGATGTTCATGAAAAACTATTAAGAATTTTAATTTTGTAAATGAATTTTTTTAAATTGTGTTTTAACGTTAAAAAGTAAAAAATATAGACAGTAAAAGTAAAAGAAAAACATAATATACCATATAAAAAAGTATTCCTCACAAATGTGTGTGTATCAGTTTATTATTATTTTTTTTTTTTATTAACTACATCTCATTTTAATGTTATCAAAGTGAAAAGATTCACAATTAATTACTTAATTCCCTTGAAGACATACAAACATTCTCATCGTCAGCACAAGTATCAATATTAAAATTGTCTTGTCTTGTCTTGTCTCCGACGGACGGTTAACAACAATTTGTGTTGGCATGACGAACCTGTTGCCTTACACACCTTTTCCACTGATGACACAGAAAAAAAAATGCTAAACAAAACCTCTCTTTAACGCGGGCCAGCCGATAAGTTTATTTGAGGCTACGTCCGTTCGCCTGTTCATCAGTCAGCCTCTCAATTTTTCTTTTTCATGAATTAATAACAACAATATACGACAAGTATTAACAGTGATCACTAATCACACCATATCCATACATTTTCAAAATAAAAACACCAAATACTTATGAGGAGCTTGAGAGGAGAAGTGTCCCAGTGAATTTTTGTATCTTATTTTTAATTTTGGTGTTTTATATATTTGTTTTTTTGTTTTTATTTTTTTTTTTTTTTTTTTTTGTTTATATGTATATATTTTATTTAATTTCCAACAATGATTATGGACAATCCAGCTAGCACAGCTCGCTTAATTCCATTCACAGAAAGTTAAAGTGAACACGCGCGCGTCCAGTTGTGTATATGTTTCTTGTGTATATGTGTGTATAAAAGCCCATTCCATATAAAAGTCAGAAGAATAACAAAAATATAAAATAACAAAATAAAAACAAAACATAACAAACATAACAGATTAGTTACCACATCCCATATCAGGGTAATTATTGTTAAATGCGATAACAATCTTGTAGTGTGGTGACATTTATTTATTTTCCTTAATTTTGTTGTATTAATCTTTTTCAAATATGTACATACATACCTGTCCTTCCGTCTGTCCCTCTATTAGCTCCAACGTTCCATTGTCTGTCTGTCTGTCTGTCTGTCTGTCTGTTTACATTATAAAGTATTTGAGATATTCAACCATTTGTACACATGTATAAAAATGTTCATACATCAGATTGAATATTTGTTGGACTTAAAGCTCTATTGGATGCAGAGTTTGGAGTTTGACTAATCATGCTTGTTTCGAATTCATTTATTTATAAAATAAACGAAAGAAATAACA
This sequence comes from Protocalliphora azurea, assembly GCA_932274085.1. Classification (NCBI taxonomy): domain Eukaryota; kingdom Metazoa; phylum Arthropoda; class Insecta; order Diptera; family Calliphoridae; genus Protocalliphora; species Protocalliphora azurea. The sequence goes on along the minus strand of OW026519.1, from coordinate 204,981,432 downwards.
AAAATAAATGAAAAAAATTCTCACTCATCATGATGATGATGATGATCACTACTAATACACTTACTACTAATGATCCTTTCTTCAGTTTGAGAGTTAGCAACCAGCCAGCAACCAACCAACATCATTAGCACGATTTGTTGTTGTATAAAATGCAAATTATTAGTATCATTATTAGCCATCGATTGTGTTGGAAAAGAATGATGTCTCTTCTTCCTACTTGGATGTTGTTAATGTTGAAGATGATGATTTCGCATAAATTAATTTGTGCAAAATATAAATAATTTTTGTGATCAGTATAATTTGGATTCTTTTTACTATTATTGTTTACTATGTCTTCTTCATCGCATTTGTTTGATCAATTATGTTTGTTGGTTTTCTGATAGATCACAGTCAAATGATTGATGTGCAAATTTAAAAAAAAAATGATTTAGTGCCAAGAACAAATAAGAAAAAAAAAACATCATTAGATTAAAACATGATTATATTAAAATTTACTATGATTGATTTAAAGAGGTCGTATTTGGAGTTTTTTTTTTTCTTATTTCTGATTAACCTTATTGAAATGTAGTGGTGGATATGTCATGTAGGCATTTGCTGAAAGGGAGGAAAACAGTAATTTGTTACTGAGAAAATTTTATTAAATAATAAAATACATTTTAATATTAAATCAGGACCAAAAAAGAAAATTAATAAAATACTATATCAATAAAAATATTATCTTTAATAATTTTTATAATAAAAAAAAACTTCATCCAAGCTAAACTATAAAAAACAAATTACTGTATTTACATGGAGACCATAGAAATCATAGAAGTGCGCATCGAAGCTAGCTTTTCCCCACAACAATAAACTTTTATTCTAATCCATTTTAATTTTTTAATTAAAGGTTGAGAATATTATACATATTTGGTAGCTTTAGAACGTTAAAAATACAGTTTTGGGGTTATATGAACTACAATTTTATATTCTGTTGGTAGACAAGGCAGGAAACATTCCCACTTAAAATTGGCGGGCAGAATCACTAGCAGTCTCATAATGATTTTTTTTTAATTTTAGAATTTTTTTTATAAATTTTATTAAAAAGGAAATACTTTAAAGGTAGGCGTGGCAGGATCTAATCAAACCAATCTTAGTGTACTATTTGTATAACAAATTTTTAGCGATTACTTTAAAATTTTGAATTAATTCTTAACAAATTACTAAAGGACCCCATAGACACATACTGCATAAGCTCCTGCAATAAGTATGTGTTAGTAAAATTGAGAGAGCTTGAGAATGTGTACGTTACACAAACATTGTAGTATGAAAAATCGATTTTGATTTCACAATGAACTCATATTGAAGACCATGACATAAAAATAACAAGATAGCGTCGCGCCGCTCTCTCACTTTTCGCCATGATAACCATCTGACGTTTACTGACATTTACACTAATTTTATATTCTCAAATGGTGCTACCGTACAAATTTGAGACTTTTAGTTTAAAAGATATAAATATTCAAAGAGTCGTTATATAAACTATTATATATTTGTTATTTATAAACCGATCGGAATAACATATATCATTTTTGAATGCTTTTAAATATTTATTAAATTATATTCGGAACAAACCAATTTATTAATCCGTTAAATGGCAATATCTAATAGTTTGTTATTTTTTCTGAATTTATTCATAAAAATATATCTATATAACGCTAATATTCGAGTTATCATATTTTATAGAGAAAGTTTCATGCATTCATTTAATGCAAATAGTATATTTTTAAACCATTAAACAAAAAAAAACAAATATTTTTAGTTTAAAATTATTTATTAAATTGCTATTTTCAAATACTCAGTGACTGCTGCAACACTAGGTATTTCAGCAAAAACGCTGACGTGCGTCTTTTCAAATTCCAACAATTCCACAATGTATATATTACACATAGTAACAAATATTCCTAAAATAGTCTTCCATTTATATTTTTGTGGCAACGATTTTTTGTTTATTTACAAAAGAACAAATATCAAATAATTGGCTTAAAAGTAAAACAAAATTTTGTGAGAACTTATATTTATATCATGCTGCAGACAGAGGGTTTATCGGCAGTAGCTCTATGCAGTATGTGTCTATGAGCGGCTTAACATGAGGTACTGCACATTTTGTATAATAATTTAAAACATCATAGCCAATATTTTCAAATGAAATTCTATGAATGTACTTTTATTTACTAATCGTATTTTTAAATTGGAACTTGATGGAACTTTTTAGTTCTAGTAAAAAAAAAAACTAATTTTTTAATAAAAGATTTATTTTGAACAAAAAAATATTTTTAGTAATAAATTTTACCTAAAAAATTTATACAAAAATAATTTGGATACATTTACTATTACATACCAAACAAATCACATCAGTATCTGCAGTATTTACTAGATATATGCAGTTAAATTTAACATATTTTTTCACAAAAAAAAAAAAAAAATTGAATAAAGTAGCAACTTTGAAAATCTGTAATTAGCCAATATTCATGTATTTTTTTTTTTTCATAATATATAATATGTTTACTAGTAAATGCGAAAAATACTTCAGCTTTTATTTTTGTCGTTCTAATTTAAATAAATGTGACACTGTGCAGTGCAACCAATCGCAAAAAAAATGATAATAAATCTGTATCGTCTAAGTAATTGATCGGATCGAATTAAAATGTATGGGAAAGTTGTAGAGGATGCCTTAAGCTATAACAAAAATTAACTTGTTGCCATCCTGTTATAATACAGCATGAGTTACAGGGTGATAAAGTTGACCACATCGAGCTTGAAACAGTTTTAAAAACTCATGAATTCTACAAAAAATTGGTAATAAATCTGCATCTTTAAAGCTACTAGACACATCGATTTAAAATGTATGAAAAAGTTATATAGAAGTTGACCTAAGCTTTCAGAAAAATTATATTGTAGTCACCCTTTATAATACCAGGTGAGCTACAGGATGTCAAAGTTGCCCACCTCGAATATGAAAAAGTTTTAAGTGCTCGTAAGTGCTATAAATTAATGCCGATTTTGATAATTTTTAAATTCTTTTAAATAGTGATACAAGATGATGTGATAAATATGGTCGTTAACCTAAATTATCTCCTATGATTAAGAAGATATTTACTCTTGAATTTTAAATTTTTTGCCTTGACTTTATTTTGTTTTCGCCATTAGTTTCCGTTGTGTAAAAGTAGGAATTCTTTTAAAAATATACTATAAATCCCAATATAAACCAAACTAATGTGATAACAATTTTTTCGATTATCTCAATTTGTCTAGCCTTGAGTGATGATCAAAGTCAAAACTGAAATAAGTATAAACAATTTTTTTTATACATACGAGTATATAAAATATTAATTTACTTTTTTCTCTAAATTTTGTTAATAAAAATTAATTTTTTACATATTTCAAAATAGACGACTTCAGAAGTCTGAGCTGCCAGATACAAAAACAAAAAAAAAAGACGTTTTATCATTCAAAATAATTATTATTATTATTATTTTTTTACATGTATTTGTACTTTCTCTTTATAGAGATAATTTTTGAAGGAATATTTTTACATAACTACATATCGCATTGATTTGACTCCCTTTAAAGGAAGTCAAATCAAAATTTACAACTCAAAGTATTTCTCTTTAGTTGACTCTAAAGAAGCTACTCTTATATCACAAAGAAAGATGCAACTGTATTTTTTTATCGAAAGAGTAGAGAAAATGATGCCAGATAATTTATAGTGGGTAGATATGACCACTGTATATCGTCTTCTGGCAAAAAAATGAAAATTTAATAATTTTGAGTTGACTCCCTTTAGAGGATCCTTAGCGTATTAAAGACTGCTTGTGTAAGTTCTTTATAATAACATTTAAATGTAGCATATTTAAAATAATAAATTGTTGTCCTAAATTTCAATTTTATTAACTAAACAAAAGATGCAATTATTATCTAATTTTCCCCAAAAAGTCTCCAAAATTTCCCGATCCCCAAACCGAAATTTTCATTCTTTTTTTGTAACAAAAATTCCCCGAATTTGAGGTTAAAATCCCGAATCTGGCATCTCTGTCATTAGGAAAGAAGTTATTTGATTGAGAGTTGCACCCTAAGTCCAGCATAGCTCAAAAAAGCCAATTTCTTCAAAGAAATTTCAAATTCATTGGACTAGAAGAAAAAGTTTCATGCGAAATTTTTCAAATATCAAATATAAATCATTTCAATGGCCGCATACATATATATCGACCTATTTAACTAACACAAAACTGCTTTCGGCCTGGTCAAAAATGTAGAGAGCATATTTCAAGAAAATAGTTAAAATTTCAGAACCACAGAAAAGCTTTTTAAATTAATTTTTGTTTTATTTTCAACGTAATGTATTAAAATATAACAGTTCTCTAGGTTCCAAACTTGATTTGGATGTCTTTAGCGAGCATTTTTGATATATTTTTAAATATGAAACCTTTTTTTTAATATAAATAAATGTTAATATCTATAAACTTTTCAGCTAAACTTCTGGTATACATAAAGTATACTTATTGTAAAGTATACTTATTTGTCGATCCATTGATATATAGAAAGTCTTTAAATCTTGTTAAATAAAGCAAATATAGTGTACTCAAGCCGGACCTCTTGGGATTGCTATCCATCAAAAATAAATGCTAAGATACAATAAAATTATTAAACCAATAATTTGCTGAAGTATACGCTTATCGTTTCTTTTGCTTTATGGCTGAACCCATTATTAAAATAACAATAGAAATTAAATTTCCTAATTAATTTACCAATTAATTTTTATCATTTAGTTTCGTCACCACAACGGTTAACTTATGTATATCATGATTAATTCCTTATCTTTTTATAAAAATCTATGCATTTCCTGGAATTTAATTCTTTCTTTGTGTTTTTCAAATAATTTAATTCCATTAAACCACTTAGATATCATCTTTAAAATGTCATTTACAAACCGATAATTATTTTATGCTTCCATCAAATTCATTAGTTTCATTAAAATAAGAAAGTTTAATCTTTTTTGCAGCTTCCAAAATTATATAGTGAAAGAGTATTTGAAATAAGTCTGATCTTTTGTATAAATTTCATTATATCATAAGTAATCTTTAAAATAAAATCTTTTCAATTTATCTTGGGCGCCTCTGTCACAGCAGTTAGCTTTTCGTCAAATACACATAAATGTCTCAATCAACTGATTGACTGACTCTCTACTTTTTTTGACGACTACAAAGGCTACGGATTACGGTGAGTTGATTTAATTTGGTTGGCTAATCAATGTGATACCAAGAGTCTTCAATAAGACAAAATAACTAATAAAAACTTAAATTATATGATCGTGCTCTCTATAAACTATAAACACTGACTGATTAAGACAATTGGGATTTAATCATAAAACGAAATAAAGTGTCAAATTCAAATATAGAAACATGTAAAATGACAGCCACAACAACGCCAACAACAATAATATAAAGATACAATAGAAGAACATAAAGACATCAAGCTGCCGTCGCAGGGTGCCATAATCATAGATTGTGATCAGTGAGCCTCTGATCAGTCTGCCACAAAACTTAAATGAAATAAAATAAAATCAAAAGGGACACAATTTAATTTTAAATTTTATAAGCTGCTGCTATATGTTTAAATCTGTTAGAGTATAAGTATTTATAAGCATAAGAATTTAAGCTTTTTTTTTTTTTTTCTTATATAAATTAACTGATGGTAAATCAATGATATGACACTTTGTTATGTGTTTTTTATATTTTGTCAACTTTTTTATTTAAATAAATTGCTAGAAAAAACAAAACAACACCTACACTCCATCGTTTAAGCAACCCAGCTCCTCAGCTTTATTATTTTATACATACTTGTGCTCATATTATATTATAAGCCGGAGTTAAGCAATAATTCTTTGTTTGTTAATTTAATTTATTTAACGTAGCAATTATTTATTAATCTCTTTCATAGTCGTCATAAATATAGACCAATTTATTTTTATTTATAAAAATAACTATTTAAAAAAAACAGCCACACAAAATTTACACAGTTTACTCTACTCACTTCACATGATTATTAAGATCATTAAAAAAACTTGTCACATTTTAATAAAGCTGGTTTGTTTGGAATATAAGCCTACTCTCTAAGCAGAGCTTGAAAGGAAATTATTCATTAACTTTATGTAAAAAACTAAACTTTAATAAATAAAATGAAAATTGATTTTTCGATCGCAAAAAAATAAAAAAAAAATGGTAATAAAAAGGGCAACCAAAAATATGCTATGAAAAATGCTCTTAAAATCGGAAAATATGCCCTTAAAATTTAAACATTTTTAAAGTTTAAAATTTAAATTTTTATTGATTTTATTATTTATTTGTTCCGGCTAAACTTTAAATTAACTTAATCTTTATTAGTAATTGATAAGAAATATATTCATTTTTCACTTAAAGACATTTATCGGGAAATTAAAAAATTTCTACCAATTTATAAGTTGAAAATTGACAGTAAAAATAGGATTTTATTAATGGCAAATAATGTAAAAATTTCTATTGGGTTCAAAATATGAAAAAAATTTCTTTTAAATGTAAAATATGCAAAATTATGCTTTTTAGTGTAATATATGCAAAAGAATTAAATGTGCAAAAATATGGCATTTAAATTGCTAAAATAAGTTCTCAAGAAGAGACTTTCTATGAAAATATGCTACTAAAACCAAAATATATAAAAATATGCTGTTTGGACCATATGAAATATGTTGTAAAAAATCGATGCCAAAATTCTTAAAATTGTCTGAAACGTATAAATAACTTACAGTTTGGTTCATTTGAAAGAAAAAAGAAAAGATATGATTTTCCATATTTTTCTTTGCCCTGGTAAGAAATATTTATCTCTTAAACTACTAACAGGATTGAATATTTTGAGGAGGATCTAAGCTTTCAAAATAATTATCAAAGGAGTTTTCTGAAAAAAAATTATTATTTTTTTTATTATATTTTTATTTATTATTTATTTTCTTTTAGATAAAAAAAATGTGTAATAATTTACCTACTTACGACATTGAAATGAGTTTTGAAATATGAAAAGATTGTTATTTTGCCACAAAAATTAAAAAGTAGATACATTTTAATATATTTTTTCTGATCTCAAAAAATAGGGTTCTGAAATTTAACTATTTTCATGAAATATGTTCTCCTGTTTAAATGTTGGACCATGCGGGAACCAGCTTATTGTAAGATGGGTCTATATCATTGATAGGCTCAAATAGGTGACATATAAATGCATTGCTTGGTTTGTTTAGAACTGTATTTGAAAATGTCTATTTTCTTATTATCTTTGTTGTGAGTTTGTCTGTTTTTTTTTAACTTTTTACGTTTTTTGTTCACATTCGTGTTGTGTATGTGAAAAGAGCGCATACTCTCACGACCAATGGTTTATATATATATATAAGTGGTCTTTTGTGTGTTTTTTTTTCTGGACAGATAAACTTGAAATTACTTTTAAAAATTCAGCATTTTCGACCGATGCTGTAAATAGGGTGCAAGTCTCAATTAAATAGAAATTGTATTCTTAACAATTTCTGAATTGATTTGATTTGTCAAAAAAATTTTTTGAGAAGAATGTAAATTAAGAAATTAGCAATTGCTAATATTTATTTTATATTTGTGTTAAATTTAATTATTTCTCACAGCTACACGAATTGAGATAATAAGAAAATATTTCAACACAACATTTTGGAATATATTAGAAATTACAGTATATATAAATGAAGTATTTGCTCCTATATTACGGAAATTATTTGCGAAAAACAAAGTAGAGTCAAGACAAAAAAAAAGTAAAATTTAAGGTTTTCAATTTTAACATCCTGTAGTTGGTAACGTATTATAACAAAGTGATTACAATATCATTTTTCTGAAAGGTTAGACTCTCCTCTACAGCTTTCGTAAACATTTAAATTCGTTACGTCCAGAAGGTTAAGAGATAAAGATTTGTTATGGAATGGTTCAGATTTGATTTTATAACGCACAGAAAAAATTATCCAATACCTACCTTAAAGTGTACCAACCGACTCAGAATCACTTTTTGTGTCGATCTAACGATGTCCGTCCGTCCGTCTGGCTGCCTGAATGTCCATGTAAACCTTTTGCACAAAGTACAGGTCGCAATTTTGAAGATAATTCAATGAAATTTGGCACATAGGACTTTCATGATGCAATGACGAAGCCTATTAAAATTGGTTATTATCGGCCCATTACTTCACCTAGCCCCCATGCAAATGCCCTCCCGGAATAGGAGTTTAATGATCACAAGTGACTTAAATATAGCAATATTTTATTGAAATTCGGTGTAAAGAATTTTTGTATAAGTATAAATCTTTGTGCCAAATTTCATGAAGATAATTTACCATAGCTCCCATATAAACCCTCTTCCGAAAATCACTTTAACGTGCATAATTCATATACACATGTTAGTATCAAATTTATATTCTACACAAATAAGTTTTATATAAGTACAAATCACAGTGACAAATTTTATAGCGATCGCTCCATAATTTACCATAGCTCCCATATAAGCCCACTTTCGGAAATCACCCTAAAGTGAATAAATTTATATAAATGTTAGTATTAACGTAATATTATGTATTAGTAAAAGTATCGGTTCACAATTGTCCACATGTCTAATGTAAGACACTTCCACGAATTTAGATGGACATACACAATAGTGTGGGGGATCATATGATCGGGCTTGACCGACTACATCTTTCTTACTTGTTTTTCTCAGTTTTCTAACGGATTGATTTAGTTCACCTTAAACTTCAAACTTCTTATGAAAACAGCAAATATTCTGGGTGGATAGCATTTCATACGAGTTAGAAGTTTGGATGTAAGACTGTTCGTTTCAGACGAACGGAAGAATGGATATAATTTGGGCAATAATAGATATGTATATTTTATCGAGATATAAATAATTTTTTAGTGGTAGTTTAGATATCTATATAACGTTAAAATATTTTTGTTAAATCTCAACAAATTTTACACTTGAATTTATACCTTTAAATTTAACCCAATATACACCAGCTGTAAATATTGTCTTGACTTAAATATGTATGTACATTCAAATATTCGTACATACTATTCATACGTAAATGCGTTAAACGGGTGAGTGAATGACTGACTGAATGAGTTGACTTGAGTTTGTCGTATACACGCACACTCCATACTTTTTAATGGACTAATTCCAATGAATTAATGATAATTATAATAACTTTATTTCGTTGCAGACTTAAATGATGGACAGACAGACGGACAGGCAGAGAGACGGACATACGAGTAACAGAGTTAACAACAAAATATATATACAAACATTTATACGTTCATTACACAATATAAAAAAGGCTTTAGTTAACAACGTCAACCACAGAGGCCAGAGAAAGACCAAAAAATTCACTCATTTTCCACTAACAACAATCAGATACGAATAGGCGGACGGACATACTACATATAATGTATATATGTATGTTTGTAACACCGATTAGTTACGAGTACTTAACTGAAATGGACGTCAAGTAATTAATATCATAGTGAACAAGCCAAATACACAACAACAACAACAACAACAACAACTACAACAATAACAAAAACAAAATAAACCCCAAAAAATAATAAAGTGGGGAATACATCAAATAACAACAACAACAACAACGAAATACAAAATCGCTCACAGAGAAAATGGCTCAAGAAAACAAACAAGCAGACAAGAAACATACGTCAAGAGTCAAGACATGTGCGCAATTAACGAACAGACAGCATAACACTGGATATGGTTACACCTACTGCGCCAATGTTTAGTTAAATGTTGTTGTTGTTGTTGTTATTGTTACTGTTATTGCCCCCAACTCCCTATGCCCAATTTCATAAAACATTAGTATAAATCGTAAAACATACATATGTACACATAAGATAAATATAGATTCGACTTATTGAAATTCAGGGTACAAGGAAAAGGAGAACGTGAGGACTTAATATAGATTATAAGCCCAATTTATTAATAAAGGTTCTTAGATTTAACAAACTCCCATTGGGAAAATGTTGACCTAGAATTATTTAAAAAAAAAAAAAAAATGAGATTTTATTAAGGCTATAATCAAATTTATTTGTAATAATGACTTGGAACATTCTTCTATTAGATATTTATGGTGGCTATTAACATTTCACGGTTTGCCCTGAAGGGGAATATATTTATTAATATTTTTCAATGATTTTAAAACTATAATTAAAATTCTATTAGCTATCATATAAATTAATAATTTATTTACTATTATAATTAATTTATTTTAAATAATAACACAGGACAACACTGATTTTACGGCACTGGATTTCTCAGTTAATTTATATAGTTTTATTTGCTGATTAAAATCAGGTTTTTATTCTAACTATTGTTTTGTGCAGCTATTATAGAAAAGAGCTATATAAAGGCAACATTTTAGACAGAAAGGAAAATTTATGACGTATGTCGAAAATTATTTGTCTGATTTGGTTTAATAAAATACCAATTATAATTCAAATTAGCTTCAATTTATTATAAAATGTTTATTTTTTTAGTTTCGTAGATATTAAAAAATTAAGTAACAAAAATTAATAAATAAATATCTTAAAAAGTTTTTCAAAAGAGAAATGCTCCTTTTTCTTCTTTATTATTAAAATTAATTTTTATTTTATTAATATCGATTAATACCGATGTACAAATGTAGTCTTTATTCTCCAATAAAAACATTTTTTTTAATTTTTATATGAGACACCATAACTTATCTGCAAATAAAGATGATAGATTACACTGGGCAACAGTCATTTTGCGGTCTGGAACTTTGTTGCAAATTTTTACTAAATTGAGGTCCCTGATTTCAAATCTAATCTCCGTTTTTCTCTATCAGCTTAACTTTTCGAGATATACCGTTATGTCCAAAATTAAGACACTTTCACTACATATATTGGAATAACTCGAAAACGGTTAATCATATTCAGTTTAAAAAAAAATCCGAAAATCAGTAACAATATTTTCTTTAAGCCGTGCTTATATTGTTTTTAAATTTGCCTAGTAGTTTCAGAGATATCGTTGAAATTTTGAAAAAATAACAATTTAAAAAAATTTTTTTTGCTCTTTAAAAATTCATAAAAAATAAAAATGCGATAAAAATTACAGTTTTGGTCTAAAAACATTTAGTTAAACATATTTCTAATGAAATGAGTTTTATTTAATTGCAATCGGTATATATATATATATATATATATATATATATATATATATATATATATATATATATATATATATATATATATGCACACACTTACAATTTACGACTTAATAGTAAAAAAATTACCTAAAAAAGTTATATGACCTGTGCTCTAATTTTATTACCTGGGGACTCCTTAATGAAAAAGTCACGAATTGAGTTCATTTTAAAAAAGAATAAAGTTTTATGACCTGAGCATTTTTTTTAATGGACATAACGGTATATCTCAAAAAGTCGAGCTGATAGTGAAAAATGGAGATTAAATTTGAAATCAACGACCTCAAATTAGTAAAAATTTGCAACAAAGTTCCAGACACAAAAAAGTTCATTTTGTTCCCTTGCATTATGCATGAATTTTAATGAAATATAAGTCATTTCATTTGCAACATATTCAGATTTATGATGAAGGGAACAAATTAGTCCTTAGAATCGATTTCTTTTTTGCGATTTTTTTAAAAACAAAAAATTTTTAAATTTTTTAAGAAATTTAATTTTTATATATATTTTTTTCTTTTTTTTTAAACAATTTTTGGACATAACTTGAAGACAAATTGAATCAGAATTTTTCTGTGTTAAATTAAACCAAAACGTACGTGTCGTTATCGAGATATGTTGGAATATGTTGTGCAAACACATACAGGGTAACCGAAAATACGCAAAATCATATTATTTAGTCATTTATCCATTTTACACAATTTATAAAATTTGACATCGATTTGTTAAATCATAGCTTTGCATATTTTGGTCTTAATAGCATATTTTGTGGTTTTCATATTTTTGTGAAAATCCATATTTTAAAGGATATTTTAGTAATTTACACCAAACAACATAATTTTGCACATACATTTAAGAGAAAAATTTTGCATATTTTGCACCTAAAAGAATTTTTTACGTAATTTGTAAACTTTTCTTCCAAAAATTACTTTAACGTCACATATGTTTTTCAAATCCTATTTTCTAATAATTTTCTTCTTATAAATAGATAGAAAATTGTTCCTGGTACAATTAGATTTGAATGTTTTTAAGCACACAAATCTAATATTTTTTCGCATTTGATAACAAAAATCAACTTACTTTTAGCATGCATAGTAGATAATTTAAAATTTAGACAGAAAAATAATATTTTTAGAGCATTCTTTTTAATTTACCGATTTTAAACGCTTTTTTATGCGCATAAAACTTTTTTTAGACAATTTTTTTGGTTTCCCTTGCATAAATATTTATCTCAAGAAATTCAAAACAGTGACTGTGAAATGCCGTCCTGCAGAATCAGTGTAGTCCTGTGTTATCATTAAATATGTAAGAAATAAAATATTTTCTTTGCACAAGTCAATAAACTAAATACAGAAAAGCAATGTACATATAAAAAACGCCAATTATACAACACTGTCTATAGCGTATTAATTTCAAATCACTCCACAACCAAAATTAAAACAACAATTAATACTCCTAAGTTTGTATATATGAATTTAATACAAATAAATCTCCACACCTAATCAAGAAAATTTTGTTAAGAGAGAGAGAAAAAAAAAACATAAAAAACAAGTAAAAAACATTTAATTGGTCAAGCTCGATCATATAATATCCTACATCATGATGTATGTGCATCAAAATTCTGGGAAGGGTTCTTATATGAGACCTTATTGTGAACCGATACTTGTATTAAATGTAATGTATTTTAACGTACATATGCATTGATATTATATTTATATACTTATGGGTAATTCCCGGAAGGGAAACTTGTATGGAACCTATAAAATTTGGCACTGGGGTTTATACTTATATCAAACTTATATGTGCCAAATATTAACTTAATACTAACATTTGTATGAGATTTATGCACGATAAAGTGATTTTCGGAGAGGATTTTGGCAGATGGGAGCTGTGATCAATTATAGACCGATTTTCATGAAATTTGGTACACATATTTATACTTATATGAAACTTATTTGTGACAAATTTCATTAAATTATTGATATAGTTGACGCATTTATGAGCGCAAAACTCCTATTTCGGGAGGACATTTGTATGGGAGCTAGGTGAAATATTGGACCGATCATAAACAATTGAAGCCTATTAAAAGCTTCGTCCTTGTATTAAAATAATTATTTGTGCCAAATTTTATTAAGATATCTTCAAAATTGCGGCCTGTACTTTGTTCACGAGGTTTACATGGACGGATAGCTGGCCAAACGGACATCGTTAAATCGACTACCTTGCCCTCCTACCCACCTATGGTGCTGTAGGGTATAAAAATAAAAACCAACTTGTATGTAATAATGAAAACGATGTTGTTAATTCAGGCAAATTGGATTATTTAATAAGTTTATATTGGTTAAATACTCGTCGATACGACAGGCTGCAACAGCAACAACTACAATCTACAATACAAACAACAAATCAAGCAATAAACATACAAAACATCAACAATAACAAAAACAACGAAACCAACATATCACAGTAACACTCCAAACAAAAAAGTACACATACGTAACCTTTGGCAACATGTTTTTTTTCTCCAGGTTTGTTCAAACAAAAAACAACTGAAAAAAAGCTTTAAAATCTCGTTTAAAATAAATACAAATCAGCCAAAGAAATGAACAAATACATTGACACAAACGCACACTTGTATTCAAACGCAACAAATAACGAACTCGAAAAAATGTTTTGAAAATCATTCGTGTTAATTTCCGAGAATTACGATTTGATAAACACGTTTAAGTTTTGTTATAAGGAAATATTATTACTTTTGTTGTTGTTGTTGTTGTTGCTATTTTAATATGTTATAGATACTTATACTCATAATAAATGTACACATATACTAATGTATACATTCATATTTATTCCCGGACGATACAGGGCTGAAAACATCTGAAACCATTATTATTTTATTTTGAATAATTTTTTGGAAATTTCGGATATTTTTAATTCATATAAATTTTCTTTACTTAATATCCTGATTGAACTTAAAAAAATTGAATATGATACTTATTAGTCCTTTAGGAACTGTAAATGAAATACAGATCTATGCTACTTAGGTTTCATTTTAATTGCTGTATCCACCAATAAATAGTACGATTTCACTAAGAGCAACTAAAATTTAGAACTCATGCTCCTACATCGAGGGTGTAATACCTTTGGTCCTTTAACAGATTTTGTATTGATATTCGTACAACTTAAATATCAATACCCGACATGATTATGGTATAACCATTTTAACAAATATTGAATGTTATAACATGATATTAATATTAAGCCGTACTTCAGCCACTGTTCTGTATAATATGGGCTTCATATCGTCCATTAAGAAACCTAAAAAAAAATTTGATATGGTGTAAAAGGTTCTCTGGACGATTTGTTAAATGCTATTGTTCCATTACGAATATTTCTATAGCAACTTAAAGATTTTATTCTTTTCACTTACTGGTAACTGGTAAACAAATGTTCTCTCTCTTCGCCCTGAATGTAGTAGAATAAATCGTAGGGACAACATTGAACTGAATGAAAAAATTGAAGTGAAGTGAATGCAAGGAATGGATAACGATTAACAAGGCATAAATATGGTTAGAAGAAGAAACAAGGGTACATACAAGTCAATGAAAAATATACAGAAAATAAAATATATTGGTGGGTGTAATTTATTATTAATTATTATACAGACGAATGAACCTGAACCACAGAAATGGACAGAAAATAAAAAAAAAGAAAAGAACAACACAATTTAATATATTATTTAGGAGCAAAATGAGAATTTGTCCATACGTTTGTTTGTTTGTCTGTGAAACATTCACTGAAACCACCACATAACCACAGGGAATACTGAAAATTAAGCAAAAACTGTGGAAAATTGTAACAATTTCACACTGACAATTTTAGCTGCTGAATACAAAATACTAATTTCTACAAGAATATCATGTAGAAATATTTTCAAAGTTATTTATAAAGAAATTCCATATTTTTGAAAAATGAAAAGTGTTTCTTGTGTTAGAGTGTATTGGAGTTTGCATGTGTTACTTTTTGTAGCCTAAAGGATAATGTTAATAATTTCTCAACAATGTTGCTTGTTGTTCTTATATTTGCTGCTGCTGCTGCTTCGATCTGTTGTTTTTATATTCTAACTATTGTTTGTGTTGAAATATGTTTTTTTTTCTTTTGTTAGGTATTTTTATTTGTTGATTATGATCATCACGCCATCATCAACGATATCATCAATTAATTATAGATTATTAATAGTGTTACCCACACATATTAACAAACATGTATGTATGAAGAGATTTTTTTATTGTTTTATTATTTATTATTAAGGGTATTCGCATATTATGTACTTTAATATTTACAGATCATTAAAAATTTCTTTCCTCAAAATAAAGATATAAAATTTTATTTTCTGGTTTTAGTATCTTATATTAAAGTTTTGTAGTTTCTACTTTTTATTAAGAAACGTTTATTAAATGTAAATTACTTCATTAATTTTTTATTGGTGTAAAATAATAAAAAAAAAAAAAATTAAAAAAAAGGAAAAACTTTTTCCAAACTTTCAAAAGAAGCTAAATTTTAAATTTATCGACTATAAAATCTTTTTTAGAATTTTTTTCTTACGTTGAACAAAAAGAATTACTCAATACCATATTTTGCCCGCTCCTCTAATATTTATTTACATAATTTGCTCTTTGATGTTTTCAATTAGTTTTTCTATAATGCAAATAGTTTAGTGAACAAATTGTTTGTACTTATCTAGTTAAAAATTAAAAGCAGCATCTAAAAAATTTTTTACAAAATTAATATTTCTAAAAATAAAAAGACCTTTGTGTTTTAGAGAATTTTTAAAATTTGATTTATTATCACAAAAATAAAATAAAACAAAATAAATAATAATAATAATAAAATTCTGTATTCTTTATAAGCATTATTTAAATTTTATTTAAATTTAAACAATTTGAGAAAATTATAAAAAATATAAATTTTCATTTTCACTCTGAAAACGTGGGTTGTAGACCTTCTCAAGGACATCACAAAACAATTTAAAAAAATTTCGAAATACCCTCTCAAATTCGAGATATTGCGAAAAAAACTCGTTTTTAGAATAGTTCCTGCACTAAAGATTTTATAAATTTTAACTTAATTTAAGATTTTCAAATTGATTTTGAAAGGACGTAGCTTTTCAACTGTATTACCGTATTTATATACACTCAAATTAAATAGTGAATTATTCATAAATTTTTAAATTTAATTCCCTTTTCTTTTTCGAAATTTTGATTTTGTTGTAAATTTTTCCAATTTTTTCAAAAAGACTACATATATTTGTTTGCAGAGTTTGAAATTTTATTGTTTTTAGAATAAAATGAGATATTCCTGTATAAAATCGCCTAAGGATTCAAAAAGTTATTAAGCATTTTCTAAATTTTGTTAAAAAATTCGTCATATATTTTAAGACCAAATATTTTTTTATATTTTTTACCTTTTGAAGAAAGAAACAAATTAAAAATGTATGGAAAATTTTATTAGGTTGTTACAGTGGAAATCGAATAAGTTTTACAGTTTTTATGCAATTTAAAAATATTAAATTTGATTATGTTCACAACAAAAATGCCCTTAAAATGTTATTGCAGCGTTGCATAGGCTTTTATATAAAAATTGTAATAAATCGTAGTTAAACTCGAAAAATTGTGGAAAAATTTGATTTTTTCTTGAATTTGTTTAAAATGCATACGGTTGGAAAGCCTGAAAAATAAAGAAAAGAATAACAGAATTAGAAATATATTTATACAAGAACCTACCCAAAAACTGTTTTTTTTTTCGAATAACTCGAAATTTTGAGGGTGTATTGCAAAATTTTAAAACTAATTTATGATGTCCTCAAGAAGGTCTATAACCTACACTATGTCATTTATTGAATGATTTTTCACTGTAACAGAGTGTTATAAAATATATTTATATCAAATGTATTTTAATTTGACAGCCATCCCATATAATAATATGAGTATATTTGTCCATTTCAAACATAAGTAGGAATGTAATTTTAATTATTTTTGAATATAGGTACTAACAGTTTCTAATTCATTATACCCTTAATAATATATAAACATACACATTAATTGCAAAAATGCAATATAATAATAATAATAATAATAATAATAATAATAATAATAATAATAATAATAATAATAATAGAAATGTTAGATACTTATAAAACTTGATACGATATTCCGGTCCCTGATCGAAATAATAAATCTATCTCTGATTAAATTCGAAGCAAAGAACTAGTATACAAATTTAAACATTTTAGAACTAAAATCAAATTAAATAAAACATTAAATGAAATAATAAAACATTCATGCAAATCAGCTGTCTGATCGAATTTGAGGACGTGAAGGATTAATTTTCTAAGTAAGAGTAATCAAGGAGCTTCAGAAAGCTTTATTCATAAAAAAAAGAATAGAAAAATTATATAAACAAATTTAATTTAAAAATCTGTAGTTTTTCTCTAATTTTTAACAAATTAGTGTTGTGATAACAGAAGTTTACTAATTCGATTTAACTTTTCTAACGGTATACATAAAAACAAAACATCATGATTTCAAACGTCTTTATTATATAGGGTGATCCATTTCGAGGTTCCCTACTTTAAAAAAAAACAGAAAATTCAAATTTAATGGGGAATGTTTATTATCATTTGAAAGAACATTCTTTGGCATTTATTTTTTGAAGATTATGTCTATCAAATGTTGGCCGTTGCTACGTCGCAGATAGTCCATCCGTTGAGTCCAATTTTCGATGACTCGTTCGAGAATTTCGACTGGTAACTGGCGAATGACACGCGTTATGTTTTCCTCCAAGGCCTGAATCGAAGCGGGTTTGTCCGCATAAACTTTAGATTTTACATATCCTCACAGGAAAAAGTCTAACGGTGTGATATCACACGATCTTGGTGGCCAATCGAGCGGCCCAAAACGTGAAATTATGTGCTCACCGAAGTGTTCTCTCAATAAATCCATTGATTGATGCGATGTATGGGAAGTGCCGTCGTCTTGCTGAAACCAAATGTCGCCGAGATCACGAGCTTCAATTTCAGGCATCAAATTGTCGGTTATCATGGCACGATAACGGTCGCCTTTGGTAGTTACGTTAGCACCGGCATCATTTTTAAAGAAATATGGACCGATGATTCCATATGCCCACAAACCACACCAAACCGTTGTTTTTTCTGGATGAAGTGACAGTTCTTGAATCTCTTCAGGTTGCTCTACGTCCCAAATGCGCCAATTTTGTTTGTTTACATACCCATTGAGCTAGAAATGGGCCTCATCGCTGAACAAAATTTGCCTCGAAAACGTCGGAACTTCTTGGAACTTTTCAAGAGCCCATAGAGCGAAGTGATGTAGCTTGGGAAGGTCGAGCGGCTTCAGTTGTTGCACAAGCTGCATTTTGTACGCTTTCAATTTAAGATCTCGACGTAAAATGCGCCAAGTCGTTCCATACGTCAGTCCGAGTTGCTGCGAACGGCGCCGAATCGACTCTCCACGGTCTTCGTGTACATTCTCAGGTACGGCCGCTATATTTTCTTCACAGCTTGCTGGACGTGGTCTATTCGGTCGAATATTATCCAATAATGAATGCTGGGTTTCAAAATGGGTGATGGTCTTGCGAATAGTACGCTCAGTAGGCCGATTATGTTGACCATAAGTTGAGCGAAGTGCACAAAACACATTCCTCACAGAACGTGAATTTTCGTAATAAAGTTGAACGATTTGTAAATGTTGTTCAGGCGTAAGTCTTTCCATTATGAAATGTCAAACAATACTAAACAAAAATAACACGACAGCATGACACGACTCTCGCGTGATCTGTCAAAAAAAGGCTATTGAAAAAAGTAACTCTACTTGAATCACCCATTATTTGAGGATGTTATATAGTCGGGAAAATGAATAAATTGATGTCAAATGTGTAGAAGTGAGTATTTTTTTTTCCATTTTGTTTATATGTTTCACTAAGTGACCGGAATGATTAGATTTCTGATTTGAGTTTACTAAAACATTTAGCAGAGTTGGTCTCATTATTGTTACAGGAGTAAAAAAAGTATTTGACACTTACAAATGTCAGTGCAAATAGAACCAGAAAATGGGACACTATTTCCGATTTTCAAAAGAAAGATAACATATATTTCAGTTATGAAATCAACGACATATTTTTTATTTATTTATTTATTATTATTATTATTATTATTATTATTATTAAATTTTTTTTATTTTAGGAATATATCGTTTGTTATCATTTGTAATGGTAAACTAAACTTCCCTCTTCTCCACTTATAAGGTACAGAATATTTTCAAGTCACCTCTTCACATAGAACTTTATCTTATTATGAACTTCTTGAATGAGCGTAGCCTTGAAGGACAAAAATCAAGAAATCGAATGACCGACGCAACATTTTAAAAATGTTTAAAGTTTAATAAAATACCAATGAGAGAATAATTCGTAATTCCCTAATTTGAAGCAAATAATGGAGAGTTTATTGCAAAACCACCAAAAGATGTAACTTTTAAACTTAAATTTCTTTGTTTTCGTTCCGATTTTTCATTAAAAATTTTAGCAGTGCGAGTAATGGGAAAATATATCAAATATACCATGATTTGGCGAATATCCAAACAGATTTCAAGTAATACAAACATTTGGTAAATATTTGAAAGCATGAGCACATGACAAATCTTTTGTAAGAGAAAACAGAGTCAAATAAAATTCATTAAAATGTCAGCAGTGATTTATGATAAAAAAGAAAAAAATGTTTTCCCATTAAAAAAAAAAATATATATGTTAAGAGTTAGTTTAGGTAATGTTTAGGTCTTTTTCCTTTTCAATTCCGATTTATAACTTTTTATTGAATAAATTGATTATTTGATCTCAAATATATTAAAAAAATAAAACCAATTTTGAAAAAAGGAGTGAATATTCGAATTTAGCATCGTCAACAATATTAGAAAACGTTGTGAATTAGTCTCGTTATGTTCGCAACCGTCGGCAACTGTTTATATATTTTTCTACGATTTAAAAAAAATCTCAAAATTTCTTGTTACAGATTTTGTATTTAAATGGTTTCCAAAGAAAAGCATTTAAACATTTAAATTCACTAAAAATATTATTCTAAAGATCTAACAAAATTTCCATAATCTTTATGGACATTTATAATTAATTATAGTTTTAAAGAAAACATAAAATTAATTTATAAAGTTAAATTTTAAAATTAATTTATAAAGTTAAATCCTTGACAAATTTATGTGACCTTTAAAAAACATATGATTTAACTTATTTATTTGTTTAAAAACTGTCTTAGTATTTCCAAAAACTATTAAATTTAATTTTATGTTTATTCAACAATTTTACTTGGCGTGTGTTCATAATGTTTTCGTTTATTTTTGTTTTTTATAAAAATAAAAATC
Source organism: Protocalliphora azurea (assembly GCA_932274085.1). Lineage (NCBI taxonomy): Eukaryota > Metazoa > Arthropoda > Insecta > Diptera > Calliphoridae > Protocalliphora > Protocalliphora azurea. Next base: position 204,960,705 of record OW026519.1, on the reverse strand, counting down.
AGAACATAAAAAAAAAATCAACATAAATATAAAATCATTAAATATTTAATCAACAATTAAAAACATATTTCAACACGCAACGATCATTAAGTAAAAATTACACAGACTAAAAACAATAACAACACAATACAAAATATAAAAATCTAAAAAAGAAAAATATTAAATAAATTTTGTTTATTTATTTATTTATTTCAGAAGTTTGCACTATAGGCCAAAGAAAAAGTTTAGTCCCATAACACGCGATTAGAATCTTTGAAATACTATATTTAGTTAATGACTTTGAGTTTTAAGTTTTGTTTGTTTTTTTTTTGTTTTTGAGATTTTAAAAATAAAAGCATACATATTTCAAAATACAGTGGAATCTTTTAATAAAGGAAAGGTAAAATGCTTTTGAAAAGTTAAGGATATTTCGATTATTCATTACCAGAAATTTCAGTTTTTCAAAAAAATTATTTTTGTTTTAACGATTTAATTAAATCATATTCGAAACAGCCACAAATTATTATTTCAATATTTGTAAACATTTTTTCTAGAATTGAGAACACATTATTCAATTTTTTTTTTTTAATTTGTATATATTTTTCATTATCATTTGTAATAATGTTTTTTTATGAATCTTTTTATGTTTTTTTTTTCATCTTTCTAATATACTAAACAAAACTTATTAATATAAAATCTTAAAACTAATTAGAAATATTTACAATTTATTGTTATTAAATCAATTTTCTTTTTTAATAATTAATAGACTTAAAACTACAAAACTAAAGAAGACAATAATACAAAAATGGTATGAGAAATTTGAGAATGAGTTATATGAACAAAATTTATCTAATAAAAGTAAGAAATTATTATGAAAAAAATCAAATGATTTTATTTTATGTTATTTTTTTTTTTTATTTAGAATTATTTCAAAAGTGAGAGGATGTTAAAGAAAAAAAAAGCTCTTAGCTAATTTCTATATAAATATATACAATTTACAAAAAAATAAAAAATAATAAAAAATTCATTCTAATTAAAAATTATCATTTTATGTATGACGATAATAATGTTAGAAATATATCACAAGTCACAACTAAAAACAAAATTGATAGTTTGCTTTAATGCAAAACTAAATTAAAAAAAAAAAGAAAAAAAAAACGCTGTGCTGAGGAGGAGGCTTTTCGTTGTTTTCTTGGTCTCCGGCTTCTCAAGCAGCTTCTCACAACACAATAAAAATAAATAAGGAACTCACAACACGCTTTTGCTAACTGTTTGTTATTTTACAATTTGGTATTTACACAAGGATTCCCAGAATCCATTTATAGTTTTTTGTTTGATTTAAAACTTTAATGATTTTGTTCGCATTCATGTTCATCATCACTGCCACAATCATCCATTTCCATATCGATGAGTTCATCATCATCTTCATCGCAGCTGGCGTGTTGTGAGCTGGAACCTTCTTTGCCATCTTCTTGTTGCATGCGTTTGTGTTTGGTGCGTCTGTTTTGGAACCAAACTTTGACTTGAGTTTCGCTAAGATTAAGAGATTGTGCTAGAGCTTTACGCTCAGCTCCCACTACATATTGATTGCTTTCGAAGGCATGTTCCAATTTCAAAAGTTGTGAAGGAGAGAAAGCAGTGCGTATGCGTTTAGGTTTGCGGAAAGGTTGTAGCAAGAAATCTAAATTAAAGCAAGAGAAATGTAGAAAATTAGTGTTTCGTTCAAAGAGAGAGAGAGAGAGAGAGGGGGGGGGGGGGGGGAAATACATTATTAAAAAATACAAAAGTAAGTTTGTTGAAAGTTTTTAAACTCAGTTTCATATTTAAAGGAAATTAATTTAAAGGAATTTAAATACTTACTTCCTGGAAAACGATGAGGAAATATTCTGCCATGACGACTCAATAGCCAGGGATATAGAGGATAACTATCTCTGGGCATACCAGGACCAGGCATGAAAGGTCCCGCATGTGGAGGTAAACCTGCGGCAGCGGCTGCAGCTGCTGCTGGTCCCAAAACATGTCCAGCCTGCAAAGCCATTTGAAATTGAGCGGCGGCTATTAGATGAGGATTGTGTTGAGGAGGCAATTCAGGTGGTGCATTGATATAAGGAGGTAAAGCTTTAATATCGGGCATGCCAGGTTGGGCAGCATGAGGAGGTGGAGGTGGTGGTGCCTGACCAGGACCCATGGGAAATGGTCTTACAATATTTGCAGGTGGCATACCAGGTACTAACATGGGCATAGAACCCGGTGTCAAGGGATTACTTAAAGGTTTGACATAATGCTGAGGTGTAGCGGGACTATTGCATATATTGGCAGGTGGTGGAGAGGCATGTGATGAAGATTGTGGTGATACTGATTTGGGAGGTGTATGTGGAGGTTGATGACGTTGTGCGGGATTTTGTACATTTTCATTGGCTCTATCTGGTGAACGTTCACGTTTTAAACTGTGATGTTGAGCGGCTGGATGTTGGTTATTGGCAGATTCATGTTCAGGAGAAAGACGTGTATGCGCAGGAGGACTATAGGGACCATTGTTGGAGTTTAAATGGGCCGCTTGTGCTGAATTGTGTAAACGTTGAATTATATCCGTAATATCAGGTTTTTGTGAATTTTGCTGTTGTTGCTGCTGCTGCTGGTGATGATGCATAAGTAAATGTTGATGCAAAGCCTGTTGTTGGGCCATCGATAAATGATGAGCCGCCATATGAGGATGTTGAGACAAAATATGAGGATTTTGTAAAGCAGGTAATGAAGTAATACCCGCTGGTGGAGTTTGAGGTGGTGAGGAGGGATTTGTAGTAGAGTTGTTATCATCGGAATTTGTACCTGTAGAACCGTTTAAATTTTCACCGACGGTATTTGAGGCGTTATTGGCATCATTGCCAACGATCGACTCAATGCTAAAGCCGATCTTCTGTTTAGGCGTAGGCATCATAACTGCTGATGTGGGTACCGGCGGAATCATTTTAGTCATAAATACGCGTTTTATTAAAGCGCTGTGCGTCTCAGTTTGTATTTCACTTGATAAATCCGTTTTGGCTTGTAATTTTTTCTAATTATTTAACACTGTCAAATATTGTTAGTCCTTTTTGTTATGTATAAATTAAAGCACTTTTCTTTTAAAATTTCTTATTATTTTTATAATTCCATTAAAATCATAGATTTTTTTTTAACTTCTTTTTGTATTTTCTTAGGAAAGTTTCAAAACTTTTCTTTATTTCACTTGTGTTTCTTTTCGTATACTTTTTTGTAACGATTTTCTCTTTTATTATTTTCTTTCTTTTCAAAGAAAATTATTTATTTTTTTCTTTTATATTTTTATCACGGACGCACTCTTAACGTGTGTTTACTCAACGACAAACGCTGTCAGAATAATCAACAAACACTCAACATTGGCACTAAGTATCCGCAGTGGGAATTTTAACTCGCTCTTTGCTGCTCTTCTTTAATAACAACAACATCAACACACAAAACCTTAACCAGTTTCATTGCAGAAATTCTCTTTTTTTTTCAATCAGTGCCTTTTACGCTCATTTAATTTAGAAATTTTCTCCCTTTTCCCTCTCTTTCTAACATTTGCTACCACATGCTACCGTTATATAGGTTTTTCTTTTTCTTGATAGTTAACCATTTGAAAATGTGGATTTTATCTTTTTATGGTGGTGGTTACCGTTAAGAGAGAATGAAATAGCCAAATTATAAAATATTTTTCTCTCTTTTACACTCTGTTTGTATTTCCGTTTGTTGTGGATAAATTATTTAAGTAACATGTCTGCTGTTATTTTGTGTGATATGGTGCATTAGTGATATTTTTGTTGGCATTGTTGTTTTCGTGATATTAAGTTGATTGTTCCAGAGGGGCGTTACTACTTTTAATAGTTACATTTTATGCTCGTTAAGAGTTTTTATTTTAATAATAATGCTGCTGCTATTGTGTGGTTGTTGTTATCATTGTTACTTTTTGCATATGGCTTCCTATAAATGGTGTTGTTGGTCGTTGTTGCTGTTTTTCTATATTATTGTTATATCTTAGTGGTGTTGTTTTTATAAGCATTTTGTTGTTGGTTGGACACACTTTTTAGTTAAACAACAGAAATTATTATTTTTGTTTATTTATTTTTTTTTTTTTGAACGATGAATTGCAGAGACAAACGTTTAAAAGGATAGACTGATGGACGGACTTACGTAGAGATAGACAAACAAATAAATATACAATACTTGCCTAGTTTGGTGTTGGTTGTTGTTATTATTTGAGTTTAGATGGATCCTAAGTAAACATTACCCAAACACCATTCATGGATTGTCGTCATTTAGATCAATAAGTAAATTAACGAGTTTCATTATCGTTTCTTTACTTTTCTACTCTAATATAATGGCAGCACAACTACATACACAACTGCATACATACATTTTAAAATTGCTATCAATGCAGTATTGTTAGTTGCTTTAGTAGTCCTTATTATTTTTTGGTTTCTCTATCAGCTCTATGGCATCATTCCTAGTTTCAGCTGTTATTTAATATTTCCCCACAACAACTGCTACTTCTGCTCCTGCTGCTGCTTTTCATATTGTTGCTACTTTGGTAATAATGATAATTTTGTGCTGTTGATGATGCTGCTGTCTGTCTGCTGTTGCTTCTAGAGTGGGTTTTAATTCCCATTTAGTTTGCGTCATTGTTTGTTTTGTGATAAAAAAAAATAATAATAAAAAAGTAAAGAAAGAAAAGTATACAAATTCAGAATGATATTTAATTAGTTTAAATAATTTGTTTTCTTGTTGTTGCCACATCTATCGTAGCTGCATCTTCTGCGTGTGTGTGTGTGTGTACTTTTAATTAAATTGCAATTGTATTAATACACACACTTAAAATGTATTTAAAGGATGATGATAAATAAAAGGAAATAAATATAAAAAGAATATTGTTTTCTTTATAGTAATTAATATAAAATTAAGAGACAGGAAATAGTCGTTAGCATTAAAACTCTTTTTATAATCAAGATATGTATTTAAATGATTCATTTTATTCATTATTACACTAAAATTCCCTAAGAGCTTTCAGAATATAATATCAATTATAATATCAATATTTTTTGAAATTTAACTTTTTATAAACATTTTGCCTTATTTCGCATACACTCAGGAAAAAATTCATCACCAATATTATTCACTGAATATATATATATATATATATATATATATATATATATATAATTTAATTTGCAACTCATAAATTATTATTTTAATAATTTTAAAAAATCAAAAAAAAATATTTTTCAAATTAAAGACAAGCAAGTTGTTAATTGAATGAATGAAGTAAAAAATAATAATTTAATTAAATTAAATAAATGAAGTAGATGATTGTGTGAAACAAAAATTTAATAAAAGACATTTCTTAAATTTTTTTTTTATTTTTTTTATTTTTTATTTACTTGACTGTAAATGATTTTAATATAAAAATAAAATTTTATTTGTTTAATTTTTGAAATTAAGAGTAATTGTAAAAAAACGAAAAAATATCTTTCAGTCTTCTAAGATTAACATCACGGAGTTCTAAACCTATAAATCACTTTTTTAGAATTCTAGTTCTACGCAAAAAATTTAATAAGGTTGTACCATAATGTCAACTTATCTCGAAAACAAAATTTCTGATTTGGTTAAATAAAATATCAAAAAGAATCTGACTTAAATTATCTAGTTTTATTAACATATCTTTTTTTATTTTACTCAATAGACTCGGAAATAATAAAAAGAACTGTGTCGATTTTTTTTAATTTAAAAATTTTTATCTTTTAAAAATCAAAAATGTAAAAAATTATAATTTTTTTCTTTTATTATAAAGCTGGATATGTTATAAAGAAATCATTGAAATTGATTTATAATTTTCGACTTTATTCACTTTATTAAGTGAAGGTATCCCATTAAATAAAATATATTTATAAATGTATTTAAAAAAAAAATCATTAAAAATCAAAAACTGCCAAAAGTGCAAGTTTTTTTCGTTTATCATAAAGTTCGCACTTACGAATAAAAACAGCCATTTTCATTAAAATCGATCCCTAAAAGTCGACTTTAACCGTCATTAAGTGATGACAAATCGAAAACATTTAAGAAAACTGTTTTTTTCTCTTCTATCCTTAAGCTGGATATGATATAAATAAAAAAGCTTATCCTTCATTGAAATCCATTCATAAATGTCGACTTCTTTCGCTTTTAAATGAAGCTAAATAAATAAATATGATTTTCAAAAAATCTTCAAAAATCAAAAACGGCCGAAAATATATGTTTTTCTCCTTTATCATGGATAGAAATATGTTACAAATAAACCTACCCATATTTAATTAAAATCGATCTATAAATTTCGACTTTTGTCGCAATTAAAAAAACCTATGCTTTTCGAAAAATCTTTAAAAATAAAAAGAAGCTGGAAATAAAAATGTTCTACTTTGTTATAAGGCTGCATCTGCTACAAATAAAAAATTAATTAAAATCGATTCACATGTGCCGATTTTATTCGCAATTAGGTGTTAATACCACATTAAATAAAAACTACTTTTCTAACTACTCTTTTTGTTGATTTTGTAAATAATTTTATTATTATTATTTATTTTTTATTAAAAGTTGATTTTAATGAAAAACGAGTAGTTTTATTTGTAACATATTCAGTTCTATAATAAAGAAGAAAAATAGGTGTTTTTAGCAGTTTTTAATTGTTAACGATTTTTTTTTTTAATTTTGTTACAAAATTAAATTTCAAATATTTTGTTTAATTAGTTTTATAAAAATTTATTTTATATATAATTTTATAAAATTATTATTTAGGCCAGTAGTAAACAGATTTACACAAAACTAAAAAAAATTGTAAAGAGAGTAACTTTAATTAAGTGTTGCTAACAGACATTTAATAGTAATATTTTAATTGTCAATTGTTTTTAATAACTTTTTTTTTATTTCTAATGTTTGAAACCAAACTAGACAAAATGTCTTTTTTCACACAAAACATTTAAATAGAAAAATATTTCAAGGAAATCATTATATTATAATTAAATTAAATTAAATTAAGAAAAAACAAACACATTAGTTTAAATAATTAAAAAATATTTTTACGACTTTATTTTCATTAAGACGAAAAAAAAAAAATACAAATATATAAACAAATTAATTATGTATAAACAACTTTTGGTTATTGAAGTATCTCTCTATATGTTCTATAATGATCTGAACATAAATACGCGTGAAACAAATTAAAATAAAAAAAAGCTTTATTAAATTTAAATGACCAAATAAACTTTTCCAACAATCATTAAGACTTGATTACGATGGCAAATTATGTATAAATAAATGTTTATAAGTATGTTGTCATAATTATAATTATTGTTATGATTTAATATTATTAAACAAAAATATAAATGAAAAAACAATTTGCTTGAAACAGAAAAAGCCTTTTTCGGAATTGAGTATAACTAAAGAGGGTCGTTTTTATAGTAAACAGTTTAATTAAATATATTTTCAAATGAATATAAAATTTATTTAGATGCACTTGATTATGAAGTTCTATGCGTTTGGAATTTACTATAGTTTTCAACACACACACTCACACACACACACACATATATATATATATATATATATATATATATATATATATATATATATATATATAGATACAGTCGCTCAAGCCATATGATATCCCACACCATAGTGCATGTCCATCAAAATTCGTGGAGGGGTCTTATATAAGACATGTGGACAAACGAATGCGGAATATTACGTTAATACTAACATTTACATGAATTTAAGCACTTTGGAGTGATTCCCGAAAATGGGCTTGTGTGGGAGTTATGGTAAATTATGAAGCGATCGTCATAACATTTGTCACTATGATTTTTACTTGTATAAAACTTATTTTTGTCGAATATAAACCTGATACTAACATGTGTATGGGATTTATGCACTTTAAACTGATTTTCGGAAGAGGGTTTTATATGGGAGCTATGGTGAATTATGGACCGATCTTCATTAAATTTGGCAAAAGGATTGAAACTTATACAAGACTTCCTTACACCGAATTTCATTAAATATACCAATACTTAATTCATTTATGATCGTTAAACCCCTATTCCGGGAGGACATTTGTATGGGGCTAGGTAAAAAAATGGACCGATCGTAACCAATTTCAACAGGTTTCCTTCTTATATCATAAAAGTCCTATGTGCCAAATTTCATTAAGTTATCTTCAAAATTGCGATCTGTACTTTGTGTACAAGGCTTGCATGAACAGCCAGTCAGCCAGACGGACGGACATCGTTAGATCGAATTAAAAAGTGATTCTGAGTCGATTGTTATACTTTAAGCTGGGTGTTGGATAATTTTTTCTGTGTGTTACAAACATCAGCACAAACACATAATATCCCTACCACCTATAGTGGTGTGGGGTATAAAAACGAAAAATTTTCATTTGTGGCAAAATTTAGAAAAATAAAAAATCTAAAAAAAATCAAAAAGACCAATTTTTATGCTTTAACTTAAAGATGAAAATGTTACAATTAAAACCAGCAGTGTTCCATTAAAATTAATAATATAAATGTCGACTTTTTTCGCAATCATGAGATGGTATCTCAAGTAAAAATTATAAAAAAATAAAGTTATTTAAAATTCAATAGATTATGATTACGAATAGTGTCGGTAATTATGCACGGTTTTGAATGAAATATATACGAGTATTATTTATAACATATTCAGCTTTATGATCGAGCAGATGAAGAAAAATTCTTTGGTTGTATTAGATTTTTTACGCACAAACAACTTTTTATTTTATAAGAATTTTTTCTTTTGAAAAAAATATTTTAGAAACTATTTGACAAAAAAATTCGAGGTAATTCGGTTTAAAATTTTTCGATAATTTATTCAGACTATATGTGTAGCAACCTCAATAATGTTCGATATAGCTATTTATCTCGAGAAGTACCTTCAATAAAAAAAAAAAAAAAAATAGATTTAAAGTCCTATTAGAACTCCTGGAGCAAGTGTATTTCAATTGATTAGAATTTCCGGTAAGCAGAAAAAATACCTGTTTTTGGCCATGTGTAATTTTAGGCTTTGGAATAAAAACTAAAAAAGTTTTAAAATTATATTTTGGTTATTGAATTTTGTATTAATCAAATGAATAAATTCGAATCATTTTCAAAAAATATTATTGATCGAGATTTATTTGATCAAAAACCCTAACAACTTGCACCAACTAAGGCATAGTGGACCATATTCAAAGGTAAGAAAAAAAAAAACATGGTCCTCAAATCTATTTTCAATTAAATATTTAAGATTATTAACAATATCAAGCTAACCACAAGCAATGAAATCGCTCCCCGAAGCGGCATAAAACTTTATAGTGTTTAAGAAAAAACAACAACAACAATGAACAATACCGCGCAAAAAGGCCAAAGTGCGTTGTGTGTCATTTTAATTGCCAACATTAAATGACAATTTATAATGAAATGCGAACAAACACACACACACAGCGAGAGTGATAAAGAGTTTTTTTTCAAAAACTTGGCTTCATATGCCACACATGGAATTATTTATAAAACTACACAGAAAAAAATATTACCTTATATTTTTCAATTAACATCACAATTTAATTAATATACTTAATCAATTTTTTTAATTAGAAAATATTTTCTGCTTTTCATTTTTTACAGTTATTAGTAATTGATAAAATTATTATGGTGAGAAATGCAAATTAAAAAAAAAAAAAATATATTTAATTGAATGAATTATTTTGGTGTTTGGTGACTTTTTACTGTGTATGTATTTTGTAGTTTTTTTATTTTTATTATTAGTGTGCGATACAGACTCATTAACTTATTGTAACGATAACCTATAGTTCCTCTCAACATATAATTTATGTTCAAGTATGACGATTTTAATTTTTGTTTTGTTTTCTACTTTTACTTCAACAAAACATAAACAAAAAGTTAGTAATAACATTAAAAAATTTACCTCTTCTACGTTTTCAGTTTACTTTAAGTTTATAAATATAAATAGTTTTAAAATCCTGTTCAAGTTTAAATTAACTCACCTAAGCAATAGGGTGTTGCGAAATTTTTGATTATGAAAATATTTCATTTAAAAATTATACAAAAAACATTATAAAATTATTGAAAATGAAATGAGATGCCATCACTTAATTGTGAAAAAGTCGACCTTAAAAAAAGTCGATTTTAATAAAATATGACTCATTGTAATTGTAACATAGAAAGCTTTATGCTAAAATATTAGAAATACCATTTCTTGTAGTTTTCGATTTTTTAAGATTTTTTTAAAAAAATTTTATTATGAATTTGATTTTTTTTAATATCTCTAAAACTATTGAGCAGATTAAAAAGTGATGCGAACACGACTTGAAATTAATCTGGCTTAGAATTTTCTTGTATATTATGAAGCCAAATCAGACAATTCGTTCTCGAGGTATGTTGCAATATATGATGCGCACTTTAATAATTTTCTATATTACAGATTATCTCAAAAACTAGAGTCAATTAAAAAAAAGTGATTTATAAGTCTAGAACACCATGATCACGTGATAGTAATTGACTGAGAAATCTCGTGCCACAGGAACGGTGTTGTCTTGTGTTAAATATCATATGAAAGTTAACCAAAAACAATGTACTCGTATACATAAAAAAATATTAAAATAAATTTGGTCATTTATAGCTGAAACTACCTCATCCCTATGTACATATATATGTATATTAGGATGGCCCCAAAATTCGAAGTATTGATGTTCTTAACTCAGATGAAAATTTACTTCATTTTAAGATACATTTTCTCAAAATTTTCGTACTGACGTTGTCCTCTCGTGAGCTGGATCAAAATTAAAAAGGTCCTTTTTTGGCGTTTTCGGATTTTGTCATATTTTTTACAAAGAAACAATATGAAGAAAGTTTGACATCGCAAGAAAGGTTTTTGTAAAGCGCATTTAACAACATAACTAAAATTTAGAGCCAGGTTCAAATGAGTCCAAAATTTTGTAATTTTTAACAAAAAAATTGGACATTTGAATTTTTTATACAAAAATATAAAAAAAAATAATAATAAGACCAATATAATAAAATAAACGGTTTTTTACATTTTTTAAAGTTCGAACTTTTCAAAACATATTCAAGTATTTCTATATGAGGAGAAATTAAATGAATTTAATATTAAAATACGCGTATTTTTATAAGCTTTTTAATGATATATAATACTTTATACTTCTAACAACTAACAATGAAATAAATTAAGTTTAAATGAAATATCCGCAATTCATACATGAACCTCATAAGAAACATTTGTATATGAAGGAAAATATGTTTTGAACAAATTCTAATTAAAAACACAAAACAAGAATGGAATAAACTGTTCCGGTATAACTGCTAGAGGATTATGATGCATTAGTTTGATCTTATTTTTTGAAATATTTATGTGTAAAAATTCAAAGATCAAAAGTTTTTGTGAAAAATTGCGGACTCATTTGAACCTGGTGCCAAATTTTTGTTATGTTATTAAATGCGCATCCGAAATACTTTTTTTGCGGTAACAAATTTACTTAGCGTTCCTTTGGCAGAAAAACGAAAAAAATTCTAAAAACCCGAAAAAAGGTCTTTTTTCGTTTTGATCCAGCTCACGAAAGAATAACGTCAGGAGGAAATTTTTGAGAAACATTATCTTAGAATGAAGTAAATTTTAATTTTAGCTGGGATATTCCATATTCTTATTTTCTCTCCCTAATGTATATTTATAACTGAACTGATTTTCATTTATTAAAATACATATTTATTTGTACATATGTATGTGATTTAATTTCTGTGTGTGTGTGTATGTATTTGTTAAAGTGGCAAATGTAATTTGTTTGCAAATGATTTCAGTAAAACCATAAATTATAATAAAAAATAATGAAAACAAATTAAATGTATTTCATTTCACTTCATTCATTTTTACTCGACTACAAGTTTTTAAAAATATTTTTTATTTTTTCTTAAAGCAAATTATTATTTTGTTCATTTCTGGTTTAAACAAAAAAAAAAAAAAACAAAATATGTATAAATAATTTTATAAATATTTTTGTAATAATATTAAAGTGTGTATGTATGTGTGTGTAATCATATTTTAGGTGTTTGTACGTAACTCTAATTATATATATTTTTTTAAATATTTTTGGCACATGTTTAAATTGATAATGATCGAATTTTTGTTGATATGTAGTTTATTTTTGACATGCGATCTATTACAAGTCTTAATTTATGACATGAGACAGATTTATGTATTTTTTTTTTTCACTTATTAAAATTTGTATGTCTTTAGATATTCTTACGTAAATTGCATATAAATTATAGTTTAATTAAAACAAAATATAGATTTTACTTTAAGAAATTTTTATAGGGAAATTGTTAAAGAATTTAAAATTTTTTTATTAATTCTATTTTTTTATGGAAATTTTGCAAATAATATTGAAAATATGCAAAATTTTTATAGTCAAAATGATCCATTTTTAGTATTTTTTCATAAATCTTTTTGATGTTGTAAAAACAATTTCTTAAAATACTTGAATTAATTTGTTGAAAAAAAAAAAAATCAAGATCTAATTTTTTATGCGACTGACACAAAGTCAGATTTATGGTTTTCGCAAACTTTTTAATAAAAACAAAAGACACAATTTTAATTTTTGCGATCGAAATTTTTTAGCTAAATAGATTAAGCAAAAGAAAAATGTTTTGAATATTTAAGATTTTGATTCAGTTGGCCAGCAAAAATTATATAAAAATTATGTTATAATAATTTCTTGCTAGAACTCATAAATAATGCAAAGCAAAAAATTTTTCTTATAAAAAAAAATATATATATATTAACCAACAAATTCCAAAATAAATTTAATTTCTTTTGAAAATTATTTTCCTTAGAATATACTTAGCAATAAGTGAAAGTAATTTAATGACAATTTTCTTAATAAAGAAATAATGACCAGAAATCATTTGCAATTATTTAGCCAAAAATTCACATACAAATAGAAAACTATCTAACTTCCCCCCTGCTGTAAATATCACACTTGTAAATGTCATTTCTCTCTATATGTTTCCCTTGAATAAAAATTACCAAAAACAACTTGATCAATACTTTTCACAAAAAATACTAAAAATAAAAGACCATCTAACCATTTATACACCTTTTAAATTGTTTTAAATAGTAAAACCCCTAAACAATACAAATTTGAAAACCATAGTAAATGTTTTAAATTACAAAATAACAAAAACAAAGAATATTGTAAAAATGCAAAATAGAAATTGAAAACAAATGAGCAATTTCATTATAAAAAAATCATACGAAAAAATCTTCAAAAATTTAAAAACAATTGTAGCAAAACAATAGAAAATATTTGGAGTTAAAAAGGAAAAAAAAAACAATGAAAAGGTACTTCATGACACAATTGCATCTTTAACCAACAGAAAAAAAAGGTGTCAAAAGCAACACAACACCCGTGGTGTAAACGTTTTGTTTGAATTTTGTTTCACTATTAAATATTCCTGACGTACTTTCTTCATTCTCCTCCTGGCCTTACTTCTGCTTAATTTTAGTTATATTTTATTGTAAAATGTTCTCATAAAAACACCATGTATCTGCAAATTGTATTTGTAAAAATGTTTAAAGTACTTCAAACGTTTGTATAGTTTATCTTTATAGGTTTTTTTTTTTTTTTTGTATTTTGCTAAATAATGTTTTAAAATTCAGTAGAGCACAACAGAAAAATGATGCATCTACAATGTATTAGCCCAGCATGATGCAATTTTGTTGGTTTCTTTTCGTTTTGTTGAACATATATATATATTTCTTTTTTGCCCAAAAATACAAAACTATTTCACAATTTGTAAACATTCTGCTAAAAAAAAAAGTTTTAAGTAGTTTGTATATTTAATGAACGGTTCAGGTGAAATCTGGAAAATAGAAAATATTAGTGTAAGAAGTTACTATAAATGAACTTTCGGAGAAACAAAAAATAAGTTACCATAAGTTAAGTGTTACTGAATAGGTTATAGGTAGAATCATGGCATAATTATTTATAAGTTAATTATTTTTTTCTTGCTGGTTAAAACTGTCAAACTCTATTTAAAAAAAAAATGAATTTCTCTCTCTTAACAGTTGCTAATAACGTCAAACTCCATATATAAAAAATGTGAGCAAAAAATCCGCTCCGAACTGCCACTACTTTGTTTAATGTGCCTTGGGTAGAATATAACTTTTTAATGTTTGTTTTTGACACTTCACCACAGGTATAAAGGATATATATAAGTTTGTCATTCCATTTGTAATTTCTACAATATTCATCTAAGGCCCCCAAAAAGTTTATATTTTCTGGATCCTTATTGATAGGGAAATCGATATAACAATGTCCGTCTGGCTGTCGAAATCACTTTTTAGAAAGCCCCAGTTATCCGATATATAAATTTTATACATCAAAAATTAAAATGACGCTAGTAAAGATCAATAAAATCGGTCCATTCATAACCGAAATATCGCCAAAAAAACCGACTTTTCTAAGCCCCTCCATAAGCTAGCGACTTCGTTTTTTCACAAAAAATTCGGAATTTTTTTTGCGAACAAAATTGGTTCATCAGTAACTGAGATATCTGTTAAAACGCATCTTTGGATTTTGTTAAGCTTCTATATAAGCTTCAGAATTCGTTTTTGTACAAATCTGTTGTAAATATTTTTCTAAAATTTCGGTTTTTTAACTAACCATATCGGTTCACAAACAACCGAATTATAGGCAAAAGTCTAAAAATATTAAAAATATACACGCACAAACATATATAAAAAGCATTGCAATGACTTTCAGTGCTGTTGTTTTTTTGTATAAGCAAGCAGTAGTTTTCGATTGTATACACATACAAACAATGTATGTATGTTTGGATCTTTTTTAGTTGGAAATAGAAACATTGTTGTTATTGTTTTTTGTATAAGCATGTATCTACATACGAACATATGTATATAAATTTAGTAGTCATCAGAAGCTATTAGTGTTGTTGTTTTTTATGGTTTAATTTTGTATTTACATTTTGGTAGTTTGAAAAAAAAAATGTAAATTATTTTTATAAGTATAAATGTGAAAATATGAAAGCATGCTTTAGGATATTAATTTTATTACTTATCGCTCGAATACAGCGCTCTAACTTGTTTAATGTTTTCTTGAAACATTTGAAACTGAGATGATTTAGCTCCTCAAATATTTTGTAGCTCTATTTTTTTATATTTTCAAAAGTTTTATTTGCGCATTAATTCGCTATTATAAAGAGCATATATAACAAAAAATAATTATTTAGTGGAATGATCGAAATCTGCAACTTTTTCCCTTTTTCTAAATTTTAAATTGAACTCCACTATAATAGATAATTGTGTTATTGTGTGATTATTGTGAAATTCAACCTCTGGAGATCAGAAAAAAAAGTGAATGATTCACTGAAATGAAAATGTAGTAATGTTGGGTTCAGGATATACAATTTGTTAAATTTTTCGTATTACTGATAAATTGATGGCTCCAATCTACAGTAACCTACTTAGCACTAGTGATGCAAGGTTTAGGGAATTTTACTGGTGTAGCGAAAAAGAGAGATAATTTTATTTTTTTTTTCGAAATAAATGAAATTTTTAAAATGTTTAAAATTTTTATTAAAATATTACTAAAATAGGAATAAGAAAGAAAAATGCAATATTATCTTTCATATTTATTTTAGAGGGGAAATAATAATAAACCGAACAATTTTTTTAATAATTGCAGACGTTCGAATTTTTTTAACGTTTAAAAACATTTCTATGTGTTCGAATTATACTCGTTATTTATTTTTTAATAAATTACAAACAAAAACTATAATTTTTTAAATTTAAAATTATAGATTTTGAGGGGAGGACATTTTTTGGAAAATAGGATAAAAAATGATTTTTTTTTTTTTTTTTACAAAACCGAAAGATTTTTCCTAAAGTTTATCTGCATAATAACCTGACACCGCAATCTCTCCAATACGAAGTTTTAGATAATTGCAAATCGTAATATCTGCAATAAAGCTTATCGAATTGCCGAAGGACTTTTTGTTGAATTAGAGAACCTTATAGCTTCCACGCTTAATAGAATTGATAAAAAACCCATAATGTTATTGAGTTGCAAATGTTTCTTACGCTTAAATCTTTATTTATTTTGTTTGAAAATAGTTTTTTCCTTCATAATTTTTAATAAATAGAAGTTTTTTTATATATATTATATAATAAATTAAACATTATAAATTGATAAAACCAAAGAAGAAAATTACTTAAATTATTCCTTCTTACAAAAAAAAAAAAAAAAAAAAAAAGTTGTGGTTGCTAAAAAATTGGCTTTCAGTTGCCAATATATTGACCACTGCTGTATCTTTTAGTCGCATACTTTTAAAAATTTAACTATAGTTGATGTTCAAATTAATCTATATGAAGAAAGAAGTGCACCACTCTGTGTCGAGAATGAATGTTGGAAATATAGGGCGTATGGTATTGGCAGAATCTTAGGAAGCTCTAATTACAACATTCTTCTAGGAATATTCAAATTCTCCATTTCGGATGATCGGTCTGGTTCAGCTGCCAACGAATGTTTTACAAGCTGCCGAACGAATGTAGTATTCTATAAGCGAAAATTGTGTTCATTAAACACATCAAACTGCTAAAGACTTTAAAGAATATGCGATCGAGAGGGTCCTTGATATTTGATATACTATATATAACTTTTCCCATTAGTTCAAAACATTCCTAAATAAGATGGCCCTACATTCTGGGATTGCAATAGCAAAACGAGTGATCTGGCTCAACATGGTGGGTGAATTAACCCACGAGCCTGACTAAAAACATAATATGACCTAAACTGGATTCAATTTTTTTATTACAATCTAGATCATGAGCATTGACTCTTTTTTTACTCACCTTCATTCAACATTGATAATGAGAAATATAGTAGCAAGAACCTCAGGATACTGCAAACTTAGTTTTCGTACTATAAACTTAGAACTATAGTTTATTAGTTGGGAGAAAAGGTCAACATTTTGACTTGCTTTAATTTTTAAATAGTCGATTTTTCGATTTTTTGACTTGTCCAATTTTCTAATGGTTGACTTTTCGAAAATTTTCAACCTTTTCAATTATACGCCTCTTTTGACTGTTTTTTTTTTTTTGCTGTCTTATAAAAACTAATACATACAATTAAATCAAATATATTGATTAATTAACAGACAATTTATGCAACGAAATTGCTGATTACATACAGAAATATGTTTTTATAATAATATTTCTATTAGTTAGATGATGAAGTGGAAATAAAAACTGTTAAGAAACTATTCGTTTTAAATAAACTAAATTTTTTCGACTTTATTCGACTTTTTGACCATCTGTCAACAGGAAAGTCGATTTCTCGACAATTTTCAAACCAAATAGTCGATTTCGACTTTTTTCAACAAAAAGTCGATTCGTTCGATTATTCGAATTATTCAACTTGATGAATTCCACTTAGAAGTGTAAGGACGTTCGTATACATTGCTTGGGACAAGGATATTTCAATAGCCTCACTGAAATATCGATTGTAAGCATAGGAGCTATAAGCTTTTTCCTTAAACATTGTAATTCACGATGAATAACTACCATAGGTCTTCAAATTAAGCAAAGTTTGGAAATCATTTTGTAACAAGTACTTACTCTGCAACAACTTTGACTGCTAGTTGCTCTATAGTTTTTCCCTAACAAGGGGACAATATTTTCGAACCTAGCACTCACTGTCACTGGTTATTCTAATCTGATATTAATTCAATCCCTTTCCTTCTCCCTATCTTTCTTCAAATTTTCTCCCTTTCCTTTTTTAAAGATATAATAAAGGAA
Organism: Protocalliphora azurea; assembly: GCA_932274085.1. NCBI lineage: Eukaryota > Metazoa > Arthropoda > Insecta > Diptera > Calliphoridae > Protocalliphora > Protocalliphora azurea. Next base: position 204,942,807 of record OW026519.1, on the reverse strand, counting down.
GCAAGAGGATATATATAAATGACCCGGGATTAATATAGAAAACTACATATTATACCTCATTTATATGTTTTATTCATGTATCTATTAATTTTATTCTCTTGAAGACCTTACAAATTTTAAATGAACCCTGTTTACATCCTTACAAAAAACTGTATTGACTTTTTGCTGTAAATACCTTGATTTTTCTATTATTTTAAAATAAAAACCATAAGAAACGTGGCAATTCTTCTATTGTTTTTCTATTTTTCATACAAAAGACTACAATTTCAAAACAAGAAAAAAAAACCGTTTTAATGATGATGATGAGTTTGCGATTAAATGTTTTATAATGAAAATGGTCTAATACATAGAGGTAAAAAATACCTAAAATTTCAAGAAGTATTTTTTTACATTTTTTATTTTTTTTTTATTTTAGATTTTTTGTCTTCCAAAATCAAATCAAGATGTTACAATGACTGATTATCTTTCAATTGTTTTGAGCCTTTTTTTTAGGGGTGGTTACCAAATAATTGAAATTGCACATTTAATTTCAAATGAATTTGTTAACATAAGAATTGAATTGTTACTGTTTTATAACGTAAATAAAATAACAAAAGAAATGAGAACAAATTTAAATGGAATTTAATGAAAATGTAATGTAATATAATCTGTATATGATGAATACGACTAGAGAGGGTAATTTATTTTGAAGGAATATCAAAAATATGTTATTACTATTGAAAGGTACAGAAGGTAAGTGTATAAGAGCAACACGTTTTTAACAAGTTTACGTTTTTCTAACAATTGTTTGAAAGGAGGTTCAAAATTGACATTTTATTAATTGCTAAAGGTATAAAATTTTATTTTGAGAAAATTGCTTAATTAAACACTGTTAACAAAAAAAAAAAAATTGGTATAAAAAGAATTTAGCTTGAAATAAAAAGTAATTGGAGATGAGTTTTAAATTAAGTAGGTAGTTTTAAAGATTTTTTAGAAATTAAATAATTAAAGAAATGTTTTGTTTGTAGCTTATTCATTGTATAGTTTTTTGGTCCTTCGAACAAGATGAAATATAAAAGGAATGAAGAGGGAATGAAGAGGGCAACCCAAAATATGCTTTAAAAAAGTATTTTCTGTGCATAAACATGTTCTTAAAATATTATTTTTTTCTGGCTAAATTTTAAATTATCAGCTATTTAACATAACTTAATTTGTATCAGCAATAGCTAAAAACTATGCTCCTTAGAAAATTACAAAATTTCTCTCAATTTATAGGACATAACTTATTAGAGAATAGGATTTTAAAAAACGTAAAAATTATACTGGTTGCAAAATATGCAAAATTTTTCTCTTAAGTGTAACGTGTGGTTACACATATTACACCACCAACATAAAATAAACATATATTGTAACTACTGTAGTAGTTACAATACAACAAGAGAACTTTATAATCCTCACACATTTCAGCAAGAACCGAAGTACCGATCTTGTTATATTTTGCTCTTAGAGATCAAAGTGTCACCAGACACGACCGTAGTTCTTTCTTCCTTAGTTAGGCGACCGAGAGCCAAAGTATTAATCTTGTCGGATTGTAGTAGTATCATCATGGTTAGCCGATTGAGAGCCGAAGCATTAATTTAATCGAATTGTATTTTGAGGACGAAACTTATAGTTAGCCGACCAAGAGCCGAAGAATTTATCTCGTCGGATTTAGCTGACTGAAAGCACGGCTGTCAGATGTGGCAATTTTTCGCCAAACGTGGCCATTGTTTGCTGCTTTTGGCGACTGAATTTTCCCTTTGGCGACATGGCAAATTTTTTGGCGATTTATTAAGCTAACTCTTAAAATTTTATTAAATAGGCATTTGAGGAGTCAAACTATTACGTTTTGTAATAAATTTCTGTTAATTTGTTTTCCATAATTTTTTAAATATATTTAAAGTATAAACGATGTCATTGGTCACAATAGTAATAGTAATAATTTAACTTTGATATAATTTTATAAGTTTTATAGGACCAATACTGATATATAATGTTAAAATTACTCTGTGTTAGTCGCAAAGTTTAATAAGTTGGATATACCACTGTTAAAACTAATGCAAGAACGCCTAATTTAATAGTGGCAGCCGTTTTCCGAAATTAGCTTTCGTATTCGTGATATTTGGGTTTAAACTTTATTATGGAAGTATAACAAATAATAGTAAAATAGAAATAAATGGAACATTATGTAAATTAAACAGTAAATCGATCATAAATCTAATTAATCTCTGCCGGATTTTTATTGTATTTATATTTTTGCTTGAAAAGTTGCTCATTGGTAACACTATTTTGCTTATTTACGGAATTGTAGCAATATTTTTCTTAATTTAAATCTTTGCAATTTAGAGTTTAAAATATATTTAATAATAAGAATTCATGATCCTATACAGCAATAGTATCTTAATTGTTTATTTTGTTTAAACTTAACAACTAAATAATTAAATTTAACCAAAAAAAAAAAAAAAAAAAAAAATATTTTTTCTAACCACTCCTTTAGACTTTGAAAATTGAATATCTCAAAAACGAGCGCTGAATTTAAAAAATGAGTATCACTATTAAAATCAGCATCGTTAATGTAGTTTTATCCAATTCCCCCATTGTTAAAAAAAATATGTCTCATTTTCGAGCACAGTGTTATTATTTCTAAAAATAAATATCCTAAAATGAAGGAATATAAAATTTGTCATAATTTTATATTATTATTTTTTTTTTATTGAATTACTATTAGCTATTGCAATTATTAATAAGTTTTGTTGAATCTGAGTTTACATTTATAAATTATAATAAATTTCAAGTTCCACAAATCGTACTTTAGTGTCGTACGATTTTTTTTTTTTGGTTTGAGAATCAAATAAGTATTAAATTTGGCAATTTTTGGCAATATTTGATTAACAATTTGGCGACGGAGGCTCTAAATAGTCTGGCAACCCTGATTGAGACCCAAAGCATTGATCTCATCGTGGAAAAATTTATCTCAGCGGATTGCATCCCAGTAGTTAGCTTTAGTAAAAGCATTTGTAAACCCAGTTAGTCATATAATCGTCTCGTCGGATTTTTGTTAACTAACACTAACAGAATTAACTTTGCTAACACTGTCATTTTCTATGGTAGTTAGGAATCATTTCGGTGCTGTTCATGTCATGAAGGAACAAGGAAGTTCTGTGCTAGCAGTTAAAGGAAACAGATCTTTGAAGAAACTGCAAAATATGCAAAATTATGCCCTTTAGTATAACATATGGAAATTAATGCTCTTAAGTATAAAATATACAAAAACATATAATTTAAATTGCTAAAATATACTCTAAAATTAGGATTTTCTATAAAAATGTTTCAAAAGGTACTGCTAAGCCTAAAATAGGCTGTTAAAACTAAAGTATACTGTAAAAAATCATAGTAAAAATTCTTAAAGTTGCCTGAATAGGATGAAGAACTAACAGTTTGGTTCATTTGAAGCCCAAGAGAAAATATGATTTTGCATATTTTTGGTTGCCCTGACAATAAACACAAATAAGAGTTTTAAGAAAATATATAACTAAATTTAAATAATGAGAATTTGATATGATTTTATTTATATTTTTCTAGCTTTTTATTTTATATTTCATATAAACCTAAATTAAATGAAAATTTCGTTTTTTAAAATGTAAAACACGTAAAACATTTTCAGCACAAAATGGTTAAGAATACAAGTAAATTTAGATATTTATACTATTTTCAACAAGATTATAAATTGCTTTCCAAAAAAGAAAAGAAAATGAAATGAAATGAAACAGTAAATCCTTGATATTAGTTTAACAATGAAATCATGAAATTATTTTCTAAAACCATAAAAAATCCTACAAAAGATCTAAAACATTTGTAAAGTATAAATATACTCAACTTGACTTGTTCTAAATGTAAAACATGAATTATAGACAACAATACTAAATAATAATAAAACCCCTTAGAGATATAAAAATAAATAAATATTAACAGAAAAAAAAGAAAAAAATAGAAAAAGAGTTAATGGTAACACGTAATACACGTACAAGATAAACATACTACTTGTTTTACGATTTAGTTGTAGTTAACAGAAAACAAATCCTCTTCTTTAACTATTATAATCAGCAACAACATAAAAATCCTTTCTTTATAGCTTTTTATGAGTTTACGGTTTTTTTCTTTTTATAACTTTTAAAAAATTGTATGAAATACAAGATAGCGTAGATCAAAAAAAAAAAAACACATAAAATAAACTAAAAAGCCATAAAATTTAGCCATTTTCTATGACATTTTAACCATTTTCAAATTTAGTTTTGTTTCCTTGCCAAAAAAAAAAGAAAGAAAAAGAAAAGAATCCAAAACCATAGAATAGAAATTGTGTTGTTTAAATGTATGAGTCTTGTCTTCTCTTTATCTTGATAATACTCGTAATATTCGTTGTACAGATACAGATTTCAAAAAGATAAATCAAACAGAGGAGACAACAACATTATTAAAATCTAGTAACTACAACTTGCAACTTGCTACAAATATTTAGTGCACAAAATTATTGTAAGAAGTTTTTAGTTACTTGGTGGCTGGTGTCTGTTCTCTGGGGATGTAGTACTCGTTCCACATATTTATTTATTATAACAACTACATACATCTACTTTAAAAGGAATTTTATTTTTTTTTTTATTTATATTTGATTTTTATTTTATATAAATGTATTTTAGATTTTCCACAAAATGTAAGCGAGAGAGAAAGAGAAAGAAAAGAAAAGGAAAAATTGCTACTATAACTTGGTAATAAGATTTTACACAAGATTGCTCATTTTTATTTTAAATGGTTGACCTGAATCTTGTGTTTTTCTTCTTTTATTACTCTTAATATTTGTTTTAAGTAGAAAGGTAAAATGTTCTTAATCATAAAATTTGTTAATAAATCATAAACATTTAGTAAGACTTTATTAAACGAGGGAGGTTTCTTAACAACTTTATAGATCAAAATACTTACTAACTAGTTATAAAATGAAATAATTTCATTATTATGTTATTTAGGGATTTTTTTTTGAAATTAAGAGATTTTATTATTTATAATAAAACGTTTGGGTTTTTAAAATAAATTTAAATCAACTACGTTTATTGCAATTTATGTAGGATTGAAAAGGGCACTATTCGCCACGTTTTTAAACTACTCCCATTTCATAACCATAAATTAAATTTGTAAACATTATTTTGTCTTAAATATTTTCGCGGATTTCGAAAAAAACAATCACGTTTTTCTCTGGCCACATGTACATATATTGAAAATGTAAAAGTTTGATGGATGAAAGATCAACAATAGAAATAAAATTAGCGCCATAAAAATTATTCTACGATTTCAGGATAAATGGCGACGACAGATGTCAAAGATCCCCCTTTCACGCTATATTGGTGGGGCTGTAAAATTAAAGGAATAGTTGTTTCCAAATCAATTGAAAAATTGCATAACCTTAAGATAATTTCGCGATCTGAATCGAAATTAAAACAACTTAGAGTTCTATATATCGCTATGCGAATCTTATATACCCTTCAACGATATTGGAATGTTAATTAAAATTTAATATTTTAGAGTTTTTAGCAGGATTATTTACATATTGAATGTAAAATATAAATAAATTAATAATGAAAAAACAAAACAATACCAGATGAAGACAACATTAATTAAAAAAGGGTATGGTGGAAAATTTATGGACCGATTTGAATGAAAAATATTTGTAATAGATCCATACAATAACGAGATCTACAACTTGTATAAAGGCTTTAAAAAGTCTAATAATGCTGTTTAGTGCATAACTCCATTAGTACTGAATCGACTTTTTTTTTCAATATAAAAAGTCAGAAAAAATTCCCAATTTTCTGTGAAAGAACGAAGTCTTCAGCTTACATAGGTGCTTGTTGTTGTTTTTCAGTACCCATAAAAACAATTGTAAACAAGGCAGACATTAAAGATTTGCTAATAACAAGCTTGTTTGTGAACCGATTTGGTGATTAAGAAAATCGACATTTTTGAAGAATATTTATGAAAGATCTTTATAAGAGTAAAGTCCGTAAGTTTAAAGTTTGAAAATGAGTTTTGGCCAATATCCCGGTTACTGATTGATTCACGGAATTCACTTCATCAGTGCAAACATTCAAAAAAGAATTTTCGAATTTTCTCTGTAAAAAAGGAAGTCCTTACCTTATATAGGGGCTTCAAAAAATAGAAAACTAATTAAAAAAATGCAACTCCAAAAAAAAAAAAAAAATCAACAGAATTCTTTAAATTTTGATAAAAATAATGATTGAAAAATGCTGAAAACTATAATTTGATTGCATTACCATCAATTACTATCAATATACGTAAAGTTAAGGTAATTTTAACTAAAAAGGATATTCATTATATAAAAAAAACATTCTTTCTCAATCCTTTTTAAGAATTTAGGAATATTTTAGAATAACATTATAATGATGGTACTGAAATAATATTGATGTATAGTTCTAATACGAGGATTGAGGAAGATGAAAACATTGATGAAAGTCATGGAACAGTAGATATTTGATGTTACTCGAATGAACACATGTGGCCATTTAAATCTACGACCACCAATTGTTGAATTAATGATATTAATATTATAAAGGGAAACCCTTCTAACATAAAACATATTATTTACTAAAATCAAATTTACTAAATTTACTTTTGGAGGCAGGTCATTTATTATTTGAATGAGTAATGTTTAATGGATATGAGATTCTATTACGACAACTTGAATTAATTTGACTCTAAATGCATATATTACGAATTTAGTCTGTCTAGTTAGACATATTTTCTTAAATACTAATTTCCAATAGTACAACAGTCCAATAACCACGAAGGATGAAATTTTAATTATTTGACATAGAAAAAGTATGAAAATAGGTATAATTCCTAATTGTTTTTCCCTGTGTTAGAATTTGTTGCAAAACAAAAATCAAGGGATATTCGAACATTATTGCATTAACGGACGTTAAAAAATATCGTATCATTGAGAAAAAATTATATTTAGCTGTTGATTCCATCACAATAACGATCGAAACTGGTCGCGTTATTTCGGTAAAAAGATGTTATACAATTATGAATTGTCAATTTAAGCCAAACTATCATGAATATTTGATCGCTTTTTCATAGAGAATTTTTGTAAGATTTCAAACTAATAAAAAAAAAATAAGTAATAATTCCAAAAATATCAAGACCTTTGCAAAATTTTCCAATATAGTTAAGAAAATTAGCAAAATTTAATAGAAAGTGAGATTATTTGCTAATATTTATATTATCTGTATTTTTCACGTATTTAGTTTAGTATGAAAGAATAGCAGATCATACTTAACAATACTATAGTTTCCAAATAACGATTTTGTTTTAGTTTTCCAATAAAGATTTTTATCAAAAATCATGTTGATTTTTTAGAGTTGAACTCGTTTGATATATATATATATATAGTAGTTATCGGTGGACATTATGAATCAACGACTTCATTTTTTACAAGAAAATATTAAAATATTATAATTTTTCTCTCAGACAAAAGTTGTGGATATTACAAACGGAATGACAAGATCATATTTTCAATTTAATTTTTTCATAGTTTTGCCAAAAGGAACAATATGAAAATTTGATATCGTAAGAATTCTCTGTAAGAGGTGCATTTAAAGCCATAACTGAAATTTCCAATAATATTTAAATATGTTCGACTTTTTGTAATTAAAAAAAAATTATATATTTGAATTTTCCGCATAGAACAATCTGACGAACAAGATAAAATTTTTTATTTTTTAAATTTCGAACTCATTTGAATTGTATTCGAATTTTTGGAAACATATTTTATTTTCATACAGAAAAATTTATATACGAATTAAAAGTATGTTTCGAAAAATTTGAATAAATTTCAAACAAATTCGAATTAAAAAAAAATCCCATTTTGGCGGTATAACCCTTAGAAGATTATATTGTTTTATTTGGTCTTATTTCGTCAAATATTTATATGTAAAAAATATATCAAAATTTGAATAAGTAATAAATTGTCTGTAAAAAGATAAACAATTTCGTACATATTTGAATATAGTTGAAAATTTAAGTTACTCTTCTTATGATACCAAACTTAAATATTGTTCCTATAGCATAAATATAAAAAAAAACAAAAATTAAATAAACCGAAAAATAACCATTTTTTCATTTTGAGCCATCTTTCGAAAGACGAGAATATAGAGAAACTGTATAAATAAAGTAAATATTTAATTGAGCTAAAAATGGCGATATCCATCCTAAAGGACATACATATGTAAGTGAAAGCAAAATTAATAGCAATTTAATTTGCAGTCCATATTGGAATATTTTAATTTCATTAATTTTAACTAGATCCCTAGAGTCTTAAAAATAAATCAATTTTAATAATTAATCATTTTTGATTCTTCAACAATTTAGCCATAAAATATTTTATATTAATTACAATTACAATAAAAAATCGTCTATATTTTATTAATTAAAATTCAGCCATATGCTTTAAATAGTAACGATAATTTCTTGCCAATAAACTCCACCCCATAAGTAAATCTTTTCAAATTAGTCTCTACACAAAAAAGAAGACTCGTTATTAATTGTAGACTTCTTGTTATAATGAAAAAAATATGCCCATTTGTAAAGTTGCTAGAATTAAAAAACATTTAAAACTTTGACATTGTATAATAATTATACTTGTTATTGTAATTATTGTTCCCATTGTTAATGTCTTTTATTATTACAATGACAATATGAAATTTTTTGTTAAGGATTAACATGCATCAGTGACTTTAGTCTACTGGAGAGGGTAGCAACAACAAAAACTACTTATATAAAAGCCATAACAAGCCTTTTTACTAAAGGGTTGTTTGTTAATAAAAATTGAAGTAAAAGGATCATGCATTCATTCATTTAACTTTTAATATTTATTGTAAATCAAATGGGAAAACAGAAAATTCGTTTAAATATAAATATAGTTTGACAATGATTCTTACCGAATCTGCTTTTTCACAACCACAAATCCATCATTATTCAGCGTAGAAGAGAGAAAAAAAGAATGCATTTAAAATTAAATGAAATAAAAATATTAAGTGGCATAATCTTTATTTGCCAATTTTTTTTTATAAAGGGGAAAAGGAAGCAATTACTTTTATGGAGAATAGAATCGAATTTTATAAACACACTATTAGGTAAAATATCAATATAGCTAAGCCAATTTTTAATCGCTTCAAGAAAGGTGTAAGTTTATTAATCCATTTGTAATTTCTATAATATTCATCTGGAATCTTGTCAAGCAAACATTCTGGGTCCTTAGGTCTAGACAAGAAGAGTGTCCGTTTGTTGAAATCCGAAATCCCACGATAACTGTTATATATTAATATATCGACTAGGGCTATACAAAGTCAAGAAAATCTCCCATCTTTTTTAATTATGAGCAAAAAAAAACCCAGTTATGTTAAGGACATCTATCACAGAAAAATAATTCGATATAATATTTAAAAAAAAAAAACAAATCGTTCGGAATAAAATAAATATTTCTTATGCAATGATTTCTAGCTACTAAGGCTTTATTGAGATTTTTGGAGGGTTTTACTAAAGTATTAATTTATTTAATTAATATTTCTCTTTTGCAAAAGCTTAACCAATATCTTAGATCTATATTTAAAGATATATATTTCTTCCTTCTTAGAGCGTACTTTTTAGTAGATTTTAAACAAAATATTAATTAAAACTTTTATAAATTTGATTAAAAAATTTGTTGAAATTTCATTCTAAAACAATTGTATATTTTCAGTTTACGAATATTATCAGACAAAAAAAATTTAATTGATATAAACAATTTCTCAAATGAAATCCAATTTTTTCTGCGTATAATAAATTTTGAAAATTCGATTGTTTTTTGTATGTGAAACTTAACATTACTTTGCTTTTATCCTCGAATTGTTAAAATTTTTGAAAACAACTTTAAAACGAAATGTGTTATATTTAATAATGAATTTTATATACGTTGCCTTTTTAAGGAAGAGGATAATAATTTTATTCCAAAATAAGCAAAATATTAATTAAAACTTTTATAAATTTGATTAAAAACTTGGTAGAAAATTAATCCTAAAACAATTGTTATTTTAAGTTTACTAATATTATCATTACGAATATTATCATAAATCAGACAAAACATTTAGTTGATATAATGAACTTCTTAACTGAAATCCATTTTCTTCTGTGTATAATAAATTTTGAAAATTCGATTGTTTTTTGTATGTGAAACTTAACATTACTTTGTTTTGATCCTCGAATTGTTAAAATTTTGAAAACAACTTTAAAACGAAATGTGTTATATTAAATAATGAATTTTATATACGTTGCCTTTTTAAGGAAGAGGATAATAATTTTATTCCAAAATAAGCAAAATATTAATTAAAACTTTTATAAATTTGATTAAAAAATTGGTAGAAAATTAATCCTAAAACAATTGATATTTTAAGTTTACGAATATTATCATAAATCAGACAAAACATTTAGTTCATATAATGAACTTCTTAACTGAAATCCATTTTTTTCTGCGTATAATAAATTTTTAAAATTCGATTGTTATTCATTTATGAAACTTTATATTACTTTGTTTTTATCCTCGAATTGTCACAATTTTGAAAACAACTTTAAAAGGAAATGTGTTATATTTAATAATGAATTTTATATACGTTGCCTTTTTAAGGAAGAGGATAATAATCTTATTCCAAAATAAGCTTTTTTTATTATTCAGCATTTAAAAATAAAATCTCTTTCTTTATGACAGAACTTTTAAAGTATTTATTCATTATTTTACATACCATTTAAAAGTAATTAAATTGTGGAAAAATTATTACTATTTTCTTGATTTAGACAAATAAGAAATACAGCAAAAAAAAACTGAAAAAGTAATGATTTTCACATTATGTTTTCATTGGAAGGAACTACTAGAGCTACTGCAATTAATTTAAAGTTTTAGCCCAATCAATTCAATTCTTTTGTAATGCTATTAACTTTTTTATAATTTATCGCTAGCATTCTTTTAAATATCAGTAGGCAGCATTTACCATTGCCACCACCACCATCAAACAAACAGTCAACCACCCAATAATGATTTCACAAATTTATTAAAAGATTTGTGAGTCTATTAACACCGGAAGACTTTATTAAACGTTAAATTAGATTTGATTTTTTTCTTTTGTTGATTTTTATTTTCCTCGCTAACATTTATGGGAAAAGACCAAAGTAACATGTATGTATGTATGTATGTATGTATGTATGTATGTATCAGACAGCTAATTTTGTGCTTTTTTTCATTATGGTTGTATTTTTATGCTTTTATCTCATTATTAAGAACAACTAAACTAAACAACCCTCAAATTGGACACGTAGTTGATAAAATGGTCCCAGAGAATTAACGTGTTTTAAGGGAGAGTTTAATTCATCTCAAAAACAAAAACAAAAACAAAAAAAAAACATCTACTTTACTGTTGGCTTCCGTTCTTCCGGCCATAACCATCATCCATCCTAGTCCATAGTCATTATCATCTGTATGGAACTAAAGCCACATCATCAATTCCTAAGAGTAGAGAGCAAGAGTACATTAGATGACGCCATTTTGTTTTTCCTGCTTTTGTTCATTTTCCTTTTATATGTAATTTCATCTTTTAGTGATTTTTTTTAATTTAATTTATGTGTTAGTGAGTGTTTTTCTGGCAGTCATAAAATAAATGAATTGTTATATTGTTGCTTGATTGCCTTGTTATTTATTTTATAATAAATGGCAAATGAAATAAATATTTCTTTTATTTTATATATATTTTTTTTTGTTCATTTAGATCTTAGTTGGTTCAAAGAGGAATAAAATAGAGAAAATTATTAAGACTTTGTTAAATTAGTTGTGTGTTTTGTTTGGGTGCTTGTATTGTAGATGTTGTGAAAAAAAGGGTTGAATTTATTATTAAGTGGGAAAATATTTAAAATTAAACAGTGGGACTAAATTGTAAATATACATAAAGAAAATGGACAAAATGATAAAAGGATGTATAATAAATTCTTTTACAAATAAAGATTTGGATTAAATTCTCATAGACCTCTCTGTCGTTCGAACGGTTCTTTGTTCTTGTTTTCTACAACTGATTCGTTTTAGTGAATATTTAGACGCAGAGAGAAAATATAGTTTAGCATTGTTACAGCAAACATAACTTGTTTAAAAGTTTCAATTCTAAAATAAGGTACAAAGAAACCATATTAGTTTCTGTGACAAATATATTTTATGTTTACTACAAAAATAATCTGGTTACGAAAACGAATATTTGATTACTGCAATAATATAAATTATTTCAGTAACCGCAAAAAAACTTTATACTTGATATGTTAGCCGTAACAATGTTCAACTATATTTTCTCTCTGCGTATACGATTTTGATTGATTTCACCATTTTTTGATTTTGTTGAGATAATAAGTTCAAACTACTGCCAATTTTGATCCAAAAGATTACCAACTATTCATTTGTAGTCAACATGAGAAAACGGTTTTAAATTACTTCCGACAACTATCTGACTGACAATAACATTATAAATGTGACATAATAAAAGGGATAAGCAACGCATTTAACTACTATTTGAAATACAGGGCAACTTTAAACTGATTTCCTCGGATGTATTCAGAAAACACAAAAGCTGCATGTGATTCACTATCATTTCAAATAATATATCTCATTCAGTTTTTATCGTAATTATTCAAAGGGCCTCGAAAATATTAAAAAAATGTATTGGTAGATAAAACTTCCTCATAGAAAAAGTATTTATATTTTTATTTAAAAAGATATAAAAATGTTTTGTTTAAAAAGATTGTTTAAAACAATATTTTATTTAATCTGAAATAAGCGGATTTAACAATTATTGCAAACACAGGCCAAATGTAAAAATTTATTTGCTGATATCTGCGAATGTAGTCAGGGAATAAGAAGACATTGATAAAAATTTCTCTCAATATCGGACGTCCGGACGGACGTAATTATAACATCATGATAGATGGACAGATGACGTATGGACGTTATCATTATATCATGAGTGTTCACAAGAACATAATAAAAATAAATGATTTACTACTATTTTAAATGCCATATCCCAGTGCATTTTTATCATAATTGTTTTAACGGTTTTGGAGTTATTTATAAAAATGTTCTGGTATATAACTATTCTTCTTACAAAATATTAGAATTTGTTTCCTTTATAAAAAAAAATTCTTAAAAAAATATTTAATTTAAACTAAGATGAATGAATTTAACTATTATTTTAAAAAGAGATGAAATTTAAAACTCCATCTACAAATATCTGTGGATATGGTCAAGGAATAAGAAAACATTGACATAAATTTCTCTCTATGCCAGACGTGCGGACGGACATAATTATTACAACATCAAGGTTGACAAGGACAGCATGAAAAGCAGCATGTAATCACTATTAAGAATTACATATTTCAACGAATTTTTATGGTTATTATTAGATCGGTTTAGGAGTTATTAATAAAAATGAAAAACACTTCAAACAAAAATATAAAAATGTTTTTTATTTGAAAAATTTCTTTAAAAATATTGCATTAAAATTAAAATGTATTACCACAAATTTACCACAATACTCTTTGTATTGATGCTATAACCTTTTTTTAACTTTATTATATTTTTTGAAGATAGATAAAAAGCATCTAATATCTTCCAATTCGTATTCTTTTAAATAGTTTATATATATATATATATATATATATATATATATTTTTTTTTTTTAATGATTTTAGAAAATTTAGTCTATACTGTAAAATTGTGTTTATTTATAATAACTTAAAATAATAAAAAGACTTAAATATAATGAAAAAATTTCCAAAATTTCCCACTGTACCATCCGCACAATTTTTTCATTTTATAATTTCTTCCTTTAATTTCATTTAGGGTTAAAATTTTTATATCTACTCTATTACAATATCATCTTCATTTCAAAACATTCCGCAAAAATTTACTATATCCGCACAAATCCAAACATACACACACTTCCACATGCTAACAAAATCCTGGCAAGCGAACCAACATAAAAGGCCATAGATTAGAGCTAGAAACGACAAAAAATATAAAAGAAAAATAGCAACAACTACTATGACATTAAAGGAGCACAATGACAACGCAATTCACATTTTATTACCCTCGTCATTATAATCTGCCATTGTTTTGTTTCCCGCTGCCATTATTATTCGCCATTTAAATAATTTCAGTTGAAATCATGCAGCGATATTATTACTCTATTCATTCCCTTTACTTTTTTTTTCTTGTTTTAGCCGCGTGTGCCTTTTAATAATGGTAATAAAAATACTAGAACGTAGAAAAACAACCCCCTTTCCTAGTTACTCGTATTTTATTATTATTTGGCATCTTTGCTATTAAATGTGATCAGCGAACATCATCAACATTTGATTGCTACAAATAATGCCACCACTTTACGCTTATGAACACGACAAATGATTCAAATTTAACAACTTTTAAACAAACTCAACTCAACTATGAACAGCAAAATAATGTGTAGTGGTGGTTGAATATTATAAATTGTCATTAAAAAAAAAACAAAAAAAAAAAAACAGAAACAACATTATAAATAGCATCATAGAATGTTGTATATTTAAATGGCGTCTCTGTGTATTTGTATAAGGATCAAGGACACAAAAACTTAGCAAATTATCCTTGTAGAAAACTACGAAACTGAAACGAATAGGAACAAAAAAAATGCAAATGATTTTGTTGACACAAAATAAAAATGAGCATAGATTTGTTCATCTTCTTGCAATTAATTGGGATTTGTGAGAAAATTAGAAAAATGTATGAGCTGTTATAAATGTAATTTGTTGTTATTTTATTTATATTTCATTAGGTAAGGAATCTTGTTTCAAAAGTAATTAATTTTTTCTTTTTTTGTAAATTGCATAAAGTTATAAAATAACAAGGGTAATTAATTAAAATAGTATTTTTTTTAATAAGCTGAGGCATTTAGTTAGTGGCTTTTAACACCCCGGGTTAAAATGGAAGAAGCTGTGGTATTAGATTTTATAATAAATTGCAGGAATCATGATCGTATTTGCTCTACTAGAGGCTCCTAATAAAAATTAATTTTAGTTTTTAATATCAAAAAAAAAATAAAGATTTTTGGTAAGAAAAATAAGTGATCACATATTTTTTCCCCTTTTGCTCTAGGGCTTATAGTTTTCTTACAAATTGCAAATTCAGTATTTTATATAAAAAATAGATTTTTGCTAAAAAAAAAATAATAAGTGAACACAGATTTTCTTCTTTTTTGTTCTAGGTAACTGACTAAAATTCAATTTTATTTTATTTTTTATATATAAAATATCGATTTTTGGTATGAAAAATAAGTAATCATAGGTTTCCAATATTTTTGCTCTTTAAATTCCTTACAAAATGCAATTATAGTTGTCCACATAAAAAAAACGATCTTCTGTGGCAAAAATAAATAATTTCATATTTTTATCCTTTTTGTTCTGCAGCCTCAAGTTAAAAATCTTATAAATACAATTTTAGTTTTTCTTAAAAAAAATCTATTTTTATTAACAAAAATAGCAGATCTGAGATTTTTATCCTTTTTGCTCTATCTCCTCTAGTGTCCTTATAAAATGTAATTTTAGTTTTCCATATTAAAATAGAAATAGAAAAATAAGTGATCACAGATTTTCATCCTTTTAACTCTAGAGCCTCTGGTTTCCTTATAAAATACAATTTTTGTTTTTCATATAAAATAATAGATATTTTTAAGCAACATAAGTCTTTATAAAAAAAAATTATTTTTTTCATGTAAAAAATCGATTTTTAACATTAAAAATTAATGATCGCAGATTTTTATCCTTTTTCTCTAGCGTTTCAAGTTTCCTTATAAAATGCAATTTTAATTTTCCGTATAAAAATTAGATTTTTGTTGAGACAAATGATCACAGATTTTCATCCTTTTAATTCTTGTGCCTCTGGTTTCTCTATATAAAATACAATTTTGGTTTTTTATATAAAATAATAGATTTTTGTTAAGCAAAATAAGTTCCTTATAAAATAAAATTTTACTTTTTCATATAAAAAATCGATTTTCGATATTAAAAATTAATGATCACAGATTCTTATCCTTTTTGCTGAAGCGCTTCAAGTTTCTTTATAAAATGCAATTTTAGTTTTCCTTATAAAAATTAAATATTTGTTGAGACAAATGATCACAGATTTTCATTCTTTTAATTCTAGTGCCTCTGGTTTCTCTATATAAAATACAATTTTGGTTTTTTGTATAAACGAATAGATTTTTGTTAAGCAAAATAAGTTCGTTATGTAACAAAATTTAATTTTTTTATATAAAAAATCGTTTTTCGATATTAAAAATTAATGATCACAGATTTTTTCCTTTTTGGTCTAGTGCTTCAAGTTTCGTTTAAAAATGCAATTTTAGTTTTCCTTATAAAAATTAGATATTTGTTGAGACAAATCATCACAAATTTTCATTCTTTGGACTCTAGCGCTTCTCGTTTCCCATCAAAATTCAATTTATTTTTTCATATGTGATCACAAATTTTTATCCCTTTTGCTCTAGTACCTCTAGTTTCCTTATAAAATGTCATTTAGTGTGATTTTTGGCTAAACAAAATGAGTGAACACAAGATTTTCATTCTTTCAAGTAAGTAAGTAAGTAAGTAAGTGATCATAGATTTGTTATCATTTTTGCTCCAGAGCCACTAGTTTTCTTATAAAATTTAATTTTAGTTTTTCATATAAAAAATCGTTTTTTTTTATAGTATATTTTTATTCTTTTAGCTACACAAGCAAATTTTGTATTAAAAACTTTATTGTTATTAATATTCATAAATCAATTTAAATTTTTTTTTAGTAATATTTCAATTATTCTTTCGGCAAATGTATTATAATAAAATTATTTTACATCAGGCTGTTATTAAATGGCTACACGTTTTAAAAAGCGTTCAATATTATTATATTCATATGTTAATATCTATATGAAAAAAACGTGTTACAAATTAAAATATATGTTTTTCAATTTTTAATTTAAATCAAATTAAATAGATGTTGATGACCTTAACTTTAGTCTAATAGTAATAGAAAATTATGTTTATACGAATATAAATACACTCTGATATAAAGAAAAAGTATGACAAATGAAAAATAATAACAATTAAAACATAAAAGTTATTTTGTTATAAACATAAATGTGATTTTATAAAATCCTATTATAAATACCGCCAACAAATAAAAGTGTTTGATCAATAAAAAATAAAACTTTAAAAGAATTTTAAAATGGAGTAGGCATATGCATAGACATAATGAATGCTAAAAGTCAATAAACAGTTATTGTTATAAATGTCAAATAAATCATGGGTGGATCGTTAACGAATATGAATAATTTTTTAGGGGAAAAATAAAAATACTTTTAAAATAATTGTATTTATTAACGTTAGCTATTTGTTATTGCTTGAAATTTTCGTTAAAATCCAAACATTAAAATTGTACCATGTAATTGTTATTTTAATGATGCATATGTATAGTTATGTACCTGCATTATACATACATATATACATACATACATATGTATGCAGATATATCACTTTGATGTTTTCCCCTAGCTAATAATGATAATTTAGTATGCCGTAACTAATTTCAAGTGCTACTGAAAATATTTTAACTCTAATAAAATACATACTCGTACAACAATGCATTTAACAATTTGCCGAAATAGATCAAAAAGATTAAAACGTCTTTCTTTCGTCATTTACAATGTAAAGTGATTTCACAGTAGCTAAAACCACTCGACCAAACAACCACTTCTGATTCTCAGCAAAACAAATGGAATAGATAATGAAAAGCAAAAACAACAATTTCGCATGGTAAAATTTTAGAAAAAGAAACAAAAAATAGTAATAATAAAAATAATCCAAGGATAAATATTAAAAAATTATTATTTAGTTTGTTAAAAAAAAATAGTAATAATTAAACAAAAATAACCTGAAATTCTACAACACCTTGTACAACACACATGCTGAAAAATAATCACCAACATATACATACTCGTATATAAACTAAAAGGATAAAAAGGATTTTGAGTGAAAAAAATCGAAAAGGCAAAAACTAGTTGCTTAAAAAACAATTAAAACCGGCCATACCTGATTCAAAATGAAAAAACTTTAAACTCATATCCATATATTAAATATTGTAAACTAAATACTTAGTGATGCATATGCATTCATGTACATTTTGACATATTCACTTTATAATCCTTGAGTCAATATTTAGTTCACTTGAAGCTAACAAAACACATAGTCCGTTAGTTAATGTATTTCATTTCAAAAATAATTGGCTTAAATGAAGTCAACTATGAATATATGATCTTTAATATTAAATCCTGACTGCTCATATATGAATTAATCCCTCCATACACACATGTGCACACACTCTTATACATGTATGTTTTTGTGTATTTTTTTTTTTTTTTTTTTGATCTATTGTTATGGTATTATCTGATTTTAATAACCTCATTCTTTTGGCTCTCTTCCCATAAAATGTACTTGATTTTTTTCCAAAGTGTCCTTTTTTAGTTTCTTTTGAAGTTTCCTCATCATGTACTCAATTTGACTTTATTATAATCCTAATGAATTTTAATTGAATCAATGAGAGTTTCATTTGATGGGTTTTTTCAGATAATAGATGAAAACATATAATAACAACAATATAAACATATGCTTGAGATTTCATGAGGTATTTTCAAAATTGTAAATGGAAGACTTTTTGTATTTATTATGAAGCAGATAATTTCAACTACTTGTAGTCATAAAAAAGACCTCCCAAAAAGAGTTCATATGTGTTCCTTTTTATGAAGTACATCATTCTATTTTGAGATAATAGATAATAAAATAATAATTTCTATATTAAAATCATATTGGATTGATATTTCAATATAAATTATTATATTTTATTAGACATGTATAAAAGAGAAACTGACTGACTAATTCAACATCGTCCAGGCTAACAAGCGACAATAAAGTAAACATATGAAACTTGATCTTTAGTTTCTTCTCCCACCATAAAAACACACATCCACTAGAGAACAATTTCTAGAAACTCGAACAAAATAGATTTTTTTTTATGAAAAAATTGAAATCGCATTTTAAGAGGAAACTAGAGACGCTAGAATTAAAAATGGTGATCACTTATATTTCTCACTAAAAATCGATTTTTGTTTATATAAAAATCAAGGAAACTTGAGGATTTAAAGCAGAAAGCATGAAAGCATATGATGATTTATATTTTTTACACAAAACCGAATTTTTATATAAAAGAAACTAAGGATGAAAATCTGTCTGTTATCGCTTTATTTTCTCAGCAAATATCGATTTATAAGAACTACTGAAATTGCATTTTATGAAGAAACTAAAGACGTTAGAGCAAAAAGGAAAAACATTTCTGATCACCTATATTTCTTAAATTGCATTTTATGAGGAAACTCTAGGCGCTACACTATGTACATTTTTTTGTGTTAAAACCTAAAAACCAAAGTTTGAATAATTTTAATTTTAACATTGATCTTAAGAAAATATTATGAACATCAATGTACTTATGAGGAACATAATAGCGAACAATATTTAGTTCCTAGTCATGTTATAGCTATATGATGTTTTAAATATGTTCCATCCGAAGTTTAAATTATTGACCTCAATACGCGTTCCATTATCATTACCCATATTGGTCGAAGTTTTAAAATTTCAAAATTCAAAAGCCTTGAATGGCTTTTACCAAAATACACATATTATATACTTTTTTTATAATGTTACAAGATAAATATGTAAATTTATAATGATTAATGTATTGAATGAGATAGCTAATTTTGTGCACAATAGCATAAAAAAAATCGGGGACAAAAATGTTAACCCTTTCAAAAGTTATTGATTTTTGATCACTCATACCCCCAAAAAAGTATACTGTGCGCTATAGCAAAAAAAAAAAATTAAAATCTGTGATCACTTAGTTTTCATACAAATAATTGTTTTCTTTTTTATAAAAAAAATTAAAATTGCATTTGATAAAGAAACTAGAGGAGCTAGAGCAGAAAGGATGAACATCTGTGATCACTTAGTTTTCATATCAAAAATTGTTTTTTGGAAAGTACTAGAGGCACTAGAACAAAAAGGATGAAAATCTGTGATAACTTATTTTTTATAATAAAAATCGATTTCGTATATAAAGAACTGAAATTGTATTTAAAAGGGAAAACAGCGCCCTAGATCCAAAAGTATAAAAATCTTTGTTTACTTATTTTTTGTATGGGTTATGGTTATGGTTATTGTTATGGTTAATGGGTTACTATAGGCGCTAGAGACAAAAGAATAAAAATCTGTGATCACTTTTTCACACCAAAAATAGATTTTTTATATGAAA
The DNA here is from genome assembly GCA_932274085.1 of Protocalliphora azurea. Taxonomy (NCBI): domain Eukaryota; kingdom Metazoa; phylum Arthropoda; class Insecta; order Diptera; family Calliphoridae; genus Protocalliphora; species Protocalliphora azurea. The sequence goes on along the minus strand of OW026519.1, from coordinate 204,922,295 downwards.
ATCTAAAACTGGCTTTTAAAACAAAACCACAGAATCTAGAGCAAAAATAATAAAAAAAAATATATGAAAACCTAATATTTATTTTATAAGAATTTGTAATCACTTATATTTCTCAACAAAAATCGTTTTATTATATGAAAATCTAAAAAGAAAACTAGAAGCTTTTAAGCAAAAGCAATGAAAATCTGCGATCACTTATATTTCTTACAATTGTTTATATAAAAAACTAAAAGTGTATTTTATGAGGAAACTAGAGGCCCTAAAGCAATTATAGAGCAAATATGTTTTCACATAACTTCTACAAAAAATTTATTTTTTAATTAAAAACTAAAATATTATTTTAAAAAGAAAACAAAATCGTTAAGGCAAAAATTCTCAATACCAAGTTTATAGGAAAATCGATCTAGTAATTTAAGAGTTATATTAGTTTGAAGTTTTTGTTACCACATAAGCAAAAAATATGAACGTTTTTAATAGCGAAGCACCCCGGGTATAACTTTTCAAGTTATAAAATTTCTAAAAAAATATTTTAAATTTTATAGGAATTTCATTTAATCGTCTAGTTTTCTTGCTATATTTACGAAGACTTATAACTTTTACCACGCGGGAAAAACCGTAAGATTTTTGCGCATTTGTCATTATTCTCAGAAACGATGTGCTGAACTTTGCTTAAAATGGAAAAAGAACTAATGCCAATGGATAATTGAAATTTATACTGAAAACCAGTTGTTTCGCGAAATACGGTTTCTTAGGTCATAAAAACACAAAGAGTTCATGACTCCAAAATGAAAGATGGCAGCGAAAGGAAAAGTTAATTTACAGACTGTAATAATATTAATTTTATGAGAAAAAATCAATATATACCAGAAAAGGTGAATATTTTTTACAAAAAGAACATGAATATAACAGCTTTAATTAAAAAAAAAAAAAAAGTTTCACTCAATGGTTTCCTTTATATAGCCAGCATTGTATGCACTAATTTTTTTGTGCGCACTTTTTATTTTATATTTCTAAAGTTCCATTAAATCTAAAATGACACTGATTTGTGACACAAGTCTTTATTTATTACAAATTTGTATTCATTTTCTACACAATACATAAATCCTCTATGTATGACGCCCTCATTTCTAAGTGATTCTGGCGCTGACAAAGACCCCAAACATTGGAATACACATACACACTTATGGTACATACATGTGATTATTATTACTAAATTGAAATCAAATTACAAATATCAGATAAGAAATCTACACTTCTCTAAGCTTTAGACACAAATTAAATCATTAAAACTTAAACATGTTGCACACACTACATATGTACATATGTATATACTCAAGCAAACACTTTTACTCGTACATACATTACACTTACTCATATTGTAGTGAACTAAATTTTGTGTTGTTGGGTTTAATTGTTGATTAAAAATTAGCGATAAAAACGACAGCACACTCCCGCAGTTTATAACAGCCCAGCCCAGTTATTTTTTTTTTTAGTTTTAGTTTTTTTCTCTTCTTTTGTTGAGATTTTTTTTCGTATTTATTTTATATATTTTATTTATACCCGTAACATTAAAGTTTAAATTTAGTGATTTTATTTTTGTTCTCTTGCTTCTTAATTAAGACATTTTAACACAGAGCAACTGCTAATCGTTTACATCCGTTGGCAATTGCAGGCACATGGTGCGGGGGAAATGATTGAGCGCCTATAGATGGGTTTGAATAGGAATATAAATACATAAATGAATAAATGGTTGGATGGATGAATGGCTGATTGGTTAGGTCGAGATTGGATTAAGTTTGGGTTTGAATGACGAAGTGAATTTATAAAGTCATATATTAATTTTTTTATCTCTTTTAAATAATCATTATTAGTATTGGTTGAGGGAGAAAGTATAGAGATGGTCATGAATTCGAATATATAACCAATGGAAAAATTTATATTCGCCTTTAATTTAGATAGTGAATTCTGTAGCAGTTTCACCTGAGTTGTTTGTTTTGTGACATGATATAAAGAGAGGTAACACCGTTCTTTTTAAAGTATAAAAGATTCTTTTAAATATATTTTTTTTTAACAAACGAAAAAATCGTTGCCACATTATAACAAGGGAAAATTATATTTAGGAAATTGTTATCAAAATTGTGTAATTTATTTTAACCTATTAAATTGCAGCAAATATATCTTAAAAAGCTTATTTAAGGCATTATTAATAGGATTTTGATCTTTGTGTTACCTTAAACAAAAGTATTTAACATTTTGCAATAGCAGTATTCTATTTTTTTTTTATTATTATTATTAAATTTGGAAATATAAAGTGCTAAAATAATAATTAATAACTCAGTCACACATTTCTTTATTATGAACATAAATCCTAAATTAAAATGTGTTGTTTTTTATTATTTGAATTAATGTATCAATTGATTGAAAACATAATTCTTTTAAAATTAAATTAAATTAAATTAAAAGAAAAAAACTCGTATTTTTTTTAAGTAGATATGGTAGCACAAAAAATAATAAATCGCTCAAATGTCTATTTCTTTGTATCATGGTTTGAGGTAATTGTATTTATTTTGTGAATCAAACTATATAGACTTTATGTATATTTAAAAAATTTTGAAAAATTTTAGTTAAAATATTTACAATTTTTCTCCTCTGACACGAACGTCGATTCATTTTCATCAATGCGCAAAGAATTCATAACCATCGAAAAGAATCCTAATAAACGAAGAAAAATGCATTTTCAGACTGTCGAATCGCAGACAAAATAATATGAATTCTAGTTCTTTAAATTGCTCTGTATCTTTTATCAGAAAAGTTTAAAAAACAGTCTTGGAGACCCACGAACTAAAAACAGAAAAAAAATGTGAAGGTAAAAGAGAGGACGAAAATTACTGAGACAAATTTTTTTTCAAAAATATAAATGCATCCTGGTTATGAGTATCACAGATGCTACGGGAAACGTATTAGATAAATATCGTGTAAAAAATCGAATTGTCGAAAAAGCAGAGAAATGTATGCAAACGAGTGCCGTCAGAAAAAATCATTCTTATTATTAGAAATCACAAGAAGTTCTAATTTGTTTGACCTCATCTATCTTCTCATTATTACAAAAAAAAAAAAAAAATTAACTGAGTGATCTCAAACAAATGGTGCTGCTATGTACCATAGGAGGCGAATCTACTAAACTCTCCAGAACTCCGTCCTTTTTAAATGTATTGGGTCATAGTAAAAACATATTTAAAGGATACTTAAAGGTGACTAAACCCATTCCAATAAAAAAGTGCACAAAATATGAATCATTTTATAAAAATCGAATAAAAAATTTATTTTTCTATTAAATTTAAAACTTGAAAATCAAAATTTCAAAGAGATTGACCCTTTGGTTTAATTTTTATAAGCTAAATTGAATGCACTAAATTTTTTGTGCGCTATGGTTATGACACAAAATGACTTCATTACCCAACCAATAATTCGAAAGTTTTATTTTGCAGCATCATTCAGTATAAAATATTTAAGCTTACAAAATTGTTACTAATATTTCACCATAATCATCATCATTATCGTCATCTTACAATCACATACACCCACACAATTGCAAGTAAATGTTGATTTTATGACTTCCAATAATGATTTAATTTGTCTACAATTTGATTTCTAGTTGTTTTTTCATATGGTTTTTTTCTTAGTTCCGTTAAAAATATCAATAAATTGATTTCCTGTTAATAATATTCGTTGTGGTAATTTTAAACGCCATTTTAGTTTTTTAATTAGACAGAGAAAAGGAAAAGAGAAATAATAATTATTTAACATTGCAATTGATTATTTTTCAATCATCATGTTGTCATGTTTCATTTTGGATAATTGTACGGATGTAACTGACATTTATTACTTTGGCCAAAATGGCCCAAAACAGTAAAGACAGGCAAACAGTTATAAAATATTCCATTTAACTTACAAAAGTGTAAAATTATGTGGTTACAGACACCTCCGTAGAAAGTAAATGGGAATATGAATGTTATTGGCTCTTTGGTTTATTTAGTTATTTTCCCTTAAATTATAAACCCAAAAAATGAAAAAAAATCATAATAATTTTGAAATAAATCATAATTTGTTTATGATGTTTTTTTCTTTATATCAACAAGTGATGAAGGTACTTAATATTTTTAGTTGTTAAGAAAAAAACAGTAGCTAACGAAACAACGGAAGTAATGTCACTTTCTCTTTAACCTTTAAGACACTAACAACAAAAACTTTCCTGGAATCCTAAATAGTAGCGGACCTACTAACTATGAGTATATTATAACTAAGTACTCGTACAATAATACTAAAAAATTACTAAAAATTGTAAATACCCATAAACTCAACTTTAACACATAAATAATTAAAAAGGGTCTAACTTCAACTCAATATAAACCCTCATAGTATTAGATTTACTAAACATGGGAGAAAAATTTTAATTCTATAAGTCAGGACACGAGTGTGTCATTAATTTTTGACAATTATTATGATAAACACCACGATAGAGCTGTCATCGAGTAATTGCTGCTTTGAAACTTGACTCATTCTATGCATCTCAATTAATTTTGTTTCTTCCTAAACTAAACATTTCATCGTACACTTATAACTATCACTATCCACATATTGCACAAGTACGAGTAATAATACTTTGTTCTGTATATTTAATTAGTATCCCTAGTATAGTATAAATATTCACTTGTACATTGTTATCAGCCGTGTACATTCTGTAATGGTTTATTATTACAGGTGTCGTATTGTCTGTTAGAAATTCTTGTTCATTATCTTGAAGCTGACCCGTAATTAGAAATTCTATTAACGGTTTAATACTTTCAGAGACCTTGTAGCATAAATAAGTTAAATTTTATGAAGTAATTCTTAAAAAATATTATCTCTTATTAGTTGAAGAATTAAAAACAGTAGTTAAATAATCATATTTTATTTTAAAATGCTGTTAATGTATTAAAAAAAATTAAAGAATAAATTCATGATTTGTTTTAGAATATTACTTTCATCACAAATCAAATTTCTTAGGAATGTAACGGAGTAGTAATAAAAATTATTTAACTGATCCTCTTACTTATATTTACAGTTTGTTTTCTTTAATAATAAATTAAATCACATTGTGAAAAAAGATTTTTATCTGTTTTTGCTTCTTTCGTATTTTGCATTTGTAAGGATTAACTATAATTACATTGGAGAAATTTTAAATATTTAGTAGTTGTACATACACGCAGAGAAAAAATATAATTATAGTGACCATAATCTAAGAGCAACATATTATGATTGAAACATATAATCACAGCAAAAAATAGAAATGATTATAAGTAATAATTATAATGATTCCACTTTGTCATATTTTATCCGATTTTATGGTTTGTATTTTCATATTATGAATATAGTTTTACATATAATTGAACAATCTTATTATACTATTATACCACATTTTCATGTTATCATATAGTTTTCCAATCTTATCATATTATTTTTTTATTTTGTCATATTAATATTCCATCTTATCATATATTAATAAAAATTATTACTAAAAATTATTGTTATTTTTATAAAATTTTTATTGAGAAATTTTATATATATATATATATATATGGACCTAGAGGTCCCTTGTGAGTCCCTTCGTAGAATATATAGAGAGAAAAGACCAGGAAAGCTAAATAATAGAAAAAGCTGAGACCAAAAGAAGTATAGAAAATAATAGAAAAGACCTGGAAAGGAAAAATGCTACCGCCCTATATCGTTCGCTCTAAGCCAACGACCCCCTCTTAGCCAGCCTTTTCCCATGACGAATCCTATCAATCTATCGAAATCGATCCTCGATATGCTGTCCAATTCATCAACGAATCGACTGCCTACTTAGTTGTAGACATGAACAGTGACATATAATATGCTCTACCGTCTCTAGTTCCTCATTATCTTCGCACATCCTGCAAAGACCGGAAGAACCTATATCCCAATTCCCTGTCAGAATACCTATCATAGTCTTCAGTTTTCCCCTTTTCATGCCTAATAGTAGATTTGTATCTGCTATATCAAGTTTAGGCCATAGGACCCTTGATAATCTGCAGTCCGTTCTACGATTCCATGCATAATTGGTTCTATCCCGAATCCACTCTCTAATTAACCTGAAGTAAAATCCTGTGAAAATTTATAATACTTTTTTGTTATTGAAATAATAATATTGAAATGGTTTCAAAACAGGATATGCTTTAAAAACAAGGAAAAAGCTTCAAATATTTAATGGTTGTAGAATTAATGATATGTTTCATATTGACAAATTTTTTTTCTGGAAAAAATATTTAAAAACAAATAATTTTTGCAGTCAATCATATTAAATTTCTTATTGATTTTAAACATTAAATGACAAACTTGAATCAAAATCATTGTTAAAATGAACACGGAGTTATTAAAATTCAATAAAATTAACAATGAGAACATAATATTGTTGTAGTGATAACGCTGTAACCATTATCATTATCATTACAAAATATCACTTTTTCAGGCACTTTTCAAAAAGAAACGACAAATACTTGGGTTTAAAAAAAATAAATGAAATAAAAATTAATGATTTTCTAAAGCTAATTTCTGATGCCCTTTAAATTATTCGAAAGTTAATTTCAAAATTTCCCGTTTTTATCCTTTTGATGATTTAAAAGTGGATTATTTTAACTTCTTCCTTTGTTCTAAGGTTTTTTTTTGTTTTGTTTTGAAGCCACTATATTTGCATTGTTTAACAAGCTACATATACAATAGACTTTATATACATAAATGGATCTATAAATATGCATTTTTTATATTATGTATTTATGTTCATTTTTTCATACTAGCAGTTTAGCGAAAAAAAAATAAATTTTAGTATTTATAAAAAAAGGTAGTTTTAGATTTGAAAATGTGTACAAATTACTTGCTAGTAGTATCAAAATTAATCTTATGGCATAGACAGACTGTCATCTTTTTAATACACTATATTAAAAGCAAATTAAAGAAAATTTATTTTAACGTTTTTTTTTTTTTTTTGCACTTGAAAAATATGATTAGAAAATTTTACTATTTTCATAACAAACGCCATCCTATCTACATATTTGACCACGCGAGAACTACTTTAGTACTTAATTGAACCTTAGGTATATGGGGTTATTAAAAGTATTATTTAAATTTGAAAAATCTCACACGACATTTTTTTAACCCGAAAAATTTGAAATTTCATTTAAAAATTTATAATTTTCGAACAAAACTGGACATAGAGTGGAACTTTTATTCAAATCGAAATTTCTTAACCATTTCTGAAGTCTTATCATTTAAAATAAATATGTAGAAATAGATATTTCTTTATTAAAATTAACAAGTTGAGATGTGTTATATTCAGCTGTGCCGAATCTTATATACCCCTCACCAGTGTTGAGATGTGTTATATGAAAATGGAACACGTTATATTGGGTGCAATTAAAAATATTTATCTATACTATATCTATGTAAAATCTATGTATTTTTATATAAAATTGAAATAGAATCAAGATTTTATAAATCCTTGTATCCTTATATATTATATTATGTAAGTTTGTTTGTTTAACATAGAGATAGTACCAGTGCCACAGGTGGATATAGACTTCGTTAAATCTCGAACGGAAGTCACACCCACATTTTACACCTAGTTTTAAAAAATCAATTTACCTGAAATATGACGCACAGTTAGTGCTTGCACTGTAGAATGTTATAATGGGTGATCCATTTCAAGGTTCCCTACTTCTTAAAGAAAAAAACACAGAAAATTCAAATTTATGGGGAATGTTTATTATCATTTGAAAGAATATTCTTTGGCATTTATTTTTTGAAGATTATGTCTATCAAATGTTGGCCGTTGCTACGTCGCAGATGGTCTATCCGTTGAGTCCAATTTTCAATGACTCGTTCGAGCATTTCGACTGGTAACTGGCGAATGACACGCGTGATGCTTTCCTCCAAGGCCTGAATCGAAGCGGGTTTGTCCGCATAAACTTTAGATTTTACATATCCTCACAGGAAAAAGTCTAACGGTGTGATATTAAACGATCTTGGTGGCCAATCGATCGGCCCAAAACGTGAAATTATGTGCTCACCGAAGTGTTCTCTCAATAAATCCATTGATTGATGCGATGTGTGGGAAGTGGCGTCGTCTTGCTGAAACCAAATGTCGCCAAGATCATGAGCTTCAATTTCATGGCACGATAACGGTCGCCATTGACACCAAAACGTTGTTTTTTCTGGATGAAGTGGCAGTTCTTGAATCTCTTCAGGTTGCTCTTCGTACCACATGCGGCAATTTTGTTTGTTTACATACCCATTGAGCCAGAAATGGGCCACATCGCTGATCAAAATTTGCCTCGAAAACGTCGGATCTTCTTGGAACTTTTCAAGAACCCAGAGTGCGAAGCGATGTCGCTTGGGAAGGTCGAGCGGCTTCAGTTGTTGCACAAGCTATATTTTGTACGCTTTCAATTTAAGATCTCGACGTATAATGCGTATAAGTCGTTCCATACGTCAGTCGGAGTTGCTGCGAACGGTGCCGAATCGACTCTCCACGGTCTTCCTGTACACTCTCAGCTACGGCCGCTATATTTCCTTCACAGCGTGCTGGACGTGGTCATTCGGTCGAATATTATCCAATAATGAATGCTGGGTCTCAAAATGGGTGATGGTGTTGCGAATAGTACGCTCAGTAGGCCGATTATGTTGACCATAAGTTGAGCGAAGTGCACGAAACACATTCCTCATAGAACATGAATTTTCGTAATAAAGTTGACCTATTTGTTAACGTTGTTCAGGCGTAAGTCTTTCCATTATGAAATGCCAAACAACACTAAACAAAAATAACATGACGGCATGACATGACTCACACGTGATCTGTCAAAAAAGGCTATTAAAATAAGTATCTCTACTTGAATCACCGTTTAGATTAAGTTAAATCTTGATCGAATACCACGCCCATTGTTTTAAAAGTCTCAAACGGATGAATCGATTAGCTTAAAACCGGAGCAGGAGCTGTAGTACCCCCATATAAAGAAAATATTCATTATGGCATATAAAAGGAATTTCGAATTTCGTGGACATCTGTATCATATCATATCGCATTAAAAAAATGCAAATATGATGGATAATTCCAGGAGGAGAGTTTGCCCCCATACAATGGAAATATAAATTTTCTCATCTAAAATACTATTATGTGAAAAGCTTAAAAAATCTAAAAGTAATGTTTTTATCAAATTTTGAATAGGACGAATAGGGTGAATAGGTTCAGGAAGAGTTGTAGCTCCCATATAAAGTAAATATTAGTTATTGCATCAAAGGATATGGCGGAAAATTTATGGACCGATTTGACCGATTATAAAAACTGAAATTCGAAAAAAATATTCGTGATAAATTTATGCAAGAATGAGGCCCATAGTTTTTATAGGAGGTTCAAAAAATCTAATTTTTTCAATGAAAAAATTCTTAAAAAAATCTCATATTTTTCTGTGAAAGAACGAAGTTTTTAGATTACATAGGTCCTTCAAAAAGTTTAGAAAACCAAATATGTCTTAATTAATTGTTGTTGTTTTTCAGTATCCATGAAAACAACAACTATTAGGGAAGCAGAGATTAAATAAATAAATAAACTAAAAACAGATTTGCCCATAACTCGGTTGTTTATAAACCAATTTGGTTGATTCAAAAAATTAAAATTCAAGAAAAAAATTCGTAATCGATCTATATAAGATCCAAATCCGTAGCTTATATAGGATTTGGATATTGGTCAAAAATGCGTTTTGGCCGATATCTCTGTAATTAATGCACCGCCTGAGTCAATTTCTTCAGCAAAAAAATTCAGAAAAAAAATTTCGATTTTGTTTTGCAAAAACAAGAATAACAGCTTATATAGGCTTCGGGAAATCGAAAACCAGTTTGAAAACCTTTTTTTTAATCGGATTTTGATTGAATCGGATTTTTCCGATTTTCAATAGAATGAATTTCTGATTTTATGATATTTGATAACGTCATATAAACAATTTTGTTCCTTTTGGGAATATTGTTAAAAAATCTTTAATCCTAAAAGAAAACGGCATTTTTCTTTTAAATTAATGAATTCAAATAATTAAAATGTAAAAATATAAAAAATGTCAAAACTTTTTCTTATATGTGTTTTTAATTTCAGAACTTGCATAGTAACGATATGGACAAAACAACAAACAAACTTATGGCAATTGTTATTCATAAAAAAATATATTTATGAACCGATCATTAAAACAAATTCGAAATTAAATCAGATGTGCAAAATATGGAGTATTAACCTCAATAAAATTTCATTTCAAAAGAAGTATTCGTTATGTTATAAGGTTTGCTTTAAAATTTGTATTTTAATTTTTATTTATAATTTTCTTGGAATTTTTGCAAACCTTAAAATCATTAAAAATCATGTTTATGCCATTTAAAAGAGTCCAAATTATTAAACAATGCACCAAAAAATTCCTAAATTATGAAATTATTTAAGTACATATTATTTCTAAGCAAACTATTAATCAAAATTACTTTAAATTCAAAAAAAATCTAAAACAATTGAATGATTAAAGGTCTAATTTGAATTTAAATAAATTTAAGATATTTTTTGGTTTGTTGTTTAAGTAAATACTTCTGAAAATGTTAAATGCAATACGGTCAATTACATCAAGTAATTTTAAACAGTTTTTTGCTAAATTTCCAAGCAACAACAAAAAAATTAATGAAACAAATAATATGCATTTAAACGGTGTAGTTGGAAATATAATTACAAGCACATTTTATAAAATGGAAAAAAAAATAAATAAGAATTACAGGGGGAAGGTATACCACTAAATTGATACGGATACTTGGGAATAGGTTTACATTTACTAAACACAAATTTAAAATTAATATGAATATATTTAAATTAAATATTAAAAAAAAAATGTTTGTTTGTTTGTTCGTTTCATTCCCTTTTACTAATAAATTGCTAAACTTTACTACAAAACTAAACAAATGAATTGTTTTGGCAAACTCACCTATAAACTACCGATTGTGGTAAGAATAAATAATTTATCTAATGGTCGAATTCATTGTAAATAAACCAATAAAAAAGGGAGGGTAGTAGCAAATTACAACAGAACCAGTCAAGTAAAAAACAAAACTTAAAATACATGAACTTAACAGCAGAGATTTAAAACTAGACGAGCAGACTTAGAGACAGTTAGTCAAAAAAAGCAGACAGTTGGGCATTCAAACAGACAGTTTTAGGCAAATAGATAGACAGACGGAAGGACAGACGGACAGAGAAACAAACAAACAATGCAACCAAGATTTCAAAGAAAACATTTAACATTTAAATTGACGAAAATTGGTGAAAATTTACAAATCGTGCAGAACACATTTTCAATCAACTCAGGCCAGTCATCTAGATCAGCCATCAAGAGCAAGAAGCTCTGAAAAAACAGTTGAATGTTTTGTACACCACAACAACAACAATAATAAAAGCAACAGTTGCAATTGCTTTGGAATGTAAATCAGTATATTGTTTTAAGGTAATTACATGCAACACAAACCAAAAAAAATAAAAAAAATCAAAATCTATTCGTGTTTAGAAGAAAAAAATCTATAAACAACAAATTTACTCCATTACCCAGACACTAGAAGACTGAAAAAATAAAGAAAAAAAAACTTTTTCTCACTTGTTTGCTTTTTTCATTTGCAACATAAATACATACAACTCAGGAGAAAAATCATTATTATACACACTTAAATCTTAAAGATACATCTTTTTGTACTGTTGTTTCTTTATTTCTACTCATTTTGTGTTAAGAATTTTCCATAAATGAAATAAATTGATTTGGAATAATGTAACACTCGACCAATAATCAAAACGATAAAATACGTGTAAGTCAATATAATTTTCACTTGAAATAGCACATAAACACATACATACACAAATAACAACATATAATACAAATGTATATATATTATATGCAGCATGTATCATTAACTTGCAACAGTATCTTATTGCAGCTCATCTAAGCCAAGATTCATAGATTGGATGGATGGATGGATGGGTGGATGGATGGATGAACTTATGCAAGATAGGTTGGACGATTGGATCGATGGTTGCTTACCAGTTATGTGGCTAAGTTGTATACATACACATAGTTGGAAGGCTGTATATATGTTTGTATGAATAGTTGCACTTAAATAAACGCTCAGGCTGATTATTTGCTTAAATTGCTGCTAATAACATGACGTGCCATCAACTGTTCATGATGTGTTTCTTTTATTCATTCTTTTTCTCTCCACTTCTTTCATTATAATTTTCTAGAAGGAGGGAAGTATAGCCTAATGTTATCAGATTCAGACGATATCAAAAAATTAGTAATTTCGCTCCATCAGCGGAATTTTATTTATTTAAATTCGACATTTTTTTCCAAAATATTTGAGAATTTCATACTTTTTTCCTTTTATAAGTGAAATGTTGAGAAATAGTTTTGTAGTAATTATGATGGTCCATCTTAAATTAATTTTAAAAAATACACTAAGAAATCCTGAAAATTCTATAGGTAAAAATTTTAAAATATTTTCAGCAATTTATTCCGAGATGTCTTAGTTTAGGCTGCTGTATTTGATTTGTTACAAAAATTAATAGACATGGATAGGTAAATATATCTATTTTTATGAACCATTCATTCTTTTTTTTTTTTTTTTTTTGATCTACTTAAAAAAATGGTAGGATTTCAGCCAAAAACTAAGATTTTAAATATAATATTTTTAATTTTAGGGTATAATTTGTTTTAGGTTTGATAATATGTAAATGAGTATTGGAGCATATTAAACTAATTTTTTTTACTTAAAAAAACCTTTCGTTAAAAATATTAATACTTTGTATGAAAAAGTACTATATGCTCGCACATTTTTATTAATAATAACTCCGAAATCAATCGGAAAATCTGGAAATTTACTGATATACACTGGTGCATATTACTATAAACGCACATCAATTTTTTAATCAACTTATCAAAAATTAGGCTAAAAAATAATGAAGGTGCTACAAATTAATTTTTTAAATTATTTATTGACTTTACTTAAAAAATTAATAACAAAAAGCTTAAAATGTACATTATTTTTTTTAATTGTAATTTTAGTAGTTTAATACCATTTTTATGGCATTTTCCTATATACGCACTTAAACTAATGAACGAATTTAGCATTATTAATAATGTGTTGATGAACCTTTGTTTTGGATAAATTCAAAAATTCAGTCTGGCATTGATTCGACTAATTTTTGAGCATTTTCAAACAGTTCATTATAAATTGCACTGTTCATTTTAGTTGGAACAAAACATATTTTTGAATTTTCTGTCCAAACCATAACACGGCCTCCACCGAAATTGTGTTTCGACACACGAATTGCTTTCAACCTCAAATCATGCCAATAGCAAGAATATGAATCTGCATCTTCCAAATTGAATTTCTTTTCATCAGAAAAGATTGCTTTATTCCACTCATCTGTCCATTTCATGTATTTGCGTGCAAATTTTAAACAATTTTCCTTATGATGCTATTTTAACATTGGCTTTCATTTTGGTTTCTTCCATTTTATGTAAACATATGTTAGCAAAATGTGTGAAACATGTTTGGAAGTGACAGAAAGGTCAAGTTTATTTTCTATTTATGTAGCATTTAATTTATTGCGGGTAGCTTCTTCTTGTATTTCATTAATTTGACTTTTTGTTAACTTTTGAATAGCTTTTGTTAGTTTCCGCTATCCATATTTCTTCCCTCTCTTAAGAAAGCCTCGAATAACTCCGAACGAACGGTTAATTTTTCATCCAATTTCTCTATTATAACAGCCTTAATCACAAAAAAATTTAATTTGAATTTTTTCCTGGTCTGTAAGAAAAGTCAATTTGAAAATTCTTTAAGCGGATTAAATTTCCCAATTAAAACAAACATATTTCCAGTAAACAGAAATGTTGTTATCAGAAACTTACCTTAACTGAAACAAACAACTAAAAGTGTTAAAATTTAGAATTTTTAGAGAAATTTTTCTCGACTGCGTTTATAGGAATATTCCACTGAAATAATCACCAATATGTTCTGTACATAAAAAAAACTGTTGTATAGTGAGTTATTGTGACAACACAAGAAACGAACGTATCTCAAAGAAATCCAAAAATTTTAAATGCGTTTATAGGAATATGCACCAGTGTATAGCATTCATAATAGTATGGCATTATGAATCATTATAATTATATAACTACGCCTGTTCGTACGTACGAATAAATTTCTGCAATATTTTCTTATCCTCTGATACATAACGAATCAAATTTTCATCTTATATTAATTAGAGCTCGGAGTTAAAGGTAGCAAAAAAGGTGTATTTTTCATCTATAATATCTTGAATTTAATATAAGCAAAAATTAAACCCATGTCATATAATTTTCAATACTTATATCGGAAGACTAAATCTACACAAAATTATTCATCTAAAATATTATAAATTGTTATTCGAAAAAAGTTGAAGATGCGATAATAACGCCTTTGAAAATTTTGAATTATGTTTTTAAGAAAAAATTTTTTGGAAATTTTCAGAAAGATATACCGATTTTAATTTTGAAATTTTTGCACACAATATTACACAATATCTAAGCATTGTTTACTTTTGAGGTTAAAAAAAATTGAATTGTATTTTTTAAGGGCACATCAACGCTATTTTGTACCAATATTATTTGACTTAAATGAAACACAAATATGTTCGCGTGAATGACTTTTAAGATAAAAAGTTTAAAAAATTGCAATTATAAAAAATCACCACAAGTACATTACCTACATCAATATGTCTAAAATACAAATTAAAAGTGATACGATGTGGTGGATTTAAGATTTCATTAAAAAAATTTTAATCATAGAGTTTTTTATTTTAAAATTTTATAACATCTGTTGATATATTTGTAATATTCGACAACCAAAACATTTTTTAAAATTATATTAATGGACAAGAAATTATCGTTTATTATATATTATATATCCAATATCAAAAATAAATACACATATATAACCTACACAAAGGCAT
The DNA here is from genome assembly GCA_932274085.1 of Protocalliphora azurea. Lineage (NCBI taxonomy): Eukaryota > Metazoa > Arthropoda > Insecta > Diptera > Calliphoridae > Protocalliphora > Protocalliphora azurea. The sequence continues at coordinate 204,907,186 of OW026519.1, read as the reverse complement.
ACAAATTACAAACTAAAGAAGGATTGATACGTTTTATAATAGTGAACATAATCGGGATCATAATTCTGATTTAAATTTTAGGTATATTTTTGAGAAATTATGGTAATATTTGGACCTAAATCAAATTTAAATGAGTGGAGGAATTTCAATGAAATTTTAGCACTAGTTTAGCTAAACTTGTTTAAAATTAGGGAATTTAAAAAAGTAGCCAAAATCTCAGTCCGGGGAAAACTTGTTCAAAAACTTGACATTTTTCATTAAAATGATCACCCAATCGGTGTAAAAGGCGCGGCTCAGAAAATATTTGTTGAGGGTTTAACCAACATATGGGGCTATATAACCAAAATATTTTTTTTTGCTGATCTCGGCTTTGGCATAAGAGAGTTTTATAAAGAAAATTAAAACCCCATTTTCAAAATTGAAAAAGTTTCAATAGGACTTGAGGGGAAACCGTTGCCCAAAGTGACTCCGATTTTGCCTTACATGCATTCACATTAAGATTTCCTTTGAAACCATTACAAAAATTCTATAGTCTGAAAGAAAAAAAATATTCTAGAAGTTGAAGAATATTTTTGAAAAATATCCACAAAAATATGAAATTTTTTAAAGTTTCAATTTCAGATTAATATAAATTTCTATGGGATACATATATAATTCATTCCATACATATTATATATGTATCCCATATATAATATGCTTCTTGCAACAATATTTCGTAAAAAATCTAGTGGATATTCTCAAAAAATTTGTTGGGCACAAGTTAAGGCCCCAAGTTAGAAAAACTTAAAAAACAGTGCAAAAATGAGAGTAAAATTTATTTTGACCTAAAACTCTCTTAGAGATTTATAGAGATTTATAAGTTATAAATGAATTTTCGGCGAATTATAAAAGCCAAAACATACCCAAGGTGAATAACTTTGGAAGTCTATCCTTTACCCCGGATATCAGCTAGGATTCTGTGCTCCTTCAAATCAACTCGAAAACATCTCAGCTCTGACCATGTCAAATTTTTTTTTTGATATCTTCAACGATTCACAAGTTACAGACTTATTACCAAAAAAAAAAAAAAAAAACGTTTTGGAGCCACTGTGCGTGATTAAAAAAAAGTAACTTTCAAAGTAGAACAGTGGATTACTTCCCCTCACTTAACTCTCTTTCTCCACGAGACTGATTTTGCTGTGGTCCAAACGTTTTTGTATTTATTTATTTGTATTTTAAGACAATTTTCCTGCTTGTGGCCATAATTTACCAGTTTTCAACAAAGTCTCCCTGTCCATCAATTGTTAATTTTCATGTTTCCTAGCACAGAGAACATGACGACTTATAAACATAGATACATAAATAAAACCATAGAATTTAGCATGAATCGAATACAAAACGATTACTTTGATACAACTAAAATCTTTAAGTTTCAATTAATTTTTAAAACACTATCACTATATTTGTTTTTTTTTTTGCATAGTGATTTAGAAAACTTAGAATTAACTAATGAAACTAAGAATTTCTAACCATAAATTTTAACTAAAAATAACGGATAATTCCGGACAAGACATCACTATAATTACCAGACACTAAAATAAAACGTAAAAGAAAAAGAACACTCATTTATAAGTTTAATTTGTAGAGTGTCATTGTGGAGAAAAATTGCTCTTAGTTGATGCAATGTTTGTAAAGGCTTCTGTTCAATCTGCCACTGTTTTTGGGATAATTTTCTCTTATACGCTGGAGTTATTTGGTTCGTTTGCATGTTTCTTCTAAACATTAGATAAATTTTCATGTTAAACAGACGTTTCGTAATTTGTTTAAGGTCATGACATTAAAATAAAAAATATATAACTATTTTATTTTCTTATTTTATTTGCTTATTTTAAAATGAACAATTATTGTGGCAATTATGGTGATCAAAAAAAAAAAAAAAAAAAAAAAAAAAATAGTTATTTTATTCTAAATATCACTCACTCCTATTGTTTAATTCCATTTAAATCCCTCAGGTTACATTTATACCACCATCGTTGTAACTTTTTTTTGTTTCTAGTTTAGTTTTATCATTGTTTTCAATGTTTGTAGAGACTCTCTGGATTTCAAATGAAAATTATCACAGATGTTTGAAGTTGACACTGCAAATGATTCGTAACAATTGTATTGCGTAATTAAAACTAGTTTAAGTTTCATGCACCTCAGTTTGAATTTTTTTTTTTTTTTTAATAATTATAAAATTTTGATGAATTGAAAATGCTCTTGTTTCTATTGAATTGATTTTAGTTCTTTGAGGGGATGTTTTCTGTTTTCCACTTAAGAACATTGAATTATAATTGACATCATTGTCCAATCAATCGTCTGTTTTGGTTGGTTTATGATGTGATTGATTTTGATATGAATACATGAATACCTACAACAACAAAACTAACAATACAAAAGGTACGAGTAAAATACTTATGCACGCATGCAAGTGCATTCTTTAACAAATATTGTGTGATTTATACCTCTTAGTAATTGGCAGAAATATGTGTATAGAGTGTAGTAACCCAGTATACATTAGGGGTCGTAATTTGATTAAATGAGCCGTTTATTTTGAAAGTAGTATAAGTCTATTCACAAAAATAGTAAAGTTAGGTACTAAAAAGATTTTTACGTAATTATTGGGATGATTACTACAAGAAAAGTGGTATTTTTTTTTTTTTTTTTTTGAACAAAGGAACAATTTGAAAATTTGATATCATAAGAAAGCTCATGAAAGGCTTCATTTATCGGAACAACAGAAAGTTAGGGCTATACCCAAATATGTTCGAAATTTAGCAATTTTTTGATAATTTTCATATTTTAATTTTTAATATAAAATTATTTTTGTGATAAATACAAAACATAATTTCAGTTATGCCTGTTAATGTGCCTCTTTAAGACTAATCTAATTTTTTCATTCTGATCCCACTCGCGAAAGGATAAGACCAAGAGAAACGGTAAAATAAACTGAGCTGGGAATGTTAAAATATACATTTTATTTTGGAGAGGAGTTAAAAGTATGTTAAAAAAAAAAAAAATTCGAATGAAATCCGAACAAGTTAAAATTTAAAAAAAGGGGAAAAAACGTTTCGTTGTAACTGCTAGATGATAATATTGTATTATTTTGGTTTTTTTCGTGAAACATTCCAACGTAATTTACTTTGATCCAGCTCGCGAAAAGTCGAAAATTTTGAAAAATTGTATGTCATAATAAAGTAGATTTTTATTTGAGCTAGTAATATCGAACATTATTTTTTTAGTCAACCTAATGGTAATGTGTCCGTCAAATCTACCTATCCTTTTTAAATCTGATCAAGTAAAATGTAAATATGATTTCTACTAAATTTGATCTATATATAGTCTACTTTGACCGATAGAAGGTTTCACCTCTGTATTAAAAAAGTAATAGGTGCCAAATCTGTATATTCTTTGCGCACAAGGTTTACCATGACCAGTGTTGCCAAAACCTAAGTGGGAAAAAGTGCTAGAATTTACAAAAAAAGAAAAAAAAAAGGTAGAATGTGCTAAGACCAGAAATTGTTTGTATTTGTAAAAAATGTATATATTATTTATTTTTAGGTCTAAAGCTAAAAGAACCTAAAAAATAAAAACACATTCTGAAATTGATTCTTTAGGAAATAAACAAAATTTGTGAGTGAATTTTTCAAAATTTGAATTTTATCATAAGTTGTCCAAATATGTGTTATTTGAATTATACTGTTCTACGTATTCCAAATATAATATAGATTAATATTTTGACGAATTGAAATCGAAAAAGTGTATAATGTATTTATTTCTTCGTTTTCTTTATTGATGAAAATTATAGTAAATTAATTTTTCATCAGATTTTATTATAAAATTTTAAGTGTTCTACGAAAATTATTTCTTTGGTTTTCAATAGTGCTGTATCTTGTAAAGGAAAAATAAAGCATTGTTCCAAAAATTATTTTTAAAATCGATCAAAATTTATCACAACTCTTTAAACCGTTCTATTTGAAAATAATCGATTTCAATCATACGATGTTTTAAATTTAGTAAATGTTGTTTAATTATATATAAATGTTTTAATTTTCAAGATTAGAAATTAATTAAAATTTTGTTTTATTTTAATTTACGATTAATTTGCGTTCACAACTAAATTACAAACTAATTAATAAGTTATTTTATCATACTTATTTCTTATAACAAAAGAATTATAGTTTACTTAATTGCCAAAATTTTATTTGATAGGTTAACTCTTTGTAATTGTATTGATTTAACGCTCAAACGTACATTACTAAATCGATTCATACGGTGACTGTCATACGAATAGTTTAAGATAAGAGAATCGAAATCTGTTCAGTGTGTTATTAACATCAGCAAAAACACATTAACATAAATAAGAACTTTAGGACAAATTTATCTTGAAAATTATTAAAATTACCGTAATATATTCTTCGCCTATCTAAATTTATTGATTACACCTTCTTTTGCTCTCCTATCTGAATATATTGATTATACGGTTCAGTTAGCTTCTGGTGTCGCCGGTGATACGACATATACAATTGTATATAATGATCATCTCAACCAAAAATATGAAAATCATATTTTGGCATATTTCGATCCGAACATCATATTTTGGCATATTTTGTACTAAAAAGCATATTTTATCCTATTTTCATATAAAATGCTTATTTTGGAGCATATTTTATCAATTTAAATATCATATTTTTGCTTAGTTTATACATAAATTTTAACTAAATGCCACCATGCTGACCATGATGGATTTTATTATGTCTTACAATTGGATCACTATTTGTGCGTATTTGTATGCCCACCAAAGCATTACCATAAATATTATTATATTCTATAAGACCACATCCCTCGCCAAATATGTAAACTCCTCCCTGATGACCATTGTAGATTTCATTTTTACGTATAGTAGGATTACTATTCGATGTTATCCAAACACCTGCAGAAGATAATGAAAAATTTAACAATTTCGTTAAAAAATACACATCTTTTCTTTAATTACCTGCAAAATTATTGGAGTGTATAAAATTCTCAATAAATTGTCCCAAACCATTTTCATGTACATAAATACCACCCGTCTGGCCATGATGTATTTCACATTTTACCACTGTGGGATTAGCACCAGTTTTAACCTCAAATCCAGCTATACGATTATTATGTATATCGTTATTTTCAAAATAATCCTAAGGAATAAATCATACATCAAAAATAATTCAATTTATTAAACAAGAAATCCAACAACACTTACCATGCCATTTTCAAAGTTAAAATTACCCACATCTCGCCCATGATGTATATGATTTTCACGCATTATAAGAGCATAATTTTGCATATTTTATATTAAAGACAAAAATTTAGCAATATTGCTTTTTTACACAATTTGCTATTAGTGAAATTTTCTTTTTACTGTCACATACGGTTCTCAAATCCGATTCCCTAATATTTATCACCCTATGCATTGAATAGAAATCTTGTAATTTTCCGATACAATATATTAGCTATTGCATGTTTTTAAGTGCAAAAAGAAAATATTTTTTCGCAATTGCTAATAAAAATCAAATTATTCTTAGCATGAATATTAAATAATTTACAATTTTGTCACAAAAATATTGTTCTAAAAGCACATTTTTTAATTTTAAGGGCATATTTTTGGTTGCCCTGGTAAAGACTTTTTATTTTGAAATTTAACAATTTTGAAAAGTTGTAAACGAACGGTTTTAAAAAGCCGATACCGTAAATTGTCAATGGTAATCCGTCAAAACGAATCCTAACCAGTCTTTGTTGCAATATTTTAGATAAAAACTCTTAGTGCAAGTTCAAGAAATGTATAACCAAGTTTTTAAAAATTTATCATATTGTGCAGATTAATGGATTCCTTAAAAGTCTCATGTAACTGCGATGAGAGTTATCCAGATTTCCTTTATAATATTTGTGTTTACTCAAATTCTTCTCCATTACTCTCTCTTTGTCACTATATTTGATCTAGTTGTGTGCGGGTTTAAAGGGAAATTATTAATATTTCAAACTTAAAAAAATTCCAGAGCATAAATAGGCAAGATGGAGGCTTGACTGTTACTACATTTTTGTAGAACTATTTCTTGTCTACGAATTTCTAACATATTTACTCCAGATCTTATCTAGACAATTAAGAGTGAGATCAAAAAAATCGTAACATATATAAAATTCAATAATTTGGAAACGGTTAATCTTAAAGTTTTGATGTTTTTCTTTAATTTATATTATATTAGAGATCACAGAAAAATATAACTTTTATAGTTCTAACCAATACTTATGAACTTGTGGATCTTTTTTTGGTAACCCTTCCATTATAGATTTGATAGTTGTTTCAGTAACTTTTTTAGAACAGTTCGGCTAATTCCTTTTAAAATTTTCGATATTTTGGGACATGCTTTTTGTGCTCTTCAATTCTCTTTTCACAAGATGTCAATATCTCTCCACAAGACTTAGTTCCGGACAATTTGTAGGATTGACCTCTGTTAGTACAAAAATTATGTTATTGTTTTGGAACTACTCCAGAGCTTTCTTACCGTAGTGACATGATGCCAAATCGGTCCAAAAATATGAGACACATTTAACTCTCTTATGGAAGGAAGAAACATTTTTTGCAAACATTCTCTGATGTATACTCGGTATTTATAGAGCCCACTGTAATAAGTGACTTGCTTCTTTTGCCGCAACTGCATAACTCTTGCCATACCAGGAATTGCATTGAGCATTAGCAATATTAAAATTTTGACCCGGAAGGGGCGAAGAATTTGCCAGTACATACGTTTCGTCGTCCATGAGTATTTTTGTATGAAATTTGATTTTAATTTTCATGACCTATTCTTGGCTTATAAATGTTTTTCAGCATTCTTGTGTGAAACTTTTTGGACTTTGTATGTTTTCAAGCCACCACTCTCTTTAATTTTTCGCACCATATATTTAGAGCACTGACTTAACCGAGCTAGGCTTTAAATTTTCTTGGTCTTCCCAACACCATGTGGACGTTTTTTCCGAACCAGGTTTCCTATTAATGGTCAAATTCGCCTGATACTGTTAAAAAACATTGGAAACAGTTTGATGTCAGACCTTTAATTCTTTGGGCAATTTTTTGTAAGGCCAATTTGGATTGTTTCGAAAATTTGTAATAATTTTAGCTCACAACTCACAACAAATAAATATGGTTGTCATTAAACATATTTTTCAAGGATAACTAGATCAAAAAAAATAAATATTACTTCCGAAAAGAGTTAAGAGGCAAAACGTGTGTTAAGATTTTTTTCGATCTGACTCCTTATATAACCTAAAAATTCATTGGGGAAGCATATTGTCTTCAGTCGTCAATGGGTTAAATTTGAGACGTGATGGAATGAAACTAAAATGTTTTTTCTGATTAGAATGACTAGTCTTACGAAATCTGCCACATTTTTTTCACGATACTCTTTTAGTATTGGAGTAGTGATCATTACACCTAAGTTTCTATTGTTGCTGCACTTTTGAAGATTATTTAAATTTCTGTTTACTGGGTTACATTTTACAAAACTCAATAAACCTCAAAGAGTTATCGATATACTTCATTGCTTTTGGCTCATGGCGTTTAATATTCTTCAGTTTTTTTTTTCGTTTTTTATGAATACTGTTGCCCTGGCTATTATTATACTATTCTATGAAGCCCTGGCGCTAATCTCATAATTATTTCTTGTTTTCCCAGCGCATTTATTGCCGTTTTTATTGGTTTTTTTCTCCATTTAGTTGTTATTGTTGTTGTTGTTAAAATGTTGGTCGATTGTGTTAAGTTGCATCAGACAGGCGTATGTATAACAAACAAACATTCGTTTCCCAATTAGTTGAGCTGTCAAAATGATGATGAACTTCGAAATTGATGAGGGTCCAGTCATCATCATCATCCACATTTTTAAAATGATCGGCAGCAACGGCCAGCAGTTTAGTACTCTCATTATATGTTTGTGTGTTTTGTTTATTTAATACTTATACGAATAATCATAAAACATGCTTATGAAGCGTTGATTTGTCACAGTTTTTAGGTAACGAAATTAAAAAAACAAAAAAAAAAAAAATAACATTGAAACATAAACCCAATTACAAGAACAAATATAAATTTAAAGATATTGTGATGATGTGATCTTCTGATGATTGATACAAAAATTATGAAAGTGTTGTGCTGCTTGGAGTTGGTCAGCAAATTGAAAGAATGGTTGGAATGTGTTTTTATGATCTTTCTTTTAATGTAGTATTTGCAATTATGTTTATCTTTTTGTTGTTTTTGTCAAAATTTTTAAAAGAATTTATGGAATTTTTGTCAATGACTTCATTTAGTAAAATTTGTGTGCGTGTGTTTTTGTCTTTGAAGAAATAAAAGAGATTTATATCGTGCTGTAAATAATTAAAAAAAAAGAAGTTTAAAGGTAATTGACTTCATCTGCGTTGAGTGGTGCGTGTGTGGTCAAGTAGTAGTAATTTTCTAAAATTTTCGAGAACTTTATGACCGAAACATGTCAAACACAATATGTATAATTATGGTTCTCGTACTATTTACATTGTTATCTAATCTCAGTTTTAAATTCTGTAGTTTATTTAATTCATTTCATGCTGATGATGATGACAATTGTGGTTAAGTACTTTAACTGCGGTAGGTTGACAACTAATTGCGGAATACTTTGAGAAATTCTAGTTTAAAATCTTCTCCATCATATTTAAATAGACAGAAAGACAGATAGACAGACACAAGCACGTGGTTTAAGTACTTACTAGGGTATCCAAATTGTTCGACTTTTTCATTGTTCGAATAAAATGAATAATTCGAACAAGACATGTTGGTTTATTCGAATTATTCCATTACGGATTTGACGGATTTTCGAAATACTATCACTTTTCTTTTTAGAATAAAAACTGTCAATGTAATTCCATGTTTAAATTAAAAAATTAAAAATAAATTGGTTACAAAATATTATCCCCCGTATTCACAAACAACTTTTAAATTTAAAATGCCTTTTAAAACAAATTTTTTCATACAAATTTTGTCTCTAAAATGTATTTTAAATTTAAAATTGGTTTGCGAATACGGGGGTATATATATTTATACAAATAGTTAAAAATAATTTAAAGGAAGCATAATATTAAAAGTGAAAATTATTCGTTTTGTTTCCAGTATTTGACATCAAAATATTCGAATTATTCGTTATTCACAAAGTCACACTCTTAAATTCTTCGAACAATTATTCGTATCATATTGTTCTAATTATTCGAACGAACATTATTCGTATGGATACTCTAGTACTTAGTTGGACCGCCTTGTAAAATTTATATGATTTCATTTTATTATTTAACTATTTATTTGTTACATGTTGTACATGTTGACAGTTTCAATTGTTTTGACGGCCAACTACATAATTGCGCAATTATGTTAATTTCACGCTTCTCTAAATACCAGACTCTGGCTCTGTTGTCTCAGATGAAGAGGACCAATCATCATGCAGCTGATGATGATAAAATTGTAAAATTCTATGCGGGTTGGCTAAATTTGTTTCATTTTGTATTTCGTGCATTCGTCATGATTCATTTGTTCGGTGACCAAATCTACATAGAAATCTTATTTAAAATATATATAACATACATACATACATACATACATACATACATACATACATACAAACATACATACATACATACATATATAGCATAGCTTTATGTTTCTAAGTGACATGTGGAGTGTTACACACATTTGTTTTTGTAATTTGTTCAATCCTCCTCTTTTTTATATAATTTTTTACACAATTTATGAATTCCTGGACCACACATGTTCAATATGTAATAATTTCTCAAAACATAAATTACATTTAATGTTTGTTTTGTAGTTTCGGCTTTTACGAGTATTATCGGTAGAAACTTGTCTAAAAATTTCAAATCACCACCATCATTTACTAGTGCTAATTTCTTTGTTGTTATTTATATAATTTAAATTTTAATAATGATAATAAAAAAACGCTGCTCATTAGTAGAATTATATTTTTTATACATTTTGGATCATATAAGTATCTTTAACACTTCATTGTTTTGTCGTGTCTTTTTTTCTGTTGTGTGTGGCGGCTCTACTTTAAAGTTTCTTCTTTTTCCTTTTTTATTTATTTATTTTTTTTTTTCATTCTGTTTGTCCAAATCTTTGCCGCTGATAAACCTCTACTTTTTTTCTTGATATTTTGCGTAATTGGCGGTATTTGGTTTTTTTGTTTCATTTAAGTGATAATTTATTGGGTTAAAAACTTGATGATGAGAATGATGCTTCAGATACTTACTTACACACATGCAGCTCTACTTACACACATTTATGTATTATAAATAATTTCTTGTATTATCTATTTGTTTTTTTTTTTATATATATATTTTGGCAAAAATAAAAATTTCCATCATTAAGACGGCCAAATCAAAGTGAAATTCTTAATGGTTCATAAAAGCAAATCTTTTAATAAAGTTTTATTTTCCATAACGGTTCAACGATTTTGAACTATTTAAATTTGCTAAGAATTAAACAAATTGTAGTTGAATTTTTTCACACATTATTCTTGTGCTATTAAAAATTAATTTGACAAACTTATTTATTTAGCTCTTTTTCATATATAACTTTATCATGAAAAGTTTTTATGTTCACTTATGTATTCTGTATTCTGAACAGATAATTCTATTTTATATTTATAATGTCTACATATTAGGGGATTCACTCTAATAATGTTTACTCGATTAATCGACAAATGAAAGTCGAATAACTATTCGAGAAAATTAAAATTCAAGATTTCGATTAGAAATTTAAACGAACAAATTAAGTGGATTAATCGAATAATCCAAGTGGGAAAAAATAAGTAAAATTTACCGATATCTTGAATAACATAGAATGTGCTTAATACGAAATTATGAATCACTTTTTAATCACATAAATGGGAAAGTATATGTGAAGGAATCACGTTTTCACCATTAAAAATGTATTTTTGAAAAACCATAAAGCACCAAAATTAAATAAATGTACTTTAAAACTTGATCCAAAGGAAACATGAAGGACATTTTTACACTTAAGAACACAACTCAAAAAGTAAAGAATACACAGAGAATAGTTTCGTTGTGACAACCGAATTTTTTGCTAATCGAATTTTGTCGCTTGTGACTACTATCGTCTAAATTCGTTTAAAAATACTAAATAATTCGATTGTAAGTGCTGAAATTATTAGTAGGTGCAACTACAAACTCAAATGAAAACGAGAAGGGAAGTCGGTCTTGACCCTACACCATTGTGTACGAGCATAAAAATTCGTTAAGGGCACTTATAATACACCTGTGTGCAATTTTACTAAATGTCAAATAAAATATACAAATACAGAATAATGCATTGATACTAACATCTAGATGATTTTATGCACTTTGGGGCGATTCCTGGAAGTGGGTTTATATGAGAGCTGTGGTAAATTATGGACCGATTCTCATAAAATTTGGCAAATTTGTTTCTACTTACATAAAACATTCGTATGGGATTTATGCACTTTAAAGTGATTTTCGTAAGATGAATTTATATGGAAGCTATGATCAATTGTGAACCGATCTTAATAAAATTTAGTACAAAGACTGATACTTATAGAGAACTTCTTTGCAACGAATTTCATTAAGACATTCTTATTTTTAAGGCATTTTTGAGTGTTTAAACTCTATTGAGGGGGGACATTTGTATGGGTACTTGGTGAAATAATGGACCGATCACCAATTTTAATAGGCTTCGTCCTTGTATCATATAAGTCTCACATGCTAAATTTCATTGAAATATCTTTAAAATTGTGACCCGTACTTTGTGCACAAGATTTGTTTGGATAGCCAGCCAGTTGTCCAGCCAGACGGATGTATGGACATCGTTAGATCGATTTAAAAAGCGATTCTGAGTCGATTGGTATACTTTAAGATGGGTGTTGGATAACATTTTTCATGCGTTAAAAACATCAGCACAAAAGCATAATACGCCAACCGCCTATGGTGGTGTAGGTTATAAAAATGGTTCTTGGAATCGAATTATTCGATTGAAAAAATATGGGTGATAAAATTTTAAAAATTTATTTTTATTTTCATTTATTAGTCAATATCTTTTTTACTTAATATTGCACCAAAATAATTATAAATATGATTATTTAAAGGCTAAAACAATATCCATTCCGCTTATGGTTTACTTCACGTATACGCTTTTAAAACTGAATTGAGGTTAATTTTCGACAACAATACGGAGCAAACTACCAACAGTGTCTTGTTCTAAAACTATAGCGGTTCTCCCTTTTCTGTTGAAATCGTTTTTTTCTCGAACACTTAGTTAAAGCATTTCTTTTGCTGCTTAAAATCCACATAGAATGAATATATAGAATAGAAATTGGGTTGAAAGAAATTATTATAGAAAATATACATGCGTATGTATGTATGCATGTTTAAACATAGATTACTTACACCTGATTTGGAAACCAGGTTATCTTTATTGCTTTTGCTTGCGATTATATTTCACGGTTTTTGAGAATCCAATTTTTTTTTTTTCATGGATAGTATGCGATCTGGAATTATAAATAGTGTAATTTAAATTGGTTGCTTTTTTTATTCATAACATATTTATACTTATCCTTTTATAATATTAGTATAGATATTATTTATTTTCATTTTCTGTTTAATTTTTCTCATTTTAATTTTTAATTTTTTTTTTTTTAGTTTCAAAATTTATTTTATTTTATTTTCTTAACGTCAAAAAGAATCTACCAATTTTTTTATTATAGTAGCTAATTTTTTAATTGACATTTTCGAATTTATTTATTTTTTATTATTTTTGAAGTTAGTGCAACTAAATATCAGTCAATATATCTGAAAAGATAGTTTTGAAATAAATAATTCTAATATAAATAATAAATAAATTTTTGATTGCAACCACTAACAATCAGTAATGAAGTGATGATAAATATTGATTATTTATACCGAATTTATGAAATTAATTAATTATTTATACCGAATTTATGAAATTAATTCGACACATATAGGTTACGTAAACTAATCTGACAGTTATTGGAACTCCAATATCATTTTGATTGTCTTTTTCTTGCACTAAAAAGGTAAAAATCTTTTGAGATATAATTTTTTTAATATTTCGAATTAATTTTTATTCTATACCATTAAAATTTAATAATTTGTAATTTCTTTCTTTCCATATAAATACAAAAATTTAGCAGCAGAATAAATTTATTAGCAGAATGAAAAAATAAAGAGACTAAAAAAAAAATATGTAGTACATACTTTTACATATGAAAAAGTTGTGAAGTTTTCGAGTTCTGTTTCTTATACCGATTTTAACAGGATGATAGAAACAATGTTTAAAGTTAATACATTTTAAGTAAACCTAAAATGGACGATAATATTAATCATATTTTTATATTTAAAAAAAACGTAAAAACGAGTAAAATTTTAATGCAAATATTACTCGAGCAATTCGAGTAATTTAAAAGTTTTACTCGATTGTTCGAATAATTTAAAAACAGCACTTTCGAATTATCTAATTATTCGAATAATTCGAAAGTCGAGTAAAATGAATATCCTACTACATATCATCAAGTTATATAAGTTAATGATGAAATAGAAACATCAGTGACAATTCTCCGTTTTTGTCAACATCAATTCTACTAATTGTATGATGATCATATTCCTAAGCATCCAAGCATCCCAGGTAATATATTCCTCCGGATGTATCAGTAGCTACATGTCAAAACAGTGGCCATGTTAATTTGAGTCAGGTGTGAGTTCCTATGTTTTCTATTCACACAATTTTTAATATTGGGTATAAGAAAATGGATCCATCTTCTTTTATCCATTTCTCATAGCCTTTCCTACGTTCGAAGAAACTTTTTCTTTAACTCTCCTTTATATGAATTATCTCCCTGTTATTATTATCGTTGGTATGTGTCATGGATACTCGTGAATTCTATATTTTCTTTCCTTCTTGAAGGAAAAAATCAATTGAGTGCACTCCAGGGAGAATGTTCGCAGATACGGTTGATATTGCTCGTTTGATCCAGCCAAAGCATTGTAGGGAGGGGTGGGTGAATACTTTTTTTCAAATGTGTTTTATTTTGATTTTAAATAATAAAATTGTATGTGGATTTGGCTAATGTATAACTTTAAAAGAATAGATTTTTAACATTTTATTTTTGTTTTAAAAATTTCAAAGGCAAAAATATGATATTTTCCCTAAAAATGTTTTTCGCTCCATTATATTGCAGAAAAAAAATCTTTCTGCCTTTTTCTATTTTGCACTCCTTAGATCCGTGCCTGGAAATAGCTGCATGTAGAATTTGGGAACTTGCAGCAGTAGCAATCAATTGTCCCGTACCTATAATATTTGGCATTATTCTGGCCAGTTTTAATGATTCATGGATACCATCTTAAAATTTGACTTAAAATACATTTGGTTGTCTAAAACTACACTCAAATATTTTAAGTTTCTACTTATATTTCAGTTATTTCATTTACGTTCACTTTCAATGGACACTCGAAGGATCTTCGTTTGGTTACAAAGATCGTTTCCGTCTTCTTCGCGTGTTTTGCATATTTCAGTCATTTAGATCTCGAAAGTCGTGCAATCGTTCGTAAATGTCTCAATCATTGGTGCAAATGGTTGATCCTACATCAGTGTCACATAATCCACATATCCCACAAGTTTCGATCATTCCAATAGATTCAAGTTCAACAATCCGTCGTACATTACATTCCATCAAATGGATTAAATTTGGAAACTAAGGAATGGACGCTTGATACAAATGAGTTTTTTTTTTGCTGGTTTCAAAATTAAAAACGAATTATCCATATCCTGTTGAATTTGACCTATTTTGTATAGAAATTCTTAATTTATTCTATATGTTCTAAAATCCCAAAGCAAGGATCTACAAACGGAATGCAGTTTTGGAAACTGTGATGTATTTCAAAGAGTTTGCTAACGGCCTTCTCCTGAACCGCAACAAATATAGACCATTATTGGCAAAATTAAAAAAAATTTTGAATTTTTCGCCGGTTTTTTTGGGAATTGCGGGATTCCTTTTACCAAAAGCTTAAATTTTTTTACACTTTCTCATTTCAAATAATAGAGTCAACAATTACCGAATATTTTGTTAGGAAATGTAACAAACAAAGATTATATTACAGATATAATATTTATAGTTTCTCCAAACACCAAATTTTACTGGCTTTGCAATAAAGTGTATATATTCTGGGTCCTCAGGAAAATCTAAGACGATCGATCAATGTCCGTCCGTCTGTCTGTTGAAAGCAGGATAGGGCTCGGGGGGGACAACCTAGGTTGACGAAATTTAGCTTTTCATAAAAAACAGTTATGGAAATATTTGCCTTTTCATAAATAAAAAGTTATGGACCAAATTCTGGAAAAACAGGGTGTCCGTCGTAACTCCAGTTTATACTTTTCAAGAAAGCATTTATGTCAACGAAATTTTGCATAATTAGTTCAAAGACCAATGTAAACTCTGAAACCAAAAATGGACGTGGTTCGTCCACTTTACCGCCCACCTGCCAATAAGGTGAAATATCAACGAAATTTTATATAAATAGTTCAAGGACCAATGTAAGCTCCTAAATAAAAAAATGGGCGTGGTCCGTGATCCCATATAAAGAGAAATTTTTAAAAATTTGCAAATGGTAGGTATAGAGATTCGGCCAAACCAAATATAACATTCTCACTTATATCATATGTGAAAATGACTATCACACAGTGTAATTAGTCAACATGGAGAGCGGTTTCTCCAATATATAGCGTTTGTTGAAAGACGATATCAATCCACATTAAATCCAACAATAATGGCTGACTGTTTCCAACGTAAAATAAGAAGGAAAATAAAAAATAATAGTTCTCTAAGACTTATAAAGGTACGAGTACAATTCATTAAAAACTGTGACGTAATGGAAATATTTTATTTTGTTATGATACATTCATTATATCAAGCACAAGGAACATAAATTACGCAAAATTATTTGCCATAAAAATTTTAACATAGATTCGCAATGGTTTTTAACATATCTATTAAATTATTATATACAATTAATAAAATTAAGGAAATACCTGAAATATCAAAATTATTTCAGGACAAAAAAAATACAAATCATAGATGAAATATCATTTGAGTTCCGAATGTTTTGATCATGTAGTCCCTATTTCAATTGTTGGGTGATGTTGATCTTTATTTAGGATATTATGAGAATTTTTATCTTTTATGTGTAACCATAGATTGTTAAATTTATAGAATAATCATTTTTACAACACAAATTTATTTAAACCGATTTGCCGGCGCCCTTTAAATCAATCAACCTCAAAATAAAAAATATTGTAAAAACTACCTACAAAATAACATAGAAATGTGAAAGTTTGCAATTTTCTAATTATACTAAAATATAATTCGACCAAAGTCAAATTAAAACTGCAGACTATGTCATCGATCATTAATTTATTGGCGCCGACTTCCAGCTTTTCACACAAAAGGTGTTAAAAAAAAGGTGTGTTTTGGCCCAATTTCTACTTTAAACTATTCAATATTAATGCCACAAATTAAAAAAAATCCGGAACAACAAAAATTATCCTATAGCTTTAAATTAAAAAAAAAAAAAAAAAAAAAAAAAAAAACGGTAGTCTACAATTCTCAACATAGTCTTCTGTCTGTAGACGGTCTTTGGCTTTTAAATTTTTCACTTGTGTTCTTTTTTTTAATTGTCTACTAAATCACTCTAAAACTTTACTTTTGTAAGCATTAATGGTAAAAAGATATAAAATTAAATAAAATACCAAAAAAATTATGTATTTTTATAAACAAATAACAATCGTTTTAAAATGAATAAAACTCCACTAACACTTATTAATTGAAAATATTTGATGCATTTTAAATGCTCAACGGTATAAATTAAATACAAATATTTATTTTATGACTTTTCCGAAATGTGATTTATGTATCCGTCATTGGTGTTGTTGATATGATGGCTGTCAGGCAGTCAAACGTAACCACCAACCAGATAATTTGAAAGAGCTAAATTTAATGCGTTTCTAATACCTTTCATCAAATTTCAATTATGAAATTAAAAATTTTCAACGACAACTTAATCATTTTATGAGTTTTGTTCATTTTGTTTTGTTTCGTATTTTTTTATTTTTTTTTTATAGCTCATTGATTTACGACGCGAAAATTAAAGTGCATTTGCAAATGGAATACTTAATGGAGGAGTGAGTTGTGAACCATCACAGTTCACTGTTTATACAGAGTGAATGTAAATGTGCCTGTTTTGTTGTTATGGGTTAAACCTAGAGGCCAGAGGATTGGTGTGAGTGAGTGCTTATTTTTATCACACTCTGTTTAAAGTCATTTAAACATAAAGTTCAAATAATAAAAATATAAAAAAGCAGCAAAAATAAATGAATAAATAAAAAATATTATAGTCTTGATGCCCAATATTATAATTTGTTTTATATTTTTATGATTTCAAATTAAGTTTTTATAACACTCACTCATTCGGTACTTATAGTTTACAGTTTTTTAGCTTGAGGTGAATTTCAAACCGACAACAAAAAGAAAATAAAGTTAAGAAATAAAAATAAAATAACTAAAACACAAACAAATGTTGCTTTGCAATGAAATTAAATGAAATGTTTCTGTTGGTGCGTGAGTTTTGGAAAAAGCAACAGCCTTAAACGGCAACATAAGCGAAAAGTTGCAGCAGCAACAGCAATCGCATCAGCAGCATACATTGAAACTTTAACACGAAATTTGTAGTTTTCAATTAAAAAGATAACATTTTTGTGTAGAAAAACAAGAGCCCAACCTTCTTTTCATAATTAAAACTTAAAAAAAAAAAAAGAGAAAAGGAAGCCAAATCTGTATGAAATGTTTTAAAATTTTTAAAAATTTCAAATAAAATACTGGACAAATGTACAGGCAGGAGGCTAAAGGATGGAGAGACCGACCGATATGCAGAGAGCACAGACATAAAGTCAAACGGACACACAGACAAACAAACAAACACATAAATAAAAACAAACTAAAAACAACAATTATCATCACATACAAACATTTATTTTGGACAACTTAAAGGGGGTACACGAAAAAATTTGCATGGATTATCAGTGTTACCAAAACCTATGTCGGAAAAAGTGCTAGAATTTTTAAAGAAAAAAGCTAGAATTGCTAAAAATAAAAAAAATATGCTAGAAAAAAGTGCTAAAAATAAAAATTGTTTATATTTGTAAAAAAGAGATGTATTATTTATTTTCAGGTTTAAATCCAAAAGAACATTAAAGAAAAAAAATAAAAACACTTTCTGAAAGTGATTCTTTGAATCACTTTTTATTTTGCATATCTTCAAAATAAAATTTGAGCCATGTTAAAGCCGTGTCTAAGCTTTAGTCAATCGAAGCTAAAAAAAAATTAAATAGCAAAGCTAAGAAGAACTCTGAGGCAAAGAAAACCCAGGTTTTTGGTAATGGCAACTACTTATTAAAGTAGTTTCTCGGTAATAAGACGTAATTATTATTTACCTACTCTGTATTACACGAATAAGTACTCAATAGCATAATAGCACAGTAATATTGCAATCACGTGGATGAGTTGGCTAGAGCGCAGGAATACCAACCACAAAGTTGTAGGTTCAACCCCATTTTGATGCTGCTAGTTTTTTATAAGAAAATGTCTAAAAAGATAATTTAATCTAAAAAAGTTTTTGTCACTTAGAAAATGGAGGTCGAGATGGTATACTGAATAAGACGTTAGTCATTAAAAGCGAATGGTTAATTTATGTCCAAGTTCAAATCTCACTGACGGAAAATTTTTTTTGTTGTTTTTTATTTTTATTTTCGTTTAGGTACATATTTTTGAGTATTCCTAGAGTCTAAATATAACTACATGAATTTGTGGACAACTCGAATAAAAATAACTAGTATTTCAGGCAAAAAATAAGTAGTTTATTTTTGTTTCCAATCATACCTGGGGCTCTATTTTACTAAACTACAATTCTACAAGTTTATAGGTTTCAATCACAAGTCTAATTCCTACAAGTGCTGATGAGTTGTGTTTCATTAAAATTTTCACAATACTTGTAGCTTTTTGCACTTTGGAAACTATATTTTCTACAATTACAAGTTCTTGTATATGTTGTGAGATAAATTTTATAATTCTTATTTATTGTTACTCAAAATGCTAAAATATCCTATAAAAACGCAATATAACACATTTTAATAATATTTATTATTTTTTAGACCCAGTCTATCGGAAAATGTGCGAGGAGCGATAAAAATAAATACTTTTGCAATTATGAGTACTCTAATGTATATCGTTAATTTGTTTTGAATGCTATCACACCACTAATCAATCAAAATATATATAGTTTGTGTTTAAAGTTGTTTGCCACTTGTGTTAAAAAAGTTGAAAATTATTGTTTTGTAATGGTAAATCAACATAATAAAATTAGTGTGGTGCGGGAGATTTTATCTGCCAAAGACGTTCTCTTTGATAAGCGATAAACTTACCAAAGAGATAAAAATGAAAGAGTGGAAGAACGTGAGTATGAGGCGTCTTGCACTTAGACTGATGACAAGTGCAAAAGACGCAAAAATACGTGCGTGATGTTTTTGGGAAAACATCAAAAGGGCGACACTGGTAAGTTGGTTTTATAAAGTGATAACATTAGATTATAATATTTTTTAATTAAGGCCAAGAGAGACAAGTCCCGAAAGACAGGGGCGGCTGGCGGAAGGGACAAAAAGCTCACGGTGCTGGACACCGTGGTCTTGGAGGTTATTGGAAAGGAGTCACCAACATGTGATGGTATCCTACCACAGGAGCCTATGAATAATTTCTAATAAGCAAACAATGTGATATAGTTTGTTTTATTATATATAATCACATATTTAAAAAAAATAAATAATTAATTAAAAATAAACAAAATAAATAAATAAATGCTAATTAATATTAAAATTTTTGGATATTGTGTTTATTTGAACTAATTTTTATTAAAAAATAGTTAAAATCAAATTTTAATTCAATTTATCATTCACTTTTAACGTAAATTTTTTTCTGAGGGTCTCCGTCGACCCTAAGCTTTTTTTCTGCAATTCCACAAGTTTTATGAAACAAAACCACTTATAGAAGTAAGACTTGTAGACTTGTGACTTTTACAATTCACTTGTAGCCACAAACTTTTAATTGTATTTTTATGAAACTCAATTATTTATAAGTTCACAATTTTACAGGCAAAAACGCTTGAAATTGTGAACTTGCAACTTAGTGAAATAGGCCCCTGCTAGCTTACCAGGAAAGCAAAGTTTTTGCTGGGAAGCTCCTCAATAATAAAAAAAAATTAAAATATTTTCTTTATTTATTATTAGAATGGAAAACATACGTTATTGCTGACTTTTTCCATGTTTCATGGTATTTTGTATATCGAATAATCGAGAAAATGGTCCTGAATTGTATCGAACTAAAAACAATACAAATTTACAAAACAATTTGTCGTATGACAAGTTTACTGAAAATACGACAAGATATGTTATTGTCTTGTTTCTTTAGTATGAAAAAACTTGTATAATCTAACAAAGAGTGTCTTGAAAAAACATTGATGACACTCGTGATATGCAACAGTATTTTTTAACATTTTCTGACCAGATTTAGAATTTTTTCGTTATAGTAGAATCACCTAGAATTGGGAATGTTAGTTTAGTCCCACAGAGTATTAGTTATTTAAACTACCTTCAATTTTGGAAATAGTAATGGAATTGTATGCAAGTTAAAAGCAAATTTAAGAAGGCCCCAGACAGTGTTCAATTGTGATTATTAATTTTAAATTCTTATAGAGAGATACCCCAAAAAATGTCCTAAAGTTATTTTAAAATTTTTTTCAGAAGTCATATTTAAAAAAATTAAAAATATCCTAGTTAGCAATTAATTTTTATATAAAATGATATATCAGAAAAATCTTTGGAAGAAATTCTACAATTAGTTGATTTAGTTTTAATCCTAACTTATTTCGTTGTCTTTTATTTAAAAAAAAATATATATATAACTTTTAAAGTAACTTTAGGACATATTTTGGGGTATCACACTAAAAAAATTTAAAAGTAATAATCACAATTGAACACTGTCTGATATATATCAGATATATATATATATATATATATATATATATATATGATGTTTTTTTAATGCATTAGGAAGTTACAAAATTTCTATAAATTTATATGCAAATTATGAGGGAATCAGATAGGAAAAAAGTATGTGACAGTAAAACCAAAAATTTCACTAAAGGTAAATTATATAAAAATTTCTATTGGGTGCAAACTATGCAAAACATTTCTCCTTAGTGTAAAATATGCAAAACTATGCTCTTTAGTGAAATATATGCAAAATGACGATTTTAAGTATAAAAAATGCAAAAATATGTCATTTAACTGAAAAAATTTTCTGCAAAAATAGAACAAAATATACTGCTTAGCCCAAGGTATACAAAATTAAGCTGCAAAGACTAAAATATGCAAAATATGCTATAACAAATCGATGCCAAAATTCTTAAAATTGTCTGAAATGGATAAATAACTAAAACTTTGGTTCATTTGAAGTCCAGGAAAAAATATGATTTTGCATATTTTTGATTGCCCTGATTATGAGCTTTTCTTAAAGTTATTCAACTTTAGCAGCTCGATCTAGTAGCTCTTCATATAAAATAGTTGGAACTTAGAATCTCTGTAAAAAAAGAAAAACTATATTTGAAAGTGTATCTTACATTTTTTCTTCGTGAACCTCCTTTTTTTTCTTAAAACTAACATACAATAAAAGAAGGAAACATAATAATAAAACATCAACATAATATACATTTGTATATAAAAAAATATATATATGAAAAAACATACAAACAATAATAAAAATCATAAGGCAGTAACAACATGGTCTTTTAAACATTAAACCATTAAAATTTCGCGCGGCATTAATCTTAAACTCCACTCTGTCTGCACTGGCTTATTTGTTATTTTATTATAATTGTTGTTGTTGTTTTTATTGCTGTTGTTTTTGTACTCGTCCATCAGATGCATCTGTTTAAACTTCCATTCATATTTGAATAAAGGTATGAGAATTTGTATTTCATTATGTTGCACGAGTAAGATTATGTACGAGTGAATATTTATGCTCCAATACACTGGTTCAAAAATATATAATTTTTCATAGACTTTATGTCAAATTATCTCAAAATTATGAAAAAAAGGAACATAAGTAATATTTAAAAAAAAAAAAAAAAATCTCAAAAAATGTTTCTATGTGTCATCAAAAATGGAAAGACGATATTTCTTAAGATTTATTCTAACATGATACTTGTTTTTTAATTATCGTAGGATTTCATATGCTGTACCATTCCTTAATTTTACTAATTTCGAAATTCTTATGAAAAACAACATAAATTTTGAACCGGTCTAATGCTTTAACTAAAAAATACTTTTAAGTATAAACATTTTTAGTTGTTGCAGTTGTTATTTGAAAGCACAAAGGTGAGAAGTTGCGATTGTGTCGCCTCAATTCTACTTATGCGTCTAATTAGAGCTGCCGCGCATGCGCAAATGTTGTTCTTGTGTTTATACATAAATATTTTTTTTTTCTGCAGTGTTCCAGCAACAATTACTGTTGTTGCTGAGCGGACAACAAACATTTTCAGCGGAAATAACAAGACACATCTCAAGCCTTAGTGATGCTTATCATAAAGATGAAATATTTCACTGTTGCAACATCATCATTTCGGCCTAAAATAAAAAATAACAACAAACAAAAGCTTGCAGATGAAATTTTTATAATTTTCAGTAGTGCAAATAAACAAACGAACAAACAAACCAACACACACATATTATAACTGCAGCTCAAAATGTCATCAACTTTATTTATATTTTATTTCTGTTTAGTATTTTAATTTATAAACAACAAATAAAACTGAAAAAAGTAACAGTTCGCAACCAAAATAAAAAACATTCACTAAAACAACATATGTGAAATGTTGTTGGGCAAAAAAAAAAAAAATAAAATAAAAGCGTTAAAACTGTAGCCGATTAATGATGATGGTTTTTAATTGTCTGCATAAGCAAAACGCATGTAAGTAAGTATGAATGTAAGTAATCGGGTTTAAAGTGAAATCCCAAAAGTTAAGAAAAATAACAACATTTTAAAAATCCCAATTAAATGAATCATTTTTTGACATTAAATATTTCTTTGTGACTTTTTTCTTCTTCTTATTTTTGCCACAAAAAAGTAGGTTAAACTTTTTACTAATTTATGTAGTTGTCATCCAAAATTATAATTACATTTCTTAAAAAGATGATAAACTTTAGTTTTTTATTAACATTTTAAATGTGTGTTTATTTATGTCTAACAAAATTATGTATTTTGTCATTTAACTGTTACTCGCTATTCATTATCATCTTCATCATCATCATCATCGTGGGGTATCATAGAAATATAACCCCTACAGATTTTGCGATCAATGACATCTCTACCTGTTTAATAATTTTTAGATTTAGTTATAGAGATATAAGTTTAAATTATTTCAAAGTAAAAAAAGAATGAATAAAATTTGAAGTTTACCTTTTGGATAAGTATTTTAGATGGCGTTTGAAATTTTTATTATTTAAATGAATCATAATTTTATTAGTGGCAACTAGATATATATAAAGAATATTAAAAATAGAAAATTAAAAAAAAAAAACTAAATAAAACTACTTTAATTTCTTTACAAATAAATTTACATGCATTAACATATAAATATTTACACTACTAAAGCAACTAAAAAATGTGTTTTCAAATAATAATCGACTTTTTGATGAATTTATAAACTGATCACAAATGAGCTTCCTTTTCGCTCTAAACTTGGTGGTTTACGAAACATAAAGAATTTTTAATTATTATAATTCTTATTCCAAAATCTACTTTTGGATGAATTTAATGACTGATGATTAAAGAGAGCCTCTTTTTGTATGAATTTAGTGAGTGATCACAAATCAGCTTTCTTTTCGCTCTAAACATTTTGATTATATATTTTTATAGTTTTTCATATAAAAATAGACTTTTGGATAAATATAGTAATCGATTACAAATTAATCTCCTTTTTACTCTAAACATTCTTGTTTAAGAAATATAAAGTATTTAATATTTTTATAATTTTTCATATAAAAAACGACTTTCTGATTATTTTAGTGAGTGATCACTAAAGGGCCTCCTTTTGTATGAATTTAATGAGTGATCACCAAACCACCTTCTTTTCGCTCTAAATCCTCTGGCTTACGAAATATGAAGAATTTTAGATTTTTATAATTTTTCATATCAAAATCTACTTTTGGAAAAATATAGTGAGTGATTACAAATCAGCCTTCTTATCGTTTTAAAGCTTCTGATTTACTAAATATGAAGGATTTTAGATTTTTATAATTTTTCATATAAAATCCACTTTTGAATGAATTTAGTCAGTGATTATAAATCAACTTTCTTTTTGCTATAAATCCTCTAATTTACAAAATATAGTAACTATAAAAATATTTGGGGAGAAAAAAAATATTTCAACAATATTTCATCATTTGTACTTCATTTAATGACTCCAATTCCCTAAAAGAGCCATTGACACCAATATAACCCATTACGATTAACCCCTGCACACATTTTCTATTGCGGAAGTCACTAAGAAGAGTTCCAGAAGTTTAATTTCAAAAATATTGCAAAGTATCATAAAAATCAGTAGACGACTCAAAGAGGACACTTCCGTAAAGGTCGTAAAAGAGTTTTCCAGAGTATCAGAGAAGTATCGTCTTAGACTGATTTTGATTTTTATGATTTTGCACTTCTATTTTTATATTTACAAATAAAATTAATGCTTTTTTATATATAATTCACAATTATTTTTATTTCGCACATCTACATTACAACAGTAATAATTCACATAAAAATTAATTTTATACTTAGAGAACTTAAAATAAAATCCTCATTAGAAACTTCTGGTGAATTCGGGTACCTTTAAAAGAACAAAATAACATTAATCTAGAATATTATAATTTGTGCAAAAAACGCGACAAGACATTTTTACAAGTAAAATTTTGGACTTATTTAAATATAGAAATACTTGTTTGATTGATGGAGTTTTTCCTGAAATAAACTAAAACGGTGAGAAAAGTCCAGTATTACTAAATAAAAGTTTAATAATATTTACTTTATAAAGAATTCCTTGTTGATTATTTGCTAAATATTATTTTAATAAACTAATTATCAGGAACATTTTCTTCTCATATTTAATATTACAGCCAAACTGTACCTAAGTTAAACTTTTATTGAAGTTCATGACTGTATCTGCTTTTCTATTGTGTTGTTTTATTCATGAAAAACTAATAAATCTTCGTAACACACTCCAGGAAGATTAATGCGTAATAGTAATGTATTTTGTTTTTGTTAAATTCGAACTCTCATCATATTAACTTCCAGAATAGACTACAAAGTATACTTCCGGAAGATGAAAAGATGATAGTAATATATTTTGTTTTTGTAAATTTCGAATAATCTTCCAGCAATTATCGTACAGTCTTCTAGCAATCATCTAGAAGTCACTAAGAAGAGACGTCTGGAAGATTGACCATAAATTTATTTCGCAAATGTTTGAAGAGACCATTTTTCCTCTTCTTCGTGCGATCACATACATACATATATACATACATACATATTTTAAAAGTAAAAAAGTAATTATTTTCACACTTTCCTTTCGTTAAAAAAAAAAAAAAAATATATATATATATATATATATATATATATATATATATATATGTGTGTGTGTGTGTGTGTGTGTGGATGTGTGGTCAGCAACTGTTACTCCTTACAAATGTAAGGAGTGTCTTTAATAAAAATAAACAGTTAACTTGAGGTTAAATCATAAATAAGGATTTAATTTAAACATTTTTCAAAAATAAAATATGAATTATGAATAAATGTTTCAATCATGCCACCAACAACAAAAATTACACTACCACACGGTTTAACTAACGGACAGAGTGCCTGCCTGCTTGCCACTTGTGTATGTATCTCTATCATCTTGACTTGATCATAACTCAAATTAAATAAACAACAGCAACAACAATGAATGAATAAACGAGTGCACGTTAAATATAATTGAAATTTTTTAGAGGTGCTGGCAGTTCAGTTATTGAAACGCGTTAACAGAACGAACGTGACAACATTGCATATTAATTTTGTCTTTTAATATAACAAAACCAACTCAATCACCAATCAGCAGCAACAATAAAACACCTAAAATCAACGAAAATTAAATGAATTTATTAAAAAATAACGACAAACAAATATTGTTGACAATTACAATTTGACAGCCCAGTCATAAGTATTAAATGTGTGTACACATTCTTTTTTCATACGTCTTGGAATAAGTTATAATAAAATAAGTGGAAAAGAAGCACTGTGGAAGAAGGGGACAATTATAACTATGACGTGTACAGTGAGAAAAATAAGGACTAAATTTAAAGAAGTTTTTATTCCTGAAGAAATGATGAAAATTCATTAAATGTACACAGTGGGGAAAAGAAGTATTGGAGTTTAGGTTTGGAAAGCAGATCACATAGAGTAGAAAGTCTGTTACATTTAAATTTTGAAAACGTTTACCATGTTTTTATTTCTCATGCGTTCTAACATTTTTATTCTAAAAACTTTCATGTTCAATTTATCTTTTACAGTTATCGAATTATTCGTAACTGAAATTCAAATTTCATAATTACACAAAACTTTTATTATCCGACGTATTTTTCATCGATTTTCATATAAAATTTTGTTATAAAATTTTATGACTTAAGCTACAATTGAACCCTACATACTCAATACTAAATATTTTGCTCTCCTGCCTGTAGTAGGTTAAAAATGCTTAGATCCCAAATGAAAAAACCGATCTTTATCAAAACAATTTTTTATTTTTTTTTTTGGTTTTTGTTTTTAAGGTTTTTTTTTCATTTTTGGCAAATTATATTTCCGATTAATAAATCGTTGTGTCAAATTTCAAATTCCAAAAATTATTCAAAATATTTCATTCTTTAGACTGACATAGCTAGATCATATTAGAATTTTACGAGGACCCAGAATATATATTTGTGTACTTAATGGGGCCTTAGGTAAATATTTCATTGCAAACGAAATGACAAACTAGAAATACCGCACTTTTTTTTGATGGTCGTGTCAATATCTTTTCGAAGTCCAAAAATAAAAAATTTTGAACTTGAAATTTAAAAAATTATGAATTTGTTAATTATTTTTGGCAAACTATCCCCAACATTTATTCACTTCTAAATACAAAGCTGGTGTTTAAACTCATTTGTAACCATCTTTTACGATACGAACAACAAATGTTGACAGTATGGGCAAAATTGGAAAAACCCTGTTTTTGGGATCTTTATTTCTTATTATTATTTTGTACTTCATCATTATACCCTACAACACCATAGATGCCTTTGTGCTCAAGCTTGTATACCCTTCGGCTCATTATTATTTTTTGATTGCGATTCAACGATGTCCGTCCGTCCGTTAAGTCAGCTGGCGGTCTGTCTATCCATGTAAACCTTGTGAACAAAATAAGTACAGTTCTCAATTATCAAGAAATTTGGCAAGAATAATTATTTTGGACGAAGCCTATAGAAATCGGTTATGGTCGGTCCATTATTTCACCCAGCCCTCTTAGAATAGGGACTGAACGGTCATAAATGCCTTAAATATAATAATAACATTTTTAATGAAATTCGATACAGAGAAGTTTTATGTAAGTATCAATCTTAATTTCTTGAGGAATTGACAATAGCTCCACTTTCTGAAATCACTTTAAAGTTTATTAGTATCGACACAATGTTCCAATAAGTAATTGTTTTTAATAGTAAAGTCGACCTTCAACTAAAATTTCATTTCTATATCTTGACGAACAAATATTATATTACAAATGCGCAATTCACGACTTCTGTTCTTACGATGTATGACGTTAATATTTTTTAAACAAATTTTTTGAAAACAGAAACAAATGAGGCCCCGGTCTGCATCGTTAATGGGTACCGGAAAATTGCGACGGAAATAGATTCACTATTTTATATGTATTTACTTTGTATTCTTAATAATTGTTTTCAAATTAAAAATAATTCAACAGAATAGAAGTTAACTTAAAAGAAAAGGAGTTAAAAAAAATAAGTGAAATTACAATAATTATATAAATTCTATTTTGATTTTCAAACTTAAAACAAAGAATTTAATTCATTTTTTCCATTAAAATTTTCTTCAATACCTTTACACCCGTTATTAGAAATCATGAAACTCCTTATATAGCGACGCAAATCGAAATCATAAAGATGCAAATCGAAATATTTAAATTGCAAAAAGCGACGCATATCGAAACGACTCAAATCAAGGCCGGAGTATATATCAACACAATGATACAACAAGCGTTACCATTGAGCGAATTTAGTCTCCAATTTCCCCTTTTCCAACCAGCTGGCCTCTTTTTGGCCCTTTTTTTAAAATGAAACTAAAAGGCGACTTTTTAAAATTATGTTGTAAATGATGAAAAACAAAGTTATTTGAAATATTTCGACCCTTTATATATTAATTTCAACAAATAAATTAATTATTTTGGGATTGTTTTAAAATAAAAACTCCAGAGAATTTTAAATAAAATAAAATTGTTAAAAACTAAAGCTAATAATAAAGTTTATGAAAAACTATATAAAACATCCAACCATTCAGCATTTTTCGCTTTTGTTTTTATCAAATAAACCTATTTTAAGGAGTTTTTTCGGTTACATTTTTTTCAAAAAATCCTTCTTTTTCTTCTGAAATCCCATTCTTTGGACACTTTTTAAAAATTCTCAACAGTAAAGCTGGATACAATAGAGGGTTTGCATTGGACAAATATTCAAAGTTTCTTCAAAAAACTCATTTTTATAAAATTTGATTTTATTTCCATATATCGGGAAATTTTTTAAATTAACTCTTTTGTCTAGCTGATACGATTCTTTATTTATACAATACAAAAACGTTAAACTTACAGAAAATTGTGATTGTTTTTGATTCTAATTCTCTTTCATGATTCATGATTCTCTTTGTACTTCGCTCAAAAACCTATCTTTAAGGATTTAACTTAATTCTTGGTATTGTAAACATTTTTAAGAAATTCTTGGTAAAATTTATTAGTCCATAATAACGAATTGTATATAATGATTTTTAAGACAATTCTAACAGAATCTTTTGAAAATATTTATCACTTTCTCTCAGTGTAAAATCAAAGAAATATATTTTTGATTGGATTTTGATTTATAACCCTGAATTTGTAGTAAATGTCTAAAGAATGTCTATAAATTCTTGTTGTGATGTGTTTGAGAATAGAGCTAACGAGCAAACGCAGAAGATAACGCTATAATAAGCAAGTAAATGCATTAAATGCTCGATACTCCAAACCACCAACAACTAGACAACCAACACTATAACTACTCCAATATTCGTTACGCATTCAAAGGAGTTTTTGGTTATTTTTTTTTTTTTGGTTTATTATTGTTATTTGTTTTTATTATTATTCGTACTGCTATTGTTAATGTTGTTGTTGTTGGTGGTGGTGGTGCATAAATATTTTGTCGGGTGCTATAAGTAGTTGATGGGTTGTAATATGGTGGTGAATGGACAATTCAAAATAAATGTTAATGTATACATTTAATAAATTGTTAGTATATCTTAGTAGTAGTTTTTTCCAAATATTAAATGCCAGTGCCTAAAGCTCTAGCCAATATATAGTGGTAGCTGTCATACAAAAAAATATTAAAAACCAAAACTGTCAAATCGTAATTGCTTTCCGTTGGCATTTGTGTAGAATTTTAATAATCTCTCTATTATAATTTAAAACATCTTCTATACTCTCTTTTTCTCACTCAGGTTGTCAACCATTATAATAAATTGTTACTATTTATTCTCGTTATTGTTGTTACTCTTTTGGTGTGACAAGTGTTTGTTTTATGTGTTTTGGGGAAGGAGTAGAAGCATTAAATTTTAAGATATGATTATTATTACTGGGGCATATAACATGAAACATAGAAATTGCTATCGTTTGTAATATGATACATTTTGTTTTATTTAGTTAAAAGGGATGTTG
Organism: Protocalliphora azurea; assembly: GCA_932274085.1. Taxonomy (NCBI): domain Eukaryota; kingdom Metazoa; phylum Arthropoda; class Insecta; order Diptera; family Calliphoridae; genus Protocalliphora; species Protocalliphora azurea. The sequence goes on along the minus strand of OW026519.1, from coordinate 204,876,931 downwards.
TTTAAAGGTAACAAGACTATTATCCTCTCCATTTCCTCAATTGTCAAGCCTACCATTTACAGGTTAATACCCAAAGGAGCAATTTTATTGCTGTTTGCGTAAAATCCTTGTACAATTGTAACAGTTATGAAACACGATTTGTCAAAATGAATTATTTATCATTATCACAGTGATTGCTGGGGCTTGGTGGAAAACACCTTTATTGAGGGGTTTATAAACATTTATTTGTTTATTCCATTCGATACTGTGAATTATTGTTGTATTTATGTAAATAAAATACAATTTACAAGCAAATCCTACACAGATTTTGCAAGCATCATTTACAAGTCATGTTCACACTGAAGATGATTTTTTTATGTCGAAGTATTTGCCCAGTAAAATTTGTTAAAGTTTAAAATTTGTGATTAATAAAATTAAGGGTTAAGCTTCCTTTTTTTGTTTATCTTGTATAAGTTTAAAAAAATATCTACATTCGATTCTCCTTTCAATATACTGATCATAGAGCTTCAAAACGTTATCATCCCTTTTTGTATTCATATGCTCAGGTCGTGAGATAACAGATACAGCACAAACGTTATTTAAATTCTTGTCTGATATATTAAGTATATAAATAAACAGCATCCGGACCATATACATAATGCAATCGTCTTGTTGTCTCTTTTGCAATTAGACACTAGGAGAATGGAATGCATATTTTCTGCAAAACATTTTGAAACCCAAATAATTAGACTACTAAATTGCTTAAGAACTGCTTTAGAACCAAACTTTAATATTTTAACTAATTTTTACTAAAGGACCTATTCTGTCCATAACGTTTATAGGTTAAAAATAAAATCAACCACTACATTTAACAACCAATCAAGTTTTAGCAATAAAGCCCAATTCAATTTCATTTAATGTAAACACACTAAATAAACACATACAATTATTGTAAAATACTTGTACAAAGAACTTAATCATCATACCCACACATATCTATGAATAACATTCATCCTGTCAGCCATACCCCCAAACAACCCAGTCAACTCGACAGCCAGCTTATTCAACAAAGTATGAACAAATCTTCAATTAACCTTTTGTATTACAAAAAAAAAAAAAATTTAACAACTACAACAATAATAGCAAAATGAATCGAAAATGAAAACGAAAACGATTGTCATGACTCAAAGCAACTTGTAATTTGATACTTAATTGACACATTGCTCGTAAATTTGCCAATGAATTGAAAGTGGAAGGAACGAAGGAATAAAAAGTTTTGTAGGAAAAAACAAACAACAATATGACAAGAAGGACAGCATAAAATACTTACTTACAACCACAATCGTGTCGTGAAACGTGGAAAAGTTGGCAAGTTTGTATATGAGGAGAAAAAAAGCAAATACAACGATATTATCCTAAAACACAAAAAAAAATAAATTAAATAAAATGATGTTAACTAATAAAACAAGAGAAAAATTAAATGAAATAAAAAGTAAATACTTACTGAGATGAATGTTTCTGTCTACACTTGAATTATTGGATATTGGTTTTAAGTATTAAACTATAATTGAAGGGATAAACTGTTTACACTGGCCCTAAATCAAGTTTTAGTTTTTTACATAAAGCAAATTGTCCATGAATTTTCTATTTCTAAAAAAAAGAACTCATTTTTATACCCTTTACCAGAGGTGTAAAGGGTATATATAAGTTTGCCATTCCGTTTGTAATTTCTACAATGTGCATCTGAGACCCCAAGAAATATATATTTTGTGGATCCTTATTGATAGGGAAGTCGATATAAGCCCCGAAAGCCCCGGTTATGATATTTTATACATCAAATTGTAGGGGATATTCCTTAAAATGTCACTAGTAAAAATCATCAAAATCGGTCCATTAATGTCTGAGATATAGCCCAAAAATCTAAAAGGCATCTAGGACCGTGTTTGTCTTCGACTTTTCTAAGTCTCTATGTAAGCACAGAAATTTCGGAATAGTTTTTGGAATGCTTTTGCGAAAAAAAAGAACAAATTTTTAATTTTTTTTCTTTTTGATAGAACATTTTCACATATTTTCTGTTTATAGAAAATTTGACGCAAATTTTCTCTTTATAGACAATTTTACATAAGTTTTCTGTTAATAGAAAATTTTGCAAAAATTCTCTGTTTATAGAAAATTTTACACAAATTTTCTGTTTATTAACAGTTTAACACAGATTTTCTGTTAATAGAAAATTTTACACAAATTGTCTGTGTATTAAAAGTTTAACACAAATTTTCTGTTATTGGAAAATTTTCACAAATTTTCTGTTTATTAACAGTTTAACACAAATTTTCTGTTAATAGGAAATTTTACACAAATTTTCTGTTTATTAAAAGTTCAACACAGATTTTCTGTTAATAGAAAATTTTACACAAATTTTCTGTTTATTAAAAGTTTAACACAGATTTTCTGTTAATAAAAAATTTTACACAAATTGTCTGTGTTTTAAAAGTTTAACACAAATTTTCTGTTATTGGAAAATTTTCACAAATTTTCTGTTTATTAACAGTTTAACACAAATTTTCTGTTAATAGGAAACTTTACACAAATTTTCTGTTTATTAAAAGTTCAACACAGATTTTCTGTTAATAGAAAATTTTACACAAATTGTCTGTGTATTAAAAGTTTAACACAGATTTTCTGTTAATAGAAAATTTTACACAAATTGTCTGTGTATTAAAAGTTTAACACAAATTTTCTGTTATTGGAAAATTTTCACAAATTTTCTGTTTATTAACAGTTTAACACAGATTTTCTGTTAATAGGAAATTTTACACAAATTTTCCATTAATAGAAAATGTTGCACAATTATTCTGTTAATGGAAAATTTTAAACAAATCTCACGTTTATTAAAAATTTCGAAAAATAAATAAAAATAATAATTTCGTAAATAAAATAAATTTTCTCTCTATAGAAAAATTTCAATAAATTTTATTTGAATAGAAAATTTTCAATAAATTTTCTTTTTATAGAAAATTTTCTCTGATTTTTCTTTCTATAAAAAATTTTCAATAAGTTGTCATTTTGTAGAAAATTTAATAAATTTTCACTATAGAAAATTTTTCTTTATGATAAAACTTTCAATAAATTTTCTATTTATAGGAAATTTTCAATAAATTTTATCTTTATAGAAAATTTTCAATAAAATTTCTTTTTATAGAAAATTTTTTTATGAAAAATATTTTATATTTATGGGAAATTTTTGATAATTTTTTTTTTAAACTTCTCCCCTCAGCTCTATCATAAATAAACTTTTTATCCAAAAAAGAAAATAAATCACATTTAAAAACTTTCAATATTATAAATGCGACATTAAATGAAATTTATTTTTAAACTAATTTTCCTTATTGATAACATTAATTATGAAACGCCTTAGTTGAAAAATATGAAACGACCCTCTAAACCAAAACACGAAAAAATATAATTTTACACTTTCCCACACCATTTTAGAGGTAATATTTCTTTTAAAACCCGAAAACTAAATTTTTTATAATTAGTAGTGGCAAAACAAATCAAATTTATGAAAACATTTTTATATACAAAACAATTGAATGAATGCGTTACTATTGTAGCCGCCAGTCAGTAACCACAATGAAGTAGAAAATGTTGGAAGAAAAAAACCAAAAATAATAATAAACAGACAGTCAACACTCCAACCAAACCATCCATCACTATCTATCTAGCAGCAGATAACCAGTACAAATCCAGACATTCATATAGTAAATGCTGTGTTTGTTTACAGCAGCGCAACAGTCAGTCATTCAGTTCGTTCACGCACGCTCTTTAAAATATTTAGTTTTGAGCAAAGGGGGCGATAGTTGGGATTTATGATACAAAACATTGAATTTGTTACGCCTGACTCGAAATGATCAAATAAATATAATTTAAACAAACACAAACAGGGACAGACGGACGTACAAACGGATAAATACTTTAGTACTCGTTTAAAGAAAAATATTTGTACAAAATAATGGGGCTGCAATTCATTGTCAGATTGATTTGTTTAATTGGCTATGAATAGGTGAAATATGATGTTTTTTTTTCTTTGGCATAAATATTATTTTGGAGCTTATTTAGGAGTTTCGCTATGTCCAGTTTCGTTTTTTGTTTTTTTTTCTTCTTTCTTTTTTTTCTACTTGCACCATGACTATTGTTTCATTATGTAAATTGGCATTAGTGTATTTGATTTGATTGTTCCATTACTTTTTATTACCAATATTTTGTTGAATTGTTTTTTGGTTAAACAAATTTAATAGAGCGTGTGTAAATGTTTTGTAGTGATTAATTTGATAGTTATGAAAAAAGAGTTATTAAAATCATTATAAGTTTATTATATTGCTGCATAACAAATGAAATTTGTGGTTGTTTTCTATTTTTTCTATAAACGGTGGGAACTTCGAGCAACTATTATTTAAATAAATCAGGTCATATTGAAAATTATTCATGCTTTTTTTTTTTTTTTTTGTAAATAATATAAGCTTAAACAAATTTCACTTTTAAACCAAAGAGATTTAAAAAGTTTTTAGCCATCCCTCTTAATACTTAGCAGAGAAACTAAAAAAATTCCAATACACATTAGGCGCCACTACTAATCCCCCTTAAACTCTGCCATGAGTATCGAGTATTATAATAGACACCTAACAATCTACAACACATGTCCAAACAACACCCACTTAATTTGCTGGTGATGGTGCATCACCACTCCATCATGTTGAATTTTTATATGGACGCATTGCAGTTTTAGTAATAGATATGAGAGTGAGTAAATTTGAAATGAAATGTTTACATAAAACAAATTACTCAACAAAATGTTGTATGTGCACATTTATCTTCATTTCAGAATTTATTGGCTGTTGTCTATGATTTTGCTTAAAACAGGCGTTTTAAAGAGTGAACTATTTTTTTTAAGGAATTTGAAAAGTTTTTGTTATATTATTGATTAGATTTATCTAGAAAATAAAATAATATCAATGAAAATAATTTTTACTTCTTTTTAAGATATCTTGGTTTTTAAATCCAAATATATATCTGCCGGATCGGATATGTTCGTACCTGGTTCCAAATTATTGTTAAGCCATTCAATAAGCCTTTAAAAAAATCATTCATACACAGAAAAAATTATGGATAAACTATTTTTAAATAAATCATTATTTGTCTTTAAATAAGATTTTATAAATAATAATAATTGATTTTCAAAAGCAAAAAAGAAAAACAAATCAGTACATATTTTGACAATTATGAAATAAAATTAAATTACAGAATTGCTGAAAAAGATAAAAATTAATATATCAGGACTTTTAGAGGTAAGCTATCTTAATTTTAGATTTTCCAAATACAATTTTGTTTATTCATCTTCTAGATAATTCGAAATCCAATGAAATTTGGCAAAATATTGCAAAAAGTAAGTAACATTGCAATGGGGATTTATACCGCATTTTGTGTCAAAGGCTGCTTTAGAATTCTTTCCAATGGGCTTCTGACATATTAGCAAATTCAGGGGTGATAAGAAAGTGCAGAGAAAACTTTAAAAAAAATTTCAAAATATAAGCAGAAATAGTTAATGCGTCAATATCACATTAAAAATGTATTACGGAACATTATATATCCAAAAACATTAATAATCACCTTTACAGTCAATTTAACTCTGTCCGTCTGTGTGGTTAGCTTTATGATTACTTCTTTTGATTACGCTGGATCTAGGATCTACAGTTAAAGAAACCGTACTTAATTTCGTTAAAAAATGTGAGTGGTAAATGCATGGTAAGTGCATTTAATAAAATATTTTTAAAATTTTTATAATAATGGGGGGGGGGGGGGGTTTATTTTCTTTAAGTCGATATGGTAATTGATATAGTTTTCAAGAAGTACCCAAGGATTCAAATTATATCTCAGTCTTTTATTCATATGCACATATTGCTCATTTATTTCAATACTCATAACTCAAAAGACTAGACTTTTTAGTTTATGATATAGAAATATACGCTATATAAAGCTTCATACTTTTTTAAATATATCGTGTATATACATATATTTTACGGTCTTGAAGTAAATGAGCAATATGTATAAATACATCAATCATTTCATATTTCATAATATGAATATCTATTATGAGTCATATTTTATACATTTTTTCTATAAATTCTAGAAATAATTTTCACTTACTTCTACGTGACATTAACATCACAATTTTTTTAAATAAAAATACATATGTATGTAACTTTTAATAAATATTAATATTCAATAATTATTTTATAGATTCTAAAATAAATATTGTTAGAAAATCTATCAAAACCCAAATATTATTTTAATTTTTTTATTAAAAAAAAATATTGAAATTTGTAAATTTTAAACCAAATTTAGTAAGAAAAAAATATATATATTTTTTCTATAAAACATTTACGAATTTGATAAATAAAAATAAAATAATAATAAAAAAACATAACTCGGCACAGTCTAACTCCACGACAAAACAGCTTAGATATGATATCTTAAAAAAAGTAATCATTAATTTTAACTGGAAACCCACAAACCGAATGTTTCCTGCATGTAAATAGGCCCACCTAATATATATATATATATATATATATATATATATATATATATATATATATATATTTACAACTGAAAAGCAGCTTTAAGCTCTTGAAATATAATTTTTTACAGAGTATATTTTAAGCAATTATTTATTTTGTTATCTTATTAATTTAAAAAATATTTGTTAACTAAATACCGTTCAAAAACGATTTCTAATAAAATATGGCAATGTTTACGTATTCATATTTAGGCATTAATGTTTTTGTAATCCTGACCGTACGTTTGGAAGATTTCTCCAGATTAGAAGCGCGATTTCGATACGATAAATTGAATAAATTCCATGTTCTGAAGAACAGCGTTATATTTCTAATTCCGTGCTTCATTACTGCAATTGAGTATTTAGGATTAAATTGTCTACCTATCTGATGTTGAATACTGATTCTTCCGGAGATTTAATTAGAACTTATCAGACCATTACACATTCCATTTTTCTCATGACACACACGGTTCTTTTCGTACACCTGTTCTTTATGAAAAAATATCTAGCTTTTAAAGTTACAAGATTTACATCTAATCGAATATCAGTTTTTTTTTTTATTTATTGAAAATCAAATACATTTTCGCCAGTATTATCTATGACCTTTTGCCATTTTTCGCATAACTTCATAATTCCATCGCTGTAAAATTTCTGTGGTTTATCGGTGAAAAATTTGGCCAATTTGTTTACCATCAAGAGTTTTTTTGAAAAGACCGAAACAAATGGTAGTCAGGCGGTATAAGTTCTGGGCTATACAGTGGGTCAATTTTTGACGGGTAATCCAAGATGTGTGTGATCTAGCAATGTGTGACACCTCTTCTGTGGCCAATTCTGGTTGCTCTTGGTGGCTTCGTTCGAAATGTTAAGTTACGAACAATAGAATTTGGTAGCTAGGTCAATCAAATTTCTTTGCGATTCTTGTGGTACCCATACATCGAACTTCTTTGAGTATCCAGCCTTTTTCAAATGATTCCACAATGTTATTTGCTTTACGTTTAGTGCCTTCACTGTATATTGATGGCTTTCGTGTTAGTCTTGTTCCATCATTTGCAAAATTTAACATAGAAATTTCCCGAACAGGATCGAGCAGACTACTGGGTCCGGCGTTCATTCATAGCATTCTCGCCTTTTTTTCAGCGTTTTTCCTTTTTCTTGTAGTAAAAAAGCATAACTTTTTACACGAGACACACTTTAAAGTACTGTCTTCAGCAAAAATGTAATCTAAAATGTCACCTTTCGAATACGTGTTCGTTTGATACAATCGAATTAGTGTTCGACGATATATTGACATGAATCCCATCTAGTGAAAAATATATTATCACCAATATAATATAAAATGATTTTTATCAATTATAACCTGCATTACTGTAAGATATGAAATTATACAGACGTCATTTTTGATAGTACTTCTAACGTCTAAAAATAATATTATTTAGCAACTTTCAAATATGTAATTTAACTCTAAGTAGTTTACTTAACCGATTCAAGGGTGTCCGTCAGTCCGTTCGTCTAACCATTATTAATGTCACAAAATATCTTAATTAACTCTTTTTGAAGGAGAACTTAAGTGGAATTGTTTGAAATAAAAATGGAGCTACTGCATTCACTACCTTTTGCATTGAATTTCAATGAATATTTAAAAATTTCGGCGGCTTAATTTGAACCAGTGTGAGTCAATCAAATCGGTACCTGATGAAGTAGACTTTGAGCCGGTCGTGTTGTTTCTCTGGATGCGAACGCACAATTTTGCAGTGTTGCTTATTTTCTATGTTGAGCTAGCATTCTTCTCTAGTTACAAATTTTCTTTTTGATTTTGCTGCTGTATAACATAAACATACCAACATACATTCTAACGTACATACATTGGATACATTTCAACCCTTACACATAAAAATTGCTAGCAGCATCGAAATTGCTATTGTGCTATAGCACCAAAATCAAAGCGAAAATTTTCATATAGAGAAGAATATCTTGCACAACATAGAAAACACATACTGATGTGCAATATATGTTCAGCAAAATTTTACGAGCACAACTACAGCACGAGGTGCTGGTTTTACTATTTGACAAATAAGTTAAATATTGTTTAATTATGTTGCTATAAATAGCAAACAGACGCTGCAATTTTTGGAATACGGAATAAAAATATTTCAGCAGTTTTTAGTAGTATGGAACACAAAATGTGAATCAGTGAATATATTTTTTAATATAACGTTTGTTAGTAGTTGATATTTATACTAAATGAAAGCTATTAAGCAGAAAAATTAAACCTTGGAAAATACCAAGAAATTGCTACAAAAAATATTTGAGTAGCAAAGAAATGGTAGTTAAATTCAAAAACATAATTCTGAATAATTTTATGATTTTTTTTTCTTCATTTCTACTAAATCACTCCTTTACATTCCTGCAAACATATTTAAACTTCTGCAAAACATACAAATGAAATAAACACTCATGAATTGTGAAGAACAAAAATTAATTGTATTCAATTTGCCCACAAATGTTAAACTCAACCATTTGTAAGTGAGAGTATATATTCTTCTATTCCTTCAGCCTAACCGTCCGTCCTTCCGTTCATTCGTCACACTTTGTCTGATGGGTGAGAAATTCAAAAATTTCCCCCCTCTCATAATGGGAAAAAATTTGAATGTCTGCCTCATATAACAAAAGCAAGCGTAAGAAATGACACCAACAAATAAATCAAAAGAAAAAAAAACATTTTCAATATTTTTCACCAAAATCACTGCATCATTCTGTAATAGATTCTTCTACAGACAATCGAGTACAAAATGCGTATTTCATGTAGGAAAATGTTTATTTTGTTGATTCAACAACATTGTAGGGATTTTGATTTTCAATTTTGTAAAAAAGAAAACTAACGACGCGACATGTAGTCTCTGGGTCTTGTAAGTAAATCTTCTCTTCTCTAGATAAATGTACTCATGTAAAAGTTGTTCAGTTTTATTCGATTATTCAAAAATTTATATTCATTTCACATCATCGATCATTTAAGAAAATTATGATAGATTTCAATGATAAATGTGTGTGATTTGAGAAAGCTTTCAACACAATTCATATTTCTAATGGGGCTGTGAAATAATAAATAGTTGTTATTATTATTATTGTTGTTGTTGCTTTCCTTTTCATTTTGATATGTTTCAAATTATCGATTGATTGTGGTTACTGAGTAGTTTATGAAAATAATAAGAAATTCTGAGATTTGTAATATTTTTTAATTAAAAATTATCTAGGTCGAAGGAGCTAATTTCTTATTTCCTAAATTATTTATGACTTACAAAGCACTTTACCATGTTTTAGAAACAAAGAAAATAATCCCCTTAACATGCAAATAGGCGCCATATTAATACAAATTTTAAAATTTTGGTATTAAGCAACACATATTTAAATAAGTTTTATGGAAAAATTTTACTAAATGTGTAAAATTTTATTTAGTATAAAGTTATGGAAACTATTTTCTTGCCATCCTAAGATGGGCAGCAAACAAATGTTTTTAAGAGTCACACTTTTGTTAAATAAATTTAAAATTGTTTAGGGTATTTCAATTTCGTCTTCTTTTATTAAAATGTATGAAAAAATAAATATTTAAACATATTTTTCTTTAATAAACTAATCATTTATATTATGAGCCTGATATTCACACTTAATTAGATTGAATCATAATAGTGCATAAAATATATAATTAATTCATGGGGCCGCATTAAGTGCTGCTATCAACACTCAAGGCAAATAATCCAACAATTAAAACACTGATTGTTAAAGAAAAAAAAAATGTGAAAAAATTACAGACAGAAGGCAATCAATTCATTTTATTTACAACACACAAAAAAGTGAACAAAAAACCAAAATAAATGAATAAAGTAAAACACACACGAACAATTAAAGTGGGAGTGTTGACAAATAACCAACACTTACCCCATCCGTTAAACAAGCAGCACAAGACGCCCTTCACTTTTTGTTTTCCCTCATTTTGCCACAAGTAGCAGCTGCAGTACATGAGTGTAAGTATGTGGTTTTCCTGAACATCCACATCCATCAACAGAACAGAAAAAATGCAATTGCATTTACATACTATTCATTCAAATGTACATATGTAAATAATTATTTTATTTGTAAAAATGTATTTTGTGTGGAAATAAATTTTTGTTTTAAATTATTGACATCCACTTAATACATCCATCTACTTTATTCAATATTTTATGGCCACATGAACTTTCCTTCTACTCGTTCAAGCTACAAATACGGCAAACGAAATACATTGCCACTCCACGATGAATGTATAAATTAATGATCAACAATTATTCTTTTCATATTTAATGAGAGATCGAGCCAACGTATATAGAAGGAACAAGCAATTGAGTGTGAACACCCTCCCCACCATATATGTATAGCACACATCATATTTTCTTTTTAGGCATATGGTGGGGAATTTGTCTAATAATTAAATAAATGATTTAAAAAAATGTTTTTTTTTTATACCCTAAACCATCGTAGGTTGTTGAGGTATTATGCATTTGTGCTGATGTTTGTAACGCATAGAAAAAGTTATCTAACACCCACCTTAAAGTATACCAATCGATTTCAGAATCACTTTTTAAATAGATCTAACGATGTCCGTCCCTTTGGCTGGCTGTCCATGTAAACCTTGTGCAAAAAGTACGGTTGGCAATTTTAAAGATAGTTCAATGAAATTTGAGCGTGGGACTTGTGTTGTGATCGGTCCATTTTTTCTCTTAAACCCCAAACAAATGTCCACATGGAATAGAGTTTCAACACTCAAAAATGTCTTAAAAATAAGAATATTTTAATAAAATTCGGTGCAAAGAAGTTCTGTACAAGTTTCAATCTTTGTACCAAATTTTATGAAGATCGGTCCACCATTGATCATAGCTCCCACTTTAACGTGCATAAATCCCATACGAATGTTAGCATCAAGTTAATATTCGATACAAATAAGTTTTATGTAAGTAGAAACAACATTGCCAAATTTTATGAGAATTGGTCCATAATTTACCATAGCTCTCATTAAAACCCACTTCCAGGAATCGCCCCAAAGTGCATAAAATCATCCAGATGTTAGTATCAACGCAATATTTTTTATTTGTATCTTTTATTTTACATTTAGTAAAATTGGCCGCAAGTGCAATATAAGTCCCCTTCCCGAATTTTTATGCTCGTTCACAATGGTATAGGGTATCATATAGTCGGTCTTGACCAACTATATCTATCTTTCGCATTTTTCGTTTTTTTTTTTTCTTTGGCTTTTACAATTCCCCCGATTTTAATGTCAAAAATGTGTTTAGTATTTGTTGTGTTAAGTAGGTGAGAATAAATGAGGGTCTAATGAAATTTTAGAATTTTTTCTAGAACGCGAATATTTTTAGTTTATAATCGATACTGCTTTGAAAAACTATCAGTTAAAGTTTTTTTCACTTTAAAGCCGCGATCAAATTAAAAAAAAAAAAACAAATAACAATTTCACATAAGAAGCTTTGTTAGCAGGGAAACCATAAATATGCTGTAAAAATAAGGTTTTATGAGCATTAAATATGCAGTAAAAAAACAAAAATATGCTCTAATAATATGCACTGGAAAGACAAAAACTTTTTATTATTTTTAACAAAAATTATGATTTTCATTAAAACAAAGTATTTGATTAATATTTTAATGTTGTAAAATTGCCTTATTTTACTGTAATTTAACAACTGTGTCTATTTTTCCTTCAATATATTAAAAAAAAAAAAACGTTATTGATCTTCCACTTGCTTACTTATCTAATTTTCTAAACATTATTATTAGTTCCGAAATTATTATGTTATCGAAAAAAAAAAATATTTTTACATATTTAAAAGCTAATACACTACGGGTCTTTAGAACTGAACCAACTAAATTTAAAACTACAAACGTTTTTATGAAGTGACCTTAGATAATATGTTGATAGGTTTTTTTAAAAAAAACAGTAACCAATAAGCATTTTTACTGGAATTCAAGTTGAAACTAAATGTATTTCAAGCCTTTAATTAAATAACGTTCTCCAGTGAAAGAAAACTTAAATTCAAGCCAAATTTATTCTATTTACGGGTAAAAAATTGTGTAGTCTTCAAAACGTTTGCAATACTTTATTCTATCCTTCTAATTGAAGCAATTGAAACTGACAAATGATTACTAATAACGGCTATTACATTCTCGAACAGAAAAAACAACTTTAAATTTGTAAAATGTTTGGAAATAAAGTGTAACTTTTAATCGATTAGTTGGATTTACATAAAATTTCACATAAGCGTAGGAGAGAGGTATACAATGTTATGTTTGGAAGAGAGGTCCCACTGACCCCTCATTAGTAAAGCTATGTGGCTCAAAATAGACCATCTTTCTAGAATTTGGCCTATTTTGCATCAAAATTTTTATTTTAGTCTATATGTTCCAAAATCCCAAAGCGTGTATCAAACAATACAATAAATGTGGACTTTTTGTGATTTTCGATTTTTTTTTTTTGGAATTTTAGGATAACTTTTATCAACATTTTAAATTTTGTTTTTTTTCATTTCATATTTTCAAGTAATGCTTCAATACTCAAAATGGAAAATGCTAACGTTCATGTTCATTTCAGCTTGATAACGATCTCAAATGTACGGCGAGGATTGTATAAGCTTCAGTGGAGGTAAATAAATGTAAAATCCTGGTCTCATGATCTTGTCCCAGTTGATAATAACATTTTAAAATATGAAACAAAAGAAATTTGCTTAAAATATTCTCCTTAACAAAAAATTTTGGTAGCCATAAAATTCGTTTTCAGTTGCAAATTTCTTTACCACCACTGCTTGTACATTAGAGAGGAAAATTTCGTTCTCAGCTATTTTATCATGACTTCATAGGCGTTACATCTGCAACTTAAAGCTTTTCATTTCAAGCACGTAAGATCGCAGGTATCAAAATACTTCTATATTCCTGAAGTTTGCTCTATTATGGTTCTTCTTATTGAGATGAGTCTTTCCTGTATCCATCTTTTCAGGTTCAATATCATCTAGAACAATTACCTCTTTTGCCGCCTTTATTGACTCGTTGATTTCAATGCCTCCCTTAACATACAAAACAGATGATAACCAAATTTTAGCATTCTCAAAAGAAATTTCAGAAATTTGCCCACAAATATTTGTTTGCCTGATCTTTCTGTTTGTTAACCAGAACGAAATCTGTCGTTTGAATAAAAATGTTAAAGGAAATATTAATCACATCCTCATTATCAATCCCAAAATAAGCTTTTGCCGTAATCAACTCGTAGTAGATATTTTGAATAAATAAATTAATTTTCTATAATCGTTGCTTAAAGTGTTACAAGTCAATCCATGATAAATAATATCTAATACATATCTAATTTTAAATCAAACACACATCACTTAGGAAACTTTAGTCTTGAAAATCCAAAACAACAATACGATCAACTTTAGATTATCCAGATACAAAAATATAAACATATTGAACGCTGCCTGAACTGTTGACATGTTAAGCAAAAGCTACGACAACTCTAGGAAAGTCTTGTGATTTAAAAGTGATTAACGATATGATTAAAAAAAATGTCCTAAATAATATCAGCTGAAAAATATTTCTATTTTTAAAAATATTTTGGATTTAACGTATCTCACACCCGTATTTAGCAGAGACAAATCTTTAGTAACATTTTAGTGAAAGAAATCTGCGATCATCCATGATCGCCAAAAAGTCAATGCAATGGATCAGAATCAGATCTTTACTTAAATCTGACAAAGAAAAAGTGCCAACAAACTTTTGTGGTGATTAAAATGATTTTTGAAATGAAATCCTAATATACTGCAGACTAAAGAGACAAATGTTAAAAGGATCAAAATTATTAAATACTACAACGCTTACACATTTTCCCATAAATATGAATATTTAATCCAATTATCGATGGTACTTAAAATAAACAGGATACAACAGGAAATACAATCCTTTTTTTCAATTTTGTACTTTTTTCTTTCATATTGTTTAATTTTTTCTTTAAAACCAAGCTTAAAGAGTAGCTACTATGAAAAAGGATATTTTTAAAGTTGCATTTCTTACCTGGTTAAAATTGCTGCTAGATTAATAATCATCATCAGCACCAAATATATAGTAAGAGAGTTTTAATGGTGTTAGTAGTTAGTTAGTTAGTTAGTTGTACGTCGTTTTAACCCTTTTTAAAAACCAGCGATTAATGAGCTACTTTGTCATAAATTGTAGGCGGGCAAAAGGGATTATTTGCCATAATGAAAATTGCACCATAAAATGTGGCCACTACAATGGTTGATTTTTATGTTTTTATACTTTTTACAATTTTACTATAGTGAGCATTTTAATTCTTACGTAGAAATTTTCTTTCGTTTGTGAGTGTGTTTTTTTCCTGTAGTATTCTCTATTACGAGGTGGGCGTGTAACTCTTAAATACATGTGGCTAGAAAAAAAGCCTTTAGCTAGTTAGTTTACTTGGTTAGCTGTATTAAATATAAGCATAATTGGTATTACCATAATTATAATTTCAATGTGGTTTTTCGCTTCCATTTAGTAAGGAACTACTTACTTAAAGAAAAGCAACAACAACAAAAAAAGGATAAATGGAAATAAACTTATGCGAGGTAGACGGATATATTAAATGAATTTAAACTGTTTAGAAGATATTTTAACCTTTTAATATTGATTATATATTTATGTATTTCTATTGATTTCGAGAACAGGTAAACGCGATTTTAAATAGTTGATATAAATGGCAAAAAGTTAAATTGGACAAGAAATTTAAATTAAAAATAATACAAGAAGGCTTTATTTGCTAGCAATATTAATACGATTTTCTATCTTAAAATGTACGATTTATAATCTAAAAACTACTAAAAATTTATCTGAATAGAGAATTCAGTTTATTACTCAACAGAATTTCAGTTAACTCTAATAATACTGAGTGAAAAAAAAATATTTTTTTCTTTATCATAGGATTTCTCAGACAATTTAGACACACGTGACTGTGGAGTAGAAAATCACATTCCCGTGTATCTAAAATTCGTAAGATGGGGTTGTATCACATTTTTCTACGTATACCGAAATCAAATTGTCTGATTGAGTTTAATAAAATACCATAAAATAATTTACACTGTTCAATAGTTTTAGCAACAAAAAAATTTTTATCACAAAATTAAAAAAAAAAAATGTTTTTCAAAAAAATTTTAAAATCTAAAAAATATAAAAATATCATTTTTAATACTTTATCATAAAGCTCAATAAATTACAAATAAAACGAGCTATAATTCATTAAAATCTATGAATAATTGGCCACCATATTCGCAACTAATTGATGGTATCCCTCTCATTTGTCAAAAAATATATAAAATTAAAAAAAAAAAATAATTCAAAAAATTTAAAAAAATTTAAAAATATCAATGATATGTCGTTTTATCCATTATCGTCAAGCTGAATACATTACAAATAAAAGAAAGTTATGTTTAATTAAAATCGATGAATAATGGTCGACATCTTTCAAATCTAAGTGATGGTACCTCATTCTTAAAAAAATAAATAAATAAATAAATAAATAATAAAAAAAATAAAAAAAAAATAAAAATTCTTGCAAAATTAGAAAAAATTTTGTTTTTCAAAAAAAAAAATATTAAAAATTCTAAAAATACTAAAATTAATATTTTGTATCCCTTATCGTAAAGCTGACTTACAAATAAAACGAGATATATTTCCTCAAAATCAATGAATAAATGCCGACTTTATTCACTACTAACTGATTTAGAAATGATACAAAATGTAATAAAATTACACAAAAAAGTGTTATTTTTTTCGGCAGCACAGTGAACTTTGATACCCTTGGTTATAGAGTTCAAAACCTATAACTAACTCTTTTTGATTTGACCTTAACTCTTGATATAAACCGTCATATAAAGAATATTGCACATATTGCAACATATCTCGGGACTGAAATGTCTGATTTAATTAAGCAATATACCAAAAAATGATTATTCAAATTATCTCCAAGTTATTCCTAAATCATTTCTTAATCTGTTCAATAATTTTGAATATATTAAAGAAATTAATTAAAAAGTCTTAAAAAATCGAAAACGAAAAAAAGTGATAATTTTGCTATTTAATCAGAAAGCTGAATATGTTACAAATAAAACGATCTACATTTCGTTTAAATCGTCTAGTGAATTTTTAAATAATATAATCAATTTAAATGAAATCTGTGTTGTTTTATTTGTAACATATCCACATGCAGAGAAAAATCCTGGTTACAGCATTATCACTACAACAATATTATGTTCTCATTGTTAATTTTCTTGAATTTTAATAACTCTGTGTTCATGATAACAATGTTTTTGTTTAAATTTTGTCATCTGATGTTTACATTATTATGTTTTTAAATAGTTTTATAAGAAACAAAATTTTATTGATATGCAACATATCACTATTTCTACAACCATTAAATATTTGAAGTGTGTTTTCTTGTTCTTAAACCATATTCTGTTTTTAAACCATATTAATATTATTCTTCCCATGACAATAAAATGTTTCAAATAAATATAATACTTATCCTTTTCACAAACTTAGTAGAAAAATTCAATACTTGTTTTCCAACTTCATTGTAATTCTCATTTAGTTTATATATGAATAAATATAAATAGACAAGGTTTGGTTATTCTTGGTTTGATTTAAGCAATATAAGAGATGTTGATTAACTACAATTAAAGGGTTTAGTTAAAACAACATATCTTGTATTTGAACCACATATGATGGTACAATGTAATTAATAAACAAATATTTTTTATTTATTTATTTTATAACGAAGTAACGGAGTAACGAAGACCATAAGCTCGTTGTAGTGAAACAGAACAGAGTCTCTGGTGGGAATTGAACCCACAACCCCCAGACTGACAGACTAGCTCACTACCAACTAGGCCATCGGGGCACCCGATGACAAATAATATGTAAATATTATTATTATTATTTTTAATGTTTTTTTTTTTTTGCTATTATTTTCAATAAAAAATTTATAATAATAATTCTTTATTATTACGTTTTATTTTAATATATGATAAGATGGAATAATAACATGATAAAATGCAATGGTAATATGATATGATAAAATACGATAGCATGGGATAATAATATGATAAAATGGAATCATAATATGACAATGTGGTATAATGGTATAATACTATAGAATAATAATAGATAACACTACGTTGCAAAATGGAATCATAATAATTATTACGTATAATCATTTCTACTTTTCGCTGTTTCAATCATAATATATTTCTCTTAGATTATGGTCTCTACAACTATATTTTTTCTATGCGTGCAGCTTCTCGATAAAAAAAATAAAAATGATAATATTTCAAAGATTTTTTACGAAAAATTTCAAAATTTTGTTGAATTTAATTTTTCAAAAAATTTGAGATCGAATTTTCTTCAAATTTTTTTTTTTTTTTTTTTTTTTTTTTGTATCATTGTTTTTTGCTGTTTAATAGTTTTGAAGATATTAAAAGAAATGTCTCGAAAAAATCTTTCAAAATAAAAAAAAAATTAACTAATCATAAAAAATCGAAAACGGCAAAAGATGATCATTTTTCTCTTTTATCATAAAGCTGAATATATAGCAAATAAAACGATCTATATTTCGTTTTAATCGTCTCATGAATTTCCACTTTATATTGATTTTCCTAACTTCTATTTTGTAAATAATTTTATTATTTTTTGTATCTCTTTTAAATAAGATACCTTCACTTAATTGTATATAAGATGGAGATTTATGCGTCGATTTTAAGGAAATATGGGTCGTTTTATTTTTAACATATGCAACTATATGGTACAAAAGAAAAGGGATAATATTTCGAAGTTTTCAATTTTTCATGATTTCTTAAACATTTATTATAATATCTTCGAAACTACTAAGAAGATTAAAAAATTATGTAGGTATAACTAGGAGATAATTTTAATTAAAAATTGTTTCAATTTTAGTAAACCCAGTCAGACAATTCGTTCTCCAGACATGTTGCAAAATATAGAGCAACTTGATTCAGTCTATTAACTAA
This sequence comes from Protocalliphora azurea, assembly GCA_932274085.1. Classification (NCBI taxonomy): domain Eukaryota; kingdom Metazoa; phylum Arthropoda; class Insecta; order Diptera; family Calliphoridae; genus Protocalliphora; species Protocalliphora azurea. The sequence continues at coordinate 204,858,241 of OW026519.1, read as the reverse complement.
AAGTGATTTATAGCCTTAGAAATCCTTGATTAAATGTAAATAAAATGTTCGAGAAATTTATGAAAATTAAGGAGGTTAAAAAAAATATAAGAAAGTAAAGAGAGAAACAAAAGTACATGAAGTTACTACCATTTAAGGTTTTACAATTACTTTAAGAAAAAAACACTTCAACAAGGTGGGGTTTTATTTAATTATTTACAAATCCCAAACAATACAATTTCATTTAATTTTGTCTTTCAACATCAATAAAAAATGATTTGTTAAGCAAAAATGAAATATAAATTAAAAGTCATAACATTTTTAATTGCTTTTCATACGAATAATATCTATCACAAAACAAAAATCAATAAAAATTCTTAATCCGTTAAAGGCCATCAATCATTTTGGTTAAGAAACTTCCCAATAAACAAAAACCAAAACGAAACAAACATATAAAAATTGAGAGGACAACCAAAACAAATGGAAATAAAACTCGAAATGAAATATAAAAAACAAGTGACAAGTCGTATTAATACTTAATAACACCAAAATTAAAAATAATTTACACAAAATTTGGCATAATCAAGTAATACGAATGCAATGCACGCGATTCATTACGGAGCTTTTTTTTGCGCAGTGATTAGCAAAAAATAAAACGAAATATATAAACAGAATTATTAATAATTTTATAAATAAAAAACACTAAGTAGTATCTTATAGATGGCAGGAACGAATTTTTATTACGCTGCAATTTTTGATAAAAAAAAACACTTTAATTTGTTTGACTATTAATTACAACAGAGAATATATCTAAAATATTCTATTGGAAAATTTAGGAACAATTTAAAAACTAATATCCCAGGAAAATCTGTACAAGGAGCTCTAAAGTCTAAAAGATCCATATATCTATATTGATACCTTATACCTTACAGGAATCATATTAAAAAATGTTTTTTTTTTTTTATTTAAGTCAAAATATGCAAAAACTCAAATACGCTCTTAAAATATCAAATATCCCAGCAAAAACTTTGATTTCCTGGTTAGCTAATAGGTATAATTGGAAACAAAAATAAACTACTTATTTTTGGACTGAATAACTAGTTATTTTTGTTCGACTTGTCCACAAATTCATGTAGTTATTTTTGACTCTAGGGGTACTCAAAAATATGTACCTAAACGAAAACAAAAATAAAAAAAAAAACCAAAAAATTTTGCCATCAGTGAGACTCGAACTTGGACACACACTAACCATTAGTTTTTACTGACTAAAGTCTTACTCAGTACACCATCTCGCACATAGCATCCTAAGCGACAAAAACTCTATTTAGTTTAAAATATCTTTTTAGACATTTTGTTATAAAAAACTAACAGCTTCAGAATGGGGTTGAAGCAACAACCTTCTGGTTGTTAATCCGGCGCTCTAGCCAACTCAACCACGTGATTGCAGTATTACTGTGCTATTACAGTACTGAGTACTTATTAATGTAATACAGAGTAGGCAAATAATAATGACGCCTCATTACCAAGAAACTACTTTAATAAGTAGTTGCCATTACCGATAACCAAAAAGTTTTTGCTGGGATGTTTTATAAAATGTGAAAATATGCTATATAAACTAAAAGATCAAAAATATGCTTCTATAATGCACAGGAGAAATTTTCTTTATTTGTCAGAAGCATTTGGCACAGATATCAGTATTTGGACTAGGTTATAACATGCTGTAGCGGATAAAAAAAAGAATAAATAAAACTAATTATATTAGCAACTTAACAAAAAAAAAAAAAAACATTTTGGTGTGCCATTATTATCGTCTGTTTTGAGCAGATTGTATGTATGTGATAATAAAAAACATGGATGAATTTTTTGGGGGGAAAACATGTATGGAGAAACAGGCCACACCTTAAATTAATTCATTCAATAACAAAATATACATTAAATATAAAAACTCATTAAGTAATGGTGGCTGCTTTAAAAAACAATTAAATTTAAAACTACTCGTATTGAAAATCATGACAAACGCAAAAAACAACAATAAAAAAACTAAAAAAAAAAAAATAAAATTATCACACATTTTGCACGTTATATGGCGGAAAGCATGCATGAATAATTAATGACTGACTGACAGACAAAGTAACTAACTGTATAAGTGAGTGACTGAATTAAACTGATGAATGAAAGCAAAAATAAATTATTGATATGAACATTTTTTTTTTAATTTCGCAAATGTTACAATTAAAAATAATTTCTTAATTGACATCTAAGGATCACACATGTTAAAACATGTTTCCTTGGGTGTCATATTGTCGTTCGTGTTCTGTGATACATCAACCGGATTTTACAACAACAACAAAAACATACTCTTAACTAGACAGGCGGCTTTGTTTTGTAGTCAGGTTTTTTTATTGTTTTTAATCAACTTCTGCTCCATCTGCAAGTTAGTGGAGATTTTTCTGTCTATTTATTTTTTCTCTTGTGTTTAATGTAAAGTAACTAACCAATATATCATCAACTATATAGTATGTATGAAATGATTGACATCAACCCATACTCTAGTGTCAATCAATATCTAAGTATTTTTTTGTTGTTTTTTTTTTTTTATTAAGTAAAGACTATTTGAACATATTTTTTTATATTTCTGCATATTTTAGTTAATGTTTATAAAAGAATTAATTCATATTTATTTTCTTATCAATTAAGATTGATCATATCTGATAACAAAAGCAGGAATCTGTGAATTAATTATAAGATTTGAAAATATTTTGCTGTGGTGATAGTTTGATATAAGTTTAAATTTAATTAATTTAATTAAAACTTATATGTAATTTAAAATACCGTATGAAGGTATCAGCCCGTCATTAAAACACATAACTTTAAATTTAACTACTAATAGCTTAAAACAAAAAAAAAAAAAATTATAAACTTTTGACTAAATACAATTAGTTTGCAGATTTAACGATTTCTAAGTTTTTTTTTTAATTTTTATGTTAAAGGTGGGCCTTGCCAGTGAGAACGGAAAGTAAAAATGATGTAGAATTTACTATTCTGCTGCACCCTAGCGGGTCAAGGGGCTAGAGGGTGGAACTGCAAAGTTGGTAATCTCGGGTATGTATTTTTTTAAATCGTCAAAATTTCAGTTATGATTTTTTTAAAGAAATTTTAAACATAGATATTTCCTGCAAATATCTACAAAAAGTACACTTACATATGCAATTTATCTCTTTTTATTTAAGAGATATTTACTCCAAAATACATTTTTCCCTCACTTTTGGCCTCGTTTCTTTATATAAACTTTAAAGGCTTAATTTGGGTTCTAATTTTTTTAAAATATCCACTAGATTTCTTATAAAATTTAAAATGCTGCAAGAATCATTTAAATATATGGATCCGATAAAAAGTTACATTAGTCTGAAGTTTAAACTTAAAAAAATCCACATTTTTCGTATTTTTTTTCCCCCCCAAAAGAGTAATAATATTGTTTTTTTACTTACAAAATTTGTTTTAAATTTTGTCCTATATAATTTTCTTAATGCTTTCAACAGAAATTTTTAACGAAAATTGGTGCAAAGCAAGACCCAAGGTTTTGCTACTTGCTTTTTGGAAAATTGTTTGTAAAATTTTCAAATCGCAAAGCTGGGATCAAACAAAAATTTATTTTAGATAAATAACTCTATATATTGGGAAAACATACAAAAAGTATTTTCTGACGGACGACTTTTATAACGACACGTTGACGATTTCAATGAAAGTCAATTTTTAAAAGATATTGCTAACGGATTGAGATTTTGAGCATTTTTTTTTAATTCTTTAATTTCAGAACAAAACGGAAATCTAAGATTTGAAGCACTTTTTCTGAAAAATAATATTAATATTTAAATTGAAGTAAAATTTAAACACAAACAAATATATCAATTAAGATTCGAATTCTTCTTTCAAGTCAAAAAAAAAAAAAAAAATTAAATTAAATTGAATTATTTTAATTTATCTAAATTATACTTTTAAGGATTTTTGTCCACGAACTAATTTCAAATTTTCAAATTAGCCAAAAGTAATAACAACTTAATAAACTTCTGTTTTAAAAAAGTATCTTTATTATTTTTATTGTGTCTAAAAACTTGTGTCTTTACTTAAGTTATTGAGTTTCGATTAATTTGTTTAGTAGTATCAGTTCATCAAAATTATTCTGAAAGCTTTGCATTTTCATGTCTGACTTAATTGTGAAAATGCAAAATTATGAAAAAGCAAGACTATTTTGTTGACTTTGGACAAAAGGAAAGTGAAGTATGTTATTTATATTATCACCGCATATGGTGTTATCGTAACTGATATCCTGTTGAAATTTAGTCATAATGTGGATAAACTTGTTCTAAAATTAAAAAATTAAAAAAAACTCTCACGTCTTTGTAACAAAATGCCAAAAATCTCAATCCGGGAAAAACATCTTTTAAAATTTGACTTCTTTCATTGAAATCGTCACCGTGTCGTTATAAATGACGTCCGCCAGAAAATATTTTTTGTTTGTTTTCCCAATATATGGAGGTATTTAACTAAAATCCCAGCTTTGCGATTTGAGAATATTACAAAACAAATTTATAAGAATTGTGGAAAATTGACAAATTTTGGATAGGGCTTGTGAGAAGACCGTTGCCCCAAGCACCTTCGGCTTTGCTTTAACTCATTTTCGTTAAAATTTCCATCGAAAGCATTAAAAAAACATAGAATGTTACAACAACAAAAAAAGTCTATAAGTATAAAATGTTACCACCTTTTTGGAAAAAATTCCAAAAATGTGGATTGTACCATGTCTGCCATTCGTGGTTTTAGATCCGAAAGTAACAATCTTTAGAAACGAATTTTAAATTGAATTCTTTTTTTCTTGTTTTGAAAATACATAGTTTAGTCGATTTTTTGTCGGAAAAATAATTTTGAAGCTCCAGTTAATCTCCAATTGTGATAGGCGACGAAAAGAAATCATTGCAAATAAATATAATTTCAATACTTATTTTTTTTTTTTTTTTAATTTAAATTTATTCAAATTCTCTAAAATTGTATAAAATTTTTATTGAATTTAATAAATAAATAAATTAGTATTTTTTCTAATGACTGTAACTAATTGTGTACATATTTTATTATTTACTGCTACATATAAAAATATAGCAAATTTGATAATTCTTAATAAAAGTCATTGTTTTTTCGTAATATAAACTTTAATAATTTACAAATCTTTTTAGCTTTTTTACTTTTATTTGAAAACACAAGACATATCCTACCAATTTATTGTGTCAATATCATAAAAGGATTTTACGAAATCGTCACTAGAAGTTTGTTTCTTTTCTCTATAATTCCAATTCAAGTATCCATTCCTTAAAGCTCTGTTCTCATAGAGCACCAAACAGTAAACACATCCCCAATAAATACTAGTTTTATTACCAAGAAGGTGCACCAAATGGCTTAAATTAAACAAACACCCATAGAAATCCCAGTCAGTGTCTAGCTGAGAGGAGTGAGTGTAGCAAGAGTTTGTTAGAGACCATCATCATCTAAATTGGGACAGACATAAAACAGTGATAATGAGCTCAATATAATTTGCAATTATTAAATGAATCGTTGTATAATGGCTGGCAAGTCTGCCACTACTACAATTGCAACTACCCACTCCATATACTACCATTTATTTGTGCTACAAAATACATTCACGCTACTATAGCCATCAACAACGACTTCACTCACTTCACTGCATCGCACTACAGTAAAAATAAAAAAAAAATCATTTAAAAAAATGCCTTTGTTAGTTTTGTTAAAAGCAGTTTTAAAAAGTAAACATAGAGAGACCATAAATGTTTAAAGTTGAAGCAAGCAACATGTAGTCTATCTCTGTTACTTTTCACATATATCTACCATTTCCTTATTGTGACTATAGCTTACCCTTTCTAACTTGTTTGTTTAGCAACAACCACCAATCAAATGAAATGTTTATTCTAACATACTGGAAGTTGAAAATGTGGATCGTGGAATGTGAGTTTATTTTTTGTGGTTCTGCACTTTTTCTCTCATTTTTTTGTTTTTTTTTTGTTCTCTCTCTCTCTAACTTATTGTTATTGTTTTAATAAAATGAGCAAATAATTTTGTATCAGTTACATTTTTTTCTATTTGAACGACAATTAATGGCTGTGTATTGAAAAAGTAAAACTCCAGAGCCAAATCAATCATAAAAGTGGTGTTACTTACATACATACATATGTACATACACCCATGTATAGAATTTGTTACCCAACATTGGAATGAGTGTGTGATGTTTGCCTGACTCTGTGTGTGCATGTTGTTTCATCAGTTTCATTAATTGGTAAATTTGTTGAAATAAAGTCTATTAAACTTGATATTCCTTAACTGGAAGGGAATCTGATTTATGTGCGATTATAGTGTTGTATGAATAACTTTATTTATTATTTGATATTTTTCAAAATACACACTAATATAAAAAAATCAGAGATGTCGCAATGGATAAAAGTGTTTAAGTACCAAGATTCAAAATTTGAAAAACTTCATTAAAAGTGAAATATGTACTGGATTACAGGAAATCGACAGCATTAATTACGTATCTCAAGTCCAGATCAAGGTATCTAAAATAAATTTAAAAAGGATATCAACAGAATGGAGCATTATTTTCTGTTACGAACAATGTTGCCAGGAGAAGAGAAAAAAAGAGGCTAAATTGCACTTTAAAAGAAGCCAAAAAAGGCTAAATGTCTTAAAAAATAATATCGGTTATAAAACTTATTTTTTCAAATTCCCATTAGGTTTTCACATTTTTTTAAGATATTGTAATAGATTTAGCAAAATGACCCAATGAAGAATCGTTTAAAAATTCACATACAAATTTGGTTTATGGTTCATATGAAAAATTACTCAATTTTTTGAAGTGATTTGTCGTCATTCTAGAATTATAATTCCTTTTCGGTTAAGCATTTCCAAATTTTTAGGTGATTTTTCACTTTTATGAGAATTGTTTTAAATCATGTTCATAAATAGTTCTATGGTGAAGTAATGAAGTATATTAAAAAATAATTATAATAATTGATTTAGTAAGTTCATAAAATTAGTAGAACTTGATGTGGAGAATAAAGTGCCTCAGACGAAATTTTTTGTTAAATATAGAAATGCTAAACTGGCAACACTGATTATGAAGTACATTTTTATGGTGTCTTTCCTATATGACATTCATTGAAACTGGTGCAGTTTTGAAGAGCCCATTTCAAAGTACTTGGCATTTGTGTCAAGTCAGAGAACCTATAATTAACAAAACTAATGTTATAGATAGATATTTGCAGGATCATCAATCAGCATCCAGTTCGAAGGACCACAAAAATTCCAGTCTTTAATAGCCTCCACATTCGTTTTGCAGTACTAAAACAGAGTCTGTGGACTATAATTAGACATCAATAGAATAAAATATGTATTTTCTATGTCTCAGTAATATGCGTCAACACACTTGGGTTTCGTTAAAACCAAACAAAATCGAAAGAACCAAAAACAATTTTGTTGAATCTTTGGAAATCTGTATTGATAACAGTCGTCGTTGAACAATTTTTGTCCGGGAGTTCTGCATATATGTATGTATGTATGTCGGGAACAAAGAATTGAACTACCTCCAAAAGTTAACCCCAAAAATACACAGGATGTAGTATAAATTGTGTTCATTAAAAAATTGAAAATGAGTCGTTAGTCTTGAGGACCTGGCCACTTTCTAGGTGTAAGTTGAAGACGTTGGTAAGCCTGTTGTTTCTTCAAAACCTTCTTTCTTAACTAGCAACAATATCATTATTGTTGCTAGTTAAGAATCAATTTTCAAAAACATACGACCACCAGTGCTGCCAAAAAAATCTTGAAGTCTTATGCTAAATTCTTAAAAATGATATGCTAGAATCTGCTAAATCAAAAATCTTTGTAGGCTCGGAGAAAACGTTAAAAATCAAATGATGCAACCAAAATATTATATTTACAAACATATATACGAGACCAATGAAATCCCAAAAGTAGCTACGAAAGTTAATAGATGCAATGTTACTGTTTCCTGCAGAAAAATTATAGTGCTAACTGATTTCGGTTAAAAATAGAAATTTATCCAGTCTTACTAGACTAAGAAAACTGTAAAACAATAGGTACTAATAAACAGCATTATGTATAAGGAAAATAACCTTAAACTATTGACGAACAATTAAACAGTTTCTGGGAATGAAAGTTAGAAAAAATCAAGAAGGCTATGAAAAAAACATAGATTTGGCAATTTGTTGCGTTTTGCTTATTTGAAATTTATTTAATCGAAACGTACCAAATTCAAAACAATCCATTATATATATTTTTAAATTAAATTATGTCTTATTTCAAATGATGTATAAAACATTTTATTTATAATAAAACAAACAAATGGCAAGCAAGTCTACAGAACATATTTTGTAAATTTGAGTCCGAATGTTTGCCGTTATATATAGGTATCAGAATAATGAACACGTTATAAAGTAATTAAAGAAGAATTCAGAAATGCAAATTTTCAACTGAAAGTTGAAAATAGTGTGCACGTTCAAAATGTTCCAAAATTTTTATTAATTTGAGAAAATATAGAGAATTTCACTATATATTCTTTTTTTTAATTAATAAATTTTTCTTTAAAATTAAATTTTTTAAGTTAAATATCTCTCAAACAATAAGAGACACAGTAAGCATCTTACTAGACGTGCACGCTAAGTAGATATTAATATTTGTCAAAAATAAAATATTACGTATTTTATCGGTATGTGAAAAATGCTTGAGTATAATATATATATATATATATATATATATATATATATATATATATATATATATATATATATTTATTGTTTATTTAGTTCATTGTATTTTTATTATTTTCCAAAAAATCATAATTATTTTTTTTTTCATAGCAAACAATTTGTGTTTAGAAGATAAAATTGTATTGTGATATGCGAATTTTTAACAAATCTTAATACAAAGTATTACCTTTAGTAGAATTCAGAAATGTAAAAGTAATTTAATTAACCCACTGTTATGCCGTTTGTGTTTCAGTTATATACTCCATCTAACAATACTCTGAAAGCATAATTATTCCTATGGCAATGTCCCAAGTTGCATCAAAATCGTTCCAGCAATTTAGATCCAGATTTACTTCCATTTATTTTGGAAAAGACCCCACTGTGTAGTCTGATATAGTTGATAATTTTGTCATTTCATCCTCTAATCTAGATTTTCAGTAAATTATATAATGCTAAGAGAAAATTTTAACTCACAGTTTTAAAAGCAAGTCAACTCAAAGAATTTAGTGTGGGCATTTCTCTTGTTATCTGTTAAAAATTATGCTGAAAATCTTTTAAAATAAATATTTCAAAATATTTTTCAAAATAAATATGCAAAAATGCTAAAATGGCAACACTTATTTTGCTGTAATTCTTTTTTAGATTTATGATGATTCGTTAGAAATTGTTACTACTTCCATTACCAAAGAAATAAAAAGCAGATCTTAACACTTAAAAAATCTCATGGTTGGCCAAAATTTTGAAGCAAATTCTACTTAAAAAAACACTCCTCGTATTCAATTTTGCCTCATTAACGTGTAGCTTAATAAATATCCTACTTGAAAATTTAGTTTCGTTTAGCATTTTTTTAAGGATTTCAAAAATAAACTTTTTTAGGATATAGAGCTTTGACATTTATACCTCAAATCACCGGGATGAGTGGGCCGTTAATTATTGTTGGTATGAAAATGATGATCATGCTTGACTTACTGATGGTTCCAAACAGCAAATGGTGACACGGTGCCGGTAGTTCTGGTCCTAATTTTGGAAGGATAAATCTTCCAGGTGGAAATTTACGACAAAATCCAAACAAAATCACCTAAACGAAAATTTACCCAAAAGAAATAAAAAAAAAATTGCCCAAAAATAAAAATGGAAATGTTGCCCAAAAAAGTGAAAAAGTACTCAAATCTTTATGAAAAATTGCCCACTTCCTTTGTCCTAATGTTCATGCATTCTATGGCATGAAAATTAATACATTTTATGATAAAATTTCTGAATAAAATCAGACATTTTCAGAATGAAAATGGTTCTAACTTTGGCCTGAATAGGGGTGGTTTTCTAGACGGACGCAAGGATTTTCAAATCTGGGGTATTTCAAATCTTGGCTTTGCTAAATCAATTTTTTTCTGAATTGAATAACTGCTTATTTTTTTTTCTCATGCATATTGATTATATTTCAATTAGTTTCGACCTAATCTTAGGTAAGAGGTTTTGGTCAGATTTAGAATTTCGTCGTTACAGTTGAAGCACCCAGAATTGGAAATGTTATTTTAGTCCTACAGAGTATTAGTTATTTAAACTACCCAGAATTTTGGTAATTGTAAAGGAATTGGATTCAAGTTAAAAGCGAATTTAAGAAGGTCCTAGCAGTGCTCTATTGTGATTATAAATTTTAAATTCTTATAGAGAGATATCGCGAAAAATTTCGTAAAAGTACATTAAAATTTTTTCAGAAGTCATACGTAAAAAAATGAAAATAATCTTGTTAGCAATTAATTTTTATCTAAAATGATATATCAGAAAAATCTGGAGAAAAAATGCCGCAAGTAGTTGATTTAGTTTTAATCCTAACTTATTTCGTTTATATTTTATTGAAAAAATATGTTATATTTAATTTGAACGTACACATCAGCTTCTATGAGAGTTTTGCTGTAGTTAATGATAAATTGAAACTATGCTGGAGGCCTATTTTATGGGTATATCCAGTGGATATTCTAGGAAAAAATTAGTTCGTAAACTTTGTCTGAATTTAATAGACAATTTGTATCCATACAGGCAAAACGATTTCTTAAGCTTTATCGGAATAAATCCCAACAGCTATTATTGTTGCATAAGATCGGCCTTTAAGCACTAACGGGATTATTTACCGGACACTGCGGTTTGAGATACCACTAATTCATTATGTTTAATATGGATTTTCTGCAGTGCAGATTCTGCGAAAAAACATAAGATTTTAGAACATGGCCTTTATGATTGTTCCACTTTGGGGCGCCATAGAAGTTGTTTTGATGACTTCAAACGATTCGAAGCCTGGGCCTGGTACGGTAAATATAAAGACTGCACAAAAGATTATTTAAGTCTTCTATCGTGTATAATAATTTTCTCAAAAAAAAAAAAAATGTAAATAAATGCATTTTTAGCACGAACAAAGCTTAATTATTTCTCTTAATAAACCTAGAACAATATTTATATTAAAAATTCTCCTTAAGAGGAGAACTGTCAAAGCTGTAAATAAGAATGACAACCATCTGTTTTGTGTTTAGCACTAAGTATTTCCTTTTTCATCTGTTTTTTTTTTTTTTTTTTTTTTTTTTTTTTGATATATGAATATATTTTATTTGCTCTACGATTTTAATTGATATTCACTGTAGCCTTCGAAATTTTTTCCATTGAAGATTTCATATACATACAAAATTGAAGTTAATCACCATCTAAAATATATTTGTGTTTCTAATTATTTAATTATACTCACATTCATATTAAAATTCATCATGAGCTATTATTGAATAAATGATGTCAAAATGTTTAGAAAGCAATTCTTTGATTTATTATCGCTAAAATTCTAAAAACTAATAAAATAATATTTTGATAAGTGATTTTTTTTTATATGACACAACTATATACAATTCATAAACACGAATGTACTTCTGACCTTTTTTAATGTTCATAAAAATACAGTTTTTTTTTTAAACAGCAACATTAAAAGCACTTAATTGCTGAAAGATTAAAACTCATCTATTTTAAAATGTTTACAGTAGAGGAGAAAATTTACTAGAGTTTATGTAATATAAAAATATTTTTTTGAAAATGTATTTTTAGTCATTAACTTAGATGAAAATTTAAAATGCTTATATTCTTATACAGATGATCTCGCTTTGGTGTTATGTTAGATTCTCTATAGCGTTTGATCTTAGTCTTATATAAAACAAATTTCACAGCCCAACTTTAAAATTAAAACAATTCAGAAGACAATTTTTTTGTACAAAACAAACAATTAAATTTAAAATTTTGTTTATTCTTTTTGAAACCAAAAAAAAAAAACCTCCAAATGCATTTTCAATTGTAATCTTGATGCTTTACAGGATGTTACAACATGAGGCACAATTCTGTTTTTGTTCTTGCTATTTCTGTTTTTATTTTATTTTATTTTATTATTTTTTTTTTTCTTTGGTGTTTTTCAAGTTAGACTTAAAATTGTTGTATTTTTCAGCGTGACTCCGTTTAAGATAAGGTGTTTATTATTACCACTAGTTTATGCTGCTTATGGCAGATACAGCAACAAACCAACACCATTAACTCCATCAACAGCTTTAAATGCGACAACAACAATAAAAACAAACACCTCTTTACAGTGTAAAGCATTTACTTGTACATCCAAAGTGATTATGAACCTTTTTCTTAATGGCTGCTAAAGTTTAGTTTTATTTTGTTGGTTTTTTGCTTTTAAGACAATTTTTGCCTCTTGTTAAATGGGAAAAAAAAACGAGAAAATCCTCACAATGAAATAAGTAACGCCCACATTTACAAATAAATTTAAACAACAAAAGTGGCACATAAAAATTACAAACTCTACAGAAATCGAAATGATTTTGTGCTAAGTGTTCAAAGACAATCTGAAAAGGGGCTTCAAAGGCTAGGAAGAATTGTAATCAGTTACTTTTCCGACATTAGTAGTAATTTCATTAGCTATGTGAATACTCATTTTAACATGGAAGGAAATCAATTGCCCTCATCTCGACTATGAGGGGTCGGTAAAATGGCAATCATCAACCTCTATAACTACGACTTCTTCTCGTTTGGGGTCAGTGAAGTGGCAACTGCCTTCATGCTTTCCATCTAAAAAGGCTCAATTGCAACTACACAAACTGCTGGGCATTTATCATTTGCAAACCTCCAAGAAAGCCTATTGTACTCACACTTATTATATATATTCCTCCATATCACATCTAAATTCTGTGTTCTTAATTAATAAATTTGACAAACAGGATTCCGAAAATTTTTTATTTGTGAAATAAAGTAATTTGGTACTTCTTTAGATAGAATTTAATGGATATAAGTAACTCGTATCTTAGGGTTGTTTCATTCTGGAATTTTTTAACTGAATCATTATTTATAAAATCATTTTTTTGTGACTTTTGCTTGAAATGATGACGAGTCCTTATGGAGTTCCAAGAATCTTCGAAAATGTGAGTTCATTTTAGTGAAACGAGACATTGATTTGTGGTTAATTGAGAATATCTGCTCCAAAATAGTCGTATAATTTTTTGTAATTCCATAATGCCTTTGGATGATAACGAAATTAATTTTTATCGATAATATGCAAAAGATACTAAGATGGTGCTACATTAGCGTCGACAATGGCGATTGAAAATATTTTATCAATAGAACCGATCGAGATAAGGTGGAAAACTTTAGCTGCCATTGTATTGATGATAATGAATGAATGTCTAGTAAAAGACAATATAATCAAGAATCAAAAAACACTTGATATCTATCAATGGGGTACATTACCACAGAAACGTGTGACATAATCCCAACAAGATATGTTCGCATAAACAATACCGAATAGAAAGGAATGAGACAAAGTAACTAAAATGGGAAAGAATCTAAGAAAGGCTCGAAAATTGATGACCAATCTTGAATAGGCTTCTGTGAGGAGAGTCGAAATTCAGATAAATTCTTTCGCAACCTTTATCATAATATTGTGTTTTAGACTGAGATCCTGCTAATTACGGAAAGCATTAGGTCGCCAATCGAAATCAATCGATAACTAAGCTCAAGCAGTTATCAAAACCCTGAATAATTAGAAAGATAAACTCTTACTGCAATTGTGAAAATCTTGGGATAATATAAGTCTCGGGATACCATAGTATCATCGATAATTAAATGGCGGATAAGCTATCCAAAATAGCATGCATCATCCTTAAACACTATTATACCGGTAAACGCTAAACGTTTTGGGAAGTTTAAACATTAACTAAATGAATCAGCAATGGAAGAACATGTTAGGACTTAGCAGAATTCCATTGTTTGGAGAGTGCTTGATATACTATGGAGAAGTCCAAAACTAGAGAGAACAAAAGAGATTTTAAAACTGAATAGGCCAACACTGAGCAGACTAAGTAGTGGGAGATATAATGAGTCATACAGAGTTGACAATTCATTAAGGTCGCATGGACCTTAAAGTTATAACATGTAGAGCATGCGAGGAAGAGGACGAAACACTAGAACAATATCTGTGTCATTTTGCATTAAAAGCAAAAATTTTCCCAGGGATAATTAACCCAATCTGTGGTATTCCTGGGACATAAACAGGAAATTCCTGAAAAAACTGTATAGAAGGAGAATCTACTTTTAAAGCGCACAATGTACAGAAAAGGCATAAGTGTATACCAGTAAGAGTATAGTTCATCTCTTTTTGACCTAACCGAACTTTGGTAATCCTTGAAATTTTGACTACTACTCATGTGAAAAATTTGAAGGAGAACTGTAATATTTTACCAAAGTTTTACTTTTAGACCATTCATTTTATCTTCATGTAAAATACTTTTTTCCTTCACTACTTTCTCTGATTCAAAACTTGAAGGAATGACTTAGCGAAGTGATATTATGGAGATTTAGCTCATTTGTCCTCTTTTTCATTAACGTATAATAAAATCTCCTGTGATAACCTCTAGCCAAAAATTCGGAAACTCGTGTAATTAACAATTTACCTTTAAATATACTAACTCAACATTTACCATTATTATATTATGTTCATTTTCAGTAAGTTTTTTCCTTTACCAGCTCCTGTCAATATAACACCTCTATACATAATTTCCAATATATATACTTATACACTTATTTCACCATCTTATTATTGTCTCTTCTTATTAATTCTAGATTACTTGACATTTTCTCAAATCTGAATTTATAAGGGACCTAGTTTGAAACGGCTAAATGAATTTATATTATTATTAAAATTATAGCTTATTGATGTTATACCATAATTTTTGATTTGGAACGAACTCTTTAAAGAAGGCCGAAAAAATCACCAAACTATTGAATCGCTCTAGATATAGTTTCCCTGAATTAAACTACGCACAAAATCTTCATGTTGAATATTCTCTTCTTTAGCTACTACCCCTAGTTCGAAACTTGAAGATATGTCTTAGCGGAGTCATATTTTGAAGACTTAAATCCTTTGTCCTCGTTTCCATTAATGAATGATTTTATACCAGCACAACTTTGTTTACCTTCAGCAAGGTTCTTTCCTTCACCAGCTCCTGCTAAAATGACCCTAATAAGACCTCTACATAGCCCTAGAGATTCTACTTTTATAAATCATTCTATCATTCTTATTACCGCATACTCCCAGTAATCCTGCATTATCTGGTACTTTATTAAATCCATAATTATTAGCGACCCAGTTTCAGATAGTGAAGATTTTTGTCCTAAAATATTTAAGGAATTGTAGGTCAGTTGGAGACCTTCAGTCTGTGGCCTGCAAATTCGAAACCTGCTAGATCTTCGATAATTCTCAAGGAATAACATAAACATATATTTAAGTATATCTGAAATCCTTTCCTTCTAAAGAAATAGCTTTCCCTACTACCCTCGTAAATATGAAAATATGTGTGTGAATGTGGAGGGTTACAAAAGGAGCTCCCGTTTTGTTTTTGTATTCAATATAATGCTTATGTTTACTCTGGACTCTTAAATTGTTTTTGTTGCTGTTTTGTCTTGCAACTGTCATTAGTTGGTGTGAAATTTTGCAGAAATTCCAACAAATGAGCACAATATGAAATGCAATTGTTTCTTTTTATTTAATTTCTTTCTCAGGAAGAGAGCGTAACTAACAAAATGAGTTATGAGATGATTTCTGTTGTTTTTGCAAAAAACAAGTTTTAAAAATTTATATTGTGCTCTTTTAAAATGAGAATTTATTGATAAACAACAGAAAAAGAAAATAAAGCGGATTGTTGGCATCACCTCCCCAAAAGTTTATTGAGTATTTATGTGCGTGTGTGTAAAAAACTTTGGCGTTCTCTTTCTTGAATTGATTTTCTTGCCAAGTGTTAGAACGATACAACTGCTGGATTATTGTTTATATATTGTTTTCTTATTGCTACTAATCTTGCTGTTGTTGTTGCTGTTTTGATTAGTTATGTATGAATATTGAAATCCCCCTTTTATCGTCGTCGTGTAGTCGTCGTCATCATCATCACCAACAACGACCGATGAATTACGCTGTTCTTTACTTCAATCGACAATTATTATGAGAAAAACCTTCAACGCGTTACCGGCAATATCGCGTTAACTACAAAATCAAAAGCGTACGGCTTAAAATATTTACAATTTAATTATGCAAAAAAATAAAAAATAAATAAATGAAAAATCAGAAAAACGCTTGATATATTTACACGTTGCAAACTTTAGTGTTTTACGAAAAAAAAAAAAAAAAAACGTGAATGCGAACGCTATTAAATGAGAACCCGCTAATTGTGACAAAACTTGTATAGAAAGCGTCAACTGTCAAAATACTACTTTAGTTGATTTAACAACTCTCCCCACACATACACACTCTCACTCGTTTATACAAAATTCACACATTAAGTGGAGAGTTTACTTTACAAACAAACAAAAACAAAACGTGCGTGTCTATAATTATCTGTCGGGTTGTATTTTTTTTTTTTTTTGAGAGTGAGTGCGTGTATTTAAGCATTTTTCTACAATTAAATTAAAAATTTCTCGATAATACGAAGACAATTAACGGTCTTTCCTGACCACGGTTACACGACCACCACCACCATCATCATCATCACTGTCAATTGTTTGGAATTTAACCATCATCTGTAGTCTTTATAGTCCACTCTAACACGCGTTAACAGCTTGTCTGTCAATTGAAGCAAAACGGTTACGCTCCATTAGTGTAAACTATTTTTAAAAATATTTAAACAAAACTGTGGTCAAAAGTTAAATTCCATTCAAATCGTATCTAACCGACGGTTGACAACTTAATTGTTTTAAAAGTATTTGAAATAATTTGAAATTAAAGATAAATACAATTTGTATATAAATACTCCTTTAAAATGTGCCAAAAACGTTAAAACTCAATACGGAAGACGCGTGTGAATGTGAATACAAGTTTATCAAAATTTTTAAATAAATTTATTTTTGTCAAATTGCCCATTTGATATAGAATTGTTCTCATAACTTTGCCAATGGTCACGTGTACTCAACAACGCTTAACTATGCTGCCTTTGGTGCCGATTAATCCTTTCGCTGTAGCACACAAAATAACAAATCCGTCGGCCAACGCAGCAGCCAAAACCAATACCAGTACCTCCACTACAAATACCAACACCAGCTCAAACACTAAACCTAAACTGGCGTTTAGTATAGATGCTTTAGTGGGTGGTGGAGGAGGTGGTGTAAAAGATAGCTTTCGTAAAGAGGAATACTGCCACCAGCAAAATTCCACAATATGTTCTACTTTACAAACGCCTAAAAGAACATCTACAAGTCCCGAAAGATTTCCCAGTGATAGTGGTGGCTTAGTAGCAGTGGAACCTTTAGAATTAAGAAATTCTTCAAGGGATATTAAAACTAGCATATCACCCACATCTTCTCAACATCGACAATCTCCTGTGATAACCTCCAGCCAAGAATCGGGAAACCAAACACCCGCTCGTGAATTTAACAATTCACCTTTACGTGAACATACCCAATCGCCCACACCAAACGACTTTGCACCAGCTGCCAGCAGTCGATCGACTACTCCTCTGCATTCTCCCCGTGAAACACAAGATGAACAAAGAATATTTAAAACACAACTACCCCCTGGCTTAGTAAGACCCTTTCCTTTACCTGCTCCTGCCAATATGCCACTAATAAGACCCCTACATAGTCCCCAAGATTCTCCACTTATAAATCATCCTCCTTCTACTACCTTATTACCACCTCCTCCCAATAATCCTGCTCTCCCCGGTACCACCTCAAATCCTCATTTATTAGCGGCCCAATTTCAAATGGCTGCCGTATTGGCTCATCATCAACAGCAACAACAGCAGCAGCAACAACATAATCCAGCTGGTTCTAATATACCACCTCCACCACCTCATGCAGGTGCTCCATCAGCACCACCTCCCCATTTACCTCCACATCTAATGCATACCCATCCTTTGGGTTTATTTCCTCCTCATGGGCCACATCATCCTCCATTTGGTAATCCTCATTTGATCAGAGATACTTATCCCTTATATCCTTGGTTACTGAGTCGTCATGGTCGTATATTTTCTCATCGTTTTCCAGGTAATAATTCAAAACAGCAAATGTTATTAGATCAAAATTCATTAACAGTAATCAACATTAACAAGATTCATATGCATAAACGTATGATGAATATGTCGGAGTATATAGACAAACCCAACCCAGTTTTTACATAATGGTCGGAAATTAATTACATTTTAATTAAATTGTTTAAGCGTCATTATAAAAATGTATTCTCAATGTAGTGATGTTGTTCATCAGTTTAGCCTAGAAACAAAAAAAAAAAAAAAAAAAAAAAAAGAAACATTTCAATAATTGGCTTCAGTTTTCGGTTAATAAAACACACAAAGTTATTCACTCATATGTACGAGTACGTATGTGTTTTTGTGCATGAAAAGAGTGTAGTTGTTTTGTTATGCTAATTGGTGCTGCTATATATGTAGGTGCTTCGATAAGTAATTTAAATGCGTTTGAGTTAAATTTTGTTTTAATGAATTTGTTTTGAGAATGTAGTCTTGAGGATATTAAATGGTTTTAAAAACTTGCAAACCTACCTCAAAGTTTTGAGTTACGCTCAAAAAAAAAAAAAAAAAACAAAAAAAAAAAACTGGATATGGTCCAGTAAAAATATAATCCTAATTCTATTATTATTTTGTTAAATTTCTCTCTTTAAATCTTTTAATTCAATTTATTATAAAAATGTCTATGAAAGCAAGATTTAGTTCTTTAGACGAAAGCTTTAATACTTAATCGATTTGATCTAACATATGTACCTTAAAACTTCCATACATTTTTCTATTTTGCCCAAAAAAGTATGCACCAAATAAAACATGAAATAAAAAATACTTTGACCTAAAACATATGAAACATTTTTTAAAGACTTTAGAATATGTTAAATGAATTTTTGAGTCTTTCAGCGATTTTAATGTTGAGCATTTCATTTTATTATAAACATAGTAGCGTTTACAACTTTATGTATATACAAATATGTTTAGTCTTAATTAAAAAATGTATTTAAAACTGCTGAATAACCCATCACCAGGGCCATTAAAAATATGCTCTAAAAAAGTATTTTATGCGAAAAAATTCTCTAAAATCAGAAAAAATTAAAAATTATCTACTTACTATTCGTAGTAAAATTAAAACGATTTTTATTAGCAATTGCAAACAAATATGTCCTTTTTGCACTCCAAAGCAATACGCAGAAAAAGTTATTACCTTATATTTTTCAATTAGCACAGTTGTTTCATTTTATATCAAAATTTTATTAATATATTTAAGTATAAATAAAATAAAACAAATGGTAAAAATAACATTCAAATTGGATCATTTTTCTCATTTAAATTTTTAATTCATTCAATCATCTACTTGATTGATTTAATAAATTTTTTTAATTAATTGGTAATTGATTCAATTATTCTGGTGAGAGGTGCAAATTTAAACAATTTTTAATTAAATGTATTATTTTGGTGATTGGTGACTTTTCTCTGAGTATCAGGAAATTACAAAATTTCTATCAACTTATAAGATAACAATTATAGAAATTTCACTAATGGCAAACAATTCTATTTAGTGAAAAATAAGCAACATTTGTCTCTTAAGTGTGAAATATGCAAAATTATGCTTTTTAGTATAACATATGCAAAATTATGCTCTAAAATAAGGATTTTTATGAAAATATTACAAAATTTACTGTTAAACCCAAAATATGCATAAATATGGTGTAACAAAAAATTTCAAAATTATTTAAATTGCCTAAAACGGATAAATAACTAACAAATCGGTTCATTTGATTACCCTGCTCTTCACTTATTTTGAAAATATATAAAAGATTTTAAATTAGTTAAAGAATTTCTGCTTCCTAAAACAATTTGAAAATCTAAAATTGCCTTTAAATGTAGGGAGCCACGAGATTTTTATTGTGGGAACTTCACTCAAAACTGTCTTTTTACTGAGTATATGGGAAATTTTCGATAAATTTACTTTTTATATTGGAGAAATTACTCTTCTTTAAAAAATCATTTTTTTTTATAAGAAAATTTTTAGAAAATTTTTGTAAAAATATTTTAAATTCTATAGTTAATTTTCCATTAATATTTTTTCACGAATTTGAATTTCTGAAATTTTTCCAAACAATTTTATCCTTTTAAAGCTTTTCGAATTGGGGATTTAAACTTTCATCAAGGGCAGATTTTAGTTTGGAGGTATTTTCGTTAAATATATAAAAAAGGCCGTAACAACTCAAAAAGAAAATGTTGCTTCTTTTTATTAGATTATAATGTACTGAGCAAAGCACATCTACACAAAAAATTTCATATTGATGTCTTCAAAACTGGCAGCAATATTAACAAAATTTAAAAATTCCATAACATCAACTTCATAAAAGAAACAGCCGAAATTTTTGTTCCAATTAACCCCATGGTAATCACCGGGGTATCCTTTTTGACTTTAAAATGCTCGATTTTCTTTAATAATGCAGATATAGTCACGACACTTTAGATTATCCCGATTAAGGAACTGAAGAAACTCTAATTTTGTTGACTTTGTCTATATATAAAATGGCTTTAAAGTTGACACCTACGGGAGTCAATATCCATGGTACCCGTGTACCAACATATAATTTTTATGTGTTTTGCACTACAATTAACTTTTCTTTGCAGTAATTATAAAAGTTAAAATTTAATTTTTTTTATTAAACTAATGAATAAGCCTGTTCATGTCTGGCCATGGTATAAGATACATAAGTGTAACAACTACAACAATACAATAATAGCAGCCATTTTTTTCGTGTTAAATAAGACTGAAACGTCAAACAACAGAAAAAAGTACGTGCTAATTGTAAACAATGATTTTTGAAATTGAAAAAATTATAAAAATTAATTATAAGAAATTTGTTTTTAATATTTTTAAAAATTGAAATAAATTAAATATTTCTATACAGCACTTTTTCCATATTAAAAATACAAATTTCACTACCAAAAAAAAAAAAAAAAAAAAAAATTACTGCCGTTGTAAACAATGCACGCAAATGTAAAAAAAAATATATTTCAGTCTTACGCCATGTGTCAGTCAAAAGTATAACATCTGAGTCAGTTAGGATTTGAAGGAAAACTAGTTTTATAAGCAATCTAATTTCAAATACTCCATTCTAGGTTTTTTAGCTTCAGAAAGAGGAATAAAAGATAATATATGACAAGTTTCAAATATTTCTCACGATCACTATTTTGCAACAATCTTCATGACTATTTTTTCCTTCTTCAGGCTATTTTTACACCTTCAATATTTGCTGTGTTTTTTTTAAATTCTTCTTAGTTTTTTTCTCTCTAACATTGTCTAACATTGTTACTCTAAATCATGCAAAGGCTCAAGGTGTTGATTTTATTTCCGTTATTCGTGCCTGAACTTTCGATAGTGTAGCTCCAAACTTGACAGGACGCTGTGCCATCACTGAGAACATTATTTTCGATTGTAAAAAGGTATAGTCGGGCTTGAACGATTTTCGGAGAGGAACTTATATGAATCCTGTGCTCAATTGTGGATCAAGTCAGCCATTCACTGACAACATTCTTTAGGACTGTGAAAGCGTTATAGTCCGGCTTGACCGATTTTTGGAGACTTTTCTATATGTATTTTATTGTAGATCAAGTTTTGTTGTTATACTTTATGGAATCTTACATGTGTAAAGAAGATAGTGTCCAATACTAAGTTATGAACTTTATCAAATGATTTTCGGAAGTGAACCTTATATGGAAGCTATGGATATTTTATAAAATGAATATTTAAAAAATTTATGAGCGTCGAAAACCTATTCTAGGGAAAAATTTGTTTGGGGGCTAGATATAATAAGTAACTATTGTCAACTAATTTGAACAGATTTAATTTCTGGATCATATAAGCCGAATTTCATTGTGACTTGCAGCTTCATTAAAAGTTTAAAATGGACAGACAGACGGACGGACGGGCATCGTGAACATACTCAAACAAGTTTTTTCCACGTGTATTTACCAGTTTGCTTTTAGCCTTATAACTAATTAAATAATATTAATAAATAATTAACATAAAGTTATAATTTTTTTGTACAAAATCAACGAAAAACCTACTAAGATACCCGAGTATTGATTAACATTAATTTTTCTGGATATGTACCGTAGGGTTAAGAAAAATTTTGTTTTAAATGAACGATTAAAAAATTTTACGAAATTGCTTAATTTTAAAGTAAAGAAAAATTAAAAATTGTGGTTACGGCTTTTTGCATTTTATTGAATTAGATTCGTGATAATTTAAATTTCAATTTATTTAAAATTTATGTCAAAATGTTGATAAATTTTTGTTTTAAAGAAAAATTTCGATAAATTCTAAATTTCATAGAAAATTTCAATTTCAAAGAAAGTGAAAAAGCGTATAGCAAAAACGAAATCTATGCAAAATTCTAACATAATTACTCTAAAAAACTAGGGGTCTAAAATTAAAACCTAGCTCACGTCAGTTTCTTAGAGTAATTTTCTTAGAATTTTGAGTAGATTTCGTTTTCACTTTCAATTTAGTTTTAGGTATTTTAAAAACTACATAGTAAAGTGTGCCGAGAAACGGCTTTCTTGAGATTCTGATATAGTAATATCACTCAAATTATGTGCTTTAATGAGCAGTATGCGGGAAAAATTAAAAACTATTTCCCAATTTGAAATCACGATTGAAAAATCATATGTCCCATATGTTTAGGCAAAGAAAAAATTTAGATTTTTTCTCCGAAATTGTTCTCAAAAAATTCGCAATTTGGAGCTTGTTATAAAAAAATATTTTGAAATTTTTCACCATGGAATTATGGTTCCCCAGAGGACTATTTAGTGCAATTTTGTGAATTATTATGTCTCTCAGCGGGAACTAAGTTTTGATTTTAGACTCGTAATTTCTTAAGGAAGTTCACTTAGAATTCTTCGTTGATTACGTTTTTCTATAAGCCTATATATAATTAGTAGCCTAATTCTATAATTTTTCGTTCTATTCATTTACAGAAACGAAAACTTTAACATTTATTTTTGGCATTCTGCATCATTCGTTACATTTAACATTAACAAAATCTGTTAATTTTACATTGATTACATTTTAAACTTTTCATTTTTCAGAGATGATTTTAGATAAGCTTGATTCTAAAAAAAATATATATATATTTTTCCAAATCTACTACAGTAATATTGACAATTAAATATTTGACAAATACCAAACAATAGATAAATATGTTTTCGTTATACAAAAAATTTAACAGAGAATATACATATAGAGGCGAAACTCTCGTTTGACAATTGAAAAAAAATTGTTGTTTTGTAGAAAAAATGTGTTTTTTTTTTAGCAACAACAAAATGTATTTGATTACATCTATTTTATTGTTGCATGCGTTAGGTTTTTGACAACCGACTTAGGTTTTTATTAATTAGTTTCGTCTCTTATTACTCTTTGCTGTTTAATTCAAATAATTACAATATTTGATGTATAAAACTGATAGTTCATAAGCGTTTCGCATATTTGACTGCTAAATGACGAGAAACTAAGTTGTTTGAAATATCTCGACCCAATAGATATTAATTGCAACGAAAAAATTAATTATTTTGAGGATGTTTCACAGTATAGTGATGTAAAGAATACACTAAAAACTAAATCTAATAATAAAGTTTATGAAGAGGTATTTAAGACATCAAATGCCGAATTGTTTTGTAACGTGATTGGGAAAATCAAAAAATAAATTTGATGTATACTTATATCCTAATTTATATTTTTATTTTGGCTTATAGCAGTGCTTTGATGGAACGTCTGTTTGCTAAATTATCACTAAAGAAAAAATAAATTGTCCAACAGACTTAAGATCAAACCTTGTGAAACCATGCTTTCAGTCCTAAAATTGTTAGACGGAATTTTGAAAAACTAGAGTCCAAGTGAAGACCACGTACAAAAGTTCAGAAGTTTAAATAATAAAAAGAAAATTTTATGTTAACTATTTTTATGAATAAATATTTATTTTTGCAATGAATAAAATTATTATAAATAAATTGTTTTATTATTGATAACATTGATTGGGTGTTTTTCTTAAAATACAATATTTTTTGTTTTTGTTTTTGTTTTTATCAAATAAACAAATTTTAAAGACTTTTTTTTATGTATTGAAATATATGTCCCCTGTTTTTCAAAAAATACCCTTTTTTGGCAATTTTTTTCTTTGAAATTACCTTTCTTGGACACTCTTTAAATATTCTCAACAGTAACGCTCGCTGAAACTGATCAATATGAACATGAACGATACGAAAGTTCAAGCAAGTCGTTGGCATGTGTGTATTCCGCATAAACGGTTGGCAGAATTTGCCAACGAAGTTGCTTGTTTATGCCAATAAGCTATAATCGAATGATGTTCTCACATAACCCATAAAATCTCTTAATTACTATGGATTTATGGGATATAAAAAAATGGATGCTTTGAGTCGTGCAAAATCACGTCATGTAATATTTCGCACAAAATATCAGAAATACGTGTCCTTTTAAATAAAAAGATTTGTGTTAATACCTTACTTTATTACTTCTTTAATTCCATTTCGCAGCTACCTTTTCCTATTGGGAAAAAATTTATATAACTATATGTGCCGAATTGCATCAAATTATGTTTAAAATTGCGTATTTTCTACACAAGATTACAATTATCTAGCCGGAAGGAGGGTCTAACGGAAATCGGTAAATTGAATCAGAAAATAATTCCGAGTTTCTTATATAATTGAATAAAATTTAGCACAGAGACGATGATTTCTGAAATTGGCTATTGTCAATTCATTATTAGACATTGACCCATACAAATCATATTTCAGAAATATATACGTCCTTGGTAATCGTCAGTGACTCTAACTAATTTCATGCGTTCGAACCATACGACTACGAATGATACAGCAGCCGATATATGTAGAGGATATAGGATATGATAATGATGATGGCTTGGATAAAACTTGTGATATAAGGAGTGAGATTGAAAAAATCTTAACACACATTTTGGCTCTTAACTTTTTGTGGAAGCAATATTTATTTTTTTTTCTGATCTAGTTATCTGTGAAAAATACGTCAGTTATTATTTTTAATGATAATCATGATGATTTGTTGTGAACTTGATCAAAATGAGTGACGAAAAGGAAGTTCGCGCTAAAATTATTAAACATTAAAAAAAAAAAAATCTAAATTGGTCTTACAAAAAATTGGTCAAAGAATTAAAGGTCTGCCGTTAAAATTTTTCCAATGTTATTAAATAGTATCAGAAGGTTTTTTACATTGATAAGAAATTTTGTTCGGGGAGGAAAACGGTCCATATGATGAAATTGAAAGCATATTGAAAAGAAGCCCGGTTAGCTTAGTGCTCTGACTATTTGGAGCGAAAAGTTAAAGCCAATGCAGGCCTAAAAACATACAAAGTCCAAAAAATTCCAGACAGGAATGCTGCTAAGAATAGTTTATATGAACGAAACGTATGTACTGGCAGATTTTTTGCTAATGCTCAAGGAAATGTTGAAGATAAGTTTAAGATCCAAAAGCAGAAAAAATTTCCTTTAAAAAGTCATGATATGTCAAACTTTATGCAATTGCGGCAAAAGAAACAAGTCATTTGTTACAGTGGGCTTTATATAAATACCAAAATGTACATCAAAGAATGTTTGCAAAAAATGTTATTTCTTTTTATAAGAGAGCACAATATGTCCACATATTTTTGGCCCGATTTGGCATCATGTAACTATGGTAAGAAAGCTCTGAAGTGGTACCAAAACAATAACATAGTTTTTCTACCAATTTGGAGGTCAATCCTCCAAATTGTCCGGAGCTAAGACCAGTGGAGGGATATTGTGATCTTGTGAAAAGAGAATTGAAGAGCACAAAAAAATATACAAAAATATCGAAAATTTTAAAAGGAGATATGCAAACTGTTCCAAAAAAGTGACTGAAACAACTATCAAATCTCTAATGGAAATTTTACCAAAAAATATAACTATTGGTTAGAACTATAAAAGTTATATTTTTCTGTAATCTGTAATAAGATCAACCATTTCCAAATTATTGAATTTTAAATATGTTAAGATTTTTTCGATCTCACTCCTTAGAAGGGATGTGGACTTAAAATTTAGTAAAGCAGATGAACTTATACTTTAAATGAAAAATCGCTGAACTTCTTTATCTAAATTTTTATTTTAATTTATTTTATAATTACAATACAATTACAAATTATATTCTAATTCTAACCGAGCGGAGTAACGAAGACCATAGCTCGTTGTAGTGAAACAGTAGGAACAGTGTAGTGGGAATCGAACCCACAACCCCCAGAGTGACAGACTAGCTCACTACCAACTAGGCCATCGGGGCATCCGACTTTATCTAGATTAATTCAGAGTTTTGTTCGAATTCATAAATGTGTCTTATCAGATTTTTAGGCATATTTATTTAACAATCAAAGAATTTACTAAATATGGAGAAACAATGGCTTTATGAAAACAAAGATGACTAATGTATAAAAATTTTAATTATATTATTTTGGAAAGACCATTTCAGAAGGGTTATTTGAGTCCTTCTCGCAAATTAAGTG
Organism: Protocalliphora azurea; assembly: GCA_932274085.1. Lineage (NCBI taxonomy): Eukaryota > Metazoa > Arthropoda > Insecta > Diptera > Calliphoridae > Protocalliphora > Protocalliphora azurea. The sequence continues at coordinate 204,831,328 of OW026519.1, read as the reverse complement.
ATCTCCATTAATGTAGGCATAATTTAAATGTTTCAAACTATTGTTTTTGTTTTCTTTTTTAACAAAACTCTAAGACAACACAGAATATTTATTTTATTTTTTAATAAGCATCGAAAAAACAAATAAAATTTTAAGTTATAATTTACTCGAATAACTCGATTATTCGAGTAGTTTAAAAACTGAATTTTCGAGTTGTTTGATTAATCGAGTAATGAAAAGGTCGAATAATAAAATCAATAAAATAAAAAAATATCCAGTGCATATATACTCGTAGATATAACTTTTCTTTGCAAAATTGGTTTATATTAAAATTTCTTAGGAAAAACTAATTCATCATTTTTAACAAACCCCCCCCCCCCCACAAAATGAATTTTTCAACTAAGAAAAATTAAACACGAAGAAAAATTTACAATGCGAAAAGGAAAAACCATTAAAATTATTTAGGAAGAATTTAATTTGCCATCAACTTGTCTATCCAAAAATTTGCATCTCTTTCGAAAATTTTTAAGTAAATCAATAGGTTTTAAGAATTGGCATTTGTCTAATGAAAAATGTTGGAAATACACATTTTTAAGTATTTTTATTTCACTTTTTTTTAAATAACATATTTATGAATATTTGTAAAATGTTAAATTCTTATAATAGCAAATAATTTTGTAATTTCATTTATTTTTTCTGGGTTTCCGAAATTCTAAATTTCCAAATTTCGACCATATGATAAAAAAAATTCATCTTTCGATAAAAAAATAATTTGTTTAGTTTTATTAGTTAATGAAAAAATATTTTTTATTTTATAAATCAAAATCTATTCAAAACTTTTTACAAAAAGCACTTAAGTAAGAACACAGAAAAAGTTTTTCCCAAATATTTATCCTAAATATTATTAAATTATACTTAATGAACGTTTAGCATATTTTAAGACAATTTTATTTTGGAATATTTACACATAAATTATCAACGATAGTAATTTTTCAAGTAAATCTTAAAAAAAGGGTAATGGAAAATATGCGAATGTATGTAACTAAAAATCATTAAAAATTTTGAATTATGCTCAAAAGGAACAGTTTTTTTTCTTTTTGATAAGTTCCTGGATAAATTCTGTTATTGTCTTGTTAATTTCTTCCTTAAAAAATAGAAGAATCAAGCTTGTTATCCATATACATTTGCATATGTTTTGGTCAAATATTGAAGGAAAATTTTTAAACAACATTTAAAAAAATTAAAATTTTCAAGTTCTAATGCAAATTATTATAAATTTTTCTACAAAAGACTATGCAACGATGTAATATTAAAAAAAAAAAAAACATAACAAGATTTCTTTTCTTTTAAATTGAACAAAAAATTTTTCGATTTTATATGGAATAATGATTTAGTTAAACTTCCCAGTTAAAATTTTGCTTTCCTGTTAAGCTAGCAGGTATAATTGGAAACAAAAATAAACTACTTATTTTTTGCATGAATAACTAGTTATTTTTGTTCGAGTTGTCCACAAATTCATGTAGTTATTTTTAGACTCTGGGGATACTCAAAAATATGTACCTAAACGGAAATAAAAAAAAACACAAAACATTTTGACGTCAGTGAGATTTGAACGTGGACACAAATTAACCATTCGTTTTTGATGACTAACGTCTTACTCAGTACACCATCTTGCACTTAATTTTCTAAGTGACAAAAACTTTTTTAGTATAAAATATCTTTTTAAACATTTTATTATAAAAAAATAGCAGCATCAGAATGGGGTTGAAACAACAACCTTCTGGTTGTTAATCCGGCGCTCTAGCCAACTCATCCACGTGATTGCAGTATTACTGTGCTATTATACTATTGAGTACTTATTTATGTAACACAGAGTAGGCAAATAATAATGACGCCTCATTACCGAGAAACTACTTTAATAAGTAGTTGTTATTACCGAAAACCAAAAAGTTTTTGCTGGGTTTATATACGTTTTTATTTTTGTCCCTATTATGTTTCAAATAAAGCATAAAGTGATATGTTTAAAAATATATTAAAAATAATTTGATAAAGTTTTGAAATTTTTAAATAATTAATACTCAAAGTATTTAAACTTTGTCTCATTTTATTTTAAATGAAATAAGATTTAAAACTTGATATCTTTAGCAAATTTAATTAAAAGAATTTAATAAATTATTTCTTATTTATGATAAATATAAAAGATTTAAATAAAGTTTAAAAACTATCTTCTTTTGCTTTCTTCATCCAATCAAATTCAAAATTGGCTTAAAATTTAGTTAGCTACCAGATCTTTACCAACTATTATCAAAACATTTTTGACAACTTGGTTTCCTACTTTTAACAAATAATGAAAAGTAATGTTGCAAAGCTATTATTAATTGAAATCAAATAAAAATAAAGTATTTATTTTATTTTTGTAAAAAAATATAGATTTTCAATACGGTTCCCAGATTAGTTTCAATTTTTTTCATCAGAAAGTTTTTGATATTAATGAATATAATTAGATTTATTTAAGTAAAATTGATATTCCAAATATCAAAACCTACATATCCCAACCTTGCATGCATTTTAGTTAATTTCATTGAAATGCATTTATTTTTTTGAAATACTTTAGAGGATAACAATTCTCCCTCAAATTTACGAACCATAGATTCGAAAACATTTTTATTTGGGAATAAAAGGGAATAAAATAATGAGGTAAAAAAATTTTTGGTGACAAATATTTCAAAAGTTCTTTTCAAAAATATTATATAAAATGTGATCACCAATTATCAATTTAATTTTTTAACCATTAAAATTTTGTACATAGTTTCGAGTTTTTCAAAAAAGTAAATAATAATAATAAAAAAAATAACAACCTCCCCCCCCCAAAAGCTTTGACTGGATCCGCGCCTGGTTATATTCGCAAAATTCCAAAAAACAAAATATATTCACAAAATACACGTTTTTTATTACGATACTAAGTAATATTTGTAATTAAAACGTATTTCCTTTAAGAATGAGTTGTATTTATGATATGATTTTTAAATATTGATGATTTTAATATATCAGAAAGAATTTAGTTTTATTATTATATTAATTAATCAATTATATTTTTTATATTAATTCAATGTTTTCTTTTATTACCGAAGTATTGAAATTGGCATGTTTTGACATCTTTACTCTTTGAGGAATAGCGATGTTACGCGCGGCTAATAATAAAAATTGTGCAGAATATTTTCAAAATGCCAAATTTTAAATTATAGTTAAAGGCATGATAAAGATGTTTCCGCTAGCTCTTTGGTAACCCGTATTCCAATCGCATAATCATATAACTAACATACTCTTCCATGCCTTATCAAATACCTAAGAGTATGTATAAAGGAAAACTATATAGCAACAAACATACTAGAAGATAAACAAAACGATTCTTAGGGCACAATTCTCCCACCCATTTAATAAACTCCTTGACAAATAGAATACTCATAATTATAAATCTGTCCCTAAAAGAAAAATAATAATGACCTTTACTTAAATATTCTTACACTTTGTTTTGGCCATCCTGCCCATTAAAAAAAGAAATTAGTGTTTCATTTTACAAAAATAAAATCATTCAAAAATTTATTGAAAATAAATGTAAATAAGAAATATGTAATAAAAAAAGACAAATGAAACATGCACAATTAATGAAAAAATTCATTCATTAATATAGATTTCTTTGTTTACTTTAATATTTGTAATTATATTCGTTACAACAAAAAAAAAATTAAAGAGTGATCATAATGAAACTCAAAAAAAAAAAAGTAATGATTGTGACAAAGTAAAATCGGTCCGACAGAACAAAAATATATAAGAGATAGTAAAGTTAAAAATGTAATACTCGTTAAGGGAATAAATATAACAATTAATTACAAATTCATTAAATTTGAGATGTTCCAATTTATTATGTCTCGTTTATGAACTTTTTCTTGTACTAAGTTGTTGAATGTGTTTGAATTCAGAGTTTCTGTTCTTCTCTACCTCTTCAGTTAATTTACCTAGTGGTAGCATATTAGATTGTAACATCTGACGGCTATGTTGAACATGTTGAAGTACTTTGTAAACAGAGGGTGCTAATTCTTTCCATCTGTACAATGACCGCAAAAGCTTTAAAGTATCTGTGGTGAATAGCTCAATTTTTTCTGCATTTATATGATGTTTGCTATTAACTGCTATCAATATCACATGACATCTTCGAAGAAGTTTCACATCAATTCCAGTAATTTGAGTCGTAGTTTTCAATGAACTTTCCTGCCGTGTTGCTACCATTTGTACGCCCATTTTAATGACGAGTGGTTTATCTATAATAAGACCAGTCATCTGTTTAAACTCAATTTGAATTCGTGCTTTTTTGATCTGCTCTCATTTCCATAAGTTCTTTGCTATTCCTAACACTTCTTTGTTGGTTTCCAGGCATACTTCTGTACTTGAGATCATATGCGATATGAAGCATGTATTCCAAAAAGCGTATACGGGCATGTAGTGCATCTTTATCAACATTTATAGAGCTGTCTGCAGGAGTTTGTGAAAATTGTGATTTTTCAATACATATAAAAGGCATGTCCAGGCTGAATCAGTATTTATAATGGCATTGTATACCTTTTCATCAATTTTTGAAGTTCATAGTGTACATGAATATAAGAGCCATACATTTCAATGCAAAACATACTTAAATTTTCAATTAATTGTTTAATTGCATCAACCCAGTTTTGTGTGCATTGTTTACTTTTTTTTATATATTTAAATCTTATTAGTCTGCAGTATAACTTTGATTTTGAAGTTGGATTTTTCCAAACATATTTCGTAGCATTTCTTGACGTAGATGGTTCATTCAACTGCCTTCTTAAGCATAGTGAAACCAGCGATGCCATAAAAAAATTTTTGTAATCTGTACAACTTCCCCCTGATGAAGCTTGTTTGCATTCTTAAGGTGCTCATAATTCTTCACATCCCCATTTGCATATTAACGTCAGATGCGATTTATCAAGTTCCAATGCCTCGTTTTTCGAAAATGTTGAGAGAAGACTTGAAGCGGTATTTTCAAGTAATTGTGTCAAGTCAATAAATGCTCTTTTATTGTCTATTGCAATATTTTGTTTTTTTCTTCCAGTATATTTTTGTAACATGGCACAATTTTAACAGAAAACTCAGAAGCTGGTGAAGGTGTTGTAATACTTTTTATCATCCGCTTTAGTGAACTTGCGGATGCAACAGGAAGGATATCCGCTATTTTTGCTACTTCAGCTCGTGGTTTATTTCTTCGTAACACTATCTTAAATGAACTTTTCACTTCAGACTCGGATTGCGTGGACAGTATTTCCGACAGTCTACTTTTTCTTTGATTTTTTCTCTAGATAATCATACTGCTTAAGTGGTTTATAATAACTTTTATAATAATTTATATAAAACAAAAGAGTTTTTTATATACTGAAGTTTTCTAGGTGCTATAAAACTACGCAGTATTTTTATTAAATTCCACAGGTTTATAAAATGTTCTAAAAAATATATCGAATTTATGGATATATTTAATTTCCCTGTTTTAAGGAATACCAAATGGCTGGATATTGTTGATTATATTGTTGTATTATATTATAGGATATACCTGATTGTTTCTGTCTTTAATATGTTGAATATAATTACTTTAACACATTAAATTTTATTAAAAAAAAAATTAAAGAAAGATACCTGTAACAAAGATATAAATAGTATAAGGTATATATGTGCGCAAAATTCTTCTTCAATCGAATCATAAATAAAATTTTGGCGATTTTTTAAAAAATTTTCATGCTTGAGATGACCAACTTTGGAGTCTATCCACTAACCTCCATACCTCCTAAGAACCTATGCACCTACTGGGCTCAGCAATCAGGATTCTTATTCTTAAATTCTTAAATTTTATTTAAAAACTGTATTCAAATTTTGAAGATAATAAAAAATAATATATATAGCTAATATAATAATATGGGAATAATGTTTATAGATTTAATTTTTTTTATCAAATTAATAATTGATTTCAAGAATGGCAGGTTTTTTGAATATTTTGTTAAAATAATATACAATAGGGTAATTTTTATGTTTTTTTTTTTTTTTATAAAAAAATATAGGTGCAATATCTAATAATTAAATACTTTTATACAAATTTTTTTAATTTAATACAATATAAATCTGATTGCAGTATAGTTTTTAGTTTAAAGCAAATCGATAGTTTTTAGATTTAGTCAGTTTTTAGACATTATTTAATGAACTTTTTATGAAAATATATATTCAAATATATATTCAATTGTGCAAAATAATTTCAAGATTTTTATGAGATTTTGTGAATTAATAGAAATTATTTTCTTTTTATGAATTTAAATCCAAATAAATTGTAATTTAAATATGTATTTATAAAAATTAATATTATAAGATTAAATTATTTGAAAATACATACATTATTGGTTAAGTAAGATTACGTAATACCTGAATAAAATTAAATTATACCATGAGGTTTGGAAGTTAGTATGAATTATAAATAGAAATATGATGATATTTTAAGGAAACTCTCGATTTTTTCACAAATTTTCTTTCCATTTTGTTTACTAACTTTATTTAGGTATATCCTTGAAGTGGTAATTTCTTAGTTGAGAAAAGATGAGCTAACACGTGATCTACGTCTTGTAAAGTAAGGTCTTGGAAGGATTTTAAGGTATATGATTCCACACAAAAATAAAATGAACTGGCACCAAAATTTTGAGGAAAATTTAAAAATTTGCTTTTAAATTGCTTAGATCCAGATGAAATTGTTTCTCACAAAGTTACTTTAAATATCATTTAACTATAATGTAATTTAAAAAAAAGGTTCCACATGGAAAATTTTTGTATAACTTTTCACTGATTTTTTTTCTTCGATCTACGTCTTGTAGTAATCACTTTTATATATCGAATGACTTTATGCTTTTTTAAAAAATGTTGTCACCAAGTAAGTGCGTGATCAAAGAATTTTATAATTGCACAATTTATTTCCAGTGAGAAGATAATAATATAAAAAATGCAATTATATGACCGCCTCTAAACGAAGACGAAAATATTTTTTTGGACTCAATGATCTAGAATTGAAATTAATTTGCGTATACGTTTACATACACAACTATACAAATATACTATAAGTGTAGGTAATAAAATAGAAAAAAATATATCTAGCATGCTAGAGAATTTGTTAATGACTAGAGAAAGAACCCAATGTAATGAATTTGAGACGATAAATGAAAATACTTGTTCAAGGAATAACGCTTTTGAAACTTTAAGTATTCAATTGGTACGAAATTTTCAAATTGTGATTTTTTTATATGAAAAAATCGTAACAGCTATTTACTAATATTTAGTTTTTAATCCTCTTATAATTTCAAATTAATTTTTAGCTATTTTCGATAAACATGTATGAGTTTTGTTAAAAAGGCTAATAACTATAAACATAAAAATTCCTCTTTTATTTGTCTGGTAATTTATATTGAAATAAATTAAAGTTATTTTAGTTAGTTTTTCAAATTTTGAAACATTTTGAAATATATAATTTTATTTTTCTAAAACTAGTATTATCGGAGTTTATTATAAACGTAGTGTTCGTTATAAAAAAAAAGTTTGCTATAACTGTGTTCGTTATAAACATAGTTATTTGTATGGAAAATGTATTTAAATCCAGTGGGACCAAAGCAAATTCTTTGCTATAGCCATAGTTCGTTACAACCGTGTTCTACTGTATTTATAGAATACAAATTAAAAAGAAAAAATAAAAAATCATGTTATCAACGTTAACAGAACAAACGTTTGAGTTACAGAGAATAAGGCTATAAAATTTCCATCAATTCCACTTTCATTTAATTTTGATTTTCAAAACATGTTTGAATTTCTTTGAAATTTATAATATTTTAAAAATTATCTTATTATAGAAATTTTTCAATAAATTTGGATATTAAAGAAAACTTTCAATACATTTTTATAAAAACACCATAACATTATATTTTGGAAATAAAAGTGGAGATTTATATTTTACATTGGGAATTTTTCGGAACATTTTCCCGGTGTATATATCAAATTTAGCGTGAATTTGGTTCTGAAAATTGTGGATGACCAGCCGAACAAAGCTTGAAGCTTATCAATTTTTTTTTTTTTGCCTAGGATCTATTCTTGGATATTTTACTGTATTTCAAATCAAATCCAAAATAGTTTCCAGAAATTGTTATATACATCTGTATTTGCAAATATAAACTGTTCTTCAATTCCCACCTTTAATTGCCTATTAATTGGAAAATTAATTCCAACTTTTATAAATTAGTCCACGTATAAATAATTTAATATTTACTATATTTATACATATGAATTTAAGTGTGTGTTTATATTTTTACGCATATCTAACTTTTCCGTAAAAAAAAACACTTCATTTTCTAGCTGCTGCTCATCTTTTTTTTTTATACATAGTTTTTGTTCATGTGTAGTTCATATCACAAGGTAATTCGAGCAAACGCTAATGCATTTTTAATTGAGGTTTTATTCTGTTTTTTTTTTTTTGTGGCCGACCACAGTATGCCACGCCAAAGATACAATAGCAACAAAAACACAACACAAGGTGTATTTTACTACGTTCATTCTTCTTCGTACATTTGTTAAATTTTGCTCTTTTTTAGATCTTTAACTGGCTGAATTGTTATTTTGTTACGTGCATGTATTTTGGTTTAAACTTTATCATTTATTACTATTTGTTTTTTTGTTGTATGTATGTTTGTTTGTATGTATGTGTATATTTGTATACATATTTAACTAGATGATAATGTTTATTATGTTTAAATTATTATTATAACATCAGTCACATCAAATTAGTAGTTGTTCTTTATTGAAGAGTTAAACGTTGATGAATGTGTGTTTTTCGATTAATTAACAGAGAATGTTGGAAAATACGAAAGGACTGACTGCAAATGCAACAAAGTCTTTAGATAAAATACACATAATTATATACTTTTTAAATAGGGAAGAATACAAAGATAATGATATTACAATTTATATTCGTTTTATATGATTAAGAGATCTATTATATATTTATTGATTTGTAGAATTATTTAAAAAAGAGTTGTTAGTTTAAAAAAGGCGTTCCTATAATGCAGCCGTTCTTTAAAATTTATAGATTTTATAAAATATATCATTAATTATAAAATTATATATTTCAACTTTTTATTGAAGATACGAAGACTAGGAGGCGTTTTCGATTTTAATTATTTGGATATAGAAACAATAAATCAACAAATATTAATAAAATAATTTAATCGAAGAAAAATTGATTCCAATAGTAAATTAGTTTAAAGTTTAATTTCTCAATTTCCTATGAGGGATGAAAAAAGAAACTTTTCGCTTAAGGTTTCGTAAAGGAGACAATATTTTTGTTTGCTCGTTCCTAAAGAAATAAATTGCAATTTTTTTCAATTAGTTTGTTGGTCTTTGACCAAGAAAATTAAATTTCTTACAAAATTAAAAATTTGTATTTTTATAGCAATTATTCACTTAATTGTGAATAAAGTCCAAATTTATAAATCGATTTTAATGAAATATGATTCGCTTTATTTGTAACATATCCAAATTTAGATAAAATACAAGATTTAAGATTTTTTTTTTAAACAAAAGTTTTTAAATTTTGTAAGATTTTTTTTTTTTGTTAATTTTTTTATATCTTTGAAACTATTGAACAGCTTAAAAATTGATATATGTAGGTACAACTTAGAGTTAATATGGAAATGTCGACTTTATATTCACAATTCATTGAAGGTATCTCACTTAAAACATTTTAATAGCAGATATTTATTATACGCGAAGGAAAAATATGGTTTGTAACAACCATAATCGAATATATTATGTTTGGAAATTATGGTTGATGGTAAATTAAATTATATTGAGATAAAAGACAATAAAATAGTTGACGTAATATATTATATATAATATATTGGTTAAATAACCGTGGTAGTAGCAATACAATCGTATTAAGATTTATAATAAAAATATGGTTGAGCTTAATCATATTATGTGTGAACTGCAAGCATGTTTTTATTGGCTTCGTGTATAAACTTGACTTTACGCATAAAGCCATAATATGATTGAGATGCAGCAAAATTATTAAAAAATTTTGGTTACAACCAAATTATAGTCGTTACAACCAAATTGTTTTTAAAAGAAAATATATTCGACAATAACGATGTTTGCTCTAACAATATATTATTGCCGAGAAAATAATATTGTTGGAGCAACCATATTGCAAATTATTTTTCTTTGTGTGTACTTAATTGTGAATAAAGTGAACATTTATGGATCGATTAGTGAATTATAACTCATTTTATTCGTAAAATATCCGGTTGTATGATAAAAGAGAAATACTGATTTTGACCGTTTTCGAATTTATTATTTTTTTTTAACAGCTTAAAAATGGATGTAGGTACAGCTTCGAGTTAATACAGATTTGATTCTTTTGATATTTTATTCAAATAAATCGGACATTTCGTTTTCCAAAATATGTTGGAATAATAGTTTGTCTCCAGAACTAAAGTCAATACAAAAAAAAAAAAAAAAAAGATTTATAGGCTAAGAAATTCATAATCTTCGTTGACTTTGAAATCTTGGTCCACAGAAATTTTTTCCTCGGCCCTTGTAAATTTTAGTTTAATTAAACCCTTCGCAGCAAGAAGGTGCATTTACCGACATAGCTAGATAACAATGAAGTATCGCATTAACTTTCACACTTCGCACTACCTATAACCAAACGTGCGTAATATCTGTGCGAACTTTTGCTTTTTTATAGCGTTGCCATATTTCAGTATAAAAATTATATAACAAGAAAAAATGCTGAAAAACATTACAGAAATCTTTTTAAATTAAAATGAATGTGGTAGAAAAAATATGAAAATCATAATGAAAAAAAAATTATCAAAATGAAAATAAAGCTGAAATTCATTAAGTTTAGTATTTAAATATGTTATTTTATTGCTACAAGTTCTTGTTGCTAAAAATGAACAAGAACAAAATTTGTGACGTGAATTAATTTTATATAATCGCCTAGAAGTTATTACGAAATAGTTATTTTCCGTTTTTTTGTTTTTTTTAATTCGCTCAAATTTTAATCGACTTATTATTACACATTCCTTTGTGTATAAATTTCTCTATGTGAAGAGAACTTAAACGACATTTCATCAAAATACGCGTAAATTTGTAAGCTCTTAAACGATATATAATAATTTATACTTTTATTAAGTAATATACTCCATTTTGTTTCAATTAATCAGAATTCCTAACATACTGAATTTTAGTTCTTCTTATTTTTTTTATTTTTCTTTTTGGAAAATTCCAATAAATTGTTAATTGTATTCTGCTGTAGACCATTTTCTCAATTATCCACTATATAAAACTTTTTTTCTGGGAAGCTGCGAAAAGTTAGAATGAAGCATTCATACCTAGAATTTTTTCCACTTTAAGTATTTATAGGTCAACTTGGTGATCATATGATCCTGAAAATTATCCATGGTCAGCCATTTCGCGTCCAGATATGTTTGATAAATGTTTTCTACATTTCTAGATTTGAACTCGTCGTTAAGACTATTTTTTAAATAAACCAAGTTTCCTCTTAGTCATTATATTGATATAAAACTTTGGTGAGTAACATCTAAAATTTTTGCAATTTTCCTTCTAGTATTTCTAAGTATTTCAAACTTTAATATTATCACAATTTATATTACGAAATGTTATAAAGTATTGCCCTGACAATAAATTTCGATTATTTATTAAATTTGTTGGTTCCAATTTAATTTACAAAATCCAGAAATTAGATCATTTAAAATTCACTTAAAATTAGTTCTCTATAGGCTAAATGGAACTAAGAAATATAAAAATATTCAATTCCAAATGTACCAAGAATTAATATTTATACAATACCGTTTAAATAGGACTTTTTATAAAATTCGTTATATTTTATAAACAAAACATTTACAAGATCCTTTCTCAAAAGTTCATTATCTTATAAAAACAAAATTCAACACGCAACTCGCTCTCTCTCTCTCTCTTAATCAAACCCTTTTCAAACCAAGAAAAAGGAAAAATTTAACCAAAATAAATATAATGAACTATTAATTGATGTAAATGTTAATTAAAAATAAATAAAATTCATATGAATGTGTGTAATTCCAGGAATAGTTAAATTTCTACTTAATTACAAATGAGATAAAAAAAAAATAAAAAATTTCAAACAATTATTAACTCAAAACTAAATGAGAAACATTTTGAAAGTATTACGAATATGAGCGCACAATAACATACAACAAAAAACAAAGAAATCTATTCCCAAAGGTGTCGGTTAAATCGGATTAACATAAATATGGGGTAAAATAATTAATATAAAAACAAAATAAAACAACAAAAACAAAAACAACAACAACAACCACACCAATAAATTATTAGAAAACAAGGTGTATAAATGGATCATAATACACACAACTAAATAAAATTATTTACTCATAATACAAATATGATTTTATTTTTATTTCACCTTTTTTCACTTTTATAAGAATATTTATAAACACTCAGAAAATACTCGTATGAATAAATAAAATAATAAAAAAAGGTTCTTCTTCCAACGGCGCAAAACAATGAAACGCCTTTTTATTCAACAATCGATCTTCTTCTGGCGCAAATGCACGGCAGGGTCTCAACGCAGTCGCATTAAGATCTAAAGCATTTTGGTTTCGGGACTTACTGTTCACTACTTTTTATACAACAAATAATTCTAAGAATTATTAAATACAAAAAAAAAGGGAATGAAGAAGGAATGATGTTTTTTTTTCTTTTAGCAGTGATGACGGTAGTCAATCAAATAAGTCAAGAAACTGGCATATAAAATAATACTTTAGCCATAATAATGAAGTAGGTGATACCTCTTTTTTTTGTTATAGAAAATGTATTCAACTAATTATAATTATTTTTCAATTTGATTTTAAATAATTAACTAACAGACTACATGTATATTAAAAAGGAAATGAAAAAAGGATTCATCAAGAACATTTGTTGATTGGGATATAAATAATATTTAGAAATTATTATCAATATTTTATGTTTTAAATAGCACAAGCATTTTTTCATTTATTTGAAATATTTAAAAAAACTATATAGAATTTATTATATTTTTTTATATATCGACAACTCTATGAACGAACGCTCAAAAATGTAACTAGTGTATTTTTATTTTCATAAAATTTTGCACGCAAATAGTCCATGGATATCTATATTGATTTTAGTTTTCAGATTCGCGAAATTCCGAAAACTCACGCTGCCATTTTTCGCTTTTTCACTTTCTAAAAAAAGTAAAAGAAAAAAAAAAAAATAAAAAAATTATACAGTTTAAAATAACAATATATCTGGGAAGAGTTTGTGCAACTCAGTGATTTAAAAGATGTTTGAATTGTGATTGAAGCTGATGAAATAAAAAAGATTTTTAAAAAATTCATTTTAAGACAATTGCATTTTTAAATACATTTTTCGTTTATATGCTATTTTAATTTTATAATTTTTTAATATATTTGAAAAGTATGGAATCTTTGCCTTAAAATAAAAATCAAAAATTTTTGGAGCGCACATATCGACTACGCACATATCTACTGCCCTCTCTTAAACCATTAAACATTTTTTCATATAAAAATTCTATATTTCTAGAATTACTTTTAAAGTTTCAGTAGGTTTTCGTATTTTTGTTAAAAAATTAATTGAAATTCTTTTTGAAAATTTATTAAAAATGGTAAACTATTATATACTAGACTAATTAATATTGCAGTTTATAGTAACCACAACGATTTAAAATACAGAGAAAGAAAATTTAAAATTTTATGAATTCTCAATTGCCAAAAGTGCATCCAAAAATTGCATTTGTAGTTTGCAAATATTTTTGAATGAAAAGGATATTTTGGAGATGATGACAAAAGTATTCAAAAAGAAGGCAAAATAGCTTTATATGCTTTTTAAATTATAAAAATCCGTCGATAACTATAAGAGGTATGAATACTTAAAGTTGCACACTTTCTACAGTTTGTTGACTTTTGTGCAATTTAAAATCATTTTTTCAAAAAATATGAAAATAAATATTTTTATATGAAAATTTTGGACCATGTTTTTTTTTTAATTGTACTCAAAAATATGAGATATTTATGTTAATGTGAAGATTCTATATTTTCCAAATATGCTAAAAAATTAAAAATTTTAAATAGCATATTTAACGAAAAATGCATTTAAATAATGCCATTGCATTAAAATGCACTTTTGAAGAAAAGTTTCCCATTGTGGAAGTGTTCATGTTAAAGCTGATTGATATAAGCAAAATTCAATTGCCGTTAAATCATTAAAATTCACAAAGCCTTCCCAGAGATATTGTCATTTAAAGTTACATACTTTGACATTTTTTTGATTTTTGATAGTGTAAAAAAGCGAAATAAAATCGCGAGTTTTCACAATATCGCGTAAACAGAAAGCTGAAATCGGTAAGAGGTTTAATGGATTTTGTGTATACGTTTATGATACTTAGCAGTATTGCCAGATGAGGGAATTTGTCTCCAAATTAAGGATTTAAACTTTCGTGGGGAGGGATTTTCGTAAGATATGCGGGTTCTTTATTTAATAATACATTTATTCCATTTCGATAAATTTTAATTTTTAAAGAAAAACTTCGATATGTTTTAAATTTTGTAAATAATTGCGAAGAATTTATAATGTAAACATTTTTCGTTAAATATACTATTTATAACAATTTGTTGCTAGTTTTCTGTTGAATGTTTAAAGGAAATTTGCAATGAATTTTCTATATATATATATATATACATACATATATATATATATATATATATATATATACATACATATATATATAATGTCGAATTATTTTTTTATTTAGTGAAATTGTTGGATTGATTTTTATGTATAGAAAATATTAAATTATTATTTGTTATTTATATGCCGTTTACACCAAAGGAAAACTAGTGGTTTTTTGGCTTCATTATTTTTTTTTTAATGAAAAACTACATTAATTTCGTTGGTTTTTCCTTACAAATCGAAAATAAATTTCAATTAAAAAACCACCAAATTAATTATCTATTATCTGTTTAAATCATTTCATAACATTAAGCTCTCATGGGTTTCGGTAAATTTTCTATTTATAGAAAAATTCAACATATTTTCTTTTTATACGATATTTTTGATAAATTTTATTTTATGGAAAAATATTTTTAACATTTTCTTTTTATAGAACATTTTTTGAAAAATTATCTGTTTTTAGGAAAAATTCGATAAACGTTTTTATTATAGAAAATTTTTGATAAATTTTATTTTTATAGGAAATATTAGATATTTTGTTAGAAAATTTTTATAGGAAATTTATTTTAAAAATAATGTTCATTAAATTTCTCTTTATAAGACATTTTTAATGATTATTAGCTATTGATAGGAAATTTTCAGTATATTTTCAATTAAAAAAACTTAATTTTATACTGAAATATTTTGGCGACAAAATTGGGGAATTTACAATTTAAAATGGGTATTTTTAGCTTCGGGTTTGGGGATATGAAGCAAAATTTTTCTGGCAACACGATACTTAAAGATATCTTAAAAATACTGATATAAATAATACAATTTCTTGAAGCTAGGTTACATAATTCAGACTTAATCTAAAGAAGACGACAGACGATAGAATTGATGTACCAAAAGCGATGACCGCAGTCGCAGTTCCGAAACTAACAACCGAAATTGTAGTGACGAAACAGGTGCAGCGAAGCTACTGTGTCCGAAACAGGCAATTAAAATGCTGTGCAATTTATCTCCCTGACGCTGGAACTTGATCCGAATACAAGAGGAACAGTGACTGATTTTACAATATCAGATGTCTTGCAATATGGCAAATTCTTCTATCGCTCGAAACTCAACTACACCGTACAAATTTAGAGTACTTATATGGATAATTATAAAAACAAAATGAAAATTACTAAATCTCAATACCATTTTTACAACAATAATAAGACCGTCCATAAATAAGGTAGAATAGAATAATAGGGTATTCACAGATTTGGCATTTAGTGTAATATAAAACAAATTAATTTAAAAAATAATCAGGATAAAAAGAATAAAACATATCAAGGGCCTATATTTATCTCAAGATTTCATGAAACTGTTTTTTCGATGCCATTATACTCCCTGTAACAACACTCATCTATGATATAAATTTCAAATGAAAATTCGTAGTTTTTCAAATTTTATTAACGTTTTTGCAAATCCTCTATCTCTGAGTAATTATTTTATTTTTTGACAATTTAAACATAACACATACCAATTCTGACTAATTTATACATGCTGAATATGATTCTAGCCAAAAAAATTTAGATCAGTTGAATAGTTCTTTAAATATACAATAATAAATATTCTCTTTGTATGGCGGCTACTATCCCCTGTAAAGCTACCCTACCTATTTTCATATCAATTGTGGAACTTGACAAGAAAATGATTCCCACAAAATCTTGCGACTTTCACTGTAATAATTCCATAGAATGTGATAATTAAGATTTATCTTATATGGAGGCTAACACTTCCTTATTTTCATGTCAGTTATGATTCCTGATGAGCAAATTATTCCCACACAATTTTAAAATAGTTGCTCTAATAGTTTTTCATTTAAATGATAAATAATTTTTATTCCAATAAAAAATATTATTTTTTTTTGCTCCGATCCCAAAACAAAGTAACCTATTTGAATTAAGTTGTTTTTTTAAATTTTTAACTAGTTTAAAAACTTTAAAAATCATACATTATATGGTAATTAAATTTATTTTTTTACAAAGCAAAACGCTCTAAAAGTACAAAACACTCTCTTTAAAATTGCCAATATTTTAAAAAATATAGGATTTAGTAAAGTTTTTTTTAATAAATATTGTAAAAGCACATTTTTTGAATACTTGAAAATATCCTGAAAAGTTGTGTTTTTCGAGATAGAGGATTTTGAATGTAGGATCTCCATATGTAATAAAGTTTTATGCTATAAATTCATTTAATACCATAAAACTTCGTTACAATTTGCGGATTTCAAAACAAAGCTGTGTTTTACAATTATTTTTTAATGTGATAGAAATATGAAGAGTAAAGTTTTAAATTTTTATTTCAAACTGTAATGTAAATTTTTTTTCTTCACATATTTCAAAAGAAAAGGCTTCATAAATGCTTAATAAAGAAATTCTAAATTGATTTAAATTTGCACCCTATATCCAACATTGTTCGAAAATTTTGAATTTTAGAAAAAAAAATCATGATTATTGATTAATACAAAAATTTCACACGAGTTTTTTTTTTTTAATTTGTTGACGTTATTTCATTTAAAAAATATATTTAGATCGATTTAGCACTAAACTGCTTAACGCTCGGAAAAAAAACGAATGCAGGAGTGCAGATTTTATGAAAGAAGTCAACTTTTCAAAGGACTTTTTTTTAAATTGCACTAAAAAAGCATATAGCATTATATTATTACTATTTTTTCTTATGTATTGTATAAAATAAATATCAATCTTACATTCTTCCAAAAATCATTCAAATAGCTTCAACAACTAATTTTTGGCAATTTTTCAAAAAGTCGAGGTAAAAAATCAAAAACTCAAAATTCAAGCGTAAATATCATTTTAACTGTAAGAGATAACTTAGGTCAGTAAGCATGTTTTGTCTTTATCTCGCCAAGCATAGAAATATAAAAATCTTAGAAATAGAACTTGATTTATAGAAGTTACGATATTTTTTAACTTTCACATAGTCGATGTAGTCAACTTTGACACCCTGTATCTTATCTCGTATTATTACAGGAAGACTACAAGATAATTTTTCTGAGAGCTTAGATTCTCCTCTACAACTTTTACATACATTTCAATTCTATCCGACCAGTTGTTTAATAGATACAGCTTTATGACCAAAGATTTTGCGATTTGCGTTACCTTGAATAAATGCACAATTTATTATAAATTGCTGATGAGCTAGCTTAAGTAACCGGTGAAAACCGCATAGGAACTAGCATCTGCCAACAAATAAGTTGTGAATTTATTCAAAATTTATTCAAAGTAACGCACAGTGGGTCCAATCGGCAAATTTTTGGTAATAAAGCTGTATCTCTTAAACTACTGGCCGGATAGAATTGAAATGTATGTAAAAGTTATAAAGGAGGATCTAAGCTCTCAGAAAAATTATCTTGTAGTCTCCCTGTAATAATACGAGATAAGATACAGATAAAGGGATTATTATATTAATTTTGTTGTATGACTTCTGAAAAAAAAAATTAAAATACTTTCTCCGAATTTTTGCGAATACTAATTTAAAATTTATAACCATAATTGAACACTGCTGGAACCTTCTTTAACTTGCTTTCGACTGAGATCCAATTCCTTTCTAAATGCACAAATTCGGACAGTTTAAAGTTATCTATAGTGTGCCATTTCTTGGTGCTTCTACTGTAATGGCTAATTTGTATATCAGGCCAGAAAATGTCAATGCTTTGATATGATTATTCGATTTTATTTAAACTAAAGCAGGAAAATGTTCGCACATTTTATCGCATTTAGAGTAAACTTGCATTGCTTTGTGAATTTTGAAGGTGAGACCAGTGGCCGGAGAAAACAACAAAGAAAAGAAATAAAAACGCAACGAATTAGTGGAATAAATAATTTTTTATTAAGAGTGAAATAGTTTTCGACATTGAAAATTAAAAATATAAATAAACTTAAAACTAAACCAGAAAAGAAAAACAATCTAAAGTAAATACATTACATTAATACTGGAAAGAATAAAGATATAAAAAAAATTTTGCATTTAAATACATTTTTTTTAAACTAAAAGTTAAATACAAAAAAAAAGAACTTAAAAACTAAACAAGATAATACAAACAAAAGTGAACAAATATTAATCTAAACAATCTACAAAAAGAAAATAAAAAAAAAACCGAACGTGGAAGTAAAATCATCCGTCACCCAAGAGGCCACTGCACCATAGTCTCATCCAACGCTGGAGAAGCTGCACAGCACACCCACACCAGGGGTGCTAGGTAAAGGTTTTCGACAATTGAAGTGCGATACCCGGACGACCATACGGACGTGACGGTAAAAAAAAAAAAAAAATATCTATATATATATAAAAAAAAATTAGAAAAAAAAAATAAATAAAGTTAACAGGGAAATTTTATTAGGTGCAAACATTTATGTGGGTAGCTTACCGGTGATATATCAGTCCGTTTGCAAAATTTTTATAGGCAAAACGTGCGCGGAGTTAGGGTTGAGCTCAGGCCTAAAGATCGTCGAAAGATAAAAACTAGAATCCCAAATGTATAAGGAAAAAAAATAAATAAATGTTTAACCTAGAGATAAAAATGAAATAGAAAAAAGGAAGAAAAAATCCCTGAAAAAAAAAATAAATAAATAAATATAAATAATTAAAACCTGAAAAAAAATGAAATACTTACCGAAAATACCCAGGACCTAACACATAGACGAACGACAGAAAACCTCTCAAAGTCATCTGCCTCCAAACTTTTTGCTGCCATCACCTGTAAAATAAATTACCTTAGTTATATAGAAATAAATCCACATTTTGCTAAGACTTACCATCCTTGAGGCCAGCCAACCATAGTAGGAACCTGAAAGATAGAGGAGAAAAAGAGAAAAATATTATTAGATATAACTTTTGTAAATTTTATTGCTTTTTTTTGAACACGTTAGTTTTACTTGTTAGTTGAATAATTGAACTGGAATTTATATAAAATAGAATGTCAGTTAAGTAGAGTAAATTTTGCTGAAAATTATTCGAAATAGTTTTATTTTCATTTTTGTAAGAATTAATGATTTTTTATTTAAAGCAAATTTAATTTTTCTAAAACGATTGTTATAATAAAATCTTTGTATTATTATGTCCAAATGAAATACTAAAGGAGTTTATCATTTAGCATGAGAGGCTAAGTTAAAGAATGCGGTGAGTAGTCGGGGGGGGAAGTGAACTGGTAAGGAGGGATCGAATTCGGGGACATTATACAAAGTTTCAGCTAATGTCAAGGAGAGATGATTATCTCTATTGGGAGGGTAACATTTGGCAAGCCATCGGCCAAATAGATTTTTTGTGTGGAACAGGGAGTTTGTATTTTTTAACTGCTTCGGGTCTCAACATACTTTTAATTCTTTTATAAACTTCCTTTTTTAGCTGGTATGATTTTTTTGTATGTGGACAGCTACCCAGCTCTGGCGGCAAGAACCACCCCATCCGGCGAGCTCCAGCCCGGCATAAGCGAGCATACCAGCGCCGCCGTCAGTCTGGCCACTTCTTATGCTGGTAAACAGCCAGCTGTTTTATTTTGTTTCGTCCACTCGCTACAAAATTTTTTTAGCGCGATACTCGATTATTCATTATATAAGTCTTATAGCTAGGAAGATGAGAAAAGTTAGCAATAAAGTTTTATTGATTTTTTTTATATTTTTTCATTATGAGGAGCTTTGATCATAGTGGCCCTCTAAGTTCTTATTATCTTTGGTTTTTAAAACTTTATTAACCTTATTTGATTAAAGATTAGATTTGGCCTACTACGAATATTTTTGGCATAGGTCTTAGGAGCTTTTGGACTTGGAATCCATTCTTGCGACTTCCTCTTTTTCTGAACCAAGTTTCGTCTCATTCGTCTAGTCTTTGTTAAGGTTTTTAATTGCCCTGAAATCTAATTGTTTGGTCAAAAGACACAAAATAAAAATGAATAATAGATTTTGGAATAGACATAACTTTCGAAGATATTTTGATCAACAAATATATTTAAAATTAACGGCAGCAAGAGCAGTAAAATTTTACCTAAACGCATACGTTAAACCGAAATTTTATTAAAATTGTTATTCATCA
Source organism: Protocalliphora azurea (assembly GCA_932274085.1). Lineage (NCBI taxonomy): Eukaryota > Metazoa > Arthropoda > Insecta > Diptera > Calliphoridae > Protocalliphora > Protocalliphora azurea. Next base: position 204,810,397 of record OW026519.1, on the reverse strand, counting down.
AAATAAGTTACAGAGTAAAGCAAACTTTTTCATTTTGATTTAATTAAACCAAAATCCTTAAAATAAGTACCTAATAAACACTTTGTATTGAAACACTAACTAAAAATAAGAATAAACATTAAATGTAATTCAATTTGTGAATATCAGCTTATGACGTGTTTTCTTTTTGCAAATCATCAGTAAATGAATTTGATATCGGTTCAATTGTTCTGCCACAAAAAATCACAATAATCAGCAGTTACGTGCCACAATCTGTAACACCCATATCGCCAACCACCACAGTCTACTGGTCATAAAATGCCCAGACAAATGTAACAATGGAATGATGATGCTCTTTGGTCTCGTTAAGAAGTGTGTTGTGTTCATAAATATGTTTTCTTTTTCTTTCTTTTCATAAATATGTTTTCTTTTTCTTTCATATTTCCATTTTTCTTTTTTTATTTTGCCATATTTTTTAAAACAATGGATTTTGGTTGTATTTTTGTTAGTTTTGCATTCTTTATTCTTCATATTTATGCCTACAACAAGAGTATATCACGATTTATAATGTTTCGTAGGGTTTATCAAACAAAAAATGAATTTGTTTGTAACATACACTCGAAGAAATTAACGTTGAAGTGAATTAAAAGGGGACAAAAATAATAAAATAAAAGGCGAAAAGGAATCCAGTTAGATGTTAGGGATATTATAGGTAATGATTATGATATCCTTAAGGATATTTATTAATAAATGGTATTTTTCTTATTCATTTCCTATATTGAAAAAAGTGTGCTGATTTTAAACATAATTATTTGAGATCTAAATTTTATTAAATTTACCAGAGATCATGAACACCCTTAATATTTTTTTTCAAAAGCTTGAGTATTGTTGTTATTTTGTTTTTTCTCTAAGTGTATTTATGTAAGAAAAACTGCGCATAGGTTTTTATTTTATTTCATTTTAGTTTTTTTTTTTCGTTTAAGAAGAAAAGAAAATTTCAATTGAGCGGATATTTGTATACTGATAAGACACATTAAAAAGTCAACCTGGCTACTGTTTGTTTGTGTTACTTTGCCGCATATTTTTCCTTTTCAGGGTTTTATTTTTTACTACTTCGTTGAGACCATTGGCATTGATGATGTTTGTCGATTGGTTGATTGAAAATTCTAGGAAACCATTCACTGTGCTTCTTTAACAAGGAGCTATGGAATGCTCATGAGAATAATAAATTTTGTGCAAACAATCAACGGATGCAAATAAGCAACAACAAAACACACAAACACACATACACATACATACACTATATAAATGCAACATACAGATACAAATAAAAATTATAATAATAATTTGTAAACATTTCGATTAAAAAGTATTTCTTTTAGACATTATTCGCGCAGCATGATCAAATAATTGTTAAGCAAATGTTTAAATAATGATGCATATTTACATGGTTTTTATGGGGTATTTGTGGTGAAAAATATTAATTGATTCTTAGAAAAATTTTATGAGATTTAGTTGAAAAGAAGGAAAATATCAATGTTATAGATACATATTGGAAATGCAAATAAAATGAGAATAATTAATTAAGAACTTCGATTAGAAATTTTTAATATAAAAAATAAATAAAATATAGAATTTTTGTAACTTAGCAGCTAAAGGAATAATTGGCAATTTTTTTTTTATTTCAAACATAATTATATTTAACAACACTGATTATTTACTTAGTTGGATTCACTGTAAAAAATACTTTCCTTTCTTTAATATATAGTTAACAGCTCTTTATTACCCAAATATTCATAATATTTTCTTCCCCTTTATATGTCTCAAACATTAATAAAACTTTTATTTATTATGTCATTCAAACTGAATTATCTTCCGACATTATTATGACATAAACTGATGTCTGAAATCTCCTTCGTAGGAGTTTGTATACTGACATAAATAAATCTTAATATTCGTTTTTATTTCTATTTCTCTAGTTATTTGTATCATATGAAAAAACCATTTAAAAATTAATTAATTCAAAGTAGTACTTGTTTCTTTTAAGGTTTCCTCTTGCAACCATTTCGTAAGCCAAAACGTGTGCGAACTGCATTCTCACCCACGCAACTGTTAAAATTGGAACATGCATTCGAAGAGAATCACTATGTGGTTGGAGCTGAACGCAAACAATTGGCACAAAATCTAAGTCTAACAGAAACACAAGTAAGTTTCTTGTTATAAAAAATAAAAATCGTATTTCTAATAATTAAATTATTGCCTAAGTAAGTATATAAATGGTACCTTTTAAATAAGTAATTGAAAGTGGGTACTTCATTTATTTCTTTTCTTATTTTTAGTTCTAATATATTGATTAAATTAAATAAATTCTATTCAAAACTTTATTACACTTAATAAGTAAAATAACGCTTTGGCATATCTTAGGCACGACATATAATTTGTAGCTTTAACTTTATGCAAACATTTTAGCCGACGGCGATCATAATTACATTCCGCCGGCGTCCAAAATTTTGAGAATTTGAAATTTTTAATAAAGTCCCTTTATATTTGCAGCCTTCGGAAAGTTGATTTCTACAGGAATGTGTATAAATTATAGGGTACCACATGGTAATTTTCAAATCGATTTGAAATGAAATGAAAAAGCTATATTTAAGGTGTTTCAAATCGTCAAACAAAATTAAGTTATGTATTCAAATTCGATTTATAAAGTCAGTGGGACGAATATCGTTATTTCGTCCCAATTATTGAATGTATAAAAAACAGATAGAAGGGACCCACAATAAATATGAATTATAAGAGTCCAAATAAGCGTTTTCAAATAAGGGCGGATTGATTTGAAATGAAATAAAATAAGCTACTGGTGGGGTATTTACAAAATACTTCAAGTTAAATATTAAATTATTGCCGCATAAATCCGAATCTGATAATTGACCTAATATACGTCAGTTGATTGTGGTTTATTGGCTCTAACTTGCGGTTTTAGAAAGTCCCAAACAATCTGGGAGTCTCATTCATGTCACCTTTATATATTGGATGTATGTATTAATTCCCATCGTTTTTTATGAAAAATTATTTTTTTTTTTCAAGATAAAGGTATAATACTTGTATAATTTATTCAAAGTATTGTCCACCGAATGCTATGATCTTTCATTATCTTTCTGATCAAACCAATTTTGGATACCTTGTTTTGAAGAGAAATGTAGGGCATTTCGAATTGAACGAAAAAAATAGCTGGTATCAAAAAACTTTTCAAAGCCTTAGTTTTTAACTGGTCACGTAACATAAGACCGAGAACTATAATGATGCAATATTTTTGACTCAGGTGGAATATTCTGGCCGTTTTTTTTTTAATTACTCTCTTCAAACGAAAAATTGCGTTCTGTAAAAATCTCCCGTGATCGTTTTTCCCAATTATAATAACTAATTATATATGACATACTTCTAATTCCACCAAATGCACTTTAGATAATGGATCAATTTTTCATCGAATGCAACAATTCAATGCTGAAATAGCTGCTTGGAATAAATAACATTAAAAGTCTCATCCAAAGAAATCTGGCATTGCTTGATCTGTAGATCAACATTGTTTTCAAAAAAATACGGTGCCGGCAGACTAAAATCCGCACTTCATGGTGAGACTCATAATATGGGTTTTGTTCTTCCATGTTGATGATCTTCTTTGCTTGTTAACATTCATCCAAAAATGAATCAATTATGCCGATTAAAATAATTTTTTGTTCAAAATTGGGGTCCATTACTAAACCGTTCAGTCAGACAACATAAGTGTTGTCTATGATCATTTTTTTTGAAGTCTTAGGTCAGTTAGATTTTTTACAGGTGCCGTACTAAGAACCGACGATTTTATCTAATTGAAGTCTTGCACACGGAGAGAACCGAATGTTTCAAGCTCTATACATTTCCATAAAGAGTGACATTCCTTTGATGAATAGAAGGGTTTTGTTGAATGGTGGCGCCAATAACTGAATAATTTACTGCCAACATTAATATCATTTAATTATATCGGAAATTACCAAAAAAAAGAGTGGATATAATAAAATTACTACCAGTTAAATTTGAGATTCCGCCTTTTATTTGAGATTATTTTATTAAAGCTGAAAGTTGAAGTATTCTCGAAAAATTCATAGTTCTTATGCAAGTTGAGAAATCGACTGGCTCATGTCCTTCGGCACATTTTTTTCTCAGCTAATCTAAATTCCAAACGTTGGAGAGTCAACTTTAAAGAGTCTTCTATAAAATATTGATAATAAAGTTCCTTCATTTAGAAGAACAGCTGGACACGATGGTCATTTGGCGGCAGCAATTAAATAATTAACTGAAAACCGACCGCCAATTTAATATTTTTCAAAGCCTATCTTACTCTCTTATCCTTTAAAGATAGTTAAATCGGGAATTGTCTATAAGCGATTTTGTTACCGCGATCGTTATTTTTTTGTAATAATTATGCCATACTCCAGTTAATTTCTCAATTTTTTCTTTTTAAAATTGAAAGTCAATATCACTTTTTGCTAAAAAAATTTCCAACAAATTAAAACGAAAATCAAAATGGAATATGACTTCCGTTTGGATGGTGGTTAAATAGAAAATCAAGACAGGAAGTCATTTGTTTATCTAAGTGACATAAAGGATCAAGAGCTTTATTTAGAATTCTATCAATATAACAATCAAAAGAAGTGTGAAATAAGAAAAGAAGTAAAAATATACATTTTTTTAACTTTTCCTTAAAATTATAAAAACAAAAATAGCAGCCTTAAACGTTGGAGGGCTAAAACTGCTCCCAAAAATAGATGTACTTGTAGAAAAATTGCACATCCCTGTCTCTTCACAATTACATAATAAAAATGCCCTTAATTAATTCAAACCAAGAGTACCTGCTTCAATCAACTCTATTAATAATTGCCCATTAAATAATGGCAAATTTAGATTTTAAATCCATACACCAAATTCCCATCAATTTAAATAAACGAAAAAACAAACATTATCATCATAGTTCTAGAAATAATCTAAAAAAAGCATAAACTAATAAAATAGAATAAACTGAAGTAAATGTTTTTGCCAACCGTTAAGTGATTGCATGTCAACTGGTCGTTAACTGGGCTTAAGTGGCTTGAATTATTAGGTTTAGCATAGTTGCTACCCCTTTTTTCTCTTACCACAATATATTCGCAAACAAGTAAAAATATTTTTCACAATAGGGGATGAAGTTAAGTATAGAAAATTGCCAACAGCCAAAATGACTCCTGACACCCTTTAATGCCTTATGCTTAGTTCAACTGCCACCAAAGTGTATGTCAGCATGCTTGCCTCCCTGGCTGTTTAGAATGATTGGTATGTCGGTTGTAATGGGGTGTGTGTGTGAGTATGTGCAGAAAAAAATTAAATTGGAAGAAAATTACAGTTGCCCAATATAGGTAAACGCCTGTTAAATATCACGTTACGTTACCATTATTAAGTGAGAAGTTACATGGTAATATTTCACATATACTACAGTATAAAGCTCCAGCCAAGCACTCTTCATGTTCCGAAACATTAGCTGTAAATTGTTAAAAAGTTTAGTTCATTAGGTGGGGCATTAAGTTGATTTTGAAGCCTTAAAATATTTCAGCCAACTAACTAATGAGTCCTATTTAAAAAATATTGTATTTTATCATAGAATCTCTTACACTCTTACACTAACTCCTTTTTTTTACTTCTACTTATTGCTTTTCTAGGTTAAAGTTTGGTTTCAAAATCGTCGTACAAAACACAAACGCATGCAACAAGAGGGCGATAGTGATTCGAAAAGTCAAAAGGGCAGTCAATCTGGTGATAATGAGGGTAAAAATGACAGCAGCCAAACAAGTTTCGAAGATCAAGATGATTTGGATATGGCTGATGGTGAGGTAGATGATGAAGAGGAAGATGAAGTTATTGATATGGATGATTATGATGATAATGAAATGGATGCAGAAGAACGAAAGCGTATGACAGAACATTTTCAAGAAATGCAAAATCGTCATTTTGCTCATAGTCAAATGTTTCAGCAACAAAGTCAACAACATCAGCAATTTTTACAGCAACATTTCTTGCAACAGCAACAACAGCAACATCAGCAACAGCAATTGTATGCACAAAGTGAACATCTGCGGCAGCAACAGCAGCAGCAACAACAGCAACAACAACAACAACTGCAACAAAATCAAGAACGTCAACAACAACAAACACCTACACAAAAACACTAGCCACTTTAGTTTAATAAAACATTTTAATAATGAAATTAAATTTTAAAATTCTAGGCAAATTATAGAATTAAAATAAAACTATAGTAAAGGTATTCATGAAAAAATCATTAAAAATTTCAAAATGTAGCAATGATTTGATATGGTGCAAAAGTCAATTGAATACCTTTACGATATTATTATCTTAGGATCATCTTCATAATTTTTTATTTTAATTTTTTATGATTTAAATAACTAAAGAATAAATATTCATGTACAATTTATCACTAAAAAAATATCTTTTATAGTTTAGAGATTTTATTTTATTCTAGAAAATGTTTGAAGATTATCCTTAAGAGTTGTATTTAATTTCTTTGTAAATATTGTATTTAAATAAATTGTATCTTATTAAAAAAAAAAGAAAATTAACTCAACAATATTTAATAAAAACATGTTTAAACATGTCTTTCTTAGTTCCTTTCAATTATCTTTATCTTGATATTATTTATTTATAATTAAAACAAATATTTATATGAAATGATTTTAAGCATATTTATAAATAAAAGGATAATAATGAAAATAAATTTCCCTAAATCATGTCTTTCCTAACGAATAAATAATAAATGCAAAAATAAAATTTTATACAAAAATTGATTGAAGAACAAAAATGCATTTATTTAAGATTATAAAAATTTAAAAAAAAATATAATTCGTATCGGGTAGAAAGGAGTAACAACATTAAACCATTTCACCAAACTTTTCGGAAGTCCATTTTGTTGTTTATAGGATTGTTTTCCTAGAAGCCTTATGGTTTCCGATTCATACAATTTTTCAATATACTTTTTTTTTTGAAAATATAGGTACTTTTTTGAAGTAGATACATATTTTTTGTAAATTATATTTTAATAGTATTTTTAAAAGACTTTTATTCTTTGTAGATAGGTACTATATCTGAAGAATGATAAAATAAATACAATTTATAATATTTTCTAAAATTGAATTTGTAAACAATATCAAGTATTTATAAAATGAGATTTTAAAATAATAAAAAATAAAACCTCGATGTGATGAGAATTTCAAAAGTAGTGATTAAGAATTATAAAAACAAACATTCTTCCAATGACAACTACGGTTTAAATTTCGAACTAAAAATGTACTAACGAATCATTGCTATTTTTAAGCAAATTTCTGGATTTACGATAATATTTATTATAATCTTCTAAAAGTAAAGGTAAAACATGCATGAAATTCTGATCCTTGTTTATCACAGATTTTTGGAAAATTTCTATTTTCCTATAGCAAACAAATTTTCGCACTTTTGCTGTGACAAATGCAAACGTTTTCTTATGTTAAATTTTGGCATATATTTTTTTTTAAATTCACAAACTTTTAATTATTTTTAAATAATTATTTGTTTTGTGAAAAAATTACAGTTTTATAAAATAAACATTAAATGGTATAAACGATTTTAAAATATTTAATTTATTTTATGATTGCCAAATTTTTCTGTTCATTTGTCAACAATTTATGTGGCCATATGGGTTAATAAAGTCAAAAACTTTGCTATCGGCACACACACACACTTAGCACACATTTTTTGGCTCCAAAGTTTCTATCTCTAACTTAATTATATCACTATGAGTCAAATAGAGAATATTAAACAAAATATGGTGTTTCAAGGATGCTAAAAAGTTTATTGCACCATTAGTGCTTATTTTAATGCGTCATGACCCACTTTTTTGCAGGCCACTTTTTAACGCATAAAAATATAACACACATAAACAGTATAGAGATGTAGGTTCAAATCTCAACCGATCCAAATAAATAAAAAAAAAAAAAATTATAAGCATTTAAAACTGTTTTGGTACCCAAATAAAAACTGGGGAAATTTTGGACATCACGAACAAAATTCATCAGTCATAGCACTAAAAGGGGAAGATGTTTGACCTCGTGCTATTGTAGTTTTAGTAGCAGAAAATGTTCACGTTGTCGAGTTGTTGGTTTCATATCGTGAATCAGGAATGTCAATTGAAATTCTTAAATTGTACTAAACAGCTGTTAAAATTGTACTTTTTTTTTTTTTTTGCCTTAATTGTACTTAAATAGAAAATTGTTATAAAAATTATCACTTGTAGTTAAGAAATGCCGAAATAAGCCTAATATGTTCAAGTTATTTCCATCGACATAAAGAAAATAATAGCTGTGTTTTGTTGCTAGCGTTCGTAGGCAATTTTATACAAAAATTAATTTTATATACGAGTACGTTAGGAGCTAACGTATAGAATTATACATGTTAACTTTAACATCGATAAAAGTGTTCCCAATTAATGAATATAATAATGACAAGAAATGAAAAAAATATAAAATTAAAATTAAATTTAAATAAAAATTTGTTTATTTTATAAATAAAAAAGTGCTCTTAAATCGGGTTAATGCCTTTTTTTAACTGTCAATATTAACACTCAACGAGAGCAACAAAACACAGCTAGTATTATTTAACCTTTAATCTTTTGATCAATTATAATGATATATAAATTTTAATAACATTTTATAATTACTGCCAATAAATGCTTTTCATTTACTTTTTAATTCTATTATAAATAACATTCTTAATCTCTTCATAGTTTTTATTAAACAATTAATAGTAATAACACAAATTATTATTTTATGTCTCTGAATCTTAAAATTAAAAGCTGAGTATAATCATAGTGCTTAGTCTTAACTAATTTAAGATTTTTTAACATTTTTGCAATTTTGTTTCTAAATAAGCTGATTTTCTATGGCAACTTTACAAAAAATTTTGATTAAAAACAAATTTAAATGTTACCAAATTGGTCATTATTGTACCATTGTACTTTTAAGTTTCGAATTGTGCCAATTTTGACATCCCTGTCGTAAATTTAAAGTAAACATTAAAGGGTTCTTATATTTCTCGCTTTGCATATGTTTATCTTGGGTACCACATAGTATACCGTTTCACTAACCGATAATACGACTAGTTTTGATCGCATATCAGAGTATGAGTATCGTCAGTATAATCTATTAGAGAAAGATTGGAAAAATCAATTGCGATAAAACACAATCTTGTAATACTTCAGTATTTATAACAATTTGGTTTCCTAACTGTTTTTCATGTAGGCTTGGACACGTGGCACAGTGGGAAATTTTTATAATTTTCTAATCATAAATCTGTAACTTTTTAATATTTTATATTAAATGAACAAAATTTTATAGATAAATCTTGAGAATATTGTCCATATTATTAGTAAATATGAGTTAAATCCATTTGCAAATAATTTGCCAAACTTTCTTTGAAATTATATATAAGTTTAAATAATATTAAAAATATGTAACATTTATAGGAACGTGGGTAGGAACATTAAAGTCCTTGGCTTAGAAAATTAGTTTAAATATCTTAATTAATTTAAACCATGAGTAATTCCATTTTAAATTTAAAAATTTTGACCTCTCTATAATTTTCTTTGTATACCGATAAGGCTTCCTATCACAAAATAAATATAAAAAAAATTAAAGATGGACTTTTTTTAGATATACACCACTAAAGAAAATTCTTACAAAAAATTTTGTTAATAAAAATATTTTCAACATTTTTTTATAATGCCTCTTAAAATACAAGCTTTGACAAATCCACTGCAAAAAACTGATTTTGATATCTTTTATATAACAAAAGTTATAGCCATTTAAATAAATATGTTAATCACTTTCAAAGCTATAGTGTTGCCACAGTTCTCAAAATAAAAATGAGAAAAATTCACTTTACATTCTTCTGTATCATCCTCTACATATGCACTAAATTTTATCTAAAACGGTAACCAAGAGTCAAAATATTTTACATTTAAAATGGAATTACTCCCATGATAAAAGAACACTATTTAGATTTAAACTTTAAGTGCTTATAACGACTGACGGACGGACATAATATGGTAATCATGTTATCATGATCTATGATAATGGTGAATTATTTAGTATTATATACTCCAGCAAGCTCTGTACAAATTTTATTGTAATGGATTAATTGGATTTTGGGAAAATAATAAAAACGTTTTGATAAGTAACACATTTTAATGTAAATAAAAATAATAACGAAATTTTTAACGAAAATAATATTTTAAATTCCTTTTGCAGTTAGTCTGATAATTTTTAGTACAAAAGATTTGTAGATACAAAATCATTTTTGTTAATAACTTGGAAATCAATTGTGTAATAATGATAAAAGTTTACAGCTCTTACGGTTATGCGAGTAAATAACCGTATTATTTTGCCATGCTATTTTAAAACCTTTTGGCGGTATAATCATGTCTGTTCGTACATCCGGCGCACAGATAATCCCCTGACTATATCCGCAGATATCTACAAAAAAATAAAAATCCAATACATAAAATATCAACCTTTCATTTTATATTGATTTAAGCGCGGAGATAGAAAGAACAACTATTTCGCACTCCATTAAATTATATTCCATAAAGTTTAAAATGCGAAAATAATGATCTTTAAATTATGTGAGCTTTTTGTTCAACATTTTTTTCCATATATAGTAAATTTAGAGAATATTGGTTGAAAATTTTGCAATATTTTCACACAATAGTTCGTGATATATTAGTTTTACAGTAAATTAAAAATTTTAAAAAATTACAAAATTTTTCAAAAAATATTTATGATCAGCTCATATTCAAGCATTTCCCATAGTGGGTGAGATTGTTTTACAGACTCTTAATGAGATGTAACGGCCTGGTGGTAATACCTTTGAACTCCAGAGGGTTTCAAATTGCAGAGAGAATCAGGCTGTCAAAAACGTTTTCGAAATCTTTAAAATCGCGGCACAGGTCTTCACTCAACTGACTGCTCCATAATAATTTCTAAGATGTTGATTGACATGATCGACAAATGATTTTCCAGCGCAGAAGTCTGGATGTTTTCTTAACCTAGATTACAACCGTTGATAAGATTTCAGAAATCTTATATATAATGAATCAAACTTTTAACTTATATTAATTTTAGTTCGGCGGTAAGGGGAGCAAAAATAAGTATTCCATTAAGAAATTATTAAAAAAATATTTCGAATGTAATCTGTACAGACATTTTAAACTCGTTTTTATTATTTCGTAGCTTATGGAAGAAAACTTAATATATATACAATTCTTCATCTAAATTATATTTCGCAAAAAGTTAATAATGCGAAGCTAATACCCTTTTGTACTATATTTTAGAATAAAAATTTTATGATCGGCTCATATTCTAAGACTATATTCTGTGACATAAACATTTTTTAAAATTTGTTAATTTTGCAAATAACTAACTACTATTAAAGTGTCTAGGTGACCCTCCTTTCATTTGGAACATAGTCATATTGTGTAACGATCAATCAGTAATTGATGATACCTTTGTGGCAGGCATATCTTGAAAATAATTTAGCAGTTAAAATTATTTTTTTTATAAATATTGGCAAAAATAATAGAAATGATATTACTATACCGTTACCAGAGGTTCAAAATGCGAAATTAATAACGAATTTATGAACTGAGAAATTAAAATCCATGTTTTATAAATTTACCAGCTAACCCAGCAAACGTTGTTTTGCCATATAACTTATTTCTAGTGAATATTTTGGTTTTTAATTAAAAACTAGCGAATGTATTGCAAGTGTGTGGGGATGGATGGGCGTGCTTTTACCCTTTTTGCTTTATTTATTTAGTTCCTTCAAGACTTCAAACTATCATTGGATAATTAATTAAGAAGACATGGGTAGGGGGAGCTTTTACCCGTTTTGCCCTATTTTATGCCCTAAATGTTGGAATTTCCAAAAAATTTATATCTTTAAGTTCCTTTCACATGTTGCAGTGTCTGCATGCCAAATTTTAAGAAAACCGGTTGATAAGTTAAGAAGATATAGGGAGGGGGAGCTTTTACCCCTCTTGCCCTATTTCCTGTCCTAAATAAAAATTATAATAAAAATTATAGGCTATAGTTCCTTCAAGATGTTACACTATTTGCCTGCCAAATTTCAAGAAAATCGGTTGATTAGTTAAGAAGATATAGGGAGGGATAACTTTTGCCCTATTTTACGCCCTAAATAATAAAAATTATAGACTATAGTTGCTTTTAATAAAATCGGTTTATTAGTTAAGAGGATATAGAGAGGAAGAGCTTTTACCCCTTGTGGCCTATTTTACGCCCTCTAGCGTAAAATCGGTCAAGCCGTTTCGGAGGAGTTCAATTACAAACACTGTGACATGAGAATTTTATATATATATAGATTTGAACATTAATCTTCACATAAAAAATTCTTATATTTATATATATATGTAAGAAGAAACAAAATGTTTGTGAAATTACTATTTGAGAGGACTTTAGTTTAGATTCAAAATTTTCATATAAAAATCTACTCTATTAAAAAGAAAATAAATACATATTTTTCTTGTTTCTTACATGTTTTAGTTAAATATTTAGTAAATTTTACTTTTTGAGGAAGCGTTGACAAATTTTTAATTACAAAATTTTATCTCAATTTATAAAACGTTAATTTATATAATTAATCATTTGATTGCGTGTTAATAAGAGAGAGCGCAAGAGTTTCTTTAATATTTCAAAATTCGATTAAAATCTTATTTTAAAACCTGACATTTATAACTGTCATTTATAAATGTAATTAAGAGTCTTTATATTTATGTATTTTAGTTAAAGCACATTGAAAACTGGTAGATATTTGCAATTGCTGGTAAAAAAAAAAAATAATAATGTTGCGTTATCTAAGGTAGTAGATCATGAAAAATAAATATGGTATGGTTATAGTATGGACTAACTAACAGCTCAAAATTAGCGTTAAATATTTCACATAAATTTTTATAATTTCAATTTAAGCTTTAAACAGTTTCTCATATAAGAAAAAAAAATAATAATAAAAATAATAATAAGAAAACCGTATTAAATTAAAAAATTACCTGCTGATGTATTGTGAGGGGTAAGAGCTGAAAGTAAAGTTTAAATATCATTCAGTGTTAATTTAAATTATAATTATTTTAATTACATTAAACCGGATCGCTAGTGACATCTAACAACAATGTTATTTGATGAAATTTAATAACAAGATTTTAATGTAGTTAAATGTTATAATTACCATAATGATGTATAACATTTATTTTATTTTATATTTAAGTTTGTATTTTTTTTTTTTTTTTTTTAGCTGGAAGTGTGTACGACCACAAGAATGAAAACATGTACGTGTAAATGTGATTACGATTGCCCGTCTAAAAGTACGTTTACATATTTATATGGCACGTATTAAATTACTAAAATGACAAAAAAAAAAAACACAACTAACAACTGCTAGTTACTGGAATCTAAAAAATTATAACTTAACTCTAATCTAACAAGTTGAAAATAGAATGAATACACTCGGAGAAAATAGCATAAGAAATGAATGGAATCGGTGATTAAAGAATATGATGTTTAAAGATATAAGTAAGAGAAAAATTATTTCATAAATATTATCAGAACTTCTTCAACAGTTTTAGTATTAACTAGATATTTAGTATCAAGCAAGATCAATTTACTGATCTTGTATTTATGGAATTTTATAATGGTCTCTATATAAATATTTTATTTCCATAAAAAAGCTTTTAACGTACAAGCACTTTTAGTATAAGATCATTTATAAAAAATCTCCTGGAAATCTAAAGGATAATCTCTGTACTTTCCAATTAGTTTTAAACTAATTTTGAATGATTTTAGTGACTACTACATCGTCAAACAAAGGGTTTCCTTAAAAAATCTCGAACTGAAAATTTTGATTTGCTGCGAGCTTTTATTTAAATTGTAATATTTAGGGAATAAATTACATTACAAAGAAATCATCTAAGTGTATTCATTATATAAATTAACTGTCGAAAACTGAATAACTATTTTCAGAAAATTGTTAGTTCATTTTTTTTCTTCTAAAGTTATTTGTGTGCTACAATTCTCTTAAAAGAAGTGATATGTTTTTGACCATTTATTTTTTTTTTCCAATTTGGCTTTTGTTTTAGTTAACAATGGGAAAGTCAAACGAAATGGCAGAAAAACAAACAACAACAATTACAATAAACAACAAATAAATAAAAAGACCGAAAATATACTACTACTCATTGAGGCTAATTACTTTATAAACTTCTTTTTAACATTTTTTTTTCCTCTACGAGTTACAGCTTATTTTAACCATTTTTGTACACGTAGTTTTCCTTTTTTATATTTATTCTGATATTATTGCTGTTTTATTCGTAGAACTTGTTTGCATGTGGCAAACATGTTTCATTGTTTCTGGTGTAACATTATCTAAAGAATGAAACGAAAGCACTGGTAACAACATTAACACAACAACAACAACAACAAGAAAAGCACCAACAACAAACAACTAACAATGAGTAAGAAGCAACATTAAAATAACAACCATTAAAAACACTTAACAATTTAATTTTAAATGAAATTTAATTGCATTTAAAATTAGTGTAACCGCACCATTTTATTTAACTTGGCTTATACGAATAAGCCAAGTGTGAGTATAAATTAACTGAAAAAAAGCACTAACATTAACATCATCCACAGCCAAACAGCCAGTAAATAGCAGAATAAAACAAACATGCAACACCTTACATACATTCAACTGAAAATTATAAGTGGCATTAGAGTAGAGTGGGGGGAAATTAATGATGGGAGCCACCATCATCAACCAAACCCAAGTCTAAATAAAATAATTGATCAGTGGTCAAAGGAATTAATTCTTAAAACTTAAAGTTACGTCAAATTTTGTCTAGTCTAGTCAAGACTATAAATATATTATAGCCTAGATTATATATAGTCAAGACTATAGTTAAGTCTGTAGTGAAGACTGTAATCAAGGCTGTATTCTTGCCTACAGTCTAGTACAGACTATAATCTTGTCAATAGTTCATCAATAGCAGTCTATAATCTTGGCCATAGTCTAGTCAGTAGTCTTGGTCATAGTCTACTCTATAGCTTAGACTATAGTCTTCTCTATAGTACAGACTATAGTCAACTCTATAGTCTACTCAAGTCTTGGTCATAATACAGACTATAGTCTTCCCAATAATATAGACCATAGTCTAATCTATAGTACAAACTATAGTCTACTCTTTAGTACATACTCTATAGTACAAGCTATAGTCTACTCTATAGTACAAACTATAGTCTACTTTATAATGCAGACTATAATCTACTCTATAGTGCAGATTATAGTCTACTATATAGTGCAGATTATAGTCTACTATATAGTGCAGACTATAGTCTACTCTATAGTTTGGTCTATTGTCTTTAATATAGAATAGCATAAGTCTGTACACAGAAAAAATTAAATTTAGTATTCTATTATTAAATTTATAAAATCAAATATTTTTGTTTACTGAAATTGGACCTATCACTGAATTTGTGAAATTAAACATAAAACTCTTAATAAAAATCATTTTTAAAGCAATACTACCAAAATATATATTTTTACACATTTTTTTTAACTGTAAATTGAAATGAAAGAAAAAGTGATAAGATAATCTTTAGGAATGTAATCCTAGTGTAATTCGCATTAATAATGCTAAAATAATAATAATATCTATATATATATAAACATAAGCGTACATATACGAACAAAATGAAAATGAAAGTTTAGACAATTTGACACTTTTTTCACATACTACCGATGACTAAATAGACCTAAAAAAGGAAATGTTGTAGTTATTAAAATTCAACAAAGTTTGAGAGAATATTACCTACCTTCCTGTTCGCCTTTTTCATTTATTTTACAAAATACTTCTTATTGTCCTCTATATTGCTATCCATGTAGATACCATGGGAATATAACAACATCATTATCCTGGACGAAAGAAATAGATTATATTTTTCGTTAACAAATAAAATTTCTAAAATTGTTTCAAAAATTTTGTATCCCTTATTTTCATAAAATGTTCAGAAAAGTTGTAAAAAATACCTTGACGATCGCCGGATGTATTGTCCACATCTTGGTCAAAATGGTCAATTAAATTAAAATATTTGATATATGTATGAATACTTACGAATGGAATCCTCTTGGTTTTTTTATTCACGATATTTTTTGACAACCTCGTATTTGAGGCTAATAACACATTTCTTTGCGTCTTAATTGTTTTTCGAGTTCTCCTATGTGAATAAATAAATATTTATGTATTTTAATAAATTCGAATGTCCATGCTTTTTGATTTATTTACTTTTTTTTATTAAAAAATTATTATTTTTGAATAATAAGATATAATCGAAATTATTCTTTAGTTATGAACGATTCATCATATACCTATCCGGATGGATAAAAAAATCAGTATAAGATTACAGTTGAACAAGTAATATTGTTAAATACATATCGATCCCTAATGCGTCTCCCTTAAAGTTTTGTGTAACTACACTAGAAGTAAATATACAATTTGGTACTGAAAAAATAAACTTTACGTTTTATTGGATTTATATTTTATCTCTCGTATGAGCGGAGTCACGGATTTTAAAATAGCTCATCTTTGTCATGCAATTTTTTTTTTTAATGGCATCGTAATTGTTTGTTTCTTAACCGATTTTTAAGACTTTTATAATTTTTTTGACAAGGTTTTGTATTATTGTCAAAATAAAAAAAATAAAAAAAATAATAATAATAATGGTTTTGTTTTTTATATTGGGTTTATTTTTTTAAATAAAATTTGCTTTAAGCCTAAATAGACTTTAGTCTGTACTAAAGACTTGAATATATTCTTTATTATATTATATTTTATAGTCATGAATATAGTGTTGATTCTTGACTATAATCTATATATATTCTTGGATATTGTACAGTCTTGACCATTGTCTAACTAAAGTCTTGACTAAAGTCCGAAGTTTTAACTATACTCTAAGTCTAATTCATGGTCTATTCTATATTTTACAACAGAAAAATCTACAGGACATGTTGTATTAAGAGGCACAAGGACAGAGAGCAGATATTCATTGTTATAACATTTTTATATTTATATCGTTATATATATACATTTTTTTAAACATTTCATTTAAAACATTTTATTCTTGTTGAATGCCTCAGCCAATGCATTATTTATTAATCAATCGTTACATTAATTAATGGTTCAAATTACAATTGATTTAACACATTTACATATCGCTTTAACCATAACAATAATTCATTGCAAAAAGTCATTTAAAATGTCTTTTTAGTTTAGTTTCTTTTATTATTTTGCAAAAATGGTCTTAATGGTTCTTTTTTTTATTTGTTATTTTTCTTAATAATAACATTTCATATATGTTTGTTAAATTTATTCTCCATTATAGTAATAATTCATTTAATGATCATCATCATCGTCTTGTTTAATTATTGGCAAAATGCACCTGGTTATTAGGAGACCAATTTATAATTTTCTGTATTTTTTTTCCACCGACATGCACAAATGATATAATGAAATATTTGTAAGTTTAAGTAATTATTAGTATTGTAGATCTTTATGCAATTTGTATTTCATTCAATATTATATATAGTTCAATTAAAAAGCCATTAAAAATTACCCTCAACTTGTATAATAAAATATAAAACAGTTGTAATATTACTGTAACTTATGTACATACATATTCATACTTATTTAGTATTATTATATTAAATTATACTCGTAGTATAAATGTTTATTGAATATTAAAAGTAAGTTTTTAAAAGTTAATTTTTCTTTTTCACCATTTGCTAATAAATACTTACCTGTTTTATTTATTATCTCTACTTTCTGCTGCTGTTGTAGTTGTTGTAGCTAAATTATAGTAATCGGATTTTAATTTAATTACCGCCATTTCTAATTTTGTATAAATTATCACAATATAAAGCTATATATTTAAAAGTTGTAATAAAAAAACAACAACAACAATAATAATGTACTTATAAGCTAAATGTTAATATTGCACGCGATATTTAAACTTCAATTTTGATTTTATTTTTGTTTGTTGCATGTACGAGTATTTATTTGCACACAACCCTTTAATTTGAGGCACAATTTTGGTAAATTTCAACAGATTTTTTATACAGCCATTCATCATTGTTTGTTTAATGGCTGTATATTATGTATATAGTAAAATAAAGATTGTTCTTTACAAAATGAAATGTTTTTAATTAGAGTGAAAATTATTAATTTGTTCCCAAAAAAAAATTTTTTCAATTTAAAAAAATATATATTCTCACGCTGTAAAATCTCTACGTTGCCGAAAACAGCTTTATTTGTAAATTATAATTATTTTATTCAAATATAAGTTAAGCTGAAAGGCTCTAGCCTGTTAATATATGTATTACATGTGTTTTAATTAATTTATAATTTTATATGAAAATTAGTATTTTGATTGATTTGATACTTGATCACAAAAAACCTCCTTTTTCAATTGGAACCTTATTAGAGTTCTATAACTAATTTTAGTTTTCTTACAATTTTATATGGAAAGTAATATTTGTTTGAAAATATATATGCAATAATTGTCGAAACATTTGCAACTGAAATACAATTTTTAGCAATTACAAGAATATGTTAACCAATTATTTCTTTTCTACTTAATAATAGATAATTATTAAGTAAAAACTACAGAAATCAAGTTTTAGTAAAGTTGGCAAAAATTCAATTGTTGAAAAAATTTGTAACTCTTAAAAGCATTAAGGAAAAATGTAAAGGAATGCATTAAATGTTTTTTTTTTTTTAACAAAGCAAAACCAAGGTGTTGCCAGATGAAAGTATTTGTTTCTAAATCAGGGATTTCACATTTGATTTGGGGACATATTTTCATGAGAAGGATTCTTGAGATTTTCATAAAAAAAAATATTTTTTATATACATACATATTTATAAAATTATAAAAATATTAATTAAATAGTCTATTTATAAAATTTCGTTTTCGTTTATGCATAACTTTCGATATAATTTCAATTTATAGGAAGCTTTTTATGTATACATTTTATGTATTACTTTCAATAAATTTTCAGCTTAAAGAAAATGTTTTAAAAAAATGTTGAATTTTATAGAAAACTTTCTTATAAGAAAATTTTCAATAAATTTATTTTTATAGGAAATTTTCAACAAATTTCTTTTTATAGGAAATTTTTAATGAGTTGACATTTTATAGAAAATTTTCAATCAATTTTCGTTTTTTAGAAAATTTTCTAAATGAATTTCTTTCTACAGAAAATTTTCTGAATGAATTTCTTTTTATAAAAAATTTTCGATAAATTTTCTTTCTTTAGGAAATTTTTGATTAATTTTCGATCAATTTCTTTCTATAAGGAATTTTCGGCAAATTTTCTTTCTGAGGGAATTTCCTATAAATTTTCTTTCTATAGTAAGCTTTGAAGTTTTTAATAAATTTTCTTTCTACAGGAAATTTTCGATAAATTTTCTCTCTGTGGGAAATTTTCGGTAAATTTTCTTTCTACAGGAAATTTTCGATAAATTTTCTTTCTGTAGGAAATTTTCGATAAATTTTCTTTCTATAGGGAATTTTCGATAAATTTTCTTTCTATAGGAAATTTTCGATAAATTTTCTTTTTACAGGAAATTTTCAATAAATTTCCTTTTTACAGGAAATTTTCGATAAATTTCCTTTTTACAGGAAATTTTCGATAAATTTCCTTTTTACAGGAAATTTTCAATAAATTTTCTTTCTACAGGAAATTTTCGATAAATTTTCTTTCTATAGGAAAATTTCAATAAATTTTCTTTCTATAGGAAATTTTTAATAAATTTTCTTTCTATAGGAAATTTTGGTAAATTTTCTTTCTATAGAAAATTTTCATTAAAATTTGGAAACATTTTAAACACTTTTATGCCGACTAACCTGCTAAATAATTATTAATGCAATTATACTGAAACAAAAATGTACACAAATACAATGAAAAAGATCTTTGTTTCAATGAATTTGTCCCCTAAATTTGACATTATGTACCGATATGCAAAAACAATCTATTACAATACGTTAACATTAAAATTCAACCTATAAGTTCGTTGATTTAACTTATTCGTACATTGATTTAATGAACACGTTCTCTGAATAAAATAAATAATAAATAATGAGCAGTACTTTGATTTCAATGAACTCATATGTGTCTCAATGAAACTGTATTAAAATAGGCCTGTTCTGTACTTTTGGTATTTACTTTATTTCAAAATAAATTATTAAATTTTATTACATTCAATTAATATAAGTAAAACATAAATATAATACTCTATAATTCTCTTAGAATACGTGCCATAAATATAACACAATGTTTGTATTACATTTTACTAAATAATCTAATTAACAAAAATGTGATCGTGAACTTCCTGTTCGCCTTTTTCATTTATTTTACAAAATACTTCTTATTGTCCTCTATATTGCTATCCATGTAGATACCATGGGAATATAACAACATAGATTATATTTTTAGTTAACAAATAAAATTTCTAAAATTGTTTCAAAAATTTTGTATCCCTTATTTTCATAAAATGTTCAGAAAAGTTGTAAAGAATACCTTGACGATCGCCGGATGTATTGTCCACATCTTGGTCAAAATGGTCAATTAAATTAAAATATTTGATATATGTATGAATACTTACGAATGGAATCCTCTTGGTTTTTTTATTCACGATATTTTTTGACAACCTCGTATTTGAGGCTAATAACACATTTCTTTGCGTCTTAATTGTTTTTCGAGTTCTCCTATGTGTATAAATATATATTTATGTATTTTAATAAATTCGAATGTCCATGCTTTTTGATTTATTTACTTTTCTTTTTATTAAAAATTTATTATTTTTGTTTAAAACGCGTCATTTCTTTATAATCAAGAAATACAAACTGAGATGTTTTCGATTTCTTTTACGTTTTTGTGTTACAATATTTCCCGTTAGAAAACAAATAATCAGATCGATTATTTTAACATAATTTAACGTAATATTTCTTTGATTCAATGTACTTGTTCGTTGAGTAATGCTTCTTTTTTATTAGATCAATGTACTAGTACATTGAATAAATCAACTAATACGTTTAATCAAATAACTGATTTACTTATCTTATTAAGAAAAAATTTAACGAAAGGTTTTAATGTACTGTTCATAAGAACACTGATTTTTTCATTGAATTTTAATTAATGTTTTCTATAAAAAAAAAATATAATAACAATATTTGCCTAAAATATTTACATAATTTAAGAAAGCAAATCTCAATTCAAGAAATCTATAAATCAAAATAATTTTTTATGAATATTTTTGTTTTGCCCACAAGATCAACAATTTAAAAAACTTAAATATTATACAAATTAAAAGTTTTCGTTCCAGAAATTTTTTGTTAATTTAAACTTTATTTTATTTATGTATTTTTATTATAGACGTGCTTGCGAAAAATGTCTTTAAATCTCTTAATTCGAAATAATAATTCTCATGCATATTCAAGTATGCTGCCGTAAAAAAATATAATGAGATAAATGCAGCGCTTTTTTATGATATGGTGGGAATTTAAAGGCATGAGCATGATTATCACGTTTTTCAAGAGGTAAACATAAATTTCTAAACCACCTACTTTTTACAAAGAATTTTGTTTCAATTCTTATAGTCAGTCAGTCGTACGTTGTCTCCTGTTTAAAATTAGCTCAAATGTGTAATTTGACACCTGCAGAAACCAGAGTTTTTTCTCTTTTTTATGCTTTGTTTGTTTTTTTGGATGTTTAAATAAATTAAGCAACCATCTTCCACACCTTTTTATTCAAGATCGAGCAACTTAAAATTTGCTCATTTATTTAAGTAAAATGAAAACTATAAAAAATTTCCAGATGCCATCATCAATGGTGGGTTGATTGTTTGTTTTTGTTTGCTAGTGAATTCATTAAATGCATAAGAATAACCAAATCCTGCCAGACACTTAGTCGCCATTTAGCCAAACAAACGTCAACTACTAACTACAGCAACTTTGCACAGATTCCATAAAAAAAAAACAAAAATAAATAACGAAAGATCAGCCTCCTATGTCCAACACGCTTAAACTGTACTACTTAATCTAAGACTAAACATCTATGTCGGCAGCCGGCAAGGAAAAAAATGAAAAAACTCGCAGCTTTTTGACTCTTTTGGTTATTTGACTTAATAAAATATTACCATTAACGTTAAAGCGACAAAATTTAAATCGCAATTTAGTTTCAAACATTATCAAGATGAAAAGCAAAACAACAAACTAAAATAAAAGTAGAGAACAGCACAAGTAGAGAACAGCACCATTAAGCGTTTTTCTTTATTTCTAGAGAAGATGATCTTTCTTCCATTTAACCATTCATTGTTTCTTTGTGCATACATTTTTTTCTTCTTCTTTTTTTTATCCAGACCATATAAACGTTCAAGCGAGGGAACGCATTTGCTGGCCAATTAATTAAGTCAGAATATGTTGTATTATTTGGTTTCTGGTGTTTAGTTGGCAATTTTTTGTGACCATATTTTACAGTTGATATTAAAGAAGACGAACAAAAAGTGAACAAAAAAAAATGTCGAGGTAAGAAGCTTAATTGGTTGTTGGTTGTGATCTTTTGTCTGTTCCAAATCTGTTGAGTTTGTTTCTTGTCCAAGTTTACAAAAAAGAAAAAAAAATATTGTCTCATTTGTTAGTTGTTAAAATTTCATGTGAATCATTTGTTTTTAAGTGTGAAATTCTTAGTATAAAGAAGATGTTTAATTTATTCACAGAAAATATCGGTCACTTTGAAATTAAACCCATGAATTGATAAAAACTCAGAGAAGGTTTTACTTTTTAAAGTTAATTTACTTTAATAAAAATAGGAAATATTAAGTTCAAACTTAATTTACTTATTAAAGATATGTATGTATTTATGTAATATATAATATTAATAAACTTTGGTAAAGTTCAGTTTTGAAATAAGACAACTGTAATTTGGAATATGTTCACACTTCATCAGCATTCATAGTCTTTATTTCCGTTACATTTCGTTGTTACTTCTATTTGGCGGTACCAAAGCAAACATCGTTTTGTTGATATTTAAATATAACGCCCGCCATTCGTCGAAATTGGAGCCCAATTTTGAACAACAAGCGTTTGGGACATGTTAGAGAACCGAAGTTTGTAGATGTTGTGTTGTTGTAGTATCTGATTAGAAGAACCACAAACAATGTTTAATTTGTTGTTGTAATAATTCAAATAGGGGTTTCTGCGAATCTATAAATCCATTGGACAAAGTGAAGATAAATATGTCATCATAGGGGCCTCGCCACAAATTGGATATAGGTTGAGGACTGCACGGTCTATGTGAGACCAGAAAATATTAAGATATTGCTCCATCCCGATCTCAGTTAAGCCAGAACAATTCTTGTTCTCCACGGTAGGTTCTTCTCGTTGTCAGTACCTGCAACAGCGAAATTGATCGCGTCTCTCTTCGAAGTTGCTGTATACGAACTATGGTCCAAAGTATCCTGCTTATATCTGCTAATGTTCTCTTTGTATATGCCAATTCAGGAAAATTTTCTCAGGAGAGATTTCAACTGCGTGATATTAAATTTGGATGTTTCCCCTGATCATAAACAGGGAGGAACATCTTAGTTATCATAATATTATGTTCCTTGACCTCTAGTATTTTTTTCTCCTCGTGAAAATGGTATGTTGAGAAGATTTCTAGGCAGCCTGTGACAGTCTTTAAGATTGCATTTTAGCAGCTTGGAATATTTACCCACTGGTTATCACTCAACGAAGTTGTCGACACTGAATCAGCGTATTTGACCACTAACAAACCAATTGTTTTGTAGATATCTGTACCCCAAATTATACCGTCTAATGCTTTGAGGTCATAATTTCTACTTCGCAATTCGTTCGTGGTTGCAATAGCATGAACTGGCTATTAAAATTGATTGATATGATGTTCCTGAACTCCACGAATGACTGACGAACACTGATATAGTTCATTATCGATATCTCCAAATTTTTGGGCATTTCTGACTGCTGGTTGTCTTTGAATTGTGATTTTGTGGAATCCATGCTAGTAGTTGGCGGATCAGCTGGGAGAGGATAGTCTTTTCAGAGAAATAAATCTTAATGTATAGCACATACATGGTATATTGAATTCTATCATGCTACGCTCTAAGTCTCGCCTTTCGGTCTAAATGAAAGTATCAGCAACAGTTTTTGCAGGGGCAAAAAGCTTTACCATTGCTTAGAAGATAATTCCAACCTCTAAGCAAAAGGCGAGTATCTCATCCAGATAATGAAAATCACGATATGCTAACTGTATGTTCCTAACAGAGGCGATGGTGAGAGACCAAATCAAATGGCTCAAAATCGGCGGTTAGCCTCTGCCGCTTAATTTTTCAAGCTTAAACGGTTGAGCTGATACTTCAGAGCCCCTTTTGAGTTACATTTTATTTCTATTTTGTAGCACACACTTTACTTTTTTGTATTTTATAAATTGATATACAACACCCATACATATGTTTACCATACTATACAAATGTTTTTTTATTTTTTTTTTGGTCCTAAATTTACTTTTGATTTTCTAGGAAAAACAATGAAATACAAATAAAAATTTACTGAAACCTGCAAATCAAAGCAGTATTAAAACGGAGCTATTTAAGTTGACATATAAGCCGCCTATACGTTCTTGTGGAAGCCGCCGCCGATAAACTTTCCTCGGCTTGGTTCTCGATTGTAGCTATTCATCCGTTACTAAGACCACCGAAAGTTTTGGCCAAAGCATACACTCACGTAAATCTATACATATGTGGACTGTGGGAGTGTAACATGAGCGGCTCGCCTTTTATATTTGAATTTCGCTAACATCTAAACAACTATACTTTATACAATTCAATTAAAAAAATTCTAACCTAAATGTTATTGTCAACCAGCATCCGGTTCGAAGGACTATAAAAAAATTTTGCATTCGGCAGTTACGGTTGATATCTCCATATAGGAGAATTTATAGACTATAAATAGACATAAGCAGAATCTCTTTTCTATTTAAGTTTCTCTCAAACCTAAACAACTCTACTTTATACAGTTCAATTAAAAAAAGAGACCCTAAATAATGGAGCAACATTTAACTAATACCTTAATTTGATTTTCTTTCATACAAAATTAATATCTCAGTTATCTAATATAAGTTGTATTGCAAATATAAAATAAATGCTCTTCAAAATTTCATTAAAACAAATGCCATAAAAAGGTAATCTTGTTTTCTCTCTTTCAAACAACCATAAAAAACTAAAAGTAATAAAACAAAAATCCAAAGAATTCAAACTCTAAATCAAAAACATGAAACAGTAAAACACCAAAATAAAAATTTATCTTATCAGATGCAGCCCAGAAGATCACGGACATAATTTCAAATCAGAGCAATAATCTTAATGCTGTAATCTTCTACAGCACGGTGACATTTTGTTCATGATCTCTCGAATGGTCATAAATACAAAATGTAAGCCTCCGCTCACAACTCATTTGAGAAGTCATTAAATTATGAATTACTAGGAATAATTTACTCTTTCTTCAGTTTTTTTTTATACACTTTTATCATTTTTATGTGGTGCAAATTTAATGTCATCTTTGAGCTTCTGTCTGTTAAGGATAATAATAAAAAAAAAAAAACTGAAATATAAAAATGTCTTTTAGTAGTAACTAACTAAATGATGACTTATATCATTTAATTACTAAATAATGTTTAACAAGTACATTTTTTTATTGTATTTATTTGGAAACCATAAATGTTGCAATGATTTTAGTTAAAAAAAAAATAATATAAAATAATGTTTTACTTGATAATTGTTTTTAAAACGTTGTAGAGTAAATAGTTTAGTTTATTTAGTTTTATGTAGAATACATAAATGTCTTTGTTATTTTGTTGAAGAATTAAAGCAAAAAATAATCACTATTAAAAGTTATGATGTGACATTTTTTCCCAAAGATGAAAAGTTACAAGATACCAGAATGATCTTGACGAGATACTGATACAGAGTTTTAGCAGAAAAAAAAGTAAATATTTTTAGAGAGAGTAGATTTTAGTTTATAATTTTATGAGGCGTTATATTGTTTAGATAGTTATTTGTGGGTCTTATAATATTTGGATTTGAAAAATTCGTAATAACAACACAAATAGTAATAACAACACAAATAGTTATTTAGAGTTTATACCATTTTTAAAATAATTTGGAACTATTTTTGCTTCATCTTAGACACAAGGGTTGATTGATAAGTTTTTCTAAACTAATTAGAAACAAAACACTTTTTTCAATGTGATAACTCACTAAATTCATCCGAAAGTCAATTTTAGAAGTTTTAAAAATCTAAAATCCTTTAAACCAGAGGGTTCAGAGCAAAAAAGAGAGATGCGCTTGTGATCACTCATTAAATTTATCCAAAAGTCGACTTTAATATGAAAAATTATAAAAATCTAAAATCCTTTATATTTCGCAAACCAGGATGTTTAAAGTAAAAAGGAATTTCATTTGTGATCATTCACTAAATTCATCCAAAGTTGACTTTTATGTGAAAAATTATAAAAATCTAAAATCTTTATATTTCGTAAACCAGAAGCTTTGGAACAAAAATATCCAAAGGTCGATTTTTTAATGAAATTTTATAAAAAAAAAAACTAAAATCCTTTATATTTCGTAAACCAGAAGGTTTAGAGCAAAAAGGAGGTTAACTTATGATCACTCACTAAATTCATCAAAAAGTCTATTTTTGTATGAAAAATTATAAAAATATAAAATCCTTGATATTTTATAAACCAGAAGGTTTGTAAAGAAAAGAAGGCTGATTTATGATCACTGACTAAATTCATCTAGAAGTTGATTTTGTAATGAAAAATTATGAAAATCCAAAACCATTTATATTTATTTCGTAAACCAGAAGTTTTAGAGCGAAAAGGAGATCCATTAGTGATCACTGAATTCATTCAAAAGTCGATTTTTTATGAGAAATTATAAAAAACCTAAAATACTTTATAATTCATAAAGCAGAAGGTTTAGAGCGAAAAGGAGGTTCATTTATGATCAATCACTAAATTTATCCAAAGTTGACTTTTATATGAAAAATTATAAAAATCTGAAATTCTTTATATTTCGTAAACCAGAAGCTTTAGAACAAAAAGAAGCCTGATTTGTGATACTCACTAAATACATCCAGAAGGTTTAGAGTGAAAACGAGGTTAATTTATGATCACTCACTAAAAACATCAAAAAGTCTATTTTTGTATGAAAAATTATAAAAATATAAAATCCTTGATATTTTATAAACCAGAAAATTTGTAGCGAAAAGAAGGCTGATTTGTGATCACTGACTAAATGCATCTAGAAGTCGATTTTTTAATGAAAAATTATGAAAATCCAAAACCATTTATATTTCGTAAACCAGAAGGTTTAAAGCGAAAAGGAGGTTCATTTGTGCCCACTCAATTCATTCAAAAGTCTATTTTTATATGAAAATTTATAAAAATATAAAATTCTTTATATTTCGTAAACAAAAAGGTTTGGAACGAAAAGAAGACTGATTTGTGATAAATTCATTTGGAAGTAGATTTTTATTTAAAAAATTTTAAAAATTTAACATCTTTTATGTTTCGTAAACCATAGGGATTACAGTGAATAAGAGGTTGATTTGCGATCGCTCACGAAATTCATTTAAGTCAAATAAAGGTTTATGTTTAAAATCCTTTTTAAATTAGCCCATGTCTACCAAATACCATTTCTCTGCTCTTTTAAGCAGTTTTGCATAACTTACAATAAATCCAACAAAAAATATCTAAATGTAAATAACAAATCATGCAATTAAACTAGAACTAACGACTTCTTTGTCAGTCTAAAACAGGGATGCCAAACAATGAAATATTCAAACAAACCAACAAATACGTATCTCTTGACTTTTAAACTTCCAAACAGCCAAACAAACCAAAAACAGAAACCGAAACTTTAAATGGAACAAATAATAAAACCTTCGAAAGAATACAAATAAATGAAGTACGAGTACGAAGGCGACACAAAAGTCAGCAGAAATTCAAAAAATCTAATCGACGTCTTGATGTCTCGTAAGGGTTTTTTGCATTGTGCAATAAAAAAGAATTAATTTCAATGTTTGTTGTTTTAAATTGCATACAAATCGCTTGTTTACAATGCTAAAATATTGGTGACTTTGTGTGCCACGCCACACTGAATAAATAGTGAAGAAAAGTTTTTGGAGAATTGGAGGTACAAAATACGAAAAGCGCCTGCCTTGAGTTTAACATAAAAAAGAACAGAATTTATTTTGAAGAGTATTGGCTGGTGAATAGTTTTTCTGACTGGCTGTTTATTTGTTTGGATGAGTTGGTAGCTTACATTTGAAGTAAAAAAAAAACTTTTGTTTGTTTCTGTTTTTTTTTTCTCGTTTGATTTTAACAATAGGCGTTTGGGTAGACACAATTTATTTAAGATACGGCGCTAGTAAGCACACTTTAAGGGTCCATTGTATTCCCAATTGAATTTAAGTACCAAAGAAACAAAAATCCTATCGACAAAATAACATAACAATGACATGACCAAAGAATGACCGATTTTGAGGCAAAAATTAACATGCCATTTGATGCACAAAATACTTTTAGTATGTCATGTTCATATCAAATTTAGATTGAATTTAAAACTTTTGAAACAAAAAACAAATCTTTGCTCACCATAATTAGATAATTCGTGAATGATGGTTCAATGACCAGCACTGTGTGGACACGACAACAGCTACGATTATGCCTCATTCAATTGTTAAGGAGAGCTACAGCGTTCGAGGAGAATTAAAGTACTTTGTAAATATAACAATGGGCCAGTATTAAGTGAAATACGTGATCGATTGACTACCGACAAGTTTGCCTTAAAGACTTTAAACACACACATACACACTAAAACACTCGATGCCTGCCTTGCTCTGTATAATTTTTAAGAGTTGTGTTCAGTTGACTTGACTTGACTGACTGACTGACTGATTATAACAAATTACCATGTTTACACGTTCATCTACCTACTTTCAAGTCATTCAAACTAGAAACAAAATTCTCATAAACTATAATAGATGATGGTATAATATAACAACTAAGATGTCTGTAGAGAACAAGAGATTGAACTAACACAAACACATAATATTTCTTAACAATTTCGTATTTAGATAAACATGAAAAAAGACCTTAAACATCTACATCACTATATCTTAACAAACAACTCACAAAATATCGCAACTTCATGGCCAAAGAAAAATTATGTTTTCAATTGTAATTTTATAGCAATACTGAATAAATTGTCGAACATTAGTTACTTAGTTTAGGATCATAACCATTCATATAAAAATAATAACTTTAACTTAATCGAGAGTCCAAAGGATAAAGTATTCCTCACTTACCATGAACCAGCATATAAAAATGTTGGGAGAGTTAAGAATTCAATGATGACAAGCTACACTAAGAATTACCATCATTATTATTTGCAATCTATAAAATATTTACAACCGGTTGTGGTATCTCAACAATTGACAATTGATTATCCATATTATTTTTCCACTGAGGACGAAGGAGTGCATCTAAATTTCTTTACTTTAAATAGGAGTGGGAGGAGTTTTGAAAAAACAATTTTATTTCAAAAAACACACTAGCTATACGCTCTCTCTCTTCTATATGTTTTATGATGGGATCATCATATTTTGTCTAATTTCTTAACAAAAAGGTGTTGTAACTTTAACTTCATGACATGACTGGCACGTTTATTTTAATCGACATTATTTTTTTGTAGCATGGAACGTAGTTGGGCTAGAGTTAGTAAATCAAAGGGCCTCATAGACAAAATTTAATGAATGGTATTATAGGAGTTTGTTTTATCATCAATGTTCCCGATTTTGTTCCCTTGTTCTAAAACTACAGTAGATTTAAATGAAAATGAAGAAGAATAGGAAGAAAATACGTATCCGATCTGTTGGCATCTACTTTAGTTGCGTCAAGTATAACTTGTTGATGATAATTTTAACCGAATTCTAATTGAGATTATACAAAGGCACCTATAACTTCAGTATTGAAGGTGCTGGGTTCTTTAATTTCACAATTCTACAAATTCGGTTCAATTGTTTGACCTGATCAGATGAGAAGTAATTTAAAATAATATGCTATTAGAACCACTTTTTTATTTTGATGTATCTTAAAGATTAATTTCAATCATGTTCTACTTAAATGTTGGATTTTATCCCAGATTGTGTAGAAATACATAAAAAGCGCAACAAAATCGATTTTAAATCATTGTATTATATTTACGACAGTTATATATTTAGGAAAGGATTTTTATTACTTTGATTCATATGTTTCACTAACTGATCTCAATTAACTGAAACAGTTAGTAGATGGATGGTAGCAGTAATAGACACTTTTTGATATTTTAACAAATTTCAATGTAAAAGACACCAAAAATTAAGCTCTATTCCAGATTCTCAAGAGGAGCTTATAATTCAGTGATGAAATCAACCAATTCTTCAATTACAAAGAAAAAACTTACCAATCACCAAATTAATTCATTCAATTAAAAATTGTTTAATGATTGTATCAATTAATAAAAACTGTAAAAAATTAAAAATAGAAAATTAAAAATAAAAAATTTAATAAATCAATCAATCAAGTAGATGATTGAATGAATTAAAAATTTAAATGAGAAAAAAATCTTATTTAAATTATATTTTTACTATTTCTTGTATTTTATTTTTTTTTGAATATTTTAATTAAATTTTGGTGTAAAATGAAACAACTGTTTTAATTGAAAAATATACACATGGATACATCATTATCACTATAACAATATTATATTCTCATTACTAATTTTCCTTAATTTTGATAATTGATATCACGAACACGATAACAACGTTTTTGTTTAAATTTAATGTTTACACTTAATAAAAATTTTAATACGGTTAACTGCAACAATTATGTTTATGTTTTTAAATATCTTTACCAGAAAGAAAATTTTATTAATATGAAAAATATATTTACTTCTACAACCATTAAATATTTGCAGTCTTTTTCCTTGTTCTTACACTATATTCTGTTTTTAAACCATATTAACATTATTATTCTCATGACAATAAAATGTTTAAAATAAATATAAAACTTACGCTTTTCACAAACTTAATGAAAAAATTAAATAATTGTTTTTTTTTAAATATATTTTGTTTTTAATGTTTGTTTGTTCGTTCATTGTAATTCTCATTTAGTTTATATATGAATAAATATAAATAGATAGGGTTTGGTTATACTTCAAGCAAAAGGAGATATTGATTAATTACCATGATTAACTTGATTAAAACATATCTTGCATTTGAACCACATATGGTGGTACAAATGAATATAATTAATGAAGAAATATTATGAAAATATTTTTTCTCTATTATTTTTTGATTTCAATAAAAATTTTAGAAAAAAAAGTTTCTTTAATACGTTTTATTTTAACATATGATAAGATTGAATAATGATATAACAAACTGAAATAATAATATGATTAAATTGGATATCTATATGATAACATGAGACAATAATATGATAAATTTAAATCATAATATGACAATGTAGTATAATATAATAAGATAGGATAATAATATAATAACATCAAATCATAACCTGATTGAATGGGATAACGATGTAGTAAGATTGTTCAATTATAGAAGTATGTAAAATTAGAACCATAACATTAAAAAACAAGCCATAAAATCGGACACAATATGATAAAATGGAATCATAATAATTATTACTTATAATGATTTCTATTTTTCGCTGCGATCATATGTTCTAATCATAATATGTTGCTCTTAAATTATGATTACTACAACTATATTTTTCATATGCGTGTGGTTGAAAACGCTGCAATAATATCTATATCCTCAGCATTGATGGCACTTTATGCTGGCCTATACTCCTTGTACTGTAAATCTTGCTCCTCATTGACATTACTCATGTTAATTTTTTAAGGAAATACAAGTGGATACACAAAAAATATGTGTTAAATTTTGATGGTGTTAATTATAATCTACCAACTTTGTTTCCGTACCGTTAAACAAACATTGCGAGCGCAAAAACTAATGCAACAAATCGGATTTCTCAAAGTTACTCGAATGCAAGATAGTCGCCATGTTTGCAGAGATATTCTGGCTGAAAACGATCTCATGGCGCTAGACTTATCCAAGGATTTGATGCTGCCATACATACCACACTCTTCCAGGATAACCTGTAATCCGCAATATCTAACAACATGAAGAGATAAATACTGAAGTGTATGAGAGGTCGTCAGACGTTCGAGGAGTTTAGAGATAAGAGATCAAACTGCGTATAGTTAAACTTATTTATTTCCTCAAGGTACTTTTATGGCGACGAACCACAACGCTGATGACTTATTCTTTACTGCAAGTAACCTCTAATTATGACAAACGAAGTCCTCAGCAATACACTTCACCACCCGGGCTAAGGTGGTAAGACTCTAGCTTTTTATTAGATCTGCTGGCACCTAACTATAGTTCAAAAACTGTGCTTTGGTACCGACAAACAGAGTCAATAAATGATATTACTGATAAAGCTGATTTTCAATAGCAAACTGCATAGCAAATCAACCAACAATCTGGCTGAATTTCATAAATTTCGAGGTAATTGCTTGGATATAGGAATGTTTCTCATTCCTTAATTTAACTTTATTTTTTTTAACAAAATTTTTTTGAAAAGTTTGTAGTTGAATTTTTTTTTAAATGAGGCCCTTAATATTATCAAATAATATAACTTCATTCAGTTCCAGGGCACATAAATCCCTGTATTAAATTTATATGAACACATATACTTAAAACTTTCATACATATATACATACATACATACATGCATGCATATGTATACAAATAATTGTATATAATACTCATACTATATGTTATATATTTTCATGATACATTTCAAACACATTAGATACATTTTTTACAGTTCAAAAACAAATTACTCCCGTCTCACATTACATGCCATCGTGCCAAGACTCTTGGCCAACAACAACAAAAAACAAAAAAAAAAAAAGAAACTAACTAAATATTTGTCTTAAATATGGTTTGCAAGTGTAAATGTGTGTTCAAATACTATATGTTGCAGTTGCAAAAAAAAACTTACATAAAAAATGTTTTATTAAGCTCAAATTCAAACAAATTGTATATAATACAAGAAAATAGGCAGACAAACGGACAGACAGACTATATAGAAAGAGAACAAATAAACAGCATTTGGTTGGTAGTATGGTGTGTTTGTTGGTACATTTATTTGGTACATCATCTCTTGTTGTTTATTTTCAAGCTATAATTTATTTCTAAATTGCCAGCCAACGGCCAGGATTTCCAACTAAACTGCAAATTAGCAGCCAATTTCCAAGTCGATTAATAACCATAATTATGGTTCACAATACACCAAGTAAGTACGTATTCTCCTCGTACATACATTCTTACCCAAATGTACATAGAATACGAAAAAAAAAAAAAAAATTACATTCATTTTAATCGAATATTCGCGCTCACTAATATCATATTGTGCGATTTAGTGTATGAATGTAGTAAATGCACGAAAGAGGTGCAAGACGTGTAATAAAATGATGCATCAAACACTTTTGGTTAAATAAATTTCTTTTATACGAGTTTGTGTGTGTGTGTTACCAATAATCACCAATGTTTTCTTATTGTATCGTTTTAATTTACCTCTTTTTGTTTTTCTCTCAATTTATCTGTTTGTTATAGTTGTTGCGATAATTAACGGTTGCATGTCTTAACTGATTTGTTAATATTGACCACAATTAACAATTTCGTTTGTTAGTTTAATGAAAACTTATGATTCAATAAATTTTATTATTAAATGTTTGCAGTAGATACAACTACAATGGACAACGGTAAAACGGGGAACACATTTAAATGGAATTTGCAATTGGAGAGAAAAAATAAAATAAAATAAAATTTGAAATGATATTTGAGCTAGAGGCATTCGTATAATTAAAATCAATTATATTGAATACATAGATCATAAAAAGAGCCCATATTGTAAAATAAGAAAGAAAAAAAGCACCTAAAAAATAAAATTTTTAGGTACTTTTTCAACGATTGAAATTTCTATGAAAAAATAACCAACGTTTCTAAAATATTGTATGGAAAAAATTTTAATTTCAAAACCAGTATTCTTCATACAAAAACCTAAAATTTTTGTTTTGCAGAGTGAAGCACTAATTAAAAAAATTGTTGTGTAAAAATTTTAAAGAAGTTACCAGTATTCTTCGCACAAATTTCTTTCATTGCGAAATGTTTCGTTTTATAAAACGAAATGTTTTCTATGATAATAGAGGCAGAGAAAAAATATGGTTGCCGGAACAATAGTCGAAGAGAAACATATTATGATTGGTGACTATATGATCATAAATAATAAATATGAATAAAATAAACTTTTCATATTATGATCCGAGTTTTTGCATTTTGTATTTAAATATTCTATAATGTTATGTTCCAGTTTTATAAAAAAATAAAATTATACTATGATTTTCTCATTTTATGATTCAGCTTCATCATATTATTAACCGTAAAAAAAATTCATAACACGTTTCACATTAATCTTATTAAGATCAATCATTATTTGTTCATCAATTAATTTTATTTACATATGTTGTGCAAGATAATACAAATTACTTTTTATTAAATAATATATACATATATATATATATATATATATATATTATTAGTCATAATCATTTCATTTGATTCAAATGCAAGATTCTTAAATTGTGTAACCAAACCTTGTCTATTTATATTTATTCATATATAAACTAAATGAGAATTACATTGAAGTATAAAACAAATATTAAAAAAGTTATATATTTAAAAACAAACAAGTATTGAAGTTTTCCACTAAGTTTGTGAAAAGAATAAGTATTATATTTATATTATATATATATATATATATATATATATATATATATATATATATAATATTGAAATGGTTTCAAAACAGGATATGGTTTAAGAACAAGGAAAAAGCTTCAAATATTTAATGGTTGTAGAAGTAATGATATGTTTCATATTAACAAAATTTTGTTTTTGGTGAAAATATTTAAACAAATAATTTTTGCAGTCAATAATATTAAATTTCTTATTGAGTGTAAATATTAAATGACAAAATTGAGTCAAAATCATTGTTATCATGAACACAGAGTTATTAAAATTCAATAAAATTAACAATGAGAACATAATATTGTTGTAGTAACAATGCTATAACCATGTTTTTTTCTCCGCGTGTAGTTAATCAATATCTTGAATCACACCAAAAATTACAAAACCTAGTCTATTTATATATATTCATGTATGAAATAAATGGGAATTATAATGAAGTTGGAAAACAAACATTAAAAACAAAATATATTCAACCATAATTGTAAAAAGCATAGGTATTATAATTATTTTCAACATTCTATTGTTATGGGAATAATAATATTAATTTGGTTTAAACACAAGATATGGTTTAAGATCAAGGAAAAATATTGATAATATTTAGGGTGGTGAAATAATGATATTTTTTCATTTTAATAAAATTTTGTTTCTGGTATAAATATTCAAAAACGTAAGATTTTTGTAGCAACTTTATTAAATGATAAAACTGAAACAAAAACATTTTTATCATGAACACAGTATTTTAAAATGCAAGTCAACAATGAGAACATAATATTGTTGTAGTGACAATGCCGTAACCATGTTTTGCTTTCTGCATGTATAAGGATTACCAAGACATTTCTTAAACCAAAAATTTAATTTTTTAAAACGAAACATTTTCAAACGGTAAAAATTTATATGGAAAAATTAAAATTTCTAAAAATTTTCCAGTATTATTTATATAAATTTCAAATAATTGAAAACTTTTCGTTTTACTTATTGAGGCCCTCATGCTAATCATTTTATAAAGCAAAACGTTTTGAATGGAAAGAACTTTATATGAAAAATACTGGGAGCTTTTTTGTAATCTGAAATTTTTTCATAAACATTTTTTAAAAAAATTTTTTTATAAAATTTTCTTTTAGACGTTTATCATTTCGCTTTAAAAAAGTTAAACATTTTTATAAAAAAATACTGGGAAAACTTTTTCCATAAAAATATTTCTAGCTTGAATACATTATGTTTTTTAAAATAACGCCTTTAAGTTTTTATTTGTGAAAAACAAGAACAATTATATGAAAAAATTTTTAACGTGAAGTGATTTAGAGAATAACCCCTTTAAATATCAAGAAATTTTCCAATATTTTTGGTGTAAAATAAAAATTTTCAGTTTCATTTTTTTCCATATAAATGTTTTCTAACGTTCATTTTTCAAAATGGGAAAAAATGAAAACTTGGAATAACTTCCCAATTTTCGTTATACAAATTTATTTGTTATATAGCTTTTTATGAATTTTATTCCTTATATGCCTTTTGTACTAAATATATTTTTCCTTTTATATTAGCACCAGCGCTGCCACAAAGAAAATATTTTTCTATCAAAATTTTCCCGAAAATCTACCAAAACCAAAAGCAAATTCGAAACTAAAATATTTAACAATCTGGAAATAACAAAATACTTTACAATTGCATAAAATATTTCGAAAATTATACTCCATTTTCACTTTTTAGAAGTTCCTACTAACTTTTTTTAAATTTTAAAAGTTTTCTGACCGAAGATAAAGATTTCACGGTTGCTAAATTTTAACTTTGCTTTACCAATTTTATTATAAGTAGTAAATGATATTTTATTTTAAAGCGATTCTATATTTATAAAAGGAATATAATTTTTGTTTTCTTTTATTCGAAATACATGTATGAAAATATTTTCACTTTTATCCTTTTCTTTAGATATATTTTTTGTATTTTGTATAATTATTTTTTCTCTAATTGTAAATTTTAATTTAAGTTATTGTAACTCTTAATTTATGTTATACAACAGTGGTTCCCACAAGCAACATATTCACGGCCCCCTTGAGACATTGCAACTCGAGAACGACCCACCGAAATTTTTGTGTAATAAGTAAACACCAAATCAAACAAGTTTTATTCAAACATAGACCAAAAGTTTCAATTTTAAGTTTTATTTCTAATTGAGATTCAAATCATTCTGTATATACATTCTTATGCAGGGGTAAATATTAAAAAAGAAAAAAAAAATAGTGTTTTCTCAATTTGATATCAAAAGTTATCAAATCATTCTTAACTCTAAAAATATATAAATTTCAAGAGAAAATATTTGGTACTTTAATCTTATACTATTCTTAAACATAAGACAGAATCTTAAAATGTGGGAACATATTAAATTTAATAGGTTTTAAATCTTGTTGAGGGCCTTTTTAACAAATAATTTTAAAAATGTAATTTTTAAAATGAAAGGAACAATTTGTTAGTGTTATTAATATTTTTACTTTTACAATCGCATTTGAATTATTTAAGGAAGTTATTATTAAAATTTGAGAAGAAGTTTAATTAGGTATCATCAATTTGAGATCACAATTTCATATTAAAAAATATATAGAATTGGCTGCAGAGTATTCTATTTAAAACTAAGAATAGGTTAATTTCAGAGGACATATTAATTTAATCACAATCACGGATCTAATTATAATTTTGTTTATTTTCAACCTCTATATGAATTGATAATTTCGATGAAATCTTCACCAAATTTCAAGACATTTTAAATAAAAAATGCTTTAAATTTTGTGTTTAAGTAAATGGTCTTCGCTATCCCTCTAAAATGTTTGTACGGACCCCCGTTTGAGAACCGTTGTTATAGAACATTCTACCAAAAACCTAAATAACTGAAACAAACCAACCAAACTAACAAACCATGAAAGTGTAAAAAAATCTACCAATTTTGGTCCAATCGGCAACGCTGATTTGAATGATGAATTTTTTTAATCTTTTCCTCGAAATTTCTACAGGTTTTTTTGGCGGTCGTTTTGGTAACTACAACATAAAAGGTAGAAAAATATGATAATTTTTTAATTTCTCTTTCAACCAACCCCATTTAAGACAACAACCTGAAGTTGTTATTGTGAATATTTATTTTTAGTTTAGCTCATTCCTTCAGCTTATTGACAAAAACAATTGCTAAAGGTATAGCATACTTTAAGGTGGATTTAACATAACTTACTAAAAAAAATTCCAGAACCAACATTACTAATATTTTGCACCTGTATAAAACGAAAATAGTTGTCAGGAAATAAAACAAGTTATATACATTTTCCACTCATATTCATAAAATTATCCAGATTACAATTTTTTTTATTCTTATTTTTCCCTTAATATGTATGTATATTATTTCGTATTATTATTATTATTATTATTATTATTATTATTATTATTATTATTATTATTAATATTATTATTATTATTATTATTATTATTATTATTATATATTTCATTTTATTTTATTAAAAAGTGCACATACATAGAAAAAATTAAAATTTGTATTCTATTATAAAATTTATAAAACTTAATATATTTTTTGCTGTAATTGGACCTACCAAAAAATTGTAAAACCAAACAAGAAGAAAAAAATATTATTACTTTTTTTATCAAAAAATTCACACTATTATCGAATAAAGTTATTTCAAATTTAAAACTAATTTCTATAATTTCATTTATAAAAACAATAAAGAATTTGTTTTTTCACAAAATTTCAAACAATTTTGTTTTCTGGATCAATAAAAATAATATTAAAATTTTTTATTAATAATTCCTTTTTATATGTATGAAATTTATTTGTTATTTGATCTTATTTTGTATAACTTAAAACATTTATTTTTAGCATTCTTAAATATTTTGCCACTGTATTATCTTCTACCTCGACATCTTCATCTTCTACTGCATTCTTTTTATTCCTGTAACAAAAATATATATATATATATATATATATATATATATATATATATATATATATATGAAAATTTCTTCAGAACAAAATTAAAAATCATTCGTCGGTTTCTGTTATAAACATAAAAAAATTAAGTTGGTACCAACATTTGTATTGTTGAAAATTGACATAGTATTACCGGAGACATTAGTATTAATTTGATTTCTACACCGGTCGTCCAAAATTTATATAATTTATTATATTTTTTTTCAGCTTTCAAATTAATTTTTATAAAAATTTTAAACATACAGTTGGCAAACGTCAAATAATTTCAGGTTTTCTTTTGGTTCTATATTTTTATATGTTTTCTTATAAACATAAAAAATGTGAAGACATTTAAAAAAAATATTTGAGTTAATAAAAATTATTTTTAAAATCAAATAATTTTATAGTAGAAAAAAATTATATTTTTAGTAGAAAAAGCTATGTTCCGAGCAGGTATTGTCTCATATTTAAAACAATAAAAAAATCTTTAAAATTTTAAATTCTACACAAACTAATAAAAAAATAAGAGTTTTTAATTTTACAATAAGTTTTCAACATTGTTAAAAGAAACAAAATAAAATCAGTTAAATATGTTTATAAAATTAAATAAAATTCAATCAAAGAATTTATCTTAAAAATACGTTTATTTGAAAATATTTCATCCATCATCTTTTCTGTGTACCTTGTGATTGGAGAATTAATATATATTTTCCTTTTCATAGACGCAAAATTTATTTGAATTCTTTTAGGCATGATTTATTTGTTATATCTGCATATTTGTTTAAATTTACGCGCATTAATTTTATTAATATATATATTATTTCATTTTTATGCATTTTCCGTTTGTGTTTAACCCTGAAAGGCTACACTTATTTTTATGACCATCGACTAGGCGATTTTTAAAATAGTAATATAGAAAATTTACTGAAGAAAAAATTAAAAAAACTTTTTGAATTACATATTTTATATGTAAATGAAATTAATATGAAAATATATTTTGGTGTTATAAATTTAAGTTTCAAAATAATGATTTACTAACAAGCAAAAAAAAAAAAAAAACGACGAAGTCATAAAAATAAGTGTAGCCTTTCAGGGTTAAATCCAAAAGGAAAAGAAAATGAAAATCCAAAAATGAAATAATTTAATCCCAATAAGCAAAAACTTTTGAAATTGAATATTTATTCTTTTGAAAACTATTTCAAAAAACTAATTCAAGCCTATTTGAGAAATAAATGTTT
Organism: Protocalliphora azurea; assembly: GCA_932274085.1. Classification (NCBI taxonomy): domain Eukaryota; kingdom Metazoa; phylum Arthropoda; class Insecta; order Diptera; family Calliphoridae; genus Protocalliphora; species Protocalliphora azurea. Next base: position 204,770,028 of record OW026519.1, on the reverse strand, counting down.
CACAAATACTTTTTAAACGTTTTCTAAAAAATTTCAAAATATACTAAAATTAAACATGGAAAAAAATTTTTGAACTATTTTTAAAACTGAAATTTTGCATGCATATTTCGTGCAAATATGTCGTTTAATATATATATATATATATATATATATATATATATATATATTTATTTATATATATGTGTATATATATATCATTTTTTGAAGAAACGTGTTTAAGTTTTAAACTTTTTTATGAAAAAAAAATGGAACCTTTTTTTTAAATAAATATTTGAAAAATGGAAAAATACAAAATAAACTGAATATAAAAAACTTAACTTTATACTTCATATATAATTGAAATTTTATAAAAACCTAACGTTTTAATTTTATAAGAAATTTTTTAAGTTTTCTTGTTTATTTCATAACACATATTTGGTAGCTTCGAATACAATTTGAGAAATATGCTATTTATTAAAGGAAAATTTCCAAAACTTTTCTTAGGTTTGAATCGATGTTTATTGGACCAATTTTACAATTTTCAATTTGATTTTATTCTTCTCTTTAAAACACATTTGCAATGAATTTTTTTAATAAATTTTAATAAATTTAAAAGTTTGGATTTTTAGTGAAAAAGATGTAAATTGCACTAAAAAAATATTGGTTAAGAGCCAACTAAAACTGCTCTTTTTATGTTTTTGTTAGCTCGTTTGGCACGTTTTCATTATTAGATACATTTATTAGTTTTTATTTCTGCTTTGTTTCATGTTTTGCCCAATTATTCCTTTCAAATATATTATTTTTGACCTGACAATAATATATTTGATCCACATATTCTGCATTTTTGTTAATAAAATTATGGGAAATCGTTTATAATTATTTTGTTACATCGCGCTACAATTTCCCAAAAACTTTTCACACATCACAAGAAAATGAAACCCATACATAATAATAAAATTACGTACTCAGTTTTTCTCTAGGACGTCAAATCTTCTCTCAAAAGGACTTCAAAGTTTCTAAAAATACACAATTATAAAATATTTATTTTCAAATGAAAGCTAGGAATCCTTGTAAAATAACATAAGTTTTTATTTATATGTTGTAAAACAAAATGTTAGGAAAATATTCTTAATGTAAAATATATAATAAACAAAAAAAAAATAATAATAATAATAATAATAATATTACCGGGTTAAATTTTTAAAAAGATATTTTCTCAACTTTTTGTACTGCAACATTTAAATAAAAGATATTTCTATATTGCAGGAATTTGTAGCTTTCAATTGACATTTATATTGAGTCGACATAGTTTTCGTGAATATTATTTAATATTCTTAGAAATTGCACATCTTTCGAAATTTTAAATTCTTTTTGAAGGGAAAATTTATGGCCTGGAGAATAACTGTGTACACAGTTTTACCACGGATGGTCTTTAGTCTTATCTATATAAGACTTTTTTCATGAGTAAGAATAATTGTTACAGGCTGATATATATTTGAAAACAAATAGTAAAAGGTAATATTTTCAATAAGATATTTTCTTTAGTTTTTTGTGCATTTGACACCCATAATTCGTTGCTATAGTAAGTTCTTTTAAGAGAAAATTTGACGTCCTGGAGAGAAACTGAGCACGCAGTTTTACTACATATGGTCTTTAGTTTCGCGCATATGTCGATTTTTTTCATATGTGAAAATGACTGTCATTAGGTATTATTACCGAGTCATTTTTAAAAAATGTGAACGTCATATTTAACTCAAAAATCAATTGAAAAATATTATATAAATTTCTCTGGGAAGCTTTTTTTGTAAAAGCCTCAAAAATACACATTAATCCTTTTGATAACATCGCAACTAATTCAGATGTTTAAATTGAATTATGAATCATCAATAGGACTTTCAGATGGTCAAATAAAATATTTCAAAAATTTACACATATTTAAAATATTTCGACTATACATCAATTAAATGATAGTTCTCTAAAATGTGAACATTTAAAAAAAAAATTATAAATACTAATAAAAGAATATTGCATCCGGCTTCTTTCACAAAAGATGCCAGATGCAACATCAGAATTCATGTTAGAACCGTCTGCAAAAATCCTGGTTTCATAGTTTTTTGCAAGATTACCCTACACCACTCTCAACTCAACTTTGAACACTATATTAATATACTGTTACGTTTTCACCTTCTAAAAACTGTGTTTTATTTCCATTTAAACAAACCGGTACTTTGATTGCAAATAAAAGCAGCTTAGTAGTTTAAAAGTTGTAACGACTCTATTTTATTTAAAAATGTACAACAATAACAGTTTAAATAGTATCTTTGTGTTCTTATACACACACACTTAAATTACACATTTTATACAGCACACTTTAATAATGCCAAGTCAATTAATTTGTCTTCACTTAACGATGCTTCCAATTAGACTGACTCAATGGTGTTCTCACGGCCAATTTATATACACTGCCATCTAGATGCTTCTTGAAAGCTACATTTCTTTCTACAATGTTCTTAACTGATAAACTAGTATATTCGAATTTTAGAGATTTCGATGTTAATGTTAGCAGCTCAACATTTAGTGTTGCCATACATACAAACAATGGTGAAAGCTTCTCATTCAATGTTGTATGTTTACAGCTATGTTAACAATTTCTACAGACATGTTAACTACCGTTAACATAAACAGAAAGGTCGAGAAGCATTGAGAAAGATACAGAAAGGTTGAGAAGCGTTATTTAAATTTAAACCAGCCGTTAAAACCATTATATTTGAATTCAAGTACAATTTCGTAGCAATACATTAAAGGGCATTACGAAAAAAAGTTGAAAATGTACCTCTCTAAAAATATAAAGTAGTATACCAGCAATAATAATAATAATAATAATAATAATAATAATAATAATAAAACGGACAATTGCTTCCAAAAGAGATTTTTTCACCATTTCAAAATTATAACTAAGTCCATATTTTACACTTTTTTGGAAGTTAATAAAAAAGACTTCTAAAAAAGTGAAAATAAATGTATGTATATTTAGGAGGAAGAAAGATGAATAATGTCTAGGAAAATAAAAATTTCAGAAGTTGGTAATTATCTATTAACAAATCATATTTGTATTCAAAAGTTTTATAAATATAGTTTTAAGAGAAGTACTTCAAAAGCAATGAACAAGAAGCACAAAAGATGAACATTTTACAAATGATAACCATGGGTGAAAAAAGAACTTTTGAACTTCTTTTTCAGCACTAAGTACTTCCTTTCAATGACAACACAATGTTAAAATCATGACTGTTTTTTTTTTTTTGCTGGGATATTCTTATATCGCCATATGATTACTTATGTGCCGCATATAACTTTTTAGTGAAAATTGAGTTTGGTATCGATTATATATAATTGGCATATCATTTTTTTTTTAATCCGTTTTTCAATATATTGAATACATTAAAAGATATGAAACTAAGACTTTGCTACATCTAAAACAAAATTTAGAGTTTATTAAATATTGTATTGATGCATTCGTCACTTTTTTGTATATGAAGCAAATTCTCAATACAAAAGTGAAAATATTACTATTCGCAATTGTTTTGCTGCATGTCAGATTTATTGAACGTGAATCAAAAGAAAATTACCAAAATTGAGAACTGATTTGATGCATATGAATTTTTGCAATGGATGTGGGTACAAATAATATGAAACAAAACAGCTGATACGGAGTAACCAATACAAAATACACACATGTATTTAGATTTAGTTTTATTTTAGTTTTTATTTGTCAAGCGATGTGGGAGGGAGTGAGTGTACGCATTTATGTTTGATATGGATAATTCAGCGTCAACTTCATGTAAGTATTAATATTATTTTTACTTTTTATAAAATATTTCGTATTTGTTTCAATATATTTGACTACAATATTCCACAAGAAGAAGTAACGAAATCAGTGTATTCTGATTTAAAATGTATTATCAAGGAAAACTTTAATTTTATGGAGTAATTCAGGTGTACCGCAAAACAAAAATTAAATTAACGCGACAGTCTTAAAAATGTTCCTGAAATCAAACAATATCAACACAATTGTACAAAATTTTTCTGAACCAGGTCATTTACTAATTCAAGAAGTAGACTGTGTCCATAGTGTTGATATATACCTCAAAAATGTGGAAATACGTTTCGCATTTTGATTTACGAAAAAACCAGTGAATTTCGGATCCAATTCAAAAATTTGTTAGTTACGAATGTTTGAAGCAAAAGTAAAATACGAAAAATCGTTTGTTTTATTGTATACACAGAAAAAAATTATTACCCAAAATTTATCAAAGAAAACTGTTGTTTAATTTTATAATAAAATTTTATTAAATTACTAATTAAGGAACAAATCAAGATTACCGGCACTGTTGATTTTTAACAAGTTTTCTTTTCGGCAAAAGCACTATTTTTGGTTAAAAAAAGTTACATAAAAATATGGGTATCATTGGAAAGGTCTTGAGAAGGCCTTTCGATTGATGTATAAAATATGACAAATCATTAACCCATGGTGAGACAATATTATATTTTATTACTTTTTATTTTGACTTTTTTTACAAAAGTACCGTTATCTCAAAAATATATCAATATAACGGTACTCTCCTTTACATCAAATTATTTAGAGAACATTTCAAGCTTTCATATAATTCCCGTTTCACACCCCTAGCCCATTAAATAACAAAAATATAGCACTTTAAAAATTAATATTCAGAGAAATGAATCGATTTTTACTCATAATATATTTGTTAATATCATAATATTGTTCATATTCATTACAGGAGGAAGGAGAAAATTGCATTTTTATGTTATAACTTCAAGTACCCATAACTCGTAAACTAAGAGAGAGCGGGCAACATTTTTTACATTGCTTTAATCACAAATAAAAATGCTACTGATTCATTATCAAAATTATTTAAAAATCAAGTGTGCTGGTAATCTTGATTTATGCCCTAATTAATTCAATAATATTTTAATTTTTTGTACATATTTTCGAAAAACAAATAAAAAATTACATTTTTTTAATCATAAATAAAACATAAACAAATTTTTAAAATATTCAGAAATTTATATAAATTGTGCGATTTATTATAGTTTTGTGTTTAAGTTACATCTTAGACAGATGTATATGTATACAAATATACAATTTTATTTGATATATATATAAAGATTTTCTATGTTTTTTCAGGCTTCCTCGTGTAAATGCCTAAATATATGAACAGATTCTAATGAAGAAACTGTTGATGATAAAAAGTAATGAATAGGAAAGGGGCTTAGTGAAAGATAATTATTTCATCTTTTGTGTATAGCAAATACATCTCAAATAGATTGAATGGCTCTTATTTTGTTTACTTTATCTAGGTAGACTGGTCTATTATGAAAAAAAAATCCGAATACCAAGAATATCAGAGAGCTACTGCCGATGGAGCCCCCAAATTGGAAAAAATCAATAAAAAAGCAAGAAAATCTAAAGCAATTAAATTTTTGTAAGAAAAAAAAGCTTATATTATCAAAATAAAACAAAAATAAAGGAAACAATTAATATTTTGCTTTATTCAATCATCTACTTGATTAGTTAAAATAAATATTTTCGACAAATTTAATTAATTCATATAATTACTACGGTTCAAATGAGAATTTTATATAATAGAGCAATTTTTGTAAGTCCCTGTATATATACAACCTATTTTGGATATGCTATGTTGTTCATCGTTTATGGATAATTTAGCAATCACATTATTTTGACCCACCTGTAAGAAAATAGTAAAAATTTTTATTTTTGTATATGATTTGCTCCTCAAACAAAAAAAATCGTTGTGACAACCGAATGTTGTACCTAGAGTTGCCAGAAACTTTTGACAAAAAGTCATAATTTGAACTAAGAAAAATCATAACTTAGCGGTAAAAATCATCAAATTTATTATTTTATTTAAATTTTAACACATTTATCTAGGTTTAAGACATGATTAAATACTCACTACTAAAAAGAACAACTGAACATTGCGAGTATAATATGATGAATTGATATGTACATGGATTCTAAAGAAATTTCTTTTTTTTAAATTCAAATGTATAAATCAAAACGAGTTCGAAAATTTTTTATGAATTCGAATCACACTCCTTTTTAGAAGAGAAGCCATTTTTACACTTAAAAATAATTACAGTTTTCCAAAAGTTCAAAGGATATAAAAATGTTTTAAGGACCTCTATTATGTCATTGCTAAGTCAACTTTGGCCAGAAAGTTTTTAAACAAAATAAATAAACAACATGCTCTTCTTAAATGAACATTGGACAAAAATTCCCAAAGGTCTAAACCAGGGGTTCTCACTAGCGTCAGCCTCACGACCTCCTTGAGATATTAAAACTAGAGAGCGACCATAACTTTTGTGTAATAATTAAATACAAAATCAAAAGTTTTAAATATTTATAATTTTTAATTTCAAGTTTGAAATCTAACTAATTGAGGCTCATTTGAGAAAAAGCATTAAATAAATGGGGATTACTTATTTTGGTATCAATTTAAATATCAAATTATTCTAAAGTTTAAAAATAAATGTATTCATTTTTATGCAAAGAAAAATATTCGAAAAATGGAATTTTCTCATTTTGATATATATATCAAATTAATTTAATTTTAATTTTTAAAATACTATAAATTACTAGTTTTTAATGACATTACTCATAAAAAATATAAACTTAAAACTAATTAATATAAGCTCTGTTTCAATATTAGTTAGATATACATTTTATTGTCAGAAAGTGTTCTCAGAATTCCTTTATATCTCTTTTTTAATGTTTTACTAATTCGGAGTGAAACCTATAAATCGGACTAGTTTGAGAGGCACATTTTAAATATACGTATAGTATTTAAGAATTAGGTTTGAAACAATTTTGACAATAAATAAATTCCTTAATTTATAAATAAAGTTCTCTTTTTGTTTGCGAAGTTTTTTTATTTTTAATAATTTGACATTCGAGAAGAAGTTTAATTTTATATCATCCTCTATTTGAGATCACGAAACCTTGATCTCAACTCAACAAGAACATAAACTATAAAAATTGTAATTAAAGTACTGTCTGTCTAGCTGTCCTATTTTCCAATAGAATAGAATAGAATAGAATAAAATAGAATAGAATAGAATAGAATCGAATCGAATCGAATAGAATAGATTAGAATAGAATATAATAGAATAGAATAGAATAGAATCGAATAGAATAGAATAGAATAGAATAGAATAGAATAGAATAGAATAGAATAGAATAGAATCGAATAGAATAGAATAGAATAGAATAGAATAGAATAGAATAGAATAGAATAGAATAGAATAGAATAGAATAGAATCGAATAGAATCGAATAGAATAGATTAGAATAGAATAGAATAGAATAGAATAGAATAGAATAGAATAGAATAGAATAGAATAGAATAGAATAGAATAGAATAGAATAGAATAGAATAGAATAGAATAGAATAGAATAGAATAGAATAGAATAGAATAGAATAGAATAGAATATAATAGATTAGATTAGAATAGAATAGAATAGAATAGAATAGAATAGAATAGAATAGAATAGAATAGAATAGAATAGAATAGAATAGAATAGAATAGAATAGAATGGAATAGAATAGAATAGAATAGAATAGAATAGAATAGAATAGAATAGAATAGAATAGAATAGAATAGAATAGAATAGAATAGAATAGAATAGAATAGAATAGAATAGAATAAAATAGAATAGAATAGAATAGAATAGAATAGAATAGAATAGAATAGAATAGAATAGAATAGAATAGAATAGAATGGAATAGAATATAATAGAATAGAATAGAATAGAATAGAATAGAATAGAATAGAATAGAATAGAATAGAATAGAATAGAATAGAATAGAATAGAATAGAATAGAATAGAATAGAATAGAATAGAATAGAATAGAATAGAATGGAATAGAATAGAATAGAATAGAATAGAATAGAATAGAATAGAATAGAATAGAATAGAATATTATAGAATAGAATAGAATAGAATAGAATAGAATAGAATAGAATAGAATAGAATAGAATAGAATAGAATATTATAGAATAGAATAGAATAGAATAGAATAGAATAGAATAGAATTGAATAGAATTGAATAGAATTGAATAGAATTGAATAGAATTGAATAGAATTGAATAGAATTGAATAGAATTG